>CM040126.1:309812039-311012039 GCA_022559845.1 Amorphophallus konjac
GAGTCGCCTCCGGGATGGTAGGGTCCATAGTCTGAGTGTTGCGTTCTAGTTGTTCGAGCATATGCTTCTACAGTTGGCTCATCTCATCTAGGCACCAACCGTCCCTCTGTGTCATGGCCAGTCGCCTGTTCCTCATGGAATGTTAGCCCGATCATGCTAGCATTGATGCCTCAACCCTGCATCTAGCAATCTGCCTACACCGAATGCCTCCCACTTCGCTGGTTTCTGGTCTGCTTCCGTTGAGCCGTTCTGAGATTCAGCCGATTTTTACCTTAATCATCCGGGGAGGGGGACATTCCCCATTGTTTCACGGAGATGCTGAGTGATCGAGGGCTCTACCTCTCAGTGGTATATGTTCCCTTAAGGCCACATCGGATAGTAACAGGGTTTTTAACCCAACAATCTTAGCCTCAGCAATTTGGAGGTCCGATGGTGACCACGGGATGTGTGCTCCTAGCAGGCTAGTCCTCGGGGCTTTCCTCCCTAATGGTCGTTCTCTCTAAGGGATGTGTTACAAGCTGTGGGTTGCCCACCCCTCGTAGGCTAGTCCTCGGGGTGCTGCTTCCATTATCATCTGCCTTATCCCTCTACCCTCACCTACGAAGCTTTGGTGCCCCTCGTAGGCTAGTCCTCGGGGTATCCTATCCGTTGGGAATTTGCTGGCTGTCACCATGCAGACCGGCGGTTTAGGGGCTTACTCCACAAGTGAGTATGACCCCGTTCCTCTCCTGCGACCTTTCAGGTTCAGGGGAGATGCTGCCCAATTTTGGACAGATTCAAGACAGGCAATTCCTCCCTGTGGACCGGTCGCAATCAAACACTCATTCTGAGTCAAAGAAACTCCGTGCTCGAGTATGAACCTCGCACTGGCTTATCACATCATTTTGGCAGGGCCCTGGACTTCAATCAAACAAGCAATTGGCCCAAATAACTTCAAAACTCTCAACATAATCTTAATGAACTTAAATGGTTTCAAAATTCATCAAAAATAAGCTACAACGGCGCGGCACTAATCCGGCGCGCCCTAATACGGCGCAGTACCCCCCCCCCCCCCCCGCGCCGGATTAACACTAGACTCATGATTTCCAGTTTTTCATTTGGCCCGTTCCCGGCGCGCCCTAAACCGGCGCGCCCCGTGCCCTTCGCGCCGTATTAACTAGTTGTCATAAGCGCGCCGTATTAAGACCCTTCACCTACGTTTGGCCGCGCCGGATTAGACCCTTTTGCTTACGTTTGGCCACGCCGGTTTTGAACCTTTATGCTATTTTAATCGCCCACTCGCCCCCGGAGTGATCCTCGGCTCCCGTGGTTGGAGTTAATAAACTCTAATTAGTAATAAACTGAATAAGAGGAGGGCCGTTCGGGTCCGAATCGTTTCGTTATCATGCTTTCACTACCATGTCCGTCAGCACTTTGCTTTCGCTATCATGCTTGTGTTACCTTCCCCCCCCCTTTGGCGGGGATTAATAGATGTGATTGAGCTCTATTCATTTTCATAACTTTATTGCCATGCTTAGCATAGTCACGAACATCATGCATGCATGCCTGCATAGACCCTCGGGTGTATCAAACGGCGTTGACGGAAGGCCGGGTTATGCCTGATCGAAAGTCTCCGCTATGTGCGATGGTGGTCTTCGGACCTACGTCCTCCGCCCTGTACCAAGGGTCATCAATTTAATAAACCATGCCTCTCTTGCATGATAGATAGATGCATCTCACGTGATCTTGTCATGTTCATAACATCACACCTTTTATTCCGGCCTCGACAGCCCACTATCTCGGTAAATAATCAAAGGTTTTCCCTCCTCACGGGGGATGTAATTAACGCCATAGCCTTTATGGTATGGCGGACTGCTGGTCCCTACCGAACCTCTCTCTCGCCCGACACGGGTCAGAATGAGCACATAATAAACTTGTCACGTACGTGACTGGCACGTCTGCGCAGTCAATCAGTCAGTTAATTACCAGTTAGTTAATTGATTGATCGACACGTGAAAGAAATCCCGTCCCAAACAGTCAGGGACCTACATAATAAAAATACCCCTGGGTAGGAATAAAACGATCGCAAACAGTCTGGCACGCCCGGTGGGACCCGTGTCACCTTTCATCTCTTTGCCGAGATACTTGGGCTTCGAGGCTCTCCCAAAGGCTGCTGATTGTTGGCTTGTTTGTCTTTAAAGGTGAACGATGACAACAACTGGATTGACTGGCGTCGGCTTCGGTCCTTCGATTATTGCCGGTCATACGCAAGGGTACCTGGCGGTGCCTATGGAGTTCGGTAGCTTCCCTGCCGCTGTTGGCTTCCCCAACTTCTTGGGGTTAGCCTTTGTGGATATGCTAGAAGTGGAACCCTCGGAGCCTGTAGAGGGAGCTACGAAGGATATGGAGCCTCTGAAGGCCCGATGCTGCCATGACTCGCTCAAGAGTCCAACCCCGGTCGCCAGCTGCCTAGTGCACCACGCGGTTCGTGGGGTTCGCCCCAATATTGTCAACAAGCACCCTGGAGGACGTCAACGCCGACAAGTCCAAAGGAGTGCTGCTGTGATTGCCGAGACTCTCTCCCAATCCGGCAAGTCTATGATGGTTGGTGGCATGCGCGTCTTCCTCAACGGACGCAACATGCTGATAGTTCCAGACCGAGTCATCCCCACCATCCCTGTGCACAACACATATCAGGCCCTCGCTGGAAGGAGGGCGGAAAGAGAAGAAGCCGGCCATTACGGTCGAGAGAAGTTGGCCCCCAGTCCAAGGAAATTGAAGCAGGTGTGGGTCCCCAAGAGGGTCCAACCTGTTCACCAAGTTGCACACGTCCCCTGCCGTCTTGCTCACGACGGAGGGGAAGGAAAGAGAAGAAGGGGCCTGGCCCCGAAAAAAGAAGAAGTGGTTGCGGATCCTCCGCACCGTGAAAGTATCCGGGCTGATGTCCGTCAAGCCAACGTCCCAGCTGTGGGACGAAGATTCCAACAACCTGCCGATAGAGCTCGGCTAGCTTATATCCCTCCCTCGGGAGGTCGACAATCATCCCCCGTGTTACATCAAGAGCGGGGTCAAGAAGAGATGACCTGTCTGGTCAGAAACTATTTTTGAGGGTTAGGTAACCCCTCGCTTGGGCAACAGTGGCTGATGCAAGCGGCCACTGCCAATGAAGACTACTACCTATCAATGGTAGATGAAGAAGATGTAGGAGAAAGAATGATGGCGTCGTCTGTCGACGACAATGGATATGATAACGGCTTCGAGATCGAAGCCGATGAAGCCGTCCCCAAGCGGGAAGAAACAAGAAGAACTTCTGTGTTCGAGAGGCTGACCTTCCCACACCAAGCTATGAGGAGGGTCCATCGACAAAGGAGAAGGATGCAGTTCTTCACCTGTAACATGGCTGGTATATCCAACCGATACGGGGGGCTCCCCGAAGATCCCCGAGAATTGGCTCAGTTGGCCGTAAGGCCAGGGCTTAGCACTCGGAGGACAGAAGCAGCAAGGGAGCTCCTGATGATGACTAAAGGAAAACAACCCCAGGTCTACCACCAGTGGGATGATAAGGCCCCCGTCCTGACCGCCAATGTGGTGACGACGGAAGAAGAAGACGACGTCCCCCTCGACATCCTACCCGAGGGTACGTCCGGGGAGACAGCAGAAATTATCCCCACTACAGCCACCATAGACCCATCAGTCTTGATACTACTTCAGAAATATCGACAAGAGATAGACTTGCTAAAGAAGCAGCTGATGGAGAAAACTGAACAGTCCTCAGCTTCCAAGCCACCCGAAGTCCAGGGTGAATCATCTCGGGGAGCGGTCCGTCATGACGGCCCTCCACCGCTCTACACACTGCCTCAGTCGTCAGAGCCAAGCATGGCGACAACGCAACAGTGGCCACCATAGCTCCAGCCGCTGCTACCACCGGTGCTCCCTCAAGTGCACCAGACACCCCCGCTGCTCCGTCCTCCACAGGCGACCACTCTGGTCACCCCGTACCTGCAGCCGGCACACTTCTACCCAGAGCTAGTTGACCCTGTAGTCATGAACCGGATGATGGTGGAAAGAATGATCGAGCTGAAGCTCGCAGAAAGGGGTGAAGGTGACTACGTCGCCATCGATGCCTACCGGGTGCCATACCCGCAACACCATGCTGCTAAGCGGCTTCCCCCGGGAATCAACAAGCCGCCCAAGTTCGACAAATTCAACGAGAAGGGGTCCCCGAGAGAACACATAGCCTATTATATGACTGTCATGGGTGACTTGGCCACCGACGAGTCATACTTGCTAAAGTTTTTCGGGTCCTCGCTGACGGGGCTCGCATTTGAATGGTATTCCAGCCTCTCGGCCAAGTCGATCAGCGATTGGCCAGATATGCAGAAGAAGTTCAGAGAAAGATTCCATGTTATAGAGAGGGAGGTCACAGTGGCTGAACTCTACTCAACAAAGCAGAGGGCCAATGAGATAGCCCTCGATTATATCAAGAGGTGGAGGAACCTCGGAATGAGGTGCAAGCGGCCCCCGCATCAGGAGGACGCTGTGCAAATATGCAAATAGAATCTCAGAAGGGAGGTTCTGGAAAAGATGATCGGAATGGAAATACGATCATTTGATCGATTGAACAATGTCGTGGCCGAGGTGGAAGCTTTCCTGGCCAGACCTGCCCCTACATCTGCTGCTGGCACGACCCAGAAGCGCAAGGTGGTGGAGCGGCGCCCATCGCCTAAAGAAGCGAACGCTCTTGACATAAAGGCGTTCGAACAACAGAAAAGTGAAGGCAAGAAGGGAGTCACCCCACAGCCTGTAGAAGCCCCAGACGACAAAGAAGGTCCTTCGCTGAGGGACAAGATGAAAAAGGCCTTTTCATTTCCAAAGGACAAGACCCGGGTTCTGTTCGACTGGGTAACGGAATATAGCATGGTCACCCTGCCAGAGCCAAGGAGGCCGGAGGACCTAAAGAGAAAATACAGTCCAAGATTCTGCCCCTACCACCAGATGTTGGGACATCCAATCGAAGACTGCTATGTTTTCAAGGACATCATCGAAGGGATGGTGAAGAAGAATGAAATCGAGCTGGGAGAGTACAAAGTGGACCCTCCTCAGCCACATGAAGTCCCTCGGAGGAGGGCAGGAGTCAACATGATCTCCCTATACCAGGCACCGCCCGAGGAGATCTCTGAAACAAGTATGCGGAGCACCTATGAAGCTCATTTCTTGGAGCCCGCGAAAGAACAGCAGGGATGGCAGCATGTCCATGTGAAGCATAATAAAAAGAGGGCACCCCGCCCGAAAGAGGGGGCACATATCCGTGGTGTCACACCCCGGCCTGCTCCGTCGGTGGTAGCACCCGTATGGATCACTCCACCTACAACTGTCCGGATACCTACACATAATCGGAGGAGACAAACTCCGCTGCCAGTGGTTAAGGAGACCAATCCTGGGGTCCTTCGACTGCAAAACCTCATTGAGGGGCTGGATGAATACGTGCAGCCCGAATTGAAGCCCTTGCTGGTGTGGGACCACATCCCGTGGCAAGAACTAGAGCAGCTCTCACTTGAACAAAAGGAGGAAGCTGAAGAGGCACCCGACAGAGAGGGCAGTCTATTCTGGGGGCACCCGCCCGTAAAAGCAAAAAATAAGAAGAAACAAAAGAAGAAGAAAAAGAAGGCCGCTGAGGTCGATAAAGTGCAGGTTGTTTCCTGTAATACTCTATCAACACTCTTCAACCTGCCCGGAGAAGAGGAAGAAGAGGAAATTTGCTTCACACCCCATGCTGGGGGAGGCAAGGCCGAGGCTGCAACTGCTGCACATGCCACTCGGTCAGGCCGAAAATGGGGGCGCCAGCCACCGCCCAACCACAACATCATGTTCAGGGGAGAGCAGCCCTACGAAACACCTCCACCGGAGGTCAAGGGAGTCCAAATCCCTCCTCCGCCAGGACTATATAACAAGAGTGGGGGCAAGGGGGTCCCTTCATTTCTTGAATTCATGAAGATGTCCAAGGGGAAGCAACCTTGTCAGGAGGCTAACCCTGCACCCGGGGCCATTCACCCGCAGCTAGCACAATCTGCCGAAGACCCAAATACAGATGGAGCTTGCCCCGCAGCAGCTAACAAAGAACACCCAGGAGTCGGTACCAGCCAGAAGGGCGCCGAATCCGAGGAAGATGAAGCAGGTCCATCAGGGCCCGCAAACCAAGACTTCCCCAGGCCCAGATGGGCTGAAGAGATGAAGCTCTCCAATGTCCGAGCTGGGAGCCGAATAATGAAGCTACTCAAGAAGCTCCCTGCTCGATTTACGATCTGGGAGATCCTTTCTTTGAGTGAAGAGACTCGACAGGCAATTATTACTGCTCTCCAGACGCCTGCTCATTTTGAGACATGTCTGGCTGAAGCAATGCCGGAGGCTAGCATGACCTTCACTCTAGACGATATGCTGATGCCCACTATCAGCCACAACAGGCCGCTGTATATGAAGGGGCACCTAAATGGAAGGGAGCTGAATAGGATTCTGGTTGATCCCGGTGCAATGGTCAACATCCTGCCTTATAGAATATACGAGAGGCATCACTTTAATGTGCATCTCCCGAAAGTCAGAGATATGCATATTACCGGCTTCAATCAAAAATGTGAAGTGTCAATGGGGGTGGCAGAGTTCACCCTCACCTTAGCAGATTTCACTACGACGGTGCAGTTCCATGTCATTGACTCCCGCACCTCGTACAAGGCACTGCTCGGCCGCCCATGGCTGCATGAAAATATGGTGGTGCCCTCCACACTACACCAATGCATCAAGTACAGTCTCCAAGGGAAAGAGGAGAGGATATTTGCAGACCCCCACCCATTCGAGGTGTTTGAATGTCATTTGGCGGATGCCAACCTATATACAGGGCCTTCTGAAAAGACCTCTGAAGCTAAGACCCATGCGGGGGCATCAAGAAGCACATTCGGTAGCAGTTGGTATCCACCACCGCCGCACGGATATATCAAGCCCAAGGTGGTCTCCCATATCACAGCATCCGGGGACGTGGGCAGAACAGCACCCCCAACATTATACCCTGAAGCTAATGAAGTGTGGGTCGCTCGGCGGCACAATCATATTGATATCCCAGATGGTCTTACCAAGCCAACTCCCGGCCTTGATAACCCTACTGTCAAGCCTTTCAAAACTTGGGAGGTGGCACACAAAGATGGACCTAGCAGCTTGTTCTATACGGCTGAAGAGCACCCTACTCAGGAAGACACAGACTGCAACCTCCCCGAAGATATAAGCAATCCACCGGTTCCCGTCCAGGGTCTGGCATTTACAACTGATCGGATGGCCAGGATATTTCAGAAGCAACACATTCCCCCCGATCAATCTCAAAAGCGCAAGGAAGCTTTCCAGAAAATGTGGTATCCCGCAAATCTGGATAAGGAAATGAGACGTGTCTCTTAACATCCAGGGTTGGGCTTCACCCTGGAAGAATATTATTACAGTGGGCGATACGAGGTGGACACCATCTCCGCCTTCTATCCTGCTGAAGATAGCCCGCTGGGGGCAGCTTTTGATGAATACCCGGCAGAAGCTGAGCATGTTGAACTGGCTCAACCCGGAAATCAAGAAGCAGAGACCATGGCTTCCTGTCGATGCTGGGAGCAGGTCTACCCTGAAGAGGCGGCCCTTCAAGCCAAATTTGACACGGCTAGCAGCAGTGAAGCCGAAGATACTGAAGAAGCAGGAATTTCTCCCTACAGTGGAGTCCTACCGACGGTAACTTCAATACCCCTTCTGCCAATCAGGGAAGCCTTGGTCGACTCCGATCAAGGGGAACAAGCTACCAAGAAAGAAAAAGCCACTTCCACGGAAGATACAACTGCCCCAGAAGGCGAGACCTCCTCAACTTCTGCTACAAAATCGGGACGCTGTCCAAGCCCGGTAATAAACAATTACCCGCTTGTCATGGCTGCAACCTCATCTACAAGGACTGAAGCTGCTCTTTCACCCTTGGGAGCTGCAACGGCAGTGGATTTGCTAATAGAATAATCTGCGCAACCGCTAGCACAAGAAATAGAGAATCCTCAAGAAGCTCTGGTGGTGTCTGACGAGGAAGTCGAAGTACTCAACCCTCAAGATGGTATTCCAGACTTCGTTGACCTCCAACCGGCACCTCCGGAGATAGAAGACGGAGGCCAAGCCACAGTCGATGAACTGATAGAAGTCAACTTGGGAAATGAGGAGGACCCTAGGCCTACCTTCCTCAGTGCCCAACTGTCCCCAGAAGAATGGGAGCTGTACACCCAGCTGCTGCAAGAGTACCGGGATTGCTTCGCCTGGACTTACAAAGAAATGCTAGGTCTAAACCCCGCTGTCTCACAACATGAGCTGGCAATCAGCCCTGAGGCTGAGCCGGTGAAGCAACCACCGCGGCGCATGAGGCCAGAACTCATTACTCAAATTTGTGCTGAAGTCGACAAGCTCATTGACGTGGGATTTGTTGAAGAAAACCAGTACACCACATGGCTGGAGAATATCGTCCCCGTGAAAAAGAAGAATGGACAGATCCAGATATGTGTTGACTTCCGAGATCTAAATAAAGCCTACCCCAAAGATGACTTTCCGGTGCCAATAACGGAAGTTATGATCGATGCTACAACCGGTCATGAGGCCCTGTCATTCATGGACGGGTCATCCGGTTACAACCAGATTTGGATCGTGGAGCATGACCGGGTCCATACTGCTTTTCGAACCCCTAAAGGCATTTATCACTATAAGAGGATGCCGTTCGGACTGAAGAATGCTGGCGTAACTTATCAGCGCGTAATGACCAAAATCTTTGATGAGTTGCTCTACCACAAGGTCGAGTGCTACATAGATGATCTGGTGGTCAAAACCAGAAGAAAAGAAGATCACCTGCAAGACCTCCGTATTGTCTTTCAGAGGCTGAGGCAGCATGAGCTGAAGATGAACCCCATGAAATGTGCGTTCGGAGTATCGAGCGGAAAGTTCTTGGGCTTCATTGTCCGATATCGGGGGATCGAGATAGACCCCGCAAAAATCAAGGCAATTCAGGAGCTACCTCCACCAAGGAACCTCTCTGAGTTGAGATCACTACAGGGCCGCTTGGCTTATATCCGGCGGTTCATTTCCAATTTGTCAGGGCGAGGCCAGCCTTTCCACAAACTGATGATGAAAGATGTTCCCTTTTATTGGGATGAAGATTGATAGGCAGCCTTCAACAAGCAGAAAGACTATCTAAAGACTCCTCCAGTGCTGGGTGCACCGGTGAAAGGATGACCATTGATACTATACATAGCAGCTACACATAATTCCCTGGGGGCAATGTTGGCCCAGAATAATGAAGAAGGAAAAGAGCAAGCCCTCTATTACCTCAGTCGAAGACTGGTTAGAACTGAGGAGAAATATACTTATATTGAGAAGGTCTATCTAGCGCTGGTCTTCGTAGTTAAGAAGCTTCGACACTACATGTTGTCGCATGAAATCAGCTTGGTATCCAAAGAGGACCCCCTGAAATATATTATGTCCCAGCCGGCACTCAAAGGTCGCCTGGGTAAATGGGCGGTAATCCTTATGGAGTTTGACATCTCCTATGTACCGCACAAGGCCATCAAGGGCCAATCTATTGCAGACTTCTTCGCTGAGCACCCAGTACCCTGGGACTGCCCGCTGGAACCGGAGCTTCCTGAAGATGAAACCCTGGAAGCCGTTTAGGTGCAGCCCTCCTTATGGCAGCTATATTTCGATGGCGCTTCCAGAATTGACACCTCGGCCACTGGATCGGCCAGGGTCAGGGCAGGAGCAGGCATAGTCCTGAAATCCCCAGAGGGGGAAGTGGTGCACACATCTTGCTCGATAAATAAGCATTGCACAAACAACGAAGTAGAGTATGAAGCCCTGATAATCGGGTTGCAAATTACTCTATCCATGGGAATTCAGATGCTGGAAGCGTTCGGAGACTCCATACTAGTTATAAAACAACTGGAAGGAGAGTTCGATGTGCGAAAGTAAGAACTTCTCCCCTATCATCACCTGGCAACCCGCCTGATGTTGAGATTCTACTTCATCAGCATCAAGCATATCAACCGAGGCCGGAATGCTTAGGCAGACGCCCTCGCTAAGCTGGCCAGTTTGTTGACGGTCCCGCCAGACACAAGCCTGAACATAACAGTGATCAACTGCCGGCAAGTCCCCAGTGTAACAGAAGTCTTAGCCGACGAACAAGAAACTGAGGTGGCAGTCATCGAGGAGGTTCAGCAGCCTGATTGGTGAGAACATCTCCTGCGGTGGTTTCAACACCAACAGCTCCCAAGAGAGAAAGAACAAAGAATGAAGATCCTGAGGGTCAAAGACTCTTACGAGATAAGAAGTGGAACCTTGTTCCGAATAATGGTGGATGCCCGAAGGAAAGTCCTACTTCGTTGCTTGTCTTCAATAGAGGCGGGACAGGTGATGCAAGAAGTCCATGCGGGATCAGCTGGAGCACACCAGGCTGGCCCAAAGATGAAAATTGAGATAAAGAAATTGGGTTACTATTGGCCCACTATGTTTGATGATTGCTGCAAGTTCGCCAAAGCTTGTCAGAAGTGTCAAGAACACGCTAACGTGGCAAGGAGACCTCCAGTGCCACTTGTAGATCATGGAAAATCCACTTTTAAGACAAAGATAATAATAAGATGAGAAAGGGAGAGAATGATGAAAAGGGAGTGTGAGGGAGCACGTGGTGCTAATAAGGAGTGTGATCGCCAGAGGGGTTACCTCAAGAAGAAAGAAGATGATCGCGAATACCTGATGAAAATGAAGATGCGGGATGGATGTAGATTCCTTCCTCCTCCTTCTACCGGCCGACCGATGAAGGGGGTTTTCCTCTTGATTACCCTTAAACAAAGAACAAACAAAAAGAAGAGGGGATTAGCCAAACATGAGTGTAGTATCAATTCAAAAGAACCATAGGATGATGAAAGTGAAGCATAAAGTGTGCACCTTTTAGTTATTTTAAAACCCCTAATAGAATTAAGGAAGGGAGAAGATGCAAAGCAAAACTAATGCAAGAGAAGACTATATGATGATGCTGAACAACGACAGAACGATGATGAGATGATAAAGATAAACGAACAGAAAGAAGCCCCTGCTGTTCCTGACAACAGTAAAGGGAAACCACGTTGATGCTACAGCAGGTTAGTGCAGCAGGAGGAAGAGGATGACCGTAGGGAGAGCAGAAAACTTCACAAAGAAGGAGAGAAACTACGGTTTTCTCCTCTCTACACAAGTAACGCTAACGAACCAATAGTTCTGCTAATTCTAACTCTCTGCTCTGCTGCTCTGCTTCTCTTTTTTCTCTCTAACTCCTCCTTCCTGCATCCAACCTTTTGCGAGCTCAACCCAGGGGCTATTTATAGGGTGAAAAACCGAATTCTAATGGGATAAGAACAAGCAATGATCATTAATGGCAAGGACTCTAGTTCCCCAATCGAGCAAGGTGATTAATCAAGGCAGGGAACTCTCCAGGAAAGCTGTGTTCAAACCGGATACGGAAGGGTGAGAGACGACCCCCAGAAGGGCATTAATTAAAATTGACGACCCGATTCAAGGCGTTAATTAAAAATACGACTGGGACAAAGGCGTCAATTCCTGGATTCAATTTTAGTAAGAAAAACATTCCTTATTTGAAAATTATAAATAACGCCTGAGAGAAAGACGTTAATCAAAAACACGCCCTAAGGAAGGACGTTAATTCTTATTTTCCAATTTGGGTGGGGCTCGTAAAATACCAGAAATTGACGCCCTCGACACCGGTCGTCCTTTCTTTAAAACGCGCCTATGATCAGGCCGTTAATTAAAACACGTCCCAGATAAAGTCGTTAATTATAAAAATGCCAAGAAAATTCGTAAAAACATGCAAAAATTAGAAAAACTTCGTATTATGGAAATATTGAAGTTCACTTTGGGGCATTACATGGTGACATGAGTTTTGACCAACATAGCATCAATTTTGGCGTGTCTACAGCTGCCTCGCCTTGGCGTCTGCTTTGTAAGGGAGTGAGACGGAATGAAGCGAAAGTGCAATGAAGTGGAATGAACTGATAAGTAGATGCCAAGGTGTGATGTGACACGCCTCAGACACTAAGCGTTAGAAATCTTTCCAAGATTCTGAGTGAAACAACTCCGGGTGATTCCAAGAAAGCATCAATTTGCTGGATGAAGGAGACTATACTAAAAATAAAATGTGCGCGTGGGCACGACAGGGAGGCACCATTGGAGAGCGGTTACCAGCCAATGTGGACGTGCTACAACTAAGGTGGATTTGCAGAAAATAAAGTGAATGGAGATGAAGACCCAACAAAGGGACATTTTTCGAAGAACTAGCCTGAGCGGCTTCAGAGAGAATAAAGTACTCAATTTGGTGTGGAATATCTCATGTCAACTCAATCAAGAGCGAGTGACCTTCATTATTGCCATAATATGAAGATTTTCAGCATGAAGCTCAAAGTCCTCTATGATGCATGCTGGGCTAAAAGAAAAATTAAAATAAACTAAAAATAGAAAATAATCAAGGATAATATTGTTAAGCCATCTAGATTTGGTCAAGAATCCAGATCTCTGAGCTGACACTAAGCTGAAGCCCGTTTGTCCGCGTATCAACCCAGAAAGTGGAACCATCGTCCCAGGCCTTTAACGACTCAACGGCCTATCCGTGTGATCAAGATTCTCCTGGAATTATCACTATTTTTGATGAAGGGGAACTCAAATTCCAGGTTCATCAAAATCACAAGGTCCTTGATATGCTATAATAACGTAGATATCATATAGTAACAATACTTACAGGAAAGAAATACAGGAATGGGATGATGATGCTTCCATGAGTGATCCAAACGCCTCGAAACCTGCAACCTTCTGCACTTGAAAATTCATTAGGCCTCTCAAAGCATGAAGTGATCAGAAATAATCCTCAATTCAAAGCAAGACATGATCATAAGTGCTTAATCACAAATAACTCCAATTAAAAGATAGCACTTAAGTTCATCAAAATGCACAGAGCGACCAAACATGCAAGCCAAACAAATAACGACTGGGGTAGGGGCGTCAAAATTATAAGAGACGACTGACATCAGGGCGTCAAAATATAAAAACACGTCTATCATCAAGGCGTTAATTCGTTTGGGAGCTCAAGAAGAAGACGACCCTTAGGGAGGCGTTAAATAAACAACGACTTTGGTCAAGTCGTCAATTCAACAATCGACGCCCTGAACACTGTCGTCAATTATTTGGAATTCTGAAAACCATGCTTCCAACTCTGAATCAAAAGCTAACCCCAGTTCTAGTTCTAATTGTAATCGTAATCAACCCTGCAGCTTCGAACGATCTCAAAACCCTCCAGACTTCTATAAAAAGGAAGAAACTCCCTTAGATTAATCAAATAACTCGTCCAACCTCTGTTTCTCTTCACAGGTACTGCTGTTAGAGTTATCTCTGCAGACATCCACCGCCTCAGAAGATGGAGAGAGCTATCAAAAGATCAAAGACTTCCACTCTCAGACTATCTGAGATCAACGGGCACTTAAGCAACCGGATTACCATGAACCAGGTATGCAAAAAAAAAGCTTTAATGGCTTGTTCTCTGTTTCCCTTCTCCTCAGCTTCTCATCCCTTCTCTGTTCTTGTTCTTTTCCTTTTTCCACAGGATTATCCCAATGTTCCTGGTGCAAGGAGGTTCACAAAAATCAAGTGGCTGCCTCTCTTACTCTCCAAATTTTCTTCAGACATGAGGGTCTACTTATCTAGATGGCACCTCTTAGGCCTAGTCACCCATGCCAAACACTATGATCAAATTTATCTTGATTGGGCAGCTATAGGAGCTTTAGCTGAGATATGGCATCCTTCCACCCATACCTTCTTATTCTCAACTTTGAAGCTACAATTCTATTAGAGGAATTAGAGATGATCTTGGGCTTAAAGAAGATGAAACAAGGAGAGGAGGAAAAGATGACCATCATGCCAAGGCAAATTTCTTCATATGAGCTATTAACGAATCTAATTCCCAGCCCAAACTTAGTGAACCAAATCAAAGCTACCAAGGGAATCAATCTCCTAAAGCTTGCTTCTTGGGTGTACAAAAGATCCGACCAAGCTAAAGAAGATGATGAAGTGGAGCGAGTAGCAAAGGCTTTTGTAGTGTGCTTGGCGGGAGCGATCTTATTTCCATCCATGAAGGACTTCTTGGAAGAGTCCCAATTAAGCGCAATAGTTAGCCTTTGGGAAGGAGAGAGAGTGGGACCGGCGATATTAGCCTATCTATATAGCGGGCTCACTTCGGCGGCAATGGGGAGACCGATTTATGGAAGCATGCTAGCATTATCTAGTTGGATAGATCTCCACTTCAAGTTTGATCCATGTGAGACGGCCCAACAACCCTCAAGAATCTTCTCAAAAAGCCCACTTTCTTACATGACCGGCTCATTGGGAATAAGTAATAGAGTGGTGAACCGGATTCCTCAAGTCAAGAAAAGAGTGGAATGGAGAGAACATCTCAAAGTGATGCCAAAGAACTTGTTCACATGCGCCCCGGGATTACTCAAAGCTCAAGAACTCCGTGCATGATTCTCCCCCGGGACGGACCTTAGACTCATAGGTGCTTCAAAATTCGTGCTATACAACTCATACCGATGCCTTCCTCAACTTGGGCTCCCACGGCGAATATCCGAGGATCTATCTCATCTCTCTCCTATCAAGGCAAGGGATATCGGCAGCAATGAAGATGGAGAAGAATGCACCATAATCCAAGCTCTGTGGAAAATCTGCAAGACTCATCAACCTATGGAGAACTTGGAAGAAGACAGAGATCAGTGGAAATCATATGTAATAGCTTTAAGAAGCTTGAGGCCCAAAATGGCTCATTAGAGCAATGTAATCTCTTTCATTAATAAATCAATAATAACATTCTGATTGAGCCAATTTACAATATTTCTGATCAATTCTTCCAACAATCTGTGATTCTGCTCTGAATAACGACTTAGTCAATGCCGTCAATTCCCAAAGTGACGCCTCCGTGTAAGTCGCTTCTCATTAATCGGCTCTCGAAATTGACGCCTTCAGGAATAGGCGTTAACTAAATAACGACTTAAAAAAAGACGTTAATTCTATTCAAATTCCAAAAAGTATTCGTTAAAGATCCCAAAATAACACCTTAGGGTAAGCCACGTTTCATGTAAACCACGCCTTCAGACACGTCGTTAATCAAAAATAGTAATCATTATTCCCATCATGTCAATCAATTCCCATTAAATGCCTCTGACGACGTCTGCCATTCCCCATGCTAAAAGAAGTCACGCCCCAGAGCGCGTCGTTAACCATGGAAGAGACGCCCTAGGCTCCAGTCGTCCTTTCAACAAGACACGACTTTACTGAAGTCGTTAATTCTTTTTGACCGTTCAACTTAGTTTTCCCTCCTTTCTTCTTCTTCCTTCGTCTTGTTTCTCTCTTTCTCTCTTCTCTCCCACTGTAACCCTAACCGCGAAAAATCCTCTCCCATCTCTATCCCTCTCTCCTCTACACCCTAGCCATGGCCGGTGGTCTCAAACGTCAAAGGGTTTCGGCCCCGGAGACGGTAGACTTGAAAGGCGAGCACGCCGTGGAGGAGGAGCACGCCATGGAAGAGGAGGACCCGGCGGCGGCCGAGGAAGCTCCGGCGGCGGTGACCGGCGACGAGGGGGAACACGGCGCCGGCGAGGCCGTGGGCGATGCAGATGATGAAAGTGAAGAAGAGGAAGACGATGGCGAAGAGGGAGAAGACGAAGAACGAGAAGGAGAAGAAGAGGATAATGAACCGCCGGTGGCGGCCGCTCCTCGCCCCGGCCAGCTTCGACGGCCACGGCAACCCCGGCCCCAACTCCGGGGAGGATTAGCAGAACCCAGGCGACACAAGGTAGGGCCCCAACCCCTCTTTCCATTTTTTGTAATTTTATTTTCATTTTTATTCCATTTCAATAGCCCACGGGCTAGAAAACCTGAAACTCAGAAATAAGACGCCCTCATGGGTGTCGTGATTTAACAGAGAGACGCCCAGACCTGGGTCGTCAATTCAACTTATTTTCTGTGAAATAATTAACCTCATGAAAACACGCCTTGCAGCATGTCGTCCATTTAAATTATCATTTTTTTATATCAACCATGCTGTTAATTTCCATGCATTTCTTTTCCAATTATTTTTAAATATCTTTGCCATGAATTGTTTCGCATGCTATCCTTTAATTATTTTTGAAAACCCTGGAAAACAACGCCCCCCACCGGGGCGTCAACTTAATTGAAAACGACCAAACCAGCGGTCGTGAATTCATTTTATTCCAGAAATTACTAAAAGTTCATTTTCAGAAAACGTCCCTCACAAGGGCGTTACCTAAACAAATGACGACCCTGGGACGGGCGTCAATTGAAAAAACTTTAGGAAATTAGAAATTAACCACAAAACCACGCCCCCCACAGGGGCGTCTCTTAAATAAACAACGACCTAGGGCAGGTCGTAAATTCAAAGCCCACTTAGAAACCACGCCCCCCTCAAGGGCGCCAATTAAACAAACCACGACCCAAGGGCCGTCGTTAATTAAATCAAACATCAACATCTCAAACTAAGGCAATTAAGTGAACTTCCCCAGGAATAATCAAAATAATTAAGCGAAATTTCTTTCTTTATGCATGCAGGGGTTGATGAGGACACGGATCTCCTGGGTCATGGTCCGGGCAGCATATTACGGCCTCCCCGAGTTCCAGAGAGCCAGGGTAGATGCTATGGGGTTCGGGGCCTTCCTTAGCATAGAGCCCATTAGGCCTGACTTAGCACTTATCCAGGTTTTGAGGGAGAGATGGGATAGGACTAGCCGGGCATTCCTGATGCCCTGAGGTCATATGGTTCCTACCCTAGAGGATGTGGCTAGGATTACTGGGTTGAAGGTAGATGGTAAGGCAGTGAGTGGGATCACCTACCCTGACTATACTGAGGTTACCCAGAGGCTGCTAGGGCTAGAGATGGTCTATGAGACACCTAGCAAGTGCAGGACTATCCTCCGCACCGACCTGACTACAGTGATGGGTTTAAGGGATGCTAGACATAGGTCTGGGGAGTCCTTAGAACAGTTTTCTCAGAGGTTGACCGATGGGGCTAGGGCAGCCTATTGCCAGGACCCAGCTGACAGGGAGAGGGCAGACCGAGACCTGAGGAGGTTCCTATTCTTGATGCTCGGGAGGCTATTGCTCGGCACGAAGGGCGATGTCATCAACTGCCGGTTCCTAGGGATCCTCAAGGACTTAGAGGGAGTCGGCAGGTACGCCTGGGGAGCAGCGCTACTGGCTCACCTGATAGCCGACCTGTCTACGGGGACAGGTCGAGAGACGACCGTCAGTGGCTTCTCACCTTTTCTTCAGGTATGCACATCTTTTTTTTTTTACTTTTTACTTTATGCATGTGAATGCCTCACTAATGCAATGCATGGATGCAGGTTTGGAGCCATCTGCACATGCTGATGGGACGCGTCGACCCACGGCCTGGAGGTGAGGGATCTTTCCCTCTAGCACGGCGCTGGCTGTCGGTAGTCTTCGGAGCCCCACTCTCTTACGAGCTGTGGGTGTTACGGAGGGAGTTCCGAGACTTCCCTCCATCACTGGTACACATGATGAATGTTATGCGATTTTTTTTATTTTATTTTTTTGCGAATATGATGATGATGATGAATGTATGTTTATGGATGCAGGTGCGATGGAGGCCCTATGAGGGGATGACCGACGAGGGCCAGCCGTGGATCGTAGCGGGCCGACCTCGTTTTGGGCATGAGCTTTGGGTTCATTGCCTGAGCGAGATCGAGCCATTACGGCTTAGGTTGGTGATGAGGACCCTGGGCCTACACCAGGAGTGGGTAGAAGTTGGAGAGCCGCGAGGGATCGGGAAGAAGACGCGCGGTCGCACGAAGGCGATCGACTGGAGGGTGCGGTTCGAGGACCAGTACGCCGACTAGCGGCGAGGCGGGACCCGAGTCACCTCCCAGGTGACTAACAGCTCCGAGTACCTCCGGCGCTACTGGGAGGTATACGCCGGCCGACCCCAGATGAGGGTCCTAGGGGTATGTATGAATGCAATTATCTCTAATTTAAATGCAAGTGTTTCTATTATGCGACTAATATGTGATGGATGCAGGATGCGCGAGATATAGCGGCGATGGATGCACAGGCCCACCTCCACAGCATGGAGGACCAGCTGGCCACCACACGGGCGGACCTTGAGACCCTGGTGAGTGTTAAATTTATGCAAATGAATTTTTTTTCATGAATTATTGATGATTAGCCACTGACAATCTCAATGAATGCAGCGTGCCTAGCAGGGAGCAGCAGGGAGAGATACGGGAGAGGCCTCTAGCTCGAGAGGGCCTAGTGCAGAGGCCACTGCACTAGCAGAGCAGCTGGCGGGGGCAGTGGCTCGGGCCTAGGCGGCAGAGCGCGACCTCGCCTCACGGGTAATTCAAAGCTCAGACCTCATTCAATTACTTATTATTATGTGCTGATGAAAAAAGTGTTTTGCAGACGGAGGAGCTTCGAGCCGCTCTTACTTGCATCGAGGAGGGCCAGCAGGTGATGGCCACACGGGTGAGCTTTACTTTTAACCATGCATTCATTTCATAAATTGCTGAATTATTGCATTAAATGTGGAACTGATGACTTATTTACCTGTTTGCAGACTACACAGTTATAGGCGGCTCATACCCGGGCTTCCCTAGCTGGGGCGGAGTTGGCGATCCGTGAGCAGCGGGTCGCGGAGCTGGAGAGGGCTTTGAGGTGGCGAGAGGAGCTGCCTCAGGATGTAGTGGAGCTGCGGGTCGCTCTTGAGCTGGAGCGGAGAGAGCGTGCGCGAGAGCGCGAGGAGCGTGCTCGGGAGCATGAGGAGCACCTGGTAGACCGTGCGCGTCACCACGAGCTACAGCAGTCAGAGCATGCCCGGTACCAGGAGCAGGTGGCAGCGCGCGAGCGTGAGCTGGCAGACTTGAGGACCCAGCTAGCCATTACCCAGGAGCGGCTACGAGCGTCAGAGGAGCGTCTTCAGCGAGGGCGAGAGCGGGCGCGAGCTGCAGGGTACAGCTTCACCAGCTCCACCTTTATGGCGGGCTCTTCCCTTCGAGAGAGGAGCGAGGCAGGGGGCCAGGTTCGGGTTCCAGCTTCTTCATGGGGGCCCATGCCTCCTCCACCAGCGCCACCTCGGGACGGCGAGGATGAGGTAGAGAGTAGGAGAGAGGAAGGTGGAGGCGAGAGCTGAGAGACTGTTACTTGTACTCCTCCACCTTCACACCTGTACTCAGATATTCATGATGTATATATATATGAGATTGAAATTTTTTTGTTACCTGAGCACTTGTGTAGTTGTGTACTTGTGGTTACTGAGCTCCTTCTTTTTTCTTCACGTTGTTCGCTTTTGCTTTACTTTTCCCTGTGCCTGCAGCTGTAGTCCACACTTGAATAAATATGTTAATTCATCTGTTCGACTTGGCCCCTTGCTCAATAAGCAAGGGATGTTTTACTTGTGACCTTGATAACGGGTCAAGGGGCCAAGCCTTTAATCAAATAAGGCAAATGAAACAACCGATAAAGGGAGATGCAATATGCAAGCACACGCATGCAAACAATAATAAAGATGCCCAATGCAAGAATGCAAGCACACTCATGAAGAATAAATCACCATTTTTTTTCTTTTCCATTTTATATATTTTTTTCTTTTATTTGCTGAAAAAGACGCCTTAGATTAAGTCGTTATTTAAATAAAAAACGCCCTAGGTGACGGCGTGATTTTGAAAAAGATTTTTGATTTTTGTTGAAAAGACTACCTGTCCAGGGGCGTTATTTTTAAAAAAAACGACCTTTCCATTAGGCGTTAATTCTATTAAACGCGCCTTAAACAAAGGCGTTAATTTTTTGTTGTTTTCCAAATTGGGTTTGTCAAGGCTGCGAGGGCTCTGGGCCCTACCAGGCCACCATTTAGGATTCATTAATCTTTCTTGCATAATCAAAAGAGGGTCCACGTGCTAATGATTGAACTCATACACAAGATCTCGCGCGGTGCAATTTCCTAGGTCAGTCTCGACCATCATGCTGGTTTATGACTTACCACCAAGAAGAGATGGAAGAAAATATAAGGAAGCCCATAAGGGATTCTGAGAAGCCTGAGGCAAAACTACCTCCCCTACCCTATGCCTGTTGGGGTTCAGTCGTTGGCATAGGGAAATTTTGTTGCCTTTTGCCTCTTTCATATTGCATGCATACGCCCAAGGTTTTCCTTGTGGGGACTTTACCCTCTTGACATGCTTTTCTTTTCACAATTTGACTTTCACTTTGAAGTTGATTTGCATTGATAAAAAAACCTAATTGTACTTGGGCTTTTGCGACATTTTTGTTCCCTTTTGGGCCCTGACTTCCACCTACTAAGGCGGCGGGCAGGTTTGGCGAGTCTACCCCGAGGCCTCCCTTCCTCCCTTATGGGACGAAGAAGAAAAGAATGGGTATTATCTTCACCTTTAGTCAGGTTTTGACCATCCATCAGACTTTGCACCGCTTGAGTTCAAGGATAAGCGTGTAGTGTGTGCAGGTGTCGACCCTATTTTAAGTTAACAAGACTGATGAATGAATTCAGAATTTTGACTCTTCAGACCTTACGTCCTCGCAACCATGGCAACCATTTTGAAAATTTTTCAATATATATTTTTTTTAGATTTTTGGAAATTTTATTATATATATTTTTTTTTCAGATTTTTATTGAATTTTATATTCTCTTTTTTTTTGGATTCTGAAGATTTCTATTTTATTTGGATTTTGAATTAGGGGTAGTATTTCTTAAGGTACAGCCCGTTCCAAGGATGAGCTAGCTCTTCTCCTTCAGCGTTAATCAATTTATAAGCATTGCCAGGATAAACATCTTTTATAACAAATAAGCCTTCCCAGTTTGGTTGAAGTTTTGAACGGGGCCCGCCAGGTTTTACAAAAATTCTCTTAATTACCATCTCACCGACTTTGAATTTTCTCTCAATTACTTTCTTTTGATAAAAACGTGAAAGCCTGTTTTGATAAACACGCGCATGCTCAGCGGCGATCAGACGCTTTTCATCCAGGAGTTCCAACTGGGTAAGGAGTGAATCACGACGCTCATCAATAGAGAATTCCTTGCCCAATTGTACTCGCAGAGATGGAATAAGAATCTCATAAGGGACTACCGCTTCCATTCCATAAGTAAGGGCGAAAGGGGTTTGCCCTGTGGGGGTACGAATGGAAGTGCGATAAGCCTAGAGAGCTTCAACTAACTTGTCTGGCCAGTCCGAGAATTTATTAGCCTCACACGTCTTTTTAACAATTTTAATCAAGGTTTTATTAGTTGCCTCTGCTTGGCCATTGCCCTGTGGATAATAGGGAGAAGAATGATGCAATGCAATGTTATACCTGTTGCAGAGATCCTTGAGCTCTTGAGAGATGAATTGAGGTCCATTGTCGGTGATGATGGTACTCGATATGCCGAATATGGCGATGATATTCTTCATTATGAATTTGCAGACGGTTGATGCTTTGATCTCCATGAATGCTTCCGCTTCCGCCCACTTGGTGAAGTACTCCGTTGCCGTGAGGATGAATGATTTTTACTTCGTGAGGAGGTTCGAGTCACCAAGAGGTCCAATGATATCGAAAGTCCACATGGAGAAAGGCCATGGGGAGGACATAGGATGGAGTGAAGAAGCAGGAGAATGAATCTTGTCAGCATGCAGTTGGCACTTAACACACCGTCGAACATAGATGGAACAATCCTCTTCTAGAGTTGGCCAATAGAAGCCTAGCCTAAGGATCTTCTTAGCTAGCATCTGGCTATTCACATGACCACCACACACTCCTGAATGCGCCTCTTCCACGACCTTCCAAGATTCATCATCGTCGAAGAATCTTAATAAAACACCCGTGAGCCCTCTTCTATAGAGCACACCTCCAACCAAAACATACCGTTGAGCCACTCTTCTAATCGCTTTCTTTTCTTCCACAGTGGCTTCTTCGGGATAGAATTGATCATTGCAATATCTGGCAATCTCATAATACCAATGTTTCTCTTCATCAGCCAATTCTTCTTCCCAATCTAACAACATGACCTCTTTGCCTTTAAGGGCTTCACTCCGCCTGACCTTCTCGAGCACCTTATCCCTAATGTCGAGGAATGCACGATCCTTAATAGCTGGAGTGTCACGCTGATGAATGAGAGGAACGTGAAAATCTCGTTGGGGAGGAAAGACTAAAGCAGAGGCCAAAGAGGCAAGAGCGTCAGCTAAGATGTTCTGGCTTCGAGGGACATGGACGAAGATCAACTTGGTGAAGAGTTTGGCATAAGCTGAAGCAAGTTCCTGGTAGGGCTTGAGTTTAGGATTGATAGTGCGGCACTTGACAAGCACCTGGCATAGAATGAGTTGACTGTCACCCACGATTCGCAGTCGGGTAACACCATATTTATGAGCGGTTTGAAGACCGGCCAAAAGGGCCTCATACTCAGCTATATTGTTTGTGACAGGAAAAGTGAGCTGAGCAGCAAATGGGATGGTGACCCCTTCTGGTGTTAAAAGAACCATGCCGATCCCTCTTCCTTGGGAATTTAGAGCTCCATCAAAATGTAATGTCCACATAGGATTGTGGGGTTGATTAATGGACATTAGTTCTTCATCTGGAAACTCTGAATTGACAGGATCAAATCGAGGGAGAGGGTGGTGAGCAAGATGTTCGGCAATGGCGTAGCCTTTGATTGCTTTCTGTTGAATATAAGTGATGTCAAATTGAGAGAGAAAACTTTGCCAGCGTGCTAATCGGTCGGTAAGGACAGATTTTTCAAGAAGGAATTTAATCAGATTCATGCGAGCAATGAGGTGAACCTCGTGAGCTAAGAAATAGTGTTTTAATTTCTGAACTACCCAGACCAAAGCAGCGCAAGTCTTCTCCATAGCTGAGTACCTCTGCTCACAAGGGTTGAGAAGTTTAGACAAGTAGTATGCTGCCCTCTCCTTCCCTTCTTCATCCACTTGAGCTAGGACAGCACCTACAGAGTCATCTAGGACAGAAACATAGAGGATAAGTGGTTTGCCCAGAATTGGCGGCCTCAGGACAGGAGGATTGGCCAGATAATCCTTCAATCCGTCAAAAGCTGCCTGACACTTGTCATCCCAATTAAACTTGACCCCCGGCTTAGTAAGCTCGTAAAACGGCCTACATCTTTGTGAATGCTGGGAGACAAAGCGGCGGATAAATTGTAACCTCCCGATTAATCCTCGAACTTCCTTCAAATTCTTGGGAGGAGGCATATCTCTGATGGCCTTTGCCTTATTGGGATCAACTTCAATTCCTCTTTTGCTGACAATAAATTCAAGCAACTTCCCTGATGAAACACCAAATACACACTTTTTGGGGTTCATTTTCAACTCATATTCTCGTGATCTTTGCAAGACTTTAGCTAAAACCCCAGGATGCTCAATCCTTGTTCTTGATTTTACCACCAGATCATCGACATACACCTCAATATAAATATGAATCATATCATGAAAAAATGCCATCATAGCCCTCTGATAGGTGGCTCCAACATTCTTGAGTCTAAAAGGCATGACCACATAGCAGTATGTACCCCATGGTGTAGTGAACGATGTTTTCTCTTGATCTTCTTCAGCCAGGCGAATCTGATTATAACCCGAAAAACCATCCATGAAGGAGAGAGTCTCAAATCCTGTCGTATTATCAATCAAAACATCAATATGAGGGAGGGGGAAGTCATCTTTAGGACACGCACGGTTGAGGTCCCGAAAGTCTATACAAATGCGAACCTTTCCATCTTTCTTCATGACCAGGACGATGTTAGCCACCCAGTTCGGATAGAGGACAACTCTAACAAATCTAACCTTATGAAGCTTGTCTACCTCTTCTTTCATCTTTAAAGCCATGTTAGGGTGGAAACGCCTCAACCGTTGCTTGACCGGGACAGACCCTGGCTTAAGTGTAAGGCGATGTTCAACGAGCGCAGGGTCTAATCCAGGCATATCTTCATAACTCCATGCAAACGTGTCCTTGTATTCTTGAAGTACCAAAATAAGCGCCTCTTCTTCGGAGGGCAGCAAATTCTTGCTGATGAGGACAATCCTAGAGTCTTCCTCCGTACCCAAATTTATTTCTTTGGTAGGTTCCTCTACTGAGGCTGATGGTTCGTCAAATCTTCTCATGCCACTGGCAAAGGCATCAGCCTCGTCCTCATATTCTTCATAACTTTCATCCCCCTCTTCAATAGGGTCTTCATCATTCATAATTTCGTAGACACCCAAACCCTCATAAGAAGCACAAGTACCCTCATATTCTAACTCTGGCAGGATAATCAGATTCTCTAGAAATTCGGGGAGGGTTGAGCATGCCCGGCATCTTCTAGCCAATTCTAACAAGAATCTACGGGGAATCTGCTTATCCTTGGATTTCTTATGTGAAACTACCCCATGGATTTTATCATTGGAGGAGGAAGAGCAACTAGCTTGATTGAAGGAAGGAGGTGAAAAAGTGGATACAAGAGGTGATACGGACGAGGACCCCTCACCAGAAGGGGAGAAAAGATTTACTAATGAATCATGGAAGAGTGGCCCCTGGGTCGGGACACACTCAGAAGAGAGATAAGAAGTCTCCTCAACGGAGATGGAGGACTGAAGAGTTGGTATTTTGGCGTTTTTTTTTCGTTTGTATCTTTATCTTCATTTTTATTTTCCTTTTCTAGAAGAAGTAATGTGAAGGGAGAATAGCAGGAGGAGTGGAGATTGAAAGTTTGGAGAAAGATTGAATCAGAGATGACCCGCCCGGGGATGTGATGGAAAGTTTGGAAAATTGCTCGAGGAGCAAGGGAGGAATTGTAAGAGAGACTTGCATTGAATTTGAGAAAAAGTTGATCATGATCGGAGGCGGTCTCTGATGTGACACACCCTTGGACTTTAGCAAGCAAGCACAATCGCATTCAAAATGGGCCAAGTTGGGCCACCGCTCTATCGTCACTCACCCAAGCCCGGGGTGACTTGGCAATGCCAAGGTGAGGATGTGGGGGTTGGGCCCTTGCTGGTAGAGGGCCAGCAAGGCCAAGACTTGATTCCCAATGGGTGGGGATGCCCAAATCAAGGGGGCCGACAAAGTGCCAAAGGCACCGGTTGCAATTTTCCCACGGTGATCACTCAAGTTTATGGGGCTTGAGGATCGGGCTCTCATTCGCATAACCAGCGGAAGTAAGAACTAATATTGAAAGACAAACACTAAGTGGAGTGAAGGTTTGAGCACTTACTCGACCGGTTTGAAGAAACCGGTCCCGGTTGGAGACGAGGGTGAGCGGGGAGGCGAGTGGATCCCCACACGCCGCGGCGGTGTCGCTTGACCTGCCCAAACAAATTACACCACTACACCTCTCGCAGGAGGGGGATCTTGGGGTGGGGGTTAATGGAATTACAAACAATACTACCTCCACGCGGGGAGGGGCCTTCAGCCGGCCAAGCGGGGCGGGGAAATTAGAGAGAAAAGGGTTGATTAAGAAACGGCACCGAATCTGCCTGCTGTCTGTGAACAGGGACAGGTAGTCGATGTGGATGCTGTATGACCCGCTCAGGAATTTTGTTGATGGCGAGACTAGTGGTGAAATCTTCGTAACAGGAAGGGGAATGCCTCATAATTTCTTTAATTTCATCTGGCACCGCTGCTGACCGGGACGGTGGTTTGAACAGGGCTTCAGATTCTCGGACCGTCAGCTACAGATTTCTAACAGCAGGATGCAGAGAGTGTCGCGGACGCTCCTGACCTCGGAATTAAGTGCCGTTGGAGTCGTTGGAATCGTGAACGAGTCCTCTTCGTAGAAAAACTGACGGGGAAGCCATACGAGGTCGGAGAAGACTAGGGGATGCAGAACAGTGGTGGCAGGTCGATGCAGACTTGTAGCTGGCAGAGTGATGGAGCTGAGGGAGAAAATTTGTAACTCCTGCCACAGGATGCCGAACGGAGTTCCGCCTCTTGATTCTGAATGTAGACAGGACGAAGAAGAACTTTGTAGAAGAGCTTGAGGGTTGATGCCTCCGAGGTTTGTCGTGGCAGAGCTTCTAACCCGGTTCAGGTCCTCAGCCGGGGCAGAACTGCGCAGCTGAGGGAGAATGGACCTCCTGGACGACTCAGAGATCGGAAGAAGATGAAACCACTTCGGTTGGGAAGGCGACTGGTAGATGCTTCCGACGATGGCTCTTGGATCTTCAAACTCGCCCGGAGGAGGTCGTGGTGGCCGCTGCAAGCTGCTGGTTCATCTGTAACTGCTGGACTGCAAGCAGCAACCAAAGGACAGCTTCTGATGCCTTGATAGAAGAAGGAGAATGGGGTATAGGGTGAAGGGGAGGTGGATGAAGGGTGAGAGGGGGGGTTGTGGGAGGTGTGGAGGGGGTCTAATGGTGGTGGGGAGATGGAGGAAGAGGGGGAGGTCACAGGTTTCAGCTGGAGGTAAGGGGGAATGGGGATTGCTAGGAGGAGAAGAGAGGAGGGAGGTGGGGGCGACCAAGGCTAAAGGGTATAGAGATAGGGGCGGCCAAGGCTTGGAGGGAAGGGATTTCAAATTTGAATTGGCTTTGGAAGTTGGGTGATTGTGTGGGGAAGTGGGGGGTTGTGTTGGAAGGGGGGGAGATTGTGTTGGAAGGGTAAAGATTCCACCTTGGGACAAGGGGGTTGGAGTAATGGGACTATGGAAAGTGGAGTGGCCTTAATGGAGGTGGTTGGGGGTTGGAGGTGGTTGGGAGGAGGGAGGAGAGAGGAATGGGGCGAACCCCTTAGTGGGAGGAGAGAGAAAGAGGGATAGAGAGAGAGTAGGGTGGGGAATCACTCCCCTAGGGCTTCACACCCAACTATAGGATTCACTCCTCTAGAACTAAATTTGAACACTCAAATGGAAATCTTTTGTATTGATTCATTCATTCATTAAGTTCCAAATGAAGGAAATGGGGCCCTATATATAGGAAGCCCACATTTTACAATAAGTCCCTTACAAAAAGACTCAATAACAAATAACCGAAGGGGTAGGGGGGGCTCATGGGCCAAGCCCGAAGAATTGGGCCCAATAACACATTACACAATCTAATGACACTCAAACTTAGGAAAATAAATGTAAGACCTAGGGACATGACTCAAATAAAATGAAAATTACATCAAATGACTCAAGTAAATAGCACAAAAGGATAAGTGGGCCTTTATAGAGAGAGGCCCGAACTCAAATGATGTCGGAGTGTGAAGAGGACCCTAGCCAAAGGGAATTGTGGATGATGTCTCCATCAAATCCCCTGGGCTGTGAAGAGCTCGACTCCATCGAGTAGGGGTCCATCCGGCTGTGGTACTGCTCGAGGAGGTCCGGATCCAACCGCTGGAGATCCTCCCGACTCACCCAAGAATCCTCCGAAGGAGGCCGATCCTTCCACCTGACGAGATAGCGCTCATAGACCTTGCTCCGAGTGGTAGTGACTTGTTCATCCAATATTTGTTCAATTTGTTCACGCTGGGCTCTCTTGGCTGGTGGTCTCTCCTCACGGGTGGGTGCTCTCTCAAGGGAAGAAGTAGGCTCAATCGCCTCACTAGGTACCACCGTGGGTCCCTTATATGGCACTAGGTCGGCAACATTGAATGTGGGACTTATTCCATACTCCTCAGGGAGATCTAACTCGTAGGCATTTGCACCAATGCGCCTCAAGACCTGGAAGGGACCAGCCCCACGTGGCCTCAGTTTAGAGTTGGCTCCCGGGGAGAGCCTCTCCGTCCTTACCATCACAAAGTCACCCACATGAAATTCTTAATGACGCCGATGAGAGTCAGCCAGCCTTTTATAAGCCCCATTCTTTTTGCTGATGTGCTTGCGAATTTCTTCATGCAATTCTCTAATATGTTGTGCAAAAGACTCGGCTGAAATGGACACTCTAGTATGCTGGGGAAGAGGAATGAGATCGGAAGGCTTTCTTGGTTTGTACCCATGCACAGCTTCAAATGGACTCATCCCTATGGACTTATTGATGGAGTTGTTATATGCAAACTCAGCTTGGGGTAGAGTGAGATCCCAATTTCCCGGTCGATCCTCAACAAGGCACCTAAGGAGGTTCCCTAGACTCCGATTGACAACTTCGGTTTGGCCATCTGTTTGGGGGTGGTAGGCAGTGGAGAATTTAAGGAGGGTACCCATCATGTGCCAAAGAGTTTTCCAAAAGTAGCTAGTGAATTTGACATCTCTATCGGAGACTATGGTTTTGGGTAACCCATGGAGGCAGACAACCTCATCAAAGAACAATCGGGCCACATGGGAGGCATCGGAGGTTTTGGTGCATGGGATGAAATGGGCCATTTTGGAAAATCTATCAACCACCACATAGATTGAGTCATGCTTTCTAGGAGTCTTGGGTAGTCCTAGCACAAAGTCCATACTTAAGTCTTGCCAAGGTCGGTCGGGGATGAGGAGTGGGGTATATAGGCCGGTGTTTTGTTTCACTTGTTTGGCCGAGGCACATGTTCGGCATTGACCCACAACCTTGCCTACATCTCTCTTGAGACTAGGCGAATAAAACTGTCCCTCAACTAGGGCAATGGTTTTGTGGACTCCAAAATGGCCAGCTAGCCCTCCCGCATGTAATTCCCAAACACGGAGTGAGGTCCGTGGGATGCAAAGCTTGGGTCCCTTGAAGAGGAACCCATCCTCTAAGACAAATCTCTCATGTTCCTTGCTAGAAGGGGTGGTCAAGGTGGTATAGATGTGCCCAAAGTCGGGGCAGCTAGAGTACTCATCCTTGATCCTATCAAACCCGGTCACTTCCACTTGGATAGTGGATAGCAAGGAAACTTTCCTACTAAGGGCATCCACCGCTCGATTCTCACTCCCGGCCTTATGTTTGATGAGAAAAGTGTAGGATTGGATGAACTCAACCCATCGGGCATGTCGGGCATTTAACTTTTGTTGGGAATTGAGGTATTTGAGGGCCTCATGATCGGAAAAGATGATAAACTCCTTGGGCAACAAGTAGTGCCTCCAATGTCGGAGGGATTGAACCACGGCATAGAACTCCTTGTCATAAGTGGAGTATCTTGTCCTAGCATCACAAAGCTTCTCACTAAAGAAGGCTACCGGGTGTCCCTCTTGACTAAGAATCCCTCCTATCCCTATCCCGGATGCATCACATGTGACTTCAAAGACTTTAGAGAAATCGGGAAGGCATAGGACCGGAGCTTGGGTCAACTTCTCCTTAAGTTCTTGGAAGGCTTTAGAGGCCGATTTGGTCCATACAAAAGTCCCATTCTTGAGACAATCGGTGATTGGGCCAGTGATAGTGCTAAACCCTCGAATAAACCTCCTATAGAATGTAGCCAATCCATGGAAACTTCGGACCTCGTGAAGGGTGTGGGGTTCCGGCCAATCAATGATAGCTTGGACCTTCTCGGGGTCCATGGAGACGCCTTTGGTTGACACCACAAATCCTAGGAAGGTGAGGGATGTGGTCATGAAGTGGCACTTTCCTAAGTTGGCAAATAGGCTCTCTTGACGAAGGATGGTACAAACTTTCCTAAGGTGATCAAGGTGGGCTTCTTGGGATTGACTATAGATGAGTATATCATCAAAATAGACCACTAGAAAGATCCCAATGAATGGCCTAAGGACCTCCGTCATAAGACGCATGAAAGTACTTGGGGCATTTGAAAGCCCAAAAGGCATGACTAACCATTCAAAGAGGCCATCTTTGGTTTTGAAAGCCGTTTTCCACTCATCCCCGGGCCTTATCCTAACTTGGTGATAGCGACTCTTAAGGTCAATTTTGGAGAAGATGGTGGCTCCGGCTAACATATCAAGCATGTCATCAAGCCTAGGGATGGGAAACCTATACTTGACAGTGATTTTGTTAATGGCCCGACTATCCACACACATTCGTCATGACCCATCCTTCTTGGGAGTTACAAGGGCCGGGACTGATGGGGACATCACTCAGAGCTCCCTCTGGCTCGACACATCTCTCCCCTCTGGAGACGGATAGGATGACTTGATGGGGCCTCGACGGCACTGGATCTCACTACTATAGACATCTTGATGTATTTTCTCCTTTGTTGAGTCCTTTTGATGTATTTCACTTCTATTTTTGAGTCTTGCCCTAGGTGCTCTTATTAGTGGGTCATCATATTGGACTTGTCTGGTCTTTTGGCCCATTAGGGAGCTAGGCCCATGGGCGCCCCCTTCTTGCACCCTTGGTTATCTGTTATTTCCCTTTTTCTCAAGGACTTTTGTACAAAGTTGGGTTCCCTATATATAGAACCCCAACTCCCACTTGAGAAGGCAATGAAGATTTGAAGAATTGAGCATAATTGCAATCCCCCTCTCTCTCTCTAGTTCTCTCTCCCTCTCTCTCTCCTTGGGGCGGATCCCCCTCTCTCTCCTCCCCCTTCTCTCTCTCTCCCAAGGGCGAACCTGCCCCTTCACCTCCTCTCTCTCTCCTCCACCTCAGCTGCCACCTCCCCCTCCAACCTTTCACCTCCCCTAGGCCACTTAACCCCCATCAATTCCCTCCCCTTCCCAAGTGACTCTTCCTATTCCCCATACACCTTCCCCACCTCCAATACACCCCTCCCACTTCCCCAAGCAACCTTCCCACTCCCCCACACCTTCATTCACACCCCAAGACCATTCAAACTCCAGCCCCCCTCCACCTATTGCGCAAACAGCCACCCCCCCCTCCTTACATCCTTGCCATGGCCGAACCCCACCTCCACCTCCACTAGCTTCGGCCCCCACTTCCTCTCCACCCTCCTGCCCCTTCACACCCCTGCTCCACCCCTTCCTCCACTCCCACACAACCCCCCCTGCCACCTACGAACACCCCCACCCTCTCCACCTCCACCAAACACTAGCCTCCCATGCCTCCATCCCACCCCCTCTCCTACATCCTGCCCCACTACAGGTAGCAGAAGAAGACACGTCTTGCAGAGGCTCCCCCGAACTCATACAGTGGCTTCTGAAGGCAAGGCGTACCATTCTGGAAAGGGCTCCCAGTCCTCTTCCCAGGCGAAGTGGAAGCACTCCGTTCCAAGTTCGTGGCCACCCGTGAGAGCCGATCTCCTCCGACAGCGTCTGGAACTAGCTGCAGAGCACCAGAGTCCGACTAGAAGCTCAACCACGGTCGACAGCGACAGATCCAGACTGAAGTTTCTTCTCCAAAGATCTTCCTCTCCCTATCCCCGATCAGGAGCAAGAAACGGAACCCCGTTCGGCCTCCGGGAGCTAGAGTTCCAAATTTTCTCCCACCGTCGTTCGGGTCTGCCTCCTGCTGTCTGCCGTGACCAGATCCCACTCAACGGATCCCTCCTGTCCACCCCGACCTCAGAAGGAGTCTCTGTCAGTTTTGCTGTGCAGAGGACTTGTCCACGGATCCAACAACTCCGACGGATCGAGATTCTGAGTCCGGAAGCCCCAGGTACAACTTCTGCATCCGGCTGCATCCATTCTGAAGCTGCCAACCCCAGATTCCGACGTCCTGTTCGAGTCTCAACCACGACCACCAGCAATGGCAGAAGAATTTGACATAAATCTGAGGCATCCCTGTACCTGTTACGAAGCCATCCTCACTGATCTCGTCATCGAAAAAATTTTTGAGAGCAAGCTACGACTGCAACAACGACCTCCTGTCCCCTCCAACAACAAGTGGGCAGAACCACGTCGGCACCCGTTCCGTCGTCCTCGGCGAATTCTCTCTCTCGCCTGGCCGGCTTAGCGCCCCTCCCTGCGTGGAGGTAGTGTTTGATGTAATTGTGATTACCCCACCCCTAGTTCAACCCTCCTGCGTGGGGTGTAGTTCATGTAACTAGCAGCCCAAGCTTCATCGGCGCAGTGTGCGGGGATCACACTTCCCCGCTCGCCCACGTCTCCAAACGGGGTTGGTTTCTTCAAACCAACCAGGTGAGCTCTAAAACTTTGCTCCATTTATATTAGTGTCTGTTTGTTTAATATCCGTAGACATAGCTCCGTTGCGCAAGAGAGTGAGTGCCCGTTCCCGGAGCCATCATCATTGAGTGGTCACCGTGGTCATCGTGAGAGAGTGGGACCTTGTGCCCCAAGTGGCACCGGCCAGCCCCAAAGTGTGGGCCACGTACCCTCGGGAGGATAACCCTAGCCCTGCTGGCACTCTACCAGTTAGGGTCTTGATCCATCACCTCCTTCTAGCATCATATAGTTACCCGGGGCTTGCGAGTGTGCGACGGCGTTTCGGTCTCAATTTATCATTTTACTTGCTATGTGATTGTGAATGCGGATTAGGTCCGAGGTTTGCGTTTGCTTGCTGCATACCCTATACTTGTGTCACATCAAATTGGTATCAGAGCAAGTTTTAGACTTGTCTCTACAAGCCTAGGTCCAAGGGCTCTTGCACTTCCACCCGCGTGTCAATCTCTTCTCCTTCGTGCATGTCCACCCGTAGAGGCACCGCTTACCAAACCAACCCCCCAACTTCCGATCCCCCCATGAGTTCCCATTCTCAGGGCAATCAAGGCATCCCTAGTGAAGTCCCACCTGCCCCTATGGAGCAAGTTGACCCTATCCTTAGGGCTATCCTAGAGAAACTTGATGGACTTACCACCCGAATGGATAAGCTAGAGGAATTAAGGGCCCCACCTAGGATCCCTGCCCAAAGAACCCCCCTTCCACAAGTTGAACCGGGTAGGGAAGACCTTGAGAATGAGTGGTACCACGAACCGGAGAGGCCTCAACGGCCCCGACATCATGAGAGAATCCCACCTAGGAACTATGCCCAAAGATTTCCCCCTCCGCGGGATGAACATGAGAGGGAAGACCTAGATGATGGGTGGTATCGTGAACAAGAGAGAGCTCCTCAACCACGACACTATGAGAGGCGACCACGTGAGGATCATGATGAACTCCTATTAAGAATGATCAAAGTGGAAGCCCCTAATTTTGATGGGTCTCACAACCCTAGTGTCTACAAAGATTGGGAGCATGGCATGGATCAATACTTCGAGTGGTACCCCATGACCGAGGAGAGGAAGGTTAGGTTGGCCAAGATGCACCTCCTTAAACTAGCCAAAACCTATTGGCTAAAGGTTGAAAACCAAAGGAGGATCAGGCGTGAGGAACCCATTAACACTTGGATTGACATGAAAGATCAACTTAGGAACAAATACCTTCCCATCTCCTATAGCCAACTTCTTCTTGATGAATGGCAAAGCCTTACCCAAGAGGGAAAGACCGTGGAAGAGTATATTGAGAAATTTGATTCATATCTCCTAAGGTGCGGTGTGGTTGAGGATCCAGCCGTTACCTTATCCCGGTTTAGGAATGGTCTCCTTCCCCACATCAAACGGGAGCTCTTTATGAGGGAAGTGCATAGCTTGGAAATTGCCTATCAAATAGCTCGGGATGTAGAGAGATTCTCCAGAAATCCTAGGTTTGCCCCTCCCAAAGGGTCAGGACCACGTCCCAACCTCCCTCCTTTGTTAAGAACACCACCCCCCAGCGGGGGAACTCCTACAAGACCCTCCCCGCCACCCACCACACCCAATCCTCCCCCTAGAAAGGAAGACAACTCCAAAGGGAAGACCCCAATGAGTAGCACGATCAAGTGTTTCCAATGCCATGGCTATGGCCACATAGCCTCCCACTGTCCCTCTAAGGGGTTGTCAAGCCTAGTTATTGAGGGTGGACCTTCTACTACTCAGGAAACACATGAGGGTACTATTGAGGATTATCAGGCCAATTTAGAATGGGAAGAGGAATACCATGAGCAATTCTATGAAGAAGGAGTAGAGGAGGACCCCCACTCCAGCCACCTAGGGGTGATAAGGTGCACCCTCACACAACCACAAGAGGATGATTGGCGGAGGACTTCCATTTTTCACACATTTATCAAAATCGGGGACCATGTTAGGAAGGTCATCCTAGACAATGGGAGTTGTGTCAACGCCGTGTCTCCGGACACCGTCAAACTCCTAGGACTTACCCCTACATCCCACCCCAAACCTTACCGTGTGTCCTGGATAAACAACCACTCCCTACCCGTCAACACATGTTGCCTTATCCCCATCACCTTTTCATCCTACCAAGGGCAAATATGGTGCGATATCATACCTATGGCTGTAGGAAGCATCCTATTGGGGAGACCTTGGATATATGATGTCAATGCCACTATCCATGGAAAAACAAACACTTGCACCTTTGACCACGAGGGGAAGACTATCCGTCTCAACCCCTCCCCTCCCCAAAAAGAACCACCCACCAAGGGAATCCTTCCCACACCACCAAAACCCAAGGCCTCGATTGCTCCAACCAAATCTTCAACACAAAGTCACACACCTGCAACTCCGACAGTCAAAGGCCTCCACCTTATCACCAAGAAAGAGCTCGAAGAAGAGATAACCCGGGGGGCACCCCTTTGTGCCATTGTCATATGCCTTGGGGAGGCAACTCCCTCCAACCCTCACCCCGTGGAAATCCACCCTCTCTTGGAAGAATTTAAGGACGTTTTTCCCAAGGAACTCCCCGACCAACTACCACCCATGAGGGATGTCCAGCACGCTATAGATCTTGTCCCAGGAGCCACCCTCCCAAACATGCCCCACTATCGCCTCAATCCCACCGAACATGCTGAGTTAAGGAGGCAAGTGGAGGAACTGATTAGAAAGGGGTTTCTTAGGCTGAGCAAAAGCCCATGTGCCGTCCCGGCCCTCCTCACACCAAAAAAAGACGGGACATGGCGAATGTGTATTGATAGCAGGGCCATCAACAAGATTACTGTCAAATATAGGTTTCCCATACCTAGACTTGACGACATGCTGGACATGCTCGCCGGAGCCACCATATTTTCCAAAATAGACCTCAAAAGTGGCTATCATCAGGTTAGGATAAGGCCCGGGGATGAATGGAAAACAGCCTTTAAAACCAAGGATGGACTTTATGAATGGCTGGTGATGCCTTTTGGGCTTTCAAATGCCCCAAGTACCTTCATGCGCCTTATGACCGAGGTCCTGAGGCCCTACATTGGAGTCTTCCTGGTAGTTTATTTTGATGACATCCTCATTTACAGCCGAACCAAGGAAGCCCACCTCAGTCATCTAAGGCAAGTTTGCACCACCCTTAGGAAGGAAAGCCTCTTTGCCAATTTAGGGAAGTGTCACTTTATGACCCAATCCATCACCTTCCTGGGGTATGTTGTCTCCACAGAGGGCGTATCCATGGACCCTGACAAAGTCCAAGCCATCATCAATTGGCCTGAACCTCGCACCCTCCATGAAGCCCGCAGTTTTCATGGGTTAGCCACCTTTTACCGGAGGTTCATCAGGGGGTTCAGCACCATCACAGCCCCTATCACCGATTGCCTCAAAAAGGGGACCTTTGTGTGGACCAAGACCGCCACTAGAGCCTTCCAAGAGCTCAAAGAGAGAATGACCCAAGCCCCTGTCTTATGCCTCCCTGATTTCTCCAAAGTCTTTGAAGTGACTTGCGATGCCTCAGGGGTAGGAATTGGTGGGATCCTTAGCCAGGAAGGACACCCAGTGGCCTACTTTAGCGAAAAACTGTGTGATGCCAGGATGAGGTACTCCACCTACGACAAGGAATTCTATGCTGTGGTACAATCCCTCCGGCATTGGAGACACTACCTCTTGCCTAATGAGTTTGTCATATTCTCCGACCATGAGGCCCTGAAATACCTCAACTCCCAGCAGAAACTGAATGCTCGGCATGCCCGATGGGTCGAACACATCCAGGCTTACACATTTGTAATCAAACACAAGGCTGGGAGTGAAAACCGAGCAGCCGATGCCCTCAGTAGGAGAATTTCCTTGCTAGCTACCATACAGGTGGAAGTCATAGGATTTGAAAGACTCAAAGAAGAGTACTCTGCTTGCCCGGACTTTGGCCCAATCCATACCACTCTGTCCACCCTCTCACCAAAGGAACACCAAGGATTCATTTTAGAGGACGGGTTCATTTTTAAAGGCCATAGGCTTTGCATACCAAGGACCTCTCTACGGGATTTTCTGATCTGGGAATTACATGCAGGAGGCTTGGCTGGACACTTTGGGATTCACAAAACCATTGCCTTGGTAGAAGGACAATTCCATTGGCCCAGCCTCAAAAGGGATGTGGCCAAAATTGTGAGGCAATGCCGCACATGTGCAACCGCTAAGCAAATCAAACAAAACACAGGCCTGTACACTCCCTTACCAGTCCCAGACCGACCTTGGCAAGATCTTAGCATGGACTTCGTACTAGGGCTACCCCGGACCCAAAGGAAACATGACTCCATTTATGTCGTGGTGGACCGATTCTCTAAAATGGCTCATTTCATCCCCTGTTCCAAAACCTCAGACGCCTCCCATGTGGCCCGTCTATTCTTTGAAGAGGTGGTCCGACTCCATGGTCTACCCAAGACCATTATCTCAGATAGGGACGTCAAATTCACCAGCTACTTTTGGAAGACCCTCTGGCATCTTATGGGGACCCTGCTTAAGTTTTCCACAGCCTACCACCCCCAAACCGATGGACAGACTGAAGTTGTCAATCGGAGCTTGGGGAACCTTCTACGGTGCCTTGTTGAGGATCGCCCCGGGAATTGGGATCTCATATTACCCCAGGCAGAGTTTGCATACAACAATTCTGTGAATAGGTCGATAGGGATGAGCCCGTTTGAAGCTGTGCATGGGTACAAGCCTAGAACCCCTACAGATCTCATTCCTTTGCCACCGCATGCTAGAGTGTCTATTAGTGCTGAGTCGTTTGCCCAACACATGAAGGAATTGCATGAGGAAATCCGCAAACACATTAACAAAAGCAATGAGGTGTATAAAAAGTCGGCCGACTCCCACCGCCGCCACCAGGAGTTTCACGTAGGTGATTATGTGATGGTACGAACTGAGAGGCTTTCCCCTGGGAATGTCTCCAAATTGAGGTCGCGTGGATCAGGCCCCTTCCAGGTTCTAAAGAGGATTGGCACAAACGCTTACGTGTTAGACCTCCCCGAGGAATACGCAATAAGTCCCACATTCAATGTGGCTGACCTGGTGCCATACAGGGGTTCCACGGTGACACCTAGTGAGGGAATTGAGCCTGTCCCACTTTTTGAGAGAGCCCCCACCCACAAGAAAGTTCCACCAGCCCAGAGAGGCCAACGGGAGCAGATAGAGCGGATATTGGATGAACAGGTCACTGTCACCCGGAGCAAAGTATACGAGCGATACCTGGTCAGGTGGAAGGGCCGGCCTCCTACAGATGACTCATGGGTGAGCAGGGAGGATCTTCAGCAGCTGGACCCTGATCTCCTGGAGCATTACCGCAGCCGAGAAGACCCTTACTCGACAGAGTCGAGTTCTTCCCAGTCCAGGGGAGTTGATGGGGACATCACTCAGAGCTCCCTCTGGCTCGACACATCTCTCCCCTCTGGAGACGGATAGGATGACTTGATGGGGCCTCGACGGCACTGGATCTCACTACTATAGACATCTTGATGTATTTTCTCCTTTGTTGAGTCCTTTTGATGTATTTCACTTCTATTTTTGAGTCTTGCCCTAGGTGCTCTTATTAGTGGGTCATCATATTGGACTTGTCTGGTCTTTTGGCCCATTAGGGAGCTAGGCCCATGGGCGCCCCCTTCTTGCACCCTTGGTTATCTGTTATTTCCCTTTTTCTCAAGGGCTTTTGTACAAAGTTGGGTTCCCTATATATAGAACCCCAACTCCCACTTGAGAAGGTAATGAAGATTTGAAGAATTGAGCATAATTGCAATCCCCCTCTCTCTCTCTAGTTCTCTCTCCCTCTCTCTCTCCTTGGGGCGGATCCCCCTCTCTCTCCTCCCCCTTCTCTCTCTCTCCCAAGGGCGAACCTGCCCCTTCACCTCCTCTCTCTCTCCTCCACCTCAGCTGCCACCTCCCCCTCCAACCTTTCACCTCCCCTAGGCCACTTAACCCCCATCAATTCCCTCCCCTTCCCAAGTGACTCTTCCTATTCCCCATACACCTTCCCCACCTCCAATACACCCCTCCCTCTTCCCCAAGCAACCTTCCCACTCCCCCACACCTTCATTCACACCCCAAGACCATTCAAACTCCAGCCCCCCTCCACCTATTGCGCAAACAGCCACCCCCCCCTCTTACATCCTTGCCATGGCCGAACCCCACCTCCACCTCCACTAGCTTCGGCCCCCACTTCCTCTCCACCCTCCTGCCCCTTCACACCCCTGCTCCACCCCTTCCTCCACTCCCACACAACCCCCCTGCCACCTACGAACACCCCCACCCTCTCCACCTCCACCAAACACTAGCCTCCCATGCCTCCATCCCACCCCCTCTCCTACATCCTGCCCCACTACAGGTAGCAGAAGAAGACACGTCTTGCAGAGGCTCCCCCGAACTCATACAGTGGCTTCTGAAGGCAAGGCGTACCATTCTGGAAAGGGCTCCCAGTCCTCTTCCCAGGCGAAGTGGAAGCACTCCGTTCCAAGTTCGTGGCCACCCGTGAGAGCCGATCTCCTCCGACAGCGTCTGGAACTAGCTGCAGAGCACCAGAGTCCGACTAGAAGCTCAACCACGGTCGACAGCGACAGATCCAGACTGAAGTTTCTTCTCCAAAGATCTTCCTCTCCCTATCCCCGATCAGGAGCAAGAAACGGAACCCCGTTCGGCCTCCGGGAGCTAGAGTTCCAAATTTTCTCCCACCGTCGTTCGGGTCTGCCTCCTGCTGTCTGCCGTGACCAGATCCCACTCAACGGATCCCTCCTGTCCACCCCGACCTCAGAAGGAGTCTCCGTCAGTTTTTCTGTGCAGAGGACTTGTCCACGGATCCAACAACTCTGACGGATCGAGATTCTGAGTCCGGAAGCCCCAGGTACAACTTCTGCATCCGGCTGCATCCATTCTGAAGCTGCCAACCCCAGATTCCGACGTCCTGTTCGAGTCTCCACCACGACCACCAGCAACGGCAGAAGAATTTGACATAAATCTGAGGCATCCCTGTACCTGTTACGAAGCCATCCTCACTGATCTCGTCATCGGAAAAATTCCTGAGAGCAAGCTACGACTGCAACAGCGACCTCCTGTCCCCTCCAACAACAAGTGGGCAGAACCACGTCGGCGCCCGTTCCGTCGTCCTCGGCGGAATTCTCTCTCTCGCCTGGCCGGCTTAGCGCCCCTCCCTGCGTGGAGGTAGTGTTTGATGTAATTGTGATTACCCCACCCCTAGTTCAACCCTCCTGCGTGGGGTGTAGTTCATGTAACTAGCAGCCCAAGCTTCATCGGCGCAGTGTGCGGGGATCACACTTCCCCGCTCGCCCACGTCTCCAAACGGGGTTGGTTTCTTCAAACCAACCAGGTGAGCTCTAAAACTTTGCTCCATTTATATTAGTGTCTGTTTGTTTAATATCCGTAGACATAGCTCCGTTGCGCAAGAGAGTGAGTGCCCGTTCCCGGAGCCATCATCATTGAGTGGTCACCGTGGTCATCGTGAGAGAGTAGGACCTTGTGCCCCAAGTGGCACCGGCCAGCCCCAAAGTGTGGGCCACGTCCCCTCGGGAAGATAACCCTAGCCCTGCTGGCACTCTACCAGTTAGGGTCTTGATCCATCACCTCCTTCTAGCATCATATAGTTACCTGGGGCTTGCGAGTGTGCGACGGCGTTTCGGTCTCAATTTATCATTTTACTTGCTATGTGATTGTGAATGCGGATTAGGTCCGAGGTTTGCGTTTGCTTGGTGCATACCCTATACTTGTGTCACATCAGGGACGGCACATGGGCTTTTGCTAATGCGAATGAAGCCCTTCCTAATGAGTTCCTCTATTTGCCTCCTAAGTTCGACATGTTCCGTAGGATTGAGGCGATAATGAGGAAGGTTTGGGAGAGTGGCTCCCGGGACTAGATCAATTGCATGTTACACATCCCGCATGGGAGGGAGTTGGTCTGGGAGCTCTGTTGGGAACACATCATGGAATTCTTCTAGGAGTTGTTGGATTTCTATGGGATGTGGATTGGTGGAAGTGGGTTCTCCTAGGCAAATGACCACCGCACATAATGGTACTCCTTGAACTATCTCCTCTTCAAGTTCCTTCCTAGTGATGAGATGAAGACCCTTGGTCAACCCCGAGGTCCCACTTTGTTTGGGAGTTTGGGTAGGGGATGGAGTTGGAGGGGTGGAGTTCCCCGAGACTTGTATGGTGGTGGGGTGTTGTCCTTGAGGGGGAGTGTCCCTCTTGGTCATGGGACGAGGTGGGGAGGGGTTAAGATGGATAGTCTTACTCTCATGTTCAAAGGTGCATTTGTTGCTCCTACCCAAGATGGTGGCATCTACATCATAAAGCCAAGGTCTTCCTAGTAGGATGCTACCTACCTCCATGGGTATGATGTCACACCATATTTGATCATGGTATGAAGAGAAGGTGAGAGGCACAAGACATTGAGTGTTGACCGGGATGGAGTTGTTGTTGATCTATGAAACCCGGTATGGGCTTGGGTGAGGGGTGATAGTTAGCCCAAGAAGCTTGACGGTATCGGGTGACACGACATTGACACAACTCCCACTATCCAAGATCACTTTCCTTACATGGTTCCCTATTTTGAAAAAGGTGTGAAATATTGAAGTTCGACGCCAATCCTCTTCTTGGAGTTTGGTGAGGGTGCATCTAATCACTCCTAGATGAGAGTTGGAAGATGGAGTGGTGTGCTCTAGACCCGACTCTAGGTATTGGGTTTCATACTCCTCTTCCCAATCTAGTGAGGCTTCATGGTCCTCAATGACATCTTCAAGTTCTTTTTGCGGTGGAGCTTCTTCCTCAATAAGCAAGCTAGACAATCCCTTGGATGGATATTGCCCCGCAAAGTGGCCAAACCCTTGACACCTAAAGCATTATTGACGCCCGCTACCCGAAGTAGTTCCTACATTTGGGCCTTTGGGAATGTCTTCCCTCCGTGGGAGGGGGTGACTAGGGGTGGGTTTGTTTGGAGTGATGGTGGGAGGGGGGTTGTAAGGCCTTAATGGGGTGCTCCCACTTGGATTATGGGCTTTCATGGGAGTGGCCGGAATGGGCCGTGGTCCCATGTTTTTGGGATTGACCGGTCGGGGAGTAGCAAATCGAGGGATTCTAGAGAATCTTTCTACATCCCTAGCTATTTGATAAGCTATCTCAAGGTTATCAACATCTCTCATGAAAAGCTCTCTTTTGATGTGACTTTGAAGTCCATTCCTAAAGCGGGACAAGGTAACGGCCGGGTCCTCATGAACTCCACACTTCAAAAGATAGGAGTCAAACTTCTCAATGTACTCAACTACGGTCTTCCCCTCTTGGGTGAGGCTTTGCCATTCATCTAAGAGCATGTGATGGTAGGATTGGGGAAGGTATTTATTCCTAAGTTGGTTCTTCATACCCTCCCAAGTATCAATAGGCTCTACCCGCCTAATCCTTCTTAAACCCTCTTGGTTTAGCCAATAAGTTTTGGCTAATTTAGTGAGATGCATCTTGGCCAATCTTACCCTCCTTTGGTCGGGCATTGGGTACCATTCAAAGTATTGGTCCATGGCGGTCTCCCATTCTAAGTAGACACTTGGTTCATGGGAACCATCAAAGTTTGGGGCCTCTACTTTAATCATCCTTAAGAGAGGGTCATCCGGGTCATCCCGTGGACGCCTTTCATGAATGTGATGGTGGCGAGGCCTCTCATAGTCATGGTAGGGATCAAGGTCCAGGTCCTCCCTATAAATATCAGCACGTGGATGATGGGCTCTTGGTCCATTGTACCTTGGATGGAATTCATCCCTATGAGGCTCAACATATGGAGGGGGGACTCTTGGGTCATTGTTCCTTGGGTGGAACTCATTCCTATGCAACTCACCATGTGGTGGATGGATTCTTGGTTCATTATCCCTTAGATGAGGGTCTTCCCTATGAGGGTCAACATGTGGAGGGTGGACCCTAGGTTCATGGTTCCTTGGGTGGTTATCATGTTCTTCTAGACGGGCAATTCGAGTGGTTAGGGACTCTAGTTGGGCAAGAATGTTAGCAAGGGCAGCATCTACCCTATTCATTTGGCCTTGGGGTTCCTCCCTAAGAGCATCTTGATTGAGTTGAGGATTGGGATCCATGGGTGGAATTGAAGATGACGGGTCGGTAACTAGCACCACTACGGGTGGACATGCAAGACAACGGGCAAATGAGGTTGGACACACAATGCAAAGGTCCTAGGACTTAGACTTGATAGAGACAAGTCAATGACTTGCTCTGATACCAATTGATGTGACACACCCTTGGACTTTAGCAAGCAAGCACAATCGCATTCAAAACGGGCCAAGTTGGGCCACCGCTCTATCGTCACTCACCCAAGCCCGGGGTGACTTGGCAATGCCAAGGTGAGGATGTGGGGGTTGGGCCCTTACTGGTAGAGGGCCAGCAAGGCCAATACTTGATTCCCAATGGGTGGGGATGCCCAAATCAAGGGGGCCGACAAAGTGCCAAAGGCACCGGTTGTAATTTTCCCACGGTGATCACTCAAGTTTATGGGGCTTGAGGATCGGGCTCTCATTCGCATAACCAGCGGAAGTAAGAACTAATATTGAAAGACAAGCACTAAGTGGAGTGAAGGTTTGAGCACTTACTCGACCGGTTTGAAGAAACCGGTCCCGGTTGGAGACGAGGGCGAGCGGGGAGGCGAGTGGATCCCCACACGCCGCGGCGGTGTCGCTTGACCTGCCCAAACAAATTACACCACTACACCTCTCGCAGGAGGGGGATATTGGGGTGGGGGTTAATGGAATTACAAACAATACTACCTCCATGCAGGGAGGGGCCTTCAGCCGGCCAAGCGGGGTGGGGAAATTAGAGAGAAAAGGGTTGATTAAGAGACGACACCGAATCTGCCTGCTGTCTGCGAATAGGGACAGGTAGTCGCTGTGGATGCTGTATGACCCTCTCAGGAATTTTGTTGATGGCGAGACTGGTGGTGAAATCTTCATAACAGGAAGAGGAATGCTTCAGAATTTCTTTAATTTCTTCTGGCACCGCTGCTGACCGGGACGGTGGTTTGAACAGGGCTTCAGATTCTTGGACCGTCAGCTGCAGATTTCTAACAGCAAGATGCAGAGAGTGTCCCGGCCGCTCCCGACCTCGGAATCAAGCGCCGTTGGAGTCGTTGGAATCTTGAACGAGTCCTCTTCGTAGAAAAACTGACGGGGAAGCCATCCGAGGTCGGAGAAGACTAGGGGATGCAGAACAGTGGTGGCAGGTCGATGCAGACTTGTAGCTGGCAGAGTGATGGAGCTGAGGGAGAAAATTTGTAACTCCTGCCACATGATGCCGAACGGAGTTCCGCCTCTTGATTATGAATGTAGACAGGACGAAGAAGAACTTTGTAGAAGAATTTGAGGGTTGATTCTTCTGAGGTTTGTCGTGGCAAAGCTTCTAACCCGGTTCAGGTCCTCAGCCAGGGTAGAACTGCGCAGCTGAGGGAGAATGGACCTCCTGGGCGACTCAGAGATCGGAAGAAGATGAAACCACTTCGGTTGCGAAGGCGACTGGTAGACGCTTCCGACGATGGCTCTTGGATCTTCAAACTCGCCCGGAGGAGGTCGTGGTGGCCGCTGCAAGCTGCTGGTTCATCTGTAACTTCTGGACTGCAAGCAGCAACCAAAGGACAGCTTCCAATGCCTTGATAGAAGAAGGAGAATGGGGTATAGGGTGAAGGGGAGGTGGATGAAGGGTGAGAGGGGGGGTTGTGGGAGGTGTGGAGGGGGTCTAATGGTGGTGGGGAGATGGAGGAAGAGGGGGAGGTCGCAGGTTTCAGCTGGAGGTAAGGGGGAATGGGGATTGCTAGGAGGAGAAGAGAGGAGGGAGGTGGGGGCGACCAAGGCTAAAGGGTATAGAGATAGGGGCGGCCAAGGCTTGGAGGGAAGGGATTTCAAATTTGAATTGGCTTTGGAAGTTGGGTGATTGTGTGGGGAAGTGGGGGGTTGTGTTGGAAGGGGGGGGGGATTGTGTTGGAAGGGTAAAGATTCCACCTTGGGACAAGGGGGTTGGAGTATTGGGGCTATGGGAAGTGGAGTGGCCTTAATGGAGGTGGTTGGGGGTTGGAGGTGGTTGGGAGGAGGGAGGAGAGAGGAATGGGGCGAACCCCTTAGTGGGAGGAGAGAGAAAGAGGGATAGAGAGAGAGTAGGGTGGGGAATCACTCCCCTAGGGCTTCACACCCAACTATAGGATTCACTCCTCTAGAACTAAATTTGAACACTCAAATGGAAATCTTTTGTATTGATTCATTCATTCATTAAGTTCCAAATGAAGGAAATGGGGCCCTATATATAGGAAGCCCACATTTTACAATAAGTCCCTTACAAAAAGACTCAATAACAAATAACCGAAGGGGTAGGGGGGGCTCATGGGCCAAGCCCGAAGAATTGGGCCCAATAGCACATTACACAATCTAATGACACTCAAACTTAGGAAAATAAATGCAAGACCTAGGGACATGACTCAAATAAAATGAAAATTACATCAAATGACTCAAGTAAATAGCACAAAAGGATAAGTGGGCCTTTATAGAGAGAGGCCCGAACTCAAATGATGCCGGAGTGTGAAGAGGACCCTAGCCAAAGGGAATTGTGGATGATGTCTCCATCAGTCTCGGCACGTGAGAAAACAATTGAGAATGCAGAGAAGCAAGAAGAGACGGATGCATAGAAGTGCGAGAGAAAAGGCCGGCCCACAGCCCGTCTATTGTAAATCCTTCTTCATATGGTACATCAGGCTCTCCAGTGTCTATATAATCACTCAGCAGCTGCCTCTTGTCTGTAATCACAGCCGGCTTTTCAATCAATTCGTGTATTAGTGGCGGCCATTCTGGATCTGTCGGCATGAAGAGACGGCTTAAGGCAATAGTGATGTCATTCATATCAAACCATCTATACCAGTCACACTCTGGATCATCCATTTTCCTTCTCTTATCAGGCCTTAGAGATTCCAGGGCTTTGTATGTAACCAGTGGAGCAATATGTCGAGCAAACTATCTAGCATGAACATCTTGACAGTCTAACATGGAAGTGATTATTGTAGTCTGCTCATTATTTTGGACGCCACCTTTAATAAAATGTGTCTGTAATGTCCATGTAAGCGGTTGGCGATCCGTCTTCAGAGTGGATGTCATGACTGCCCATGGTTCATTTTCATTCTTGCTTGGTCCTTTATAGCCTAGGCCGCCCCGTGCAATCAATCTTTGTGGCTTGACAGGCTTAGTTCTGCCCTGACAATTGACACCCAGGCCTTTGCCAACCTGGTACCCCATTCTCATCAGAATATTCCAAAACGGGGTATTCATTGTGTTCTTCTTCTTCTTCCCCTTGGAAGTTAGGGGTGTCATGGCAACTGTTGTAACTGTCTCGGGTGGCATCAGCCGTGGGTGAGGGATATCTAATACTGATAGCAACGGCTTGTTGGAAGGCCAAATAGAAGGAACTGACGTTGCTAGGTGTATGTCTTCATCAGGCAGAATCGGCATGCTAGTCACCTTGATAATGCGGCCCTTGTGTGGAAACTTGAGGCATTGGTGATTTGTAGAGGGCACTGCATCTAACTGTTGAATATAGGGGCGACCCAAGATGCCATTGAATGTTGGATCCATATCCAAAATGTGAAAATCGACTGTGATTGTTGCTGGACCCAAACTAACCTTTAATGTGATCATGCCTATAGAAGGTTTCTTAGTATTGTCGTATGCTGTGACTGTTATGGTAGATGGCCAAATCTGATTTTCTGGAATGCCGCACATCTTCAAAGTGGTGGGCGGCAATACATTGATGGATGCCCCAGTGTCCACCAAACATTATTTTACTGCCACCTTATTGATATCCACTGTGATGCATAAAGCATACTTTCTTGCCTGTTGAGGTGCCAATTCATGTTCATAAAAAGTAATTGCCGGCTGACTGCTAGCGGGCGTCAAGATTGTGGTTATCTGCTCGGCAGGGATGTCCTCATTGACCATAACTTTCTGTAAATATTCCTTTAAAGCCAATTGATGAGTGGTTGACTTCTTAATCAATTCTAAAATAGAGATTCTTGCTGGAGTTCGGTCAAGATGCTTCAGTAAATCATATTGAGTGCCTGGCACGGACTCTTGCTCCTGTTCTTGTTCATTTGGCCCCTGTGCGGGCTCCTGCTCTCTCTGGGGAAAGATGCGCTGGAACATCCGTCCACTGCGGAGCGGTGCCATGGTTCGACGTGCCTCTGTCGAGGCAAGGATGGAGGGAGGATTGGAAGAAGAAGGGGTGTTAGCATTGAAAATTGGTGGAGGAATGTTTGAAGAAGAAATTGGTGAGGAATTCGACAAGGCAACCCCCGTAGGAGGCGTAGGAGTAGAAAGGGGTGCCCGAGTGTGGGAAGTGCTAACGGATTGAACAAGGAGGGTTCGGGGTATAAATGGTGGCTGAGCTGATGGTGGAGGTGTCCTTGCCGGCGGAGGAGTGACGGTAGTGGATGTAGCTGGTGCCGGGCGAATGAGGAGTGGCCTAGATGGTGATGGCGAAGGATTGGTGGCGAATGATGGAGTTTGCTGCGTCGGAGGGTATGGTCGTGGTGGACGGGTAAGGAGAGACTGGGTTAGTAAGGATGAGGAATTAGTGGGGACAGATGGGTTAACGGGGCGCAAAAGGGGGCGACCTAATTGAGGGGTAGAAGAAGAAGGAAGTGTGCGCAAAAGGCGCGGAGGTTGATTTGAATTATGATTGAATGCCCCGACAGAGGCGTTTTCTTCGTGCCATCCCTGCCCTCTCTCTACTTCATGGAGAGACGTGACTAGGTTCACATGCTGATTTGCTTGGTGCTCCGGCAATGGGTTGTGGACAATCCCCATATCTTGCTGAGGTGCTGGAGCTTGCTGTTGTACTGGTGGAGCTGGTTGCTGCGGCTGCTGAGCCTGCTGTTGCCGAGGAGGCCTTCTTACTTTCATAGCAGCGATGAACTGTATCATCTCATCCCAATTAATGCCACCCTGGTCATTTAAATCATAGATGTAGTCCTTGAAGTGAAAGCAATGGTCAATATTGTGACCAGGGGAGCGGTGGAAAACACAATAGCGGGACGTGTCAACATTAGCGGGCCACGCTGTCCTTTCTTTTGGTAGCATGAGTAGATTAGCAGCCATCAGGGCATTAAATATATCTGGGAGACTTTCTGGCAATGGCGGATAATGGGCCCTTTTGGGGCCAAGTGGTCTCTTTTGATGTTGTTGTTGTGGGCCATAGTTTGTGGGTGGCGGTACTTGGTGGTACTGTTGCGGAGCTGAGGGGTCTGCATGTGGCGTTTGGTTTTGTGGAGGAGCAAGGGAAGGTTGAGGAGCAAATTGGTGTTGTGGGGGTGAGTGGAAGAGGGTGTTTTGTTGTGGAGGTGGCGGAGGTCGTGGGTTAGATTGGCGAAAAGGTGTGGGGTTGCCGACCGCGCCAACTTGCTCATTGATGACGGTGCCCTCAGTCGTGGGCCCGCTATTGTTGATATTTCTATTTTTCTTGACCAACCGTGGTTTCGGTTCGAATATGCCCATGATGGGCGAATCCTTCATCTGAGTTTGAATATATCGAGCTCTTTCATAGAGCTCCTCCATGGTAGTCAATCTGTTCATGGCTAATATATGCCGGAACTGAGGGGTTGCATTTGAAATAATCATTTTAACCTGCTCTGGTTCTGACAAAGTATCTTTCAATTTCTCGGCCATTGATCACCATCTATCAGCAAATATGATGAAGTCCTCCTCAGGCTTCATTTTCTCTGCAACCAAGTCTGTAACAGATAGGGAGGGTCCAACCCGGTCCCTATACTTCTGCAAGAATTTCCTTTGAACCACATCAAAATTGCTGGCATCTGTCGGATCCATGGAATAGAACCACTCGAGGGCTGGCCCCTCTAAAGATCTTCTAAACAAATAAGCCAATGAGGCTTTGTTGCCCTGCCAAAAAGAGGTCTCATACATAAAATCCTTCAAGTGAATAAATGGATTGCCAGTTCCATTGTATCGTCAAAAATTCGGCATCTCAGAAGGTGGCAAGTGAAAAACTGGCAATGTAGGCAAAGAGATCTCTGGAGCATTCTTGGCAGCAGTAACCTTGTTGAGTTGTTTTTCCATGCTAGCCAATTTCTGAAGGAGCAAAGCATTAGTGTCTGACTCGACCGGGGCCGAATTTGGAATGAAGGTATTTGGCATTGGCGTCCTTAGAATTTGGGGAGGTTGAAAGAATTGGGGCCTAGCCGCGGAATAACTTGCCTGTTGGGCCGGCATGGCCGCACCGGGCGTTGGTGGACAAGAGGGGGGTTTGTGCAAGACCGCCTGGTCATTAACAATGTGATGGCCACTCGCGGCCCGAGGGGGATTGGAAGATGAAGAGGGAATAGATTTCCCTTTCAAAGCGGCATGAACTGCCTGCCGCTGGGAATCGTCCAATTGAGATAATGCATGAATTAAATCATTGACGTTGAAAGAAGGGGAGGTGTTCCCCGATGTGTTCTGATTGGATGGTAAAGCTTGAGAAGAGGGTTGAACCTCGTGAGTTATGGTGTCAACCATATGAATTTGAGAATAATGAACCTGAGACGGAGGGTGGTTTCTCTCATGATAGATGGAATCTTGGAGGGGTGCCTCATAAGATTGATCAAAAATATTCTCTTCCACATCATCATAGGCGTACCCGTAGCTTGCCATGTTGATAATCTTACTTGAACGGAGTTGCATGCTTAAGAAGAGAGAAAGCTTTATGAAGGAATTATCACACAACAATCACTCAATCGAATCCAGTGTAAGCAACTTAACCCAACCAAGTTTATGCAGTCAAGTTGAGATGAACGCAAGATTTTAGTGTTATGTTTGAGATTAGAGTGGATTAATTGCAGAATAATTCACTCCTCTTTGCAAAAGTGAAGCCTAGTTTAGATCCATATGTAGCCTCCGGGTCAACTAGGTTCCCTCTCTATTCTCACCAACGATAGGCTCTCTAACTCTGGGTACTTCAAGGGTACAACCAGCCCGGCGTCCGTGAGGGAATCCACGGGTGCGGGGACTTACGGAGGTCTTGGAAAAGGGATTTCCGGTCCAAAGAGACGGAATGCTCAATGGAGGGTTATCCCGATTCCAAGAGAGGTGTGTGGAATCCTAGTGTAGAGAGAGGAGGTCTCTCAACCCAATGCCACAAAAATGTAGAATAATATAAGCAGATCACACCAATATAATCAAATGATGAATGTAAGAATCAATCCAGCATGAATAAACACAGGAAGCAAGTGCAGAGGAAAGAGACGACTCTGAAGCAGTCGCTACTAATGGAAGAGACGACAGCGCGGCTGTCGTGAATCACTGTGAGGCGCTCACAGACAGTGCAAAACCGCACCTTAGTGTGAGGCGCTATATGTGAAAAGGACGCCTCTGACAGAGGGCATCAAATGTGAGTGGTGCACACGATCAAAATAAAAACACGCCTTGATGTAAGGCGCTAATCCATAAAAGGACACCCGGAGAGAAGGGCGCTAATTCACAGACAGAGTAAAAAAACCAAGAGACGTGATGAAAAATGCCTTGGCAGAGGGCGTTAAACATAAAAAGGACGCCCTGGATCAAGGCGTTAACTCAAAAAGCGCCTTTATAGAAGGCGTTAATTTAGGAAAATCACTGGACTGGCTGATCCCGGAGTGTGCAGTGTGCACAGTGGAGGGTGCCCGTAGGGCACAAGGGAGGGGTACCGTGGGTACCAAAGGGAAAGGGCATACGTGGGTGCCAAAGTTGAAAGGGCACACGTGGGTGCCAATGGGAAAGGGCACACGTGGGTGCCAATAGGAAAGGGGTAATCAATAGAAAAACAATGATAGTCCCACCGTGATCGCCAATTTGTAGATCATGGAAAATCCACTTTTAAGACAAAGATAATAATAAGATGAGAAAGGGAGAGAATGATAAAAAGGGAGTGTGAGGGAGCACGTGGTGCTAATAAGGAGTGTGATCGCCAGAGGGGTTACCTCAAGAAGAAAGAAGATGATCGTAAATACCTGATGAAGATGAAGATGCGGGATGGATGTAGATTCCTTCCTCCTCCTTCTACCGGCCGGCCGATGAAGGGGGTTTTCCTCTTGATTACCCTTAAACAAAGAACAAACAAAAAGAAGAGGGGATTAGCCAAACGTGAGTGTAGTATCAATTCAAAAGAACCATAGAATGATGAAAGTGAAGCATAAAGTGTGCACCTTTTAGTTATTTTAAAACCCCTAATAGAATTAGGGAAGGGAGAAGATGCAAAGCAAAACTAATGCAAGAGAAGACTATATGATGATGCTGAACAACGACAGAACGATGATGAGATGATAAAGATAAACGAACAGAAAGAAGCCCTTGCTGTTCCTGACAACAGTAAAGGGAAACCACGTTGATGCTACAGCAGGTTAGTGCAGCAGGAGGAAGAGGATGACCGTAGGGAGAGCAGAAAAACTTGACAAAGAAGGAGAGAAACTACGGTTTTCTCCTTTCTATGCAAGTAACGCTAACGAACCAATAGTTCTGCTAATTCTAACTCTCTGCTCTGCTTCTCTTTTTTTTTCTCTAACTCCTCTTTCCTGCATCCAACCTTTTGCGAGCTCAACCCAGGGGGCTATTTATAGGGTGCAAAACCAAATTCTAATGGGATAAGAACAAGCAATGATCATTAATGGCAAGGGCTCTAGTTCCCCAATCGAGCAAGGTGATTAATCAAGGCAGGGAACTATCCAGGAAAGCTGTGTTCAAACCGGATACGGAAGGGTGAGAGACGACTCCCAGAAGGGCGTTAATTAAAATTGACGACCCGATTCAAGGCGTTAATTAAAAATACGACTGGGACAAAGGCATCAATTCCTAGATTCAATTTTAGTAAGAAAAACCTTCCTTATTTGAAAATTATAAAATAACACCTGAGAGAAAGGCGTTAATCAAAAACACGCCCTAAGGAAGGACGTTAATTCTTATTTTCCAATTTGGGTGGGGCTCGTAAAATACCAGAAATTGACGCCCTTAACAACGGTCGTCCTTTCTTTAAAACGCGCCTATGATCAGGCCGTTAATTAAAACACGTCCCAGATAAAGTCGTTAATTATAAAAATGCCAAGAAAATTCGTAAAAACATGCAAAAATTAGAAAAACTTCGTATTATGGAAATATGGAAGTTCACTTTGGGGCATTACATGGTGACATGAGTTTTGACCAACATAGCATCAATTTTGGCGTGTCTACACCACTGCATCCCACCTTGTCAGAAGGGGGTGTCTACGTCCTGGTAGACCACAAAGGAGTCATCCAGTTCTCTCCCCTCAATGGAAAGCATATAAAGCTGTATCATGCAGCGCAACCAACATTCCCCGAGTGATCGGTCGGAATACCTGATCTTGGTCTAGTGGCACTCCGCCCTAGCCGAGTTACCCTTATCTTGGTCTAATGGCATTCCGCCCTGATCGAGCTACCTTTCCTTGATCTAGTGGCACTCCGCCCTGATCGAGCTACCTTTCATTGGTCTAGTGGCACTCCACCCTAGCCGAGCTACCTTTCCTTGGTCTAGTGGCACTCCGCCCTAGCCGAGCTACCTTTCCTTGGTCTAGTTTCCTTGGTCTAGTGGCACTCTGCCCTGATCGAGCTACCTTTTCTTGGTCTAGTGGCACTCCGCCCTGATCGAGCTACCTTTCCTTGGTCTAGTGGCACTCCGCCCTGGCCGAGCTCTCAAAAGAATACACCATATTGCCGTTACAGGCCTTACGTCCAAATCGGCGAAAGATCATTCCTTTGCATTAGCATTCAGCCCTTGCTAAGGGATGAACTGCTCAGCTCGGCATAAGACCCGGTGCTCCGGCCAATGGCCGTCTACTATCAACCAAGGGTCGAACATCACACTTCGACCCACCACCCTTTATATCAAAAAAAAAGAGAAAAGAAAAGAAAAATGGGGTTAAAAATAGAGATACCCCGCCAGACTTGCTCCTATATTAGGACAAGTGCAAAAATGGCTATAACCCAGCTGTGGCGAAAACCCGAAAGGGTGCTACAGGCAAAATTGGGTACCCCGCCACGTAAAAACCCGAAAGGGCGCGTGGGCAAAAGCAAGAAGGGGCTGGCTTCGGCGAAAACCCGAAAAGGGCGCTTAAGTCAGTAAAGTGGTAATTTAAAAATTCCTCTTCATCCTCCTCCTAATGAGACTCCGAAAGGGACAATCATCAAAAGTCCCACCGGGGCACCTCTAACAAACCCATGTTCGACCCTCGTCATCATCAGGCGAGATCGGTCGACCTCTACCCCTAACTTGGACCTTCCGTCCTTGTTAATAATCCTACCTTTGCTTCGGCATGTGACCCATGATGATGAATAAACCCGGGTTCGACCCTCGTCATCATCGGCGAGATCGATCGATCTCTACCCCTAACTTGGACCTTCCATCCTTGGTAATAATCCTACCTTTGCTTCGGCATGTGACCCGTGCTGATGAATAAACCTATGTTCGACCCTCGTCATCATCGGTGAGATCGGTCGACCTCTACCCTTAACTCGGATCTTACATCCTTGTTAATGAACCATGTCCTTTGCTTCGGCATTTAACCAGTGTCGACGAACTAAACCAGGGACCAATCCTTGTCATCATCGGCAAGGCCAGTCAGCGTTCTAGCAGTTAAGTTCTTCTGTACTCTAAATCTAAAAAAAAAAGAAAAAAAATGGGGTTAAAAATAGAGATACCCCGCCAGACTTGCTCCTGTATTTGGAAAAGAGCAAAAATGACTATAACCCGGCTGTGGCAAAAACCCGAAAGGGCGTCGCAGGCAAAATCGGGTACCCCGTCACGTGAAAACCCGAGAGGGCGCGTGGGCAATAGCAAGAGGGGGCTGGCTTCGGCGAAAACCCGAAAGGGCGCTTAGGTCAGTAATGTGAATAAAAGAAAAAGAAAGAAATTATAAATCAATGATGAATAGTGATGATCCATCCTCCGTCCTGAAGACCCTTTACAGGGTCGAAGCAGAGTCTTCATCCAATGTCCCACCTATATATATATATATATATATATATATGTATATTTCCTACCCTTTTCGACCCTTATCACCATCGGCAAGATCGGTCGCTACCCTTTTCGGTTCTTGTCATCATCGGCAAGACCGTCTACCCTTTTCGACCCTTGTCACCATCGGCAAGATCGGTCGCTACCCTTTCTGGTTCTTGTCATCATCGGCAAGACCGTCTACCCTTTTCGACCCTTGTCACCATCGGCAAGATCGATCACTACCCTTTCCGGTTCTTGTCATCATCGGCAAGACCGTCTACCCTTTTCGACCCTTGTCACCATCGGTAAGATCGGTCGCTACCCTTTCCGGTTCTTGTCATCATCGGCAAGACCGTCTACCCTTTTTGACCCTTGTCACCATCGACAAGATCGGTCGCTACCCTTTCCGGTTCTTGTCATCATCGGCAAGACCGTCTACCCTTTTCGACCCTTGTCACCATCGGCAAGATCGGTCGCTACCCTTTCCGGTTCTTGTCATCATTGGTAAGATCGTCTACCCTTTTCGACCCTTGTCACCATCGGCAAGATCGGTCGCTACCCTTTCTCGGTTCTTGTCATCATCGGTAAGACCGTCTACCCTTTTCGACCCTTGTCACCATCGGCAAGATCGGTCGCTACCCTTTCTCGGTTCTTGTCATCATCGGCAAGACTGTCTACCCTTTTCGACCCTTGTCACCATCTGCAAGATCGATCGCTACCCTTTCCGATTCTTGTCATCATCGGCAAGACCGTCTACCCTTTTTGACCCTTGTCACCATCGGCAAGATCGGTCGCTACCCTTTCCGGTTCTTGTCATCATCGGCAATACCGTTTACCCTTTTCGACCCTTGTCACCATCGACAAGATCGGTTGCTACCCTTTCCGGTTCTTGTCATCATCGGCCAGACCGTCTACCCTTTTCGACCCTTGTCACCATCGGCAAGATCGGTCGCTACCCTTTTCGGTTCTTGTCATCATCGGCAAGATCGTCTACCCTTTTCTACCCTTGTCACCATCGGCAAGGTCGCTCGCTTTCTGTTTCGATTTTCATCTCCCATATACCCTTGTGGGTCCTCCGGACTCTCGGCTTGCACTGGCCATTGTTTAGTCTCGAGAATAGCCACGGCGCGGTGGAGCGAACACCTCACCCCTTTGCTGAAGGCGTGAGCACTCTCCTGCCCCCGTGACCCACACGCTCGGACTAGAATCAACTAGCGAATGGAAAGAAAAAAGAAGAATAATGAAAGAATGGAGTCATCATTTAATTGCAAAATGAAGATTTTCATTCCTATAGAATAAAGGGTACATGTTACGCGAGGCATTCCCCGGAATACATGAAGTCCATCAAAAAGAGGAAAATGGAAAAGGACTATGGCAGAGGGCATCGGAAGATGTCCTCCAGCGCCGGAATGCCCAGGGAAGGATGGCGGGCCAGCTCCTGCAGTCTGAACTCAGTGGCCTCCAGCTGAGATAGTCTCTCCCCGAGGGAAGCAACTTGCCCCTCGGCCATTTCTGCCTCCTCCACCCTCTGGACTTCCAGGCATTCTACCTCTTGAAGCTCGGCCTCTGCCCTTGAGAGTTCGGCATGTAGTTCCGCTATGCGGGCCGTGAGAAAGCTTCGGCGCTGCAAAGAGGCATTGGCGTTATCCCTCATCCTCGCCACAGTCCCTTTAGAGAGATGAGAGCTGTTCGGCATTCAGCCCGCTTCAGTGTTATGGCCGCAAGCTGGTCAGCTGCCTCCCGGCCTAAGAATTCCCTCCTGTTTACATATTTCAGAAGCAGGATCACCCGTGGAGTCCAGTCGTCCATGGGGCAACCAAAGGCCAATAGCAAGCGGGATAAGTGCTCTATCAAGCCCCTTCGCTGAACATAAGTCAAATCTCTTTTTTTTTCCAAAAACCCTGCCTAGAGGTGAAATGGAAAGTGCTCCTCGAGGAGGAAACACTTCGCCATTAGACCACTAAGAGGTTGATTTTATTGAGATAAACATCAAATGAAAATTACATGATACGGATGCTAGGCATACCTAGCTTATCCAACCGAGCTGCACCCTTGATATTCGTGGGTAGCTCAAGTGAGGAAAAGAAAGAATTACAATTATTTGTGCAAGCTAGGGAGGCTAACAAATCAGCAACAACATTTGCTTCTCTGAAGATATGAGTGACGAGTCCCTTTGAGAGAGTAATTCCCTGATTTCTCTGACATAAGGATAGACCATGGGTAGTGAGCTTGCTTGTTGATTGTTTGCACAAGGATTTTGGAATCACATTCAATCAATGTCGGATGAGAGGATACCATTCTAAGGTATTTGAGTACATCTAATAGGGCTCTGGCTTCAGTAATGATATTGGTGGTAGCCCCAAAGAAGTGGGAGAAAGCAATGACAATTTCACCTTTAGAATTTCGGATTAGACCACCCCCACCTGATGTACCTAAATTCTTGCTTGCACCATCGATATTCAGTTTAAGCAAAGGCCATGGCGGACAAACCCATTTGACAATTTTCAGTATGGGGTTTATAGTGCTGCCTCCTTTTATTCCAAGATGTGAAAGAATTAGCTTCCTGCTTGGATTGTCTTCTCTTAAATCCGACAGTTCACAAATTGTTTTGGCTTGGGTGACAATGCTGTGGAGCAGACTTAGCTTGGAGATATGCTTATATTCATATTTGGCCAAATTTCTTGCGGACCAAAGCTCCCACATGGTGTAACCGATGACAGCCAAAGAAAGTAGACCATACTTAGATTTCAAATTTATCATAAAAACCGAATTCATAATCCTGAACCTGGCAGAGTTTCCTTCAAACTGCAGCCCCATAGCCAAAAGGGAAGAGAAGACAATGCTGTGGAGCAGATATTTGACATAAGTCAAATTTCTGCTGGCCATTACGGTCTGCTGAAGAGTCCCTAAGAACTGCCACACAAGGTCGCTCGACGACTGGAGACCGAGCGGCGACGTCTCGGGTAGTTCAAACTCCACTCTACTGTCCACAGTGGCCCAGATATCGTCGCCCGTCCCAGAAGATGACGACGGCATGAGCTGCAGTGCACTGGTGTGGGGAACAACCGCGGTGGCCGATACGGTAGCTGGAGCCTCAATGACGATGATTTCCCTGCCAGCCCCCAGGGATGGAGGTGCAATAGGAATATCAAGAACCGAGGACATCTGTTCTTCGACGATCTCTCCGGCTTCTATTTCGGAGGGGCCATCCTTCTCCGAAGCCGACTGTTGTGCGACTTCTAATGACTGAGAGTCCTCGACTGCTACCAAACTATCAACCCTCACAAGTGCTCCGGGTCCAGCTGGAGCCACTGCCGCTGCATAGTCCTTGTGGTATCGCAGTGCGATAGACCGTAAGACGGACGGGAGGGTTGCGTGGCCCGTGCCTAGAGTCGGGAGGGGTATCTGCACCGTCATGGTTGGCAACACCACCTCAGTCTGCACAAGAAATATGTACATTAAAAAAAAAAGAAGCTAAAAGGAATAGAAAGGAAGGGAAGCAACCGCCGACCACGGGTGGGTCCCTACCTCAGCCGCCCACTAAGCTGAAATCTCTAAGGGCAACTTCTCCGGCGCCAGCCTCTCCGCTCACAAGCGAGCCTGACGGCCCAAGACCACTCCATGACAACCGGGGTGGGCTAAAAGTCGGATGATCTCTTTCATAGGCCAAAGACGCCCCGGCATCCTCAGTCTCTGTGTCAACAGGTGGGAATTCCTCATCACCGGAGCCGCCACCATAATCGACCTACTCAGAGGAGGAAGATCCCTCTACTCTTTCGGAATGCTCCACCATCGGGGCAGGAGCCTCGCCAGGAGGAGCATCACCCGCGACAGGAGCTTCCCCCGTGCACTCCACATCAAGAGCAACAGTGGATGGGACCTCAAGGGCAAGTTCACCCTGCCCTTGGATAATCGCTTCTTCTGCACTCTCCGAGCCCGGAAGTAATGATGGTTGTATATCAACTAAAATTTACGGCAAGAAATGGTCAAGCCGGCTGAAGACATGAAGATTCGTGGTGGCATCACAATTAAACTATAAATTACCTTCCATTTCCTGTCTGGGCGTTGGAGAAGGCAGATCTCTCTCTATGGGAACAGCATGGATTTCCTCTGCCCCTTCCCTAGTCGCGACATCTACCGTCGCCTCCAGCCCGACGACCGCGGCAACTGTGTCGGCAACCGTCAGCATGAGCTCGCCAAGGCAGTCAAAGTGAGCTAATGAACTCTGAAGAAAAGAAGAGCCTACCTTCAGCTTCTGGCCTTTGTGTGCGAGAGGCCTCAAACTCTTCAAAGGATACAACCGGAGGAATAACGGCTGCTGATTCCCTTTCTGCGGCCTTCTTTCGGCGCGCTCGTGTCACCCGGGTCACCGCCGCTTTCGCCTTCCCGACGGCCTCTCTCAACTGGGATCGAGTCCGCTTTCTCGAATCACCGGGAGGCAGTGGCGTTGTGGTTGGGGCCGGCTCGGGAATCTCGAAATATGCTGGCTTCTGAGCCTTTATTATCAGCTCCCTAAAGTGCCGGGTCTCCTCCGAAGTTGGTCGGACTGCACATACACACAGGTGAGAATAATGCACCAGAATGAAGGAAAAAAGCTGGCCGAAGGGCCTGAATGAAGAAATGGAACATACTTGTCGGCCCCGTGTAGAAGGGGAAGAGAGGCCAATAAGATAATCTCCGATCTTCTCACTCGGCTCGGCCAGCAGCGCCAGGTCCTCATGACCCCGAGAAGACAGGAGATAATATAGGCTCAGGTGGTCCATCCCCCATCTGTCAGCATATTTTAACGAGATATGAAGAGGTCGGTCCAGGATGGCTTTGCTGGGACCACCCACTGAAAGGCCATGCGACCGAAGGAGCGCAAATAGCCAGGGGGTGTTGTCGTATAAGGCATCTTGTCTATCTTCCTTGCGAATGAAGGTCCAATAGGGGTACAGCCTATCCACCTCGGGACGCCAGTCGGCCACAACCGAGATAGGCTCCTCCACCGGCAGAGGAAGTTGCTGAAGGACCACCCTCTCGCTGCTTACCCGGCATAAGCCCTGAAGTGTTTTCACATAGTCATCCTTGTTGATTGTGGGCAGCTTTGGGTCAACTTTCGTCCTGCGACTTTTTACGACCTTGCAGGCCTCCAGATAGGCCTTCACTTCCGTACGGGTCTAGGACTTCAACTTCGTCAAATAAGAAGGCTCAATATCAAAGACTGGCTCCGGCTGGGAGTCCAGAAACCTGTGCTCTGCCACGGCCCAGCACTCTCGCCGGGAGCTCCTGTAAAACCCCGTTCGCGCGTTCCACCACCTGATATACTCAGGCGTGACGCGGGGGAAATGGGCAGGGGTTGGCACCCTGAAAGAAACATCTTCCCGGCGATGGAAGAAGTCCCACCATATCCGGGCATCATCATTTGAAACTTTCCCGACCTTGTGCCTGTTAGGCAGCGCAAACTGTGAAGAAGAATGTGGAATGTGCTGGTCATAGCCAAAGTTTCGATTGAAGCGGAACGGGTAGTACGGCTCCAATCACAAAATGCCGCTCTTGCGGAATACAAGGACACTCGGCCTGATAGCCAGTGCCCAATCAACCAACTCTGGCTCAAGAATGGGTCTGGTACACTTGGCCTCAGAAATCGGATGGATATACTCCTCAGTCTCAAAAAGCTTGCACTGCCTCGTCCTGTTCACCAGCGGGCTAGAATGGGCAGCCAAGCTCTAAAAGTGAAGAACCCTGGGGGAATATGTGGGAATACGGACCAATTTGCCCCGAATGGCGTAGAGTTGCTCCGCTAGTAAGGATGGCTCGGTACTCGCGAATTCTATCATCCGCAGAACAAGAGGAACAGACTGTAACGCCCGAGGAGCCGCCTCTGGGAACAGGTACAGACCCAAGCATTGAAAAGGTGTCACGGACCGACCGTCCGAAGACTTCTGGGGAGACGCGTCTTGTGCAGGTCTCCCAACATCTTGTAAACAAGACACAGAGCCACCAGGCAAAGAGATAGCTTGGTACCCCAAGCCATGAGACAGGCTGGATAAATGGCTTCTGCCCTAATTACGCTCTCGTCGCCTTGTGGAAGAGCGAAAGAACAGATCTAGTAGACCAGGTACGCATCACAGTGCGTGACTGCATCGACACCAGTAGGGTTTGGGTCCTCCCTTTGCCCTCCTCTCGAAGATGATGATGATGTGGCCTGGTGTCGGACTCTCTTCTTCCGCTTCTGAGCCACTGGCGCTATCGGGGGAAAGTCTTCGTACTTGTTCTTCCCATTGAAGAAATATTGAAGCCAGGTGCCCATCCGCACCCTCCGCTTCTCGCCCAGCTTCCGAGCTTCCCTTGTGTCGTGCGACGAATGATAGAGGGTGCGGTACGCCTTCATCAGATAGCGATAAGCATAACCCGCCAGATACCGACCCTCACCGTCGGTCTGATCCTTCAGCCAGTCAGGCCAACAGACCTCCTCATACGGTTCTCCATCAATGGGTAGGCCGCTAAGCTGTGAAAGGCTCCATAGATCCAGAGAGGTCTCTCCTTCCGAGGTATAGAAAGTGTTGTACTCGGGGCAAAACACCTCGATCATGCCGCAACATAAGCCTCGGGAGATGGGGTAGAGGTACCTTGAAGCATACACGCTGTGGTAGACGCCAGCCCTGGTCAGGATGGTAGCGTAATGATGCAACACGTAATCCGTGAACTCCACTGCTCCGGGCCTAAATGCGTGAACATCGGTGGCCCTCAGCTCGGCAAACCACCCCACAGATATCTGGTGCTTGAAGCGGATCACCAGGCAGTCCAGCAGAAATGATTCTTCCTTGTAACCCCATTTCAACGGGGCGAGAAATAAGCCAAAGATTGGCTTCTCCCGATCCACCATGCCTGCGGCATCATTCCACCTAGCAGGCACGAATTCAGGGGCCCTGGTCAGTAGCCCATCTTCTGGAGCTAGATCTTACAGTCCCAGCACGACGCTCCACTTCCTGACCTCTCGGGGAGATAAATGGGTCTTCCCCACACCACGCAATCTGTCAGACTGTCCCTCTCCACCAACAGGGCATGCTCGGCTTTTCGGACAAGGAACAGGTCCCTCTTCCCTTGGAGGTTGAAGCGTTGGAGAAGGGACATCAGGTGTTTGTCTTTGGGGTAGTCCCTCTGATGACACCTTCCCTGTCATAATGAAAGGAATCGCCCCCAAGAATGAGGAGACGGCTGGTGTCCACAGTATCTGTCTCCGAGTCCGAGGATTCTGCAACTATAGCAAGCTGGTCGTGCCCCCGGTCAAGGGAATGAACATTTTCCCATGTCACCACGGCACGGGAAGCGGAAGAAGAAGAACCGGACGCCATGTTGGCTGCAAAGAAAGCACATCAAATAATAAACAAAGTCAGAAAATAGCTGATCAAAGGTAGATTTCTGACAAAAATTTCGATAGAGTCTCCCCAGTACGGGAGATTGCCAAAGAAAAGCGGGAACACGTCCACTAAGGGAACGGTCCCTAAAAGTAGCCATCGGCATTACACCGAGGCCAAAAGGAACACCTGGGGGAAATAGCTCCGAGGGCAAGCCCTACCAATGCCGGGGCCCAAAGAGTGGGTTTGAAACCCGAAAGAACAACACTCTACTCACCCGAGTCACTCCCATACCCTCAGCTCACTCAGCGCCGCGAGGGGAGAAGAAGGGGAGAGAGAGAAAGAAAAATGGCAAATGAGCAATGGTGGAGAGAGAACCAGAGGCGAAAGCCTTATATAGAGGGGGGGCTTCGGATGTTAATCTGGCGCACATTTTACCGCACCGGATTAACATGTCCTTATAGCAAAAGGCGCGCCATCTTCGGGCGCGCCGAACTAACTACTCCCAAGAACTAAACGGCGCCGAATTAACCTCCTCCACTGCCCGGGACCGCGCCGGATTAACGCTTGGCAGGCCAAGGGGCGCGCCGGATCAACCCGCGCCGTATTAACATTCAAACGGTGCCGGATTAACTTCCGTGCCGAATTAAAGGCCATCCCAGACCTCTGTCAACTGAAGAGAAGATCATTCGAGGTGAAATTCATCCATCGGCCTTGCTGCACTCGTGCCTTGCTCGCAACACCCACGTCTGGGGGGCATTTGTTGGCACCCAAAATGTGATCGTCGGTGATCAAGCCGCAAAGACGAATGACGCGGCCCCCTGAAGCACGGAAGCCGATAAAGATCAACATATTGAAGACTTCTCGAGCTGCCAGAGCCTCAAGTCACCCCGTATGAACGCCAGGGACTTCACCTCAGGAGAACCGAGATGAACTCACAACCAACCGACAGTGCGACCAAGCCTGCCCAATGAACCGCCATCGACTCCGTCGTGTCGCATACACTACACCGGTTGTCCGACCAAGGACGACGGTCTACCCGGTGGCTACCCACCTCATGAAAGGCTCTCCTGAGATGAAGGAGTCCCCTTGGCTCTTCAGAATGGAGGACCAAAAGCTTTGTCGGCAGAAGATCCCGATCACCCGGCACGGGTACGGCTTCCCGCCAAGATGGGCCCGTTAGTGGCCGAATGATCGCCCAGCTCAGGCAGAACTATCCCTGGTGTTATCCCACCCTCTAAGGAGCTTTGAGCACAAGCCAGACCGAGCCAGCAGCACCTATCATAGTGCCAACAGCCGTGTCAACGGAAAACCCGCGTAATCAAACCAAAGTCATTGGAAGCTCCAAGAATGGCCGTACGTCGGCCTGAGAGCTTCAATAAAGCATCTACTCGAGATTTCAAAGAGCAGTGGCGAGATAAATGTTCACGGTGACCCCCGAAATCATCCCCGGACTCATCGGCCGACTCGCGACGTGCGAAGAGTGTTAACACGGTGCGCCTCCATCTGTCGCCCCCCATTCCGACGCGCAAGAACCCTCAATGAAGCCCTCTTATTCCGGCGCGCAAGTGACGGAGCTCACCTTCCTGGCGCGCCAATCTCCACGCCGGATTAAGATCTCAAACCTGCTCCTATATATATAGAGGCAGCTGTTCGATTAAGAAAGAGAGAGGAGAGACAGAAGAAGAGGTGAAAAAGAAGAAAGAAAGAGAGGAGGGTTCGAGAGCAAGCCGGATTCCGGGGAGAGAGAGCTTCCTTGGGAAATAGGGTTCTGTCTGAGCGTCCTTCGGCGGCCATCTTCCTCTGCTCCAACTGAAGCCCTTCGGAGCCGGAGAAGGAGGAATCATCTGATACTCTGTTCCGGGAAGAGGTGGGCACCCGTGTTATTGTGGATTCCGAGCTTTGATTTCTCTCTGTCAAATGTGAGCGAGAGGGGGAGGGATGGTGATGACATGAGCTGACCTCTCCTCCCCCTCTCTACGATCTTTTTATTTTTTAGCTATTGCTCCTCTGTTCATCCCTATGCAATTGATGAGCGGCGACCGAGCGGCGATGTTGGCACCGGATTTGTAATGTATAAATGTTAGCCCATCCCCGCTTCTGGGGTGGTGATATCTATATAGATATATGGATGAGCGGGTTGAATGAATACTCGAGGCTTCTCCCCCTTTATCTCTGTCAATGCATATATCGGAGCTCTTCCGTGCGTAATTTCCGACTCTGATTTCTCCGATTTCCTACATGCCCTGAAATATCATGGGCTACAGAAACGACCCCTACCCGGGTCCTTCCCATCGAACGCTTCTATATTTCGTTTGACGGTCTTTGCATCCCTCCCGTGGATAGAGCTATGCTCATGCATATGCTTCTTCCCGCTGTGATATGGGGGCCTAGCTTCCATTAATTCTCCCCTTTGCACTGTTCGGTTGCTCACGGGGATGGGAGTCGCCTCCGGGATGGCAGGGTCCATAGTCTGAGTGTTGCATTCTAGTTGTTCGAGCATATGCTTCTACAGTTGGCTCATCTTGTCTAGGCACCAACCGTCCCTCTGTGTCATGGCCAGTCGCCTGTTCCTCAGGGAATGTTAGCCCGATCATGCTGGCATCGATGCCTCAACCCTGTGTCTAGCAATCTGCCTACACCTAATGCCTCCCACTTCGCTGGTTTCTGGTCTGCTTCCGTTGAGCCGTTCTGAGATTTCGCCGATTTTTACCTTAATCATCCGGGGAGGGGGACATTCCCCATTGTTTCACGGAGATGCTGAGTGATCAAGGGCTCTACCTCTCAGTGGTAGGTGTTCCCTTAAGGCCACAGCGGATAGTAACAGGGTTTTTAACCCAACAATCTTAGCCTTAGCAATTTGGAGGTCCGATGGTGACCAGGGGATGTGTGCTCCTAGCAGGCTAGTCCTCGGAGCTTCCTCCCAAATGGTCATTCTCTCTAAGGATGTGTTACAGGCTGTGGGTTGCCCACCCCTCGTAGGCTAGTCCTCGGGGTGCTGCTTCCATTATCATCTGCCTTATCCCTCTACCCTCACCCACGGAGCTTTGGTGCCCCTCGTAGGCTAGTCCTCGGGGTATCCTATCCGTTGGGAATTTGCTGGCTGTCACCATGCAGACCGGTAGTTTAGGGGCTTACTCCACAAGTGAGTATGACACCGTTCCTCTCATGCAACCTTTCAGGTTTAGGGGAGATGCTGCCCAATTTTGGACAAATTCAAGACATGCAATTCCTCCCTGTGGACTGGTCGCAATCAAACACTCATTCTGAGTCAAAGAAACTCCGTGCTCGAGTATGAACCTCGCACTGGCTTATCACATCATTTTGGCAGGGCCCTGGACTTCAATCAAACAAGCAATTGGCCCAAATAACTTCAAAACTCTCAACATAATCTTAATGAACTTAAATGGTTTCAAAATTCATCAAAAATAAGCTAAAACGGCACGGCACTAATTCGGCGCTCCCTAATACGGCGCGGTACCCCCCCGCGCCGGATTAATACTAGACTCATGATTTTTGATTTTTCATTTGGCCCGTTCCCGGCGCGCCCTAAATTGGCGCGCCCCGTGCCCTTCGCGCCATATTAAGTAGTTGTCATAACCGCGCCGTATTAAGACCCTTCACCTAGGTTTGGCCGTGCCGGTTTTGAACCTTTATGCTATTTTAATCACCCACTCGCCCCCGGAGCGATCCTCAGCTCCCGTGGTTGGAGTTAATAAACTCTAATTAGTAATAAACTGAATAAGAGGAGGGCCGTTCGGGTCCGAATCGTTTCGTTATCATGCGTTCACTACCATGTCCGTCAGCACTTTGCTTTCGCTATCATGCTTGTGTTACCTTCCCCCCCCCCCTTTGGCGGAATTAATAGATGTGGTTGAGCTCTGTTCATTTTCATAACTTTATTGCCATGCTTAGCATAGTCACGAACATCATGCATGCATGCCTGCATAGACCCTCGGGTGTATCAAACGGCGTTGACGGAAGGCTAGGTTATGCCCGATCAGAAGTCTCCGCTATGCGTGATGGTAGTCTTCGGACCTACGTCCTCCGCCCTGTACCAAGGGTCATCAATTTAATAAACCATGCCTCTCTTGCATGATAGATAGATACATCTCACGTGATCTTGTCATGTTCATAACATCGCACCTTTTATTCCGGCCTCGACAGCCCACTATCTCGGTAATTAATCAAAGGTTTTCCCTCCTCACGGGAGATGTAATTAACGCCATAGCCTTTATGGTATGGCGGACTGCTGGTCTCGACCGAACCTCTCTCTCGCCCGACACGGGTCAGAATGAGCGCATAATAAACTTGTCACGTACGTGACTGGCACACCTGCGCAGTCAATCAGTTAGTTAATTACCAGTTAGTTAATGGATTGATCGACACGTGAAAGAAATCTCGTCCCAAACAGCAGGGACCTACATAATAAAAATACCCCTGGGTAGGAATAAAACGATCGCAAACACCCCCACCCGCTCCTCAAAACACCCGGCAAAAGGCCATCGAACCACAACATCGTGACCTTGGTCTAGAAGACTATGGGTCCGATATTGCGTATGGGGGGAATGGCCGACGCCGTCATGGCTTTCATCAGCCAAGAGATGAGGAGGAGGATAGAGTCCTTAGGACCGTGTGAGCAGACCCTCCCACTTTCAACGGGTCTTTGGACCCAAAGGTCTATCTCGATGGGGAGGTCGGCATTGACCGGTACTTCGAGTGGTTTGAAATGACGAATCTCCGGAGAGTCAGGTTTACAAAAATGAAGTTGTTAGGGCAGGCGCAAACTTATTGGCGCAATGTGGAGAGATTGCTCTATCAGCGTCGAGAGCCCCCAATTGAGTTTTGGGATGAAATGAAGGAAAGGCTTAGAACTAAGTATCTTCCCACCTCGTACCGTCAACGGCTCATTGATCGCTGGTAGAATCTCACCCAAGGTGATAGGTCTGTATCCGAGTACATCGCAGAGTTTGATGAATATTTTTTGCGATGTGACATCTCGGAAGAGAGCACGATGCCTATTTCCCGCTTCCCTCGTGGTCTGCGGCCCCATTATCAGTACGAACTCTCTCGCCGCAATGTAACCACCCTGGAGGCCGCCTATGAAGTTGCTCTCGAATTAGAGCAGTTTGAGTCAGATTTTGCTCCTGTCCAGCGACCGGGAACCATCCCTCAGCGTGGGTCCGACTCTTGGACCACACCTAGTTCCTATAGTAGATTTCCGGTGGTTCGTCCTCCGGAACCCCCTCGCCAGGACCCCTTTGCTCTCAGACCTCGGCCTCTCCCTCCAAGGGACCCTCTCCCTCGCCCACAGGCACCAACCCCCACCCCACACCCCCAACAACCCACATTGCCTACCCGACCTCAAATCACACCACCCCCGGCCCGTCGAGAAGACAAGGGAAAGGGGCCGATGACTGGTGGAGCATCTTCTAGCACAGGGCCACGTGACCAGTGCTATAAGTGTGGTGGGATTGGCCACTTTGCGGCCAAGTGTCCCACTCGGGAGTCATTGGCTATTTCGGACACCCCAGTCCGCGACCCCACATCGGAGCTAGTGGAGGTCATCTATGAAGCGGACCCCGAACTCGAGCAGGAGTACTTTGATCAGCTTTTAGAAGAGTCTGCTGCGGACCCAGGTACCCAGGGTGATGTGCACTTGGGAGTGATCCTCTCGAACCCCTGAACCCCCATTCAGAAGTCAGTAGGTTCATGTCAGATTTCTAAGAGTCTCCAGCTTTTGGTTGCATTGTTTGTTTGGTGTGTATGTATGTCTAAGGTCATGTGTGTGTCTGTTTGTTTCTACAGTTTGTTTTCTTTCATGCATATGGTTTGTATTAAGTCGTGTCTCAATAAAAGGCCAGCCATGCACGTATAAGGAATTAGCTGATACATGCTACATGTCCGTGAGTTCAAAAGGGAGAGCACGTCATGATCAGGGTCATACCTGAACGGTTTTCTCTTGGGGGCCGTAAAGCAACTCTAGGCCCGCGATAACCGCCCTTCCCGAGTCGTGAAACATGTGGGTCTGAATGCGTACGTTATTGAACTACCGGTTGACTATGGTGTCAGTTCGACGTTCCATGTTTATAATCTGGTAGCATATCAGAACCCGCGGTGATCCCTAGTGAGTTTCGGGCTGTATCCTTCTATTGTGAGTGACGCACCACCCGAGAGTTCACCTCTTCCAGCCTTAATGCACGCATATAGATTTTATACTGGATGAGCAGGTGATCATCACAAGGAATGGAGCCTACCAACACTTCATAGTGCGATGGCAAGGATGCCCACGATGAACAACGCCTAAATCACATGCGGAGAGCTCAAGCCTCGGGACCCATACTCGACGGGGTCGAGTTCCTCCCACCCGGGGAGAATTGGTGCGAACAGCAGAGCGAGCGAATAGCACAAGTCGGCGAACCGACGGTACCATACGCGGAGCACCAATTGGACTACATCGGCTTCCCTTGAAAATTGGGACAATTTGGCTTCAATTTGGATACTTTTTGCATGAAAATTGGGCTTGTAATAGTCTTTATATTTGTGTTTTCATATTGGGCTGCTTGTAAGGCCCTTAAATGGCCATTTTGGTTAAAGCCCCTTAGAATGCATTAAGAAGGAATGGCCTTGGACCATTATGATGGATCCATAAGCCATGTAAGGCCCAATTGGGCTTCCTTCATTCTTGGGCTATCTAGTTTGGAAAGGCCATAAGCCACATGTGGTTTAATAGGCTTAAGGAAGGCCATGGCCAAACTTGGCCCATTCAAGGCCCATGAAGGGGGGCGCCCCCTATTTTGTTGTATTAGGCTAGCTATTTGATTTTCTTTTCTTCCCTTCCCCATTTACCACATGGGAACATTAGAATGGCTGCTGGTCCAAATGAAATGGCTGCCACCTACCTCCCTTTACTTGAATTTCAAAGGTAGGTAAGTCTAATGTTCCCTTGTCCCCCCCTCCCTTCCTATTGTAGTCAAAGGGGCGCACCCCTCTCTCCCTCCCCTTGGTTCCATCGAACCATCCAGCCCCTTCCCCTTTGCTAAACTCTATATAAGAGCTTGTATGATGATGGGTTAAAGGCTAATGAAGTTTTATTGAGTGAAAGTTGCAATTAGGGAGTGATTCTCTTGTTTCCCCCTTGGGTGTGATACCCTCTTCAGTCCTGTGATGGGACAGACTTTAGGCGTGTGACTCACCCCCATATCTCCCCCATCCCATTATCATATGCTTCCACCAAAATTATCCTTGATACCTCTACGAGTCAGGAAGATTTCAAAGATGGTTTCGCATCGATCGGAGTTCGGGATCGCCGGTGGTCATTTTTCTCGTGACAGCACGCAGATCTGCCCCAGCTTGCTGCCCAGATCTGAAGTTTCCTGATTACGAATTTCCCCAGATCTCCTCTCAAATAGTTTGGAGCTGATTCTTGGAGTGATCGTAGGCTTTTGAGTCCTATTCGCGTTGCCTCTGATCTCGTCTCGATCCAAGATCTGTACTGATCGTGACGACGATTCTTGTGGGATCGCGCGAGCTGATCTGAGCAGGCCCGGCTCAGATCTAGAGTCGACTTTCAGAGTCTGCCCCGCCTCATCCGGTCAATATCTGTGCGAGATCTTTGGAGTACTTTTTCCTATGGACGTTGCGAAGGATCTCCCATGAACGGTGCCTCGATCCGACATCGGCAACTAATTTTCCCTTATTTAATCGTGTTTCTGTGCAGTTCTGGGTGCACAGAACCATAAGCCGATTGTAACTGCTGCTTCGCCCAGATCTGAAAACATCTGCTAACGCCCTTCGGAGTGGACAAACTACGTCCTGTCGCCGATGTTCTCCAACAAACGGTGCAGTGATCCGCCTTCAGATCTTGGCGTACCGGCCTCCGAAAGCCTACTGCGCAGGGTGACCACCGTGGACAGAACCGGGTCGGCTTCCCATCGTCGTACCCGAGCGGCTCCGACTCGCGTCCCTCGCCTCCTGCGAGTGTGGCCCATCAACCCGGTTCCAGCAACCCCAAATTTGGCCATTGTAGCCCTATACCTCCCTGCGTGGAGTGGGCATTAAGTTCTACAATTGTAATTTTAACCGTTGTGTGTATTGGGGTTGTTTGGATTCGGCCGGGAATTCTTCCCCACGCCTAGTAGTGGAGGTACGCGCTCGTTCCTCTCTCACGTTGCTGGTTTAGTATATTATCATATATGCCGCGTTTGTGAGATTAGGGCCGTTAGCTAGCTACAAATCACCGTGATTGTTAGTTGTGAGCGCCCGTTCCTTGGCACCGGTCGAGCACCGAGCCCGAACTGGATACCCCTAGGCGACGGTGGTTCCTTAACCGTCGTGATCCCCACGTTTCCCTCGCAAGGGACAATCGTCGGGCTACCAAGTGTTACTGTTGAGAGACGTCTCCACCCAGAGAACACCACGGTGGTCAGCCTCCCGGCTTGCCTTTAGCGTGTTAGTGCTGGCCGCACATCGAGTCCGTCGTACGTCTTAGCCCGGTCGTCATCCGTCCCGCATCAGATTGGTATCAGAGCGTCGGTTAAGTCTAGGGTCATTTAAGTCCAAGGTTGCATTTGCCTTCCAATATTCGGTATATTAAAAGGTGTCGTCCGATCGTTAGGCTATGCCTATCGGGAAGGCCGCACACTTGCGCGAGTGATCTTCGGATCGATTAGCTCCGCCACGTACCGAGTCTTGGTTTAAGTCTAGGTTCCTAGTTAGTGCATTCTAACCTTCGTGTCTTTGCATGCCCACCCGGCGTGGTACCCAATACCATCGCCCCGCATCTATGGCTAACCCACGGGATGCCCCCCCGGGAGACTTCCACTCCTTACATGAGGCAATGATGGCCATCATGGCTCGATTGGACCAATCCGAGGCTACCTTTCGGAATTTCTCCGATACTATGGATGGTCGCCTTAGGGCCATGGAGGGATGCTTGGAGACCTCCGACAGGTCTGTCCAAGATCTACATGGACAGTTAGATAGAATGTCACACGGGGACCCTCCTGGAGCGGCCCAAGGCCCACCCGCACCTCCTCCCGCGGTGGCCCAAGTCCAACCCGCTCCCATGGCCCAAGTCCAGGCCGCTCCCTCGGCACAAAACCAGCCCCCACCCGCTCCTCAAAACACCCGACAAAAGGCCATCGAACCACAACATCGTGACCTTGGTCTAGAAGACTATGGGTCTGATAATGCGTATGGGGGGAATGGCCGACGCCGTAATGGCTTTCATCAGCCAAGAGATGAGGAGGATGATAGAGTCCTTAGGACCGTGCGAGCAGACCCTCCCACTTTCAACGGGTCTTTGGACCCAAAGGTCTATCTCGATTGGGAGGCCGACATTGACCTGTACTTCGAGTGGTTTGAAATGACGAACCTACGGAGAGTCAGATTTGCAAAAATGAAGTTGTTAGGGCATGCGCAAACTTATTGGCGCAATGTGGAGAGCTTGCTCTATCAGCGTCGAGAGCCCCCAATTGAGTCTTGGGATGAAATGAAGGAAAGGCTGAGAACTAAGTATCTTCCCACCTCGTACCATCAACGGCTCATTGATCGCTGGCAGAATCTCACCCAAGGTGATAGGTCTGTATCCGAGTACATCGTAGAGTTTGATGAATATTTTTGGCGATGTGACATCTCGGAAGAGAGCACGATGCCTATTTGCCGCTTCCGTCGTGGTCTACGGCCCCATTATCAGTACGAACTCTCTCGCCGCAATTTAACCACCCTGGAGGCCTCCTATCAAGTTGCTCTCGAATTAGAGCAGTTTGAGTCAGATTTTGCTCCTGTCCAGCGACCGGGAACCATCCCTCAGTGTGGGTCCGCCTCTCAGACCACACCTAGTTCCTATAGCCGATTTTCGGTGGTTCGTCCTCCGGAACCACCTCGCCAGGACCCCTTTCCTCTCAGGCCTCGGCCTCTCCCTCCAAGGGACCCTCTCCCTCGCCCACAGGCACCAACCCCCACCCCACACCCCCAACAGCCCACATTGCCTACCCGACCTCAAATCCCACCACCCCCGGCCCGTCGAGAAGACAAGGGAAAGGGGCCGATGACTGGTGGAGCATCTTCTAGCACAGGGCCACGTGACCAGTGCTATAGGTGTGGTGGGATTGGCCACTTTGCGGCCAAGTGTCCCACTCGGGAGTCATTGGCTATTTCGGACACCCCAGTCCGCGACCCCACATCGGAGCTAGTGGAGGTCATCTATGAAGCGGACCCCGAACTCGAGCAGGAGTACTTTGATCAGCTTTTAGAAGAGTCTGCTGCGGACCCAGGTACCCAGGGCGATGTGCACTTGGGAGTGATCCTCCCAAACCTCTGAACCCCCATTCAGAAGTCAGTAGGTTCATGTCAGATTTCTAAGAGTCTCCAGCTTTTAGTTGCATTGTTTGTTTGGTGTGTATGTATGTCTAAGGTCATGTGTGTGTCTGTTTGTTTCTACAGTTTGTTTTCTTTCAAGCATATGGTTTGTATTAAGTCGTGTCTCAATAAAATGCCAGCCATGCACGTATAAGGAATTAGCTGATACATGCTACATATCCGTGAGTTCAAAAGGGAGAGTACATCATGATCAGTGTCATACCTGAACGGTTTTCTCTTGGGGGCCGTAAAGCAACTCTAGGTCCGCGATAACCGCCCTTCCCGAGTTATGAAACATGTGGGTCTGAATGCGTACGTTATTGAACTACCGGATGACTATGGTGTCAGTTCGACGTTCCATGTTTCTAATCTGGTAGCATATCGGAACCCGCGATAATCCCTTGTGAGTTTCGGGCTTTATCCTTCTATTGTGAGTGACACACCACCCGAGAGTCCACCTCTTCCAGCCTCAACGCATGCATATAGATTTTATACTGGATGAGCATGTGATCATCACAAGGAATGGAGCCTACCAACACTTCATAGTGCGTTGGCAAGGATGCCCAAGTTGAACAACGCCTTAATCACATGCGGAGAGCTCAAGTCTCGGGACCCATACTCGACGTGGTCGAGTTCCTCCCACCCGGGGAGAATTGGTGCGGACACCAGAGCGAGCGAATAGTACAAGTCGGCGAACCGACGGTACGATACGTGGAGCACCAATTGGACTACATTGGCTTCCCTTGAAAATTGGGACAATTTGGCTTCAATTTGGATACTTTTTGCATGAAAATTGGGCTTGTAATAGTCTTTATATTAGTGTTTTCATATTGGGCTGCTTGTAAGGCCCTTAAATGGCCATTTTGGTTAAAGCCCCTTAGAATGCATTAAGAAGGAATGGCCTTGGACCATTATGATGGATCCATAAGCCATGTAAGGCCCAATTGGGCTTCCTTCATTCTTGGGCTATCTAGTTTGGAAAGGCCATAAGCCACATGTGGTTTAATAGGCTTAAGGAAGGCCATGGCCAAACTTGGCCCATTCAAGGCCCATGAAGGGGGGCGCCCCCTATTTTGTTGTATTAGGCTAGCTATTTGATTTTCTTTTCTTCCCTTCCCCATTTACCACATGGGAACATTAGAATGGCTGCTGGTCCAAATGAAATGGCTGCCACCTACCTCCCTTTACTTGAATTTCAAAGGTAGGTAAGTCTAATGTTCCCTTGTCGGCCCTCCCTTCCTATTGTAGTCAAAGGGGCGCACCCCTCTCCCCCTCCCCTTGGTTCCATCGAACCATCCAGACCCTTCCCCTTTGCTAAACACTATATAAGGGCTTGTATGATGATGGGTTAAAGGCTAATGAAGTTTTATTGAGTGAAAGTTACAATTAGAGAGTGATTCTCTTGTTTCCCCCTTGGGTGTGATACCCTGTTCAGTCCTGTGACGGGACAGACTTTGGGCGTGTGACTCCCCCCCATATCTCCCCCATCCTCTTATCATCGGCTTCCACCAAAATTATCCTTGATACCTCTACGAGTCAGGAAGATTTCAGAGATGGTTTCGCGTCGATCGGAGTTCAGGATCGCCAATGGTGATTTTTCTCGTGACGGCGCGCAGATCTGCTCCAGCTTGCTGCCCAGATCTAAAGTTTCCTGATTACGAAGTTCCCCAGATTTCCTCTCAAGTCTTCTAGAGCTAATTCTTGGAGTGATCGTGGGATTTTGAGTCCTCTTCGCGTTGCCGCTGATCTCGTCTCCATCCGAGATCTTTACTGATCGTGGTGAAGCCTCTCGTGGGATCGCGCGAGCTGATCTGAGCAGGCCCGGCTCAGATCCAGAGTCGACTTTCTGAGTCTGCCCCGCCTCACCCGGTCAAGATCCGTGCGAGATCTTTAGAGTACTTCTTCCTCTGGACGTCGCCAAGGATATCCCACTAACGGTGCCTCGATTCGACATCGGCAACTAATTTTCCCTTATTTAATCGTGTTTCTGTGCAGTTCTGGGTGCATAGAACCGGAAGCTGATTGTAACTGCTGCTTCACCCAGATCTGAAAACATCTGCTCATGCCCTTCGGAGTGGACAAACTAAGTCCTGTCGCCGACGTTCTCCAACAAATGGTGCGATGATCCGCCTTCAGATCTTGGCGTACCGGCCTCCGCAAGCTTGCTGCGCAGGGTGATCAGCGTGGACAGAACCGGGTCGGCTTCCCATCGGCGTACCCGAGCGGCTCCGACTCCCGTCCCTCACCTCCTGCGAGTGTGGCCCATCAACCCGGGTTATAGCAACCCCAAATTTGGCCATTGTAGCCCTATACCTCCCTGCATGGAGTGGGCATTAAGTTCTGCAATTGTAATTTTAACCGTTGTGTGTATTGGGGTTGTTTGGATTAGACCGGGAATTCTTCCCCATGCCTAGTCGTGGAGGTACGCGCTCGTTCCTCTCTCACGTTGCTGGTTTAGTATATTATCATATATTCCGCGTTTGTGAGATTAGGGCCGTTAGCTAGCTACAAATCACCGTGATTGTTAGTTGTGAGTGCCCGTTCCTTGGCACCGGTCGAGCACCGAGCCCGAACTGGATACCCCTAGGCGACGGTGGTTCCTTAACCGTCGCGATCCCCACGTTTCCCTCGCAAGGGACGATCGTCGGGCTACCAAGTGTTGCTGTTGAGAGACGTCTCCACCCAGAGAACACCACGGTGGTCAGCCTCCCGGCTTGCCTTTAGCGTGTTAGTGCTGGCCGCACATCGAGTCCGTCGTACGTCTTAGCCCGGTCGTCATCCGTCCCGCATCAGATTGGTATCAGAGCGTCGGTTAAGTCTAGGGTCATTTAAGTCCAAGGTTGCATTTGCCTTCCAATATTTGGTATATTAAAAGGTGTTGTCTGATCGTTAGGCTATGCCTATCGGGAAGGCCGCACACTTGCGCGAGTGATCTTCGGATCGATTAGCTCCGCCACGTACCGAGTCTTGGTTTAAGTCTAGGTTCCTAGTTAGTGCATTCTAACCTTCGTGTCTTTGCATGCCCACCCGGCGTGGTACTTAATACCATCGCCCCGCATCTATGGCTAACCCACGGGATGCCCCCCCGGGAGACTTCCACTCCTTACATGAGGCAATGATGGCCATCATGGCTCGATTGGACCAATCCGAGGCTACCTTTCGGAATTTCTCCGATAATATGGATGGTCGCCTTAGGGCCATGGAGGGACGCTTGGAGACCTCTGATAGGTCTGTCCAAGATCTACATGGACGGTTAGATAGAATGTCACACGGAGACCCTCCTGGAGCGGCCCAAGGCCCACCCACACCTCCTCCCGCGGTGGCCCAAGTCCAACCCGCTCCCATGGCCCAAGTCCAGGCCGCTCCCACGGCCCAAAACCAGCCCCCACCAGCTCCTCAAAACACCCGGCAAAAGGCCATCGAACCACAACATCGTGACCTTGGTCTAGAAGACTATGTGTCCGATAATGCGTATGGGGGGAATGGCCGACGCCGTCATGGCTTTCATCAGCCAAGAGATGAGGAGGATGATAGAGTCCTTAGGACTGTGCGAGCAGACCCTCCCACTTTCAACGGGTCTTTGGACCCAAATGTTTATCTCGATTGGGAGGCCGGCATGGACCGGTACTTCGAGTGGTTCGAAATGACGGACCTCCGGAGAGTCAGATTTGCAAAAATGAAGTTGTTAGGGCAGGCGCAAACTTATTGGCGCAATGTGGAGAGCTTGCTCTATCAGCGTCGAGAGCCCCCAGTTGAGTCTAGGGATGAAATGAAGGTGATGTGACACAATATGCAGCAATAGATTTGATCCCTAGGACTTGATTCGCAATCACAACCACAAGATTGGGAGCAACTTGAGAGTCACCGTCACACCGCGTGCACACGTTTCCCGGGGTGACTCGGTGATGCCGAGTCGAGATTGTGGAGAAAGCCCCTGGCTGGCTAGAGGACCAGCACCGCTAAGGTTGTCCCTCCCGAGGATATGAAGCCCACAAACAAGGGCGGCTGGGTGCCTTGGGGGCACTAGGTCACTCGCTCACTATCATCCACGGTGACCACACAAGGGTTGGTGGCTCCGGGATCGGGCACTCTCTCACTGACCAGCAGATAAGTTTCACAGATATGAAATGAACAGGAGTAAATGAGCAAGGGTAGAGGCTCACCTGGCTGGTTTGAGGAAACCAACCCCGGTCGGAGACGAGGGCGAGCGGGGAAGTGTGGGTCCCCGCACACTGCGCCGATGAAGCTTCAACATGTTCAACTTAATACAACCACTACACCTCGCGTAGGAGGGTGACCTCGGGGAAGGGATGATCAAATACAATCAAACACTACCTCCACGCAGGGAGGGGCGGTAAGCCGGCCAGGCGGGGACGGGAGAATCGTCGGAGAACGGAAGAGGGAAGCCGAGGCTGTTTCCACGTGCAGGCTGTGATGGCTGACTGCCAGACGGTCCCGGGGCTGTAGATCGCGTTCCAGAATTTTTCAGAGGCGAGACCAGCGTGGGGATCTTTGTATCTGGTACGTGGATGACCCAGAATTTTCACGATTTCTTCTACTGCAGCTGCTGGTCCGGGTTGAGCTTCAAACAGGGGGGCAGATTCTGGCCGCAGAAACTACCTGATATGAACAGTGACTTGCAGAAGCTAACCCGGTCGCTCCCGAGCTCTGAATCACAAGTCGCTGGAGTTTCTGGAACCGTGGTCGAGCCCTCTTCACAGAAAAATTGACGGGGAAGCCGTCTGATGTCGGTGAGGATGGGGAGGCTCAGAAGAGTGGGGGCAGGTCGCTGCAGACTGTGGGAGGCAGACCTGACCTGCCGAGGGAGAAAAACGAGAACTCTGGCCTCCGGTCCCCGAACGCAATTCTACTTCTTGATCCTGATAGAGGACTTGAGGAAGGAGAACTTTTTAGAAGAGCTCGTAGTCTGAATCCTTCGCCGTTTGTCATGGCGCAGCTTCTAACCGGGTTCAGGTACTCTGCAGAGGGCGTCCAGCCCAGTCAGGGGAGAATGGCTCTCCCGGGCAGCCCCGAACTCGGAATGGGATGAGACCGCTCGCCTGTGAAGCCGACTGGTCGACCTTTCCAGAAATGTATGGTACGTCTTCAGAGGTCGCCGTATGACTCCGTGACAGTTTCTTCAAGACAGCCCTTTCTCTGCCACCTGCAGACTGATCAAAGGGGAAGAGAGGGGTGGAAGAACTTGGTTGGGGTAGGTGGGGGTTAGCAATGGAGGTGGAGAGGTGTGGATGGTGGGTGGGGTGGGATGCTTCTAGGGTGATGAGAGGGGTTGAGTAGGGGGGGAGAAGAGAGATCCAAGAGGGAGGGGGGTGAGATGGCCGCAGCTGGTAGGTGGAGGGAGGGGAGAGGTGTGCGGCCAAGGATGGGGGTGGGGGCGCAAATGGTCTAGGGGAGTGGGGATGTTGCCTTTGGATTTGGAGTGGTGGGTTAATGGAGGGTTAATGGTAGTCTAGGGAATGGGAAGGGGCTGCCTTGGGGATGTGGAGAGATGCTTGGGAAGTGGGGATTCTCTTGGGAAGTTGGAAGGTTGTATGGGGAAGGGGAAGGGTTGCTTGGGGAGTGGTGGGAGTAAATGGGGTATTAAGTGGCCTAGGGGAGGTGAAGGGGTGAAGGGTGAGGTGGCAACTGAGGTAGCATGGGGAGGGGAAGGTGAAGGGGCTAGTTCGCCCAAGGAAGGGGGAGAGAGAGAGAGTGGGGTTCGCCCCCTAGAGAGAGAGGAAGAGAGAGAGCTAGTGAGAGAGAGAGAAGAGCACTTAAGTGGCAATTTTCAACAATACTTCATTAACCTTCAAAAGAGGGATTGGGGTGCTATTTATAGGAAACCCACTTTTACATTTAAGACCCTGACTTTTAACATACTAACAGATAACCAAGGAAGGGGGGGGGGTGCGCCCATGGGCCTAGCCCAAAGAAATAGGCCCAATAGCAAGCTCCATAGCCTAATGAGACTCGAACTTAGGGAAATGACTGGATAACCTAGGTACAAGACTCAAATAAAAGGCAAATTACATGATTATGACTCAAGAAAAAAGGAGAAATCAACAAGATGACCAAATGGTAAGCACTCAGGTCCAATCCAGAAGAAGGGCTGCTTCCTAGCTGCCTCCGGGAGGGAGAGAGCTGCCAAGCCAGAGGGAATCGTGAGTGATGCTGTCATCAGAAGGAAAGGCTTAGAACTAAGTATCTTCCCACCTCGTACCATCAACGGCTCATTCATCGCTGGTAGAATCTCATCGAAGGTGATAGGTTTGTATCCGAGTACATCGCAGAGTTTGATGAATATTTTTTGTGATGTGACATCTCGGAAGAGAGCACGATGCCTATTTTCCGCTTCCATCGTGGTCTGTGACCCCATTATCAGTACGAACTCTCTCGCCATAATGTAACCACCCTGGAGGCCGCCTATCAAGTTGCTCTCGAATTAGAGCAGTTTGAGTCAGATTTTGCTCTGTCCAGCGACCGGAACCATCCCTCAGCGTGGGTCCGACTCTCGGACCACACCTAGTTTCTATAGCCGATTTCTGGTGGTTCGTCCTCCGGAACCCCCTCGCCAGGACCCCTTTGCTCTCAGGCCTCGGCCTCTCCCTCCAAGGGACCCTCTCCCTCGCCCACAGGCACCAACCCCCACCCCACACCCCCAACAGCCCACATTGCCTACCCGACCTCAGCTCCCACCACCCCCGGCCCGTCAAGAAGACAAGGGAAAGGGGCCGATGACTGGTGGAGCATCTTCTAGCACAGGGCCACGTGACCAGTGCTATAGGTGTGGTGGGATTGGCCACTTTACGGCCAAGTGTCCCACTCGGGAGTCATTGGCCACTTCGGACACCCCAGTCTGCGACCCCACATCGGAGCTAGTGGAGGTCATCTATGAAGCAGACCCCGAACTCGAGCAGGAGTACTTTGATCAGCTTTTAGAAGAGTCTGCTGTGGACCCAAGTACCCAGGGCGATGTGCACTTGGGAGTGATCCTCCCGAACCTCTGAACCCCCATTCAGAAGTCAGTAGGTTCATGTTAGATTTCTAAGAGTCTCCAACTTTTGGTTGCATTGTTTGTTTGGTGTGTATGTATGTCTAAGGTCATGTGTGTGTCTGTTTGTTTCTACAGTTTTTTTTCTTTCATGCATATGGTTTGTATTAAGTCGTGTCTCAATAAAAGCCCAGCCATGCACGTATAAGGAATTAGCTGATACATGCTACATGTCCGTGAGTTCAAAAGGGAAGTACGTCATGATCAGGGTCATACCTGAACGGTTTCCTCTTGGGGGCCGTAAAGCAACTCTAGGTCCGTGATAACCGCCCTTCCCGAGTCGTGAAACATGTGGGTCTGAATGCGTACGTTATTGAACTATCGAATGACTATGGTGTCAGTTCGACGTTCCATGTTTCTAATTTGGTAGCATATCGGAACCCGCGGTGATCCCTAGTGAGTTTCGGGCTTTATCCTTCTATTGTGAGTGACACACCACCCGAGAGTCCACCTCTTCCAGCCTCAATGCACGCATATAGATTTTATACTGGATGAGCAGGTGATCATCACAAGGAATGGAGCCTACCAACACTTCATAGTGCGTTGGCAAGGATGCCCACGATGAACAATGCCTTAATCACATGCGGAGAGCTCAAGCCTCGGGACTCATACTCGACGGGGTCGAGTTCCTCCCACCCGGGGAGAATTGGTGCAGACAGCAGAGCGAGCAAATAGCACAAGTCGGCGAACCAACGGTACCATACACGGAGCACCAATTGGACTACATCGGCTTCCCTTGAAAATTGGGACAATTTGGCTTCAATTTGGATACTTTTTGCATGAAAATTGGACTTGTAATAGTCTTTATATTTGTGTTTTCATATTGGGCTGCTTGTAAGGCCCTTAAATGGCCATTTTGGTTAAAGCCCCTTAGAATGCATTAAGAAGGAATGGCCTTGGACCATTATGATGGATCCATAAGCCATGTAAGGCCCAATTGGGCTTCCTTCATTCTTGGGCTATCTAGTTTGGAAAGGCCATAAGCCACATGTGGTTTAATAGGCTTAAGGAAGGCCATGGCCAAACTTGGCCCATTCAAGGCCCATGAAGGGGGGTGCACCCTATTTTGTTGTATTAGGCTAGCTATTTGATTTTCTTTTCTTCCCTTCCCCATTTACCACATGGGAATATTAGAATGGCTGCTGGTCCAAATGAAATGGCTGCCACCTACCTCCCTTTAATTGAATTTCAAAGGTAGGTAAGTCTAATGTTCCCTTGTCCCCCCCTCCCTTCCTATTGTAGTTAAAGGGGCACACCCCTCTCCCCCTCCCCTTGGTTCCATCGAACCATCCAGCCCCTTCCCCTTTGCTAAACTCTATATAAGGGCTTGTATGATGATGGGTTAAAGGCTAATGAAGTTTTATTGAGTGAAAGTTGCAATTAGAGAGTGATTCTCTTGTTTCCCCCTTGGGTGTGATACCCTATTCAGTCCTGTGACGGGACATACTTTAGGCGTGTGACTCACCCCCATATCTCCCCCATCCCCTTATCATCTGCTTCCACAAACATTATCTTTGATACCTCTACGAGTCAGAAGATTTCAGAGGTGGTTTCACATCGATCGGAGTTCGGGATCGCCGGTGGTGATTTTTCTCGTGACAGCGCGCAGATCTGCCCCAGCTTGCTGCCCAGATCTGAAGTTTCCTAATTAAGAATTTCCCCAGATCTCCTCTCAAGTCTTATGGAGCTGATTCTTGGAGTGATCTTAGGATTTTGAGTCCTCTTCGCGTTGCCCCTGATATCGTCTCGATCCAAGATCTGTACTGATCGTGGCAACGATTCTCGTGGGATCGCGCGAGCTGACTTGAGCAGGCCCGGCTCAAATCCAGAGTCAACTTTCAGAGTCTGCCCCGCCTAACCAGATCAATATCCATGCTAGATCTTTGGAGTACTTCTTCCTATGGACGTCTCGAAGGATCTCCCATGAACAGCGCCTCGATCCGACATCAGCAACTAATTTTCCCTTATTTAATCGTGTTTCTGTGTAGTTCTGGGTGCACTGAACCAGAATCCGATTGTAACTGCTGCTTCACCCAGACATCTGTTCACGCCCTTTGGAGTGGACAAACTACGTCCTGTCGCCGACGTTCTCTAATAAACGGTGCTCCGATTCGCCTTCAGATCTTGGCGTACCGGCCTCCGCAAGCTTGATGCGCAGGGTGACCAGCGTGGACAAAACCGGGTCGGCTTCCCATCAGCGTACCCGAGCGACTCCGACTCGCGTCCCTCGCCTCCTACGAGTGTGGCCCGTCAACCCGGGTTCCAGCAACCCCAAATTTGGCCATTGTAGCCCTATACCTCCCTGCGTGGAGTGGGTATTAAGTTCTGCAATTGTAATTTTAACCGTTGTGTGTATTGGGGTTGTTTGGATTCGGCCGAGAATTCTTCCCCACGCCTAGTCGTGGAGGTACGCGCTCGTTCCTCTCTCACGTTGCTTGTTTAGTATATTATCATATATGCTGCGTTTGTTAGATTAGGGCCGTTAGCTAGCTACAAATCACCGTGATTGTTAGTTGTGAGTGCCCGTTCCTTGGCACCGGTCGAGCACCGAGCCCGAACTGGATACCCCTAGGCGACGGTGGTTCCTTAACCGCCGCGATCCCCACATTTCCCTCGCAAGGGATGATCGTCGGGCTACCTAGTGTTGCTGTTGAGAGACGTCTCCACCCGGAGAACACCACGGTGGTCAGCCGCCCGGCTTGCCTTTAGCGTGTTAGTGCTGGCCGCACATCGAGCCCGTCGTACGTCTTAGCCCGGTCGTCATCCGTCCCGCATCAATTTTCTTGCATAGACTTGATTTCCATTAATAGTTCAGGACGAAGCTGTATTTGTGAAATCATGACCCGATCTTTACTAACATTGAGGTCTAAGCAAGCCAACTACTCCAACAACCTCCATTCTTGCAACATGAGGCTCGATAATTTAGCTATCGGCTTGCGGCTTAAGGCATCTGCCACCACATTACCTTTTCCAGGATGGTACTCTATAAAAGAATCAAAGTCCTTTAAATACTCAAGCCATCTCCTCTGCCTCGTATTAAGCTCTTTCTGAGAAAATAAACACTTCAAGCTCTTATGATCTGAAAACACCGTGAATGTCTCTCCGTACAAGTAGTGCCTCCAAATCTTTAAGGTAAATACTACCGCTGCTAATTTCAAATCATGGATAGAATAATTCTGTTCATGCTTCCTTAACTGCCTAGAGGAATAAGCTATCACCTTTCCATGCTGCATCAGCACACAACCTAGGCCAATACCTAAAGCATCAGTGTAAACTACAAAACCTCCTTCTCCAGATGGTAAGGCCAAAACAGGGGCAGTAGTCAAACACTCTTTCAAAGTCTGGAAACTCTGTTCACAATCTTTTGACCATTCAAATCGGTTTTCCTTGTGGGTCAATCTGGTCAGAGGTACTGCAATCCTGGAAAAATCTTTGATAAACCTCCTATAATAGCCTGCCAAGCCTAGGAAACTTCTTATTTTAGTTACATTTGCAGGTCTATCCTAGTTCTTTACTACCTCCACCTTCGAAGGATCAACAACGATACCTTCCTTAGTGATAATGTGTCCCAGAAAAGACACTTCTTATAACCAGAAATCACATTTACGAAATTTGGCGTACAACCGATGATCTCTTAATAATTGCAACGCCATCTTTAAATGCTCATCATGCTCCTCTTCATTTTTAGAGTATATCAAGATGTCATCAATAAATACCACGGCCCACTGATCAAGGTAGGGTCGGAACACACTGTTCATCAACTGCATGAAAGATGCAAGAGCATTTGTTAGTCCAAAAGGCATCACTACAAATTCAAAATACCCGTACCTGCTACGGAAGGCTGTTTTAAAGATATCTTCATCCTTGATCCACAGCTGATGATATCCTCATCGAAGATCGATCTTAGAAAAATATCGAGCTCCTGCTATCTAATAAAATAGCTCATCAATCCTCAGCAATGGGTACTTGTTCTTAATAGTGAGCTGGTTCAATTGCCGATAGTCAATGCACAATCTCATGGAACCATCCTTCTTCCGGACGAACAACACAGGGGCTCCCTACGGGGAAGTACTTGGATGAATAAACCCCTTCTCGAGTAACTCCATCAATTGTCGCTTCAATTCTCTCAACTCTGCAAGAGACATACGATACGAAGCCTTTGAAACAGGGGACGCGCCAGGAATTAGATCAATAGAAAAAACTACCTCTCTCTCAGGTGGAAGTCCTGGCAACTCCTTAGGGAAAACATCTGGGAATTCTCAAACAACATGAATGTCTTTAATCTCAATCTTCTTCTCAGTGGTTAAAGAAACCAAGGCTAGGTAAGCCTGACATCCTTTCTTCAATAACTTCTCAGTTCGAAGAGCTGAAATAAGCGGCACAGACTTAGAATGCTTAACCCCGATAAAGGAAAGCTCGGGGTGCCCCGAAAAAGACACAGAGCTAGCGCTACAGTGAACATTGGCTTCATATCTAGCCAACCAATTTGCTCCTAGGATTACATCGTAATCCTTCATGTCCATACAAACCAAATCAGCCGGCATATTCTGCCCACCAATCATAACCATACTAGAAGGGTAATAATATTTAATCGCTGAACCTGACCCAACAGGGGTTGAAATTTCCAGAGGAGAAATCATTAACACCAGTTTCACAGCTAAAGATTTAGCAAAATTTTGAGAAATAAAAGAGTGCATTGCTCCAGTATCAAATAGAACAAAAGCTGGCTTATCACAAATAGCAAGAGTACCTTCAACAAGTCCACCCTCCTCGGCGGTTTCTGTCTCATCTTCCTGTAGGGCTTGAAGCTTGCCCTGGTGCTTCTGACCTCCTTGTGGTTTGGTTGGTGTAGCTTGGTCTGATAGGAGGGGACATTCTGGAATACGGTGGTCCCGACTACCACAGCGTAGACAAGCGCCCAACTTGCGCCAACATTCCTCCATCTTGTGACCTGGGCAGTCACAGTACTTGCAAAGGGCCTTAGATGGTACAGTAGGACCATGCTTCTTCTCATTATTTTTCGGCATCTTTCCTTTCCATGAGCTAGACCCTCCGTTGGGTCTATTCTTGTCATTGCCGGGTTTAAATCTCCCGGAACTAGTAGTCGATTCTTTCTTGGAGCTCTTCCCACGGATCTTTTCCGTCATCTCTAGGGTATCTTCCAGACTTGGGCTTTTCTCACCATCTCGGCGTAAGTCTGGATCTCCATAGGTGCCAATTGGTTAATATAATGCAGCTTCAAACTGTTAAGAAATCTCTTGGCCTTCATTTTCTCCGTGGATATTAGATGAGTCGCATAACGAGACAACCGAGAAAACTGAGCTTCATACTTAGCGACAGAAAGATTCCTCTGCTTCGAAGCAGTAAACTCCGCCGCCTTCTTCTCTTGCACTCTGTCAGAAAAATACTTGTTATTAAAGAGTTCCTCGAACTCCTTCCATGTTACTTGATGGTCTCCTAAGGTGGCTTTCACAGCATCCCACCATATTCTGGCATCACGTTCCAATTGGAATTTAGTCAGGAGGATACGCTCATGATCGCTACACTGCATAACTTCAAAAATTCACTCCATTTCTTTTAACTAGTGCTCGGCTTCATCTAGATCTGTCGAACCACTGAATCGCGGGGGATTCATTCCACGAAAATTTTCGTGAAGATCATTGACTCCCTGGTGCGTCGGTCCTCCCTGGGCCACTTGTTGCAGGGCCCGGGTTAAACCTTGTACCGTTCGCTGCATATCTCTCCATTGTGCATGTTCCGATGCCATGGAAATAGTCATATATGAAGAAAATTAGATTAGAACAACCTAGCGGGAATTTTCTATAGAAACTTCTAGAGTTAATTAATTAACTTAACCCGAGCCTCTACCCAACCTCACTAGGTGGAATTCTTAACTTATAACTAGTCATGGATCTATAACACCACTAGGGAACCTAGGAACCTTAGAAAACCTAGGCTCTGATACCACCAAACTATCACACCCCGACGCGGAATATCGGGACGCGACAGCATAAAAAGTATTAATAATATGTTGACTTCCAGACATGATGTGCCAAGGCTAACAATCTAGATACATCCAACATACGCCACATCAGAGCAAAATAGGAGTAATTATATTACCATAGACATTTAATTCCACTCATTAAAACATAACAAGAGTCATCATCCACCCAAACCATAAATACCAACAAAACTCCCATGTCCACCAATTTAACATAATTACATAAAAACTAAGTTAAACAAATTACAATTCTTAAACACACTACATCTCTCCGACTCAAACTATCTAGAAATGACTCCACGAGGCCATCTATCTGGTTCACTCCAAGGTCTTTACTCTTGCCCATCCCCATCAGTTTGAGAGTCCTCACCTGAACTACCTGAAAAGAGGGGGAAACAACTCGGTGAGCGAACGCTCAGTAGGTAATAACAGGCAATGTTTAAGTACCAATTACAATAATGTGATGCAGTAATGAAAAGATAATCAATAACAAACTACTTAAACAAAAGAACAAGAATATAGCATATCAAAGAAGTGGCCGATCAAGCATGTAACAAGCAAGTCATGTAGATATTTCCACGAAGGAAAAAGTTCAAGAGAAGAACCATGTGAATGGAACGTCATAGACATCATGCTAGTCATGCACTCGGTGCAATGCCTCACCATGTCATTACAAACTCCCATGGGCACAAGTACTTTTCAGGCGCTCTCCCCAGGACCAGATCGGGCCCTTATGATGCGTTGGCATTGATTTGGTGGATCCAAGATCCCAAGTTATGTCTAGACATTCACAGGAGTTCGGCCAGAAAGTTTCAAGGTGTAATGAGAACAATCAAGGGATATAAAGAGTACAAGCCACTCCTGGCCCGACTACTAAGGCACACACAAGAAACCATGAAAAATCACAAGCTGGAGGGTACACGATCATATCTGGGCCGCTTAACATTTAAAACGGTCGACACTGGACCGTGGAAGATGAACTAGGCCAGGGACAACCCAGATCAGTGCCAAGGAAATAAATGGTCCTATCATGGCCGTGCATTAACTGAACGATCTAAAAAGAGCCGCTGAAAGTAATTCCGGGCAAGAAAGAGCAAGGCCCGGAGTCAGGGGTGTACATGGTCCAAGATTGGCCGTTCAAACGATAGAACGGTCATTATGGGGCCGTGTACCAACTGAGGTCGGTGCACACTCCAGGTTAGTGCACAACCAGGTTGGTGCAGGCAAGGTAGGTCGACACACATGCAGACATTAAACGGTCATGGATGGGCCACTCACAAAGAGAACGGTCCATATATGGTCGTGTACAAACTGGAATTGACCCATCAAAGGTCGGTGCACAACCCAAGCAGGTCGATGCACCTGGCATGGTACACGGTCGAATTAGGGCTGTTCAACATAGTAAACGGTCCTAGTCTGACCGTGAATGGCTCGGACGGTCCAATTCGGTCCGTGCCACGGAACAGAGCCAAAACAAGCGGTCCGAGCGAGATAATTGGTGTAGGATTTTTGGTACAACCTGCCCGACGTCCTAGTGGTAATCCTAGGCTCACGGGGGCTTACAGAGGTCCCATAATGGAGGTCCTAGTCCGACGAAAGGAGTATCCGGCGGAGAGTTCCAACCATTACAAGAAATGAGGGCTAGTAAGACATCGGAAAATAGTACGTATCGGTCAGTCAGATCCACCGGAGTGGAGTGACTGTCAAAACACTCCTAATAAGAATTTCATAACGTGATTAAGGTTATACATTCATGAGTTAATAACAATAAGAAGGACAAGATTGATAACGAGGATCCAAAGTACATAGACAAGATTGAGTATTAAAATCTTTCATTTATTTCCAATAATTTCGTGGGTTGCTACCTTAATTATAGACTAGATCAAAGAGAACTCGACATTGCTTAAAAATCAGTGATAATCCATCCTTCGTGACAGAACGGTCCGTCCATAACCGTTCAATAGGCGTCAGCGGTCTATCGATAGGCCGTTCAGGTCCTGCAGCCCCGTAGGTTATATAGGCCCTGAGCGGTCTATCGAGGGGCCGCTGAGGTCACTGCACGGTCTAGTTGGAACCATCACCCAAGACCACACGGTCTATCGAGGGGCCGTTCAACATAGAGCGGTTACTGTAAGACCGTCAATGAAACAACAAGGCAGAACGATAACGATCATGATAACCACCATTTAGAAAGTCAAATTCGCAAGATATAGAACATGAAATTTGGGCAAAAATCTACCAATAGAAAGAGTGCGAAAAACTACATAAGATGGATGGATTAATTGAGTCGTTAAGCCTGTTAAACCCAACATTAATCGATGATAACAAGGTAAACCCTAATTCTAACATGCTCCAACTAAAATGACGATTTCTCTCATGATACTAAATAACTTTTAGGGCTTTTTATACCAATGGAAAGAGGACTGAGAGATGAATCTAACAATGTATAATACTTAGGGTTTGGTCTGCTAAAACCTACCTTAAACGAGGGAAGAAGAGGGACGATGGTCGCCGACCGGTCGCGCGAAGAAGACCCAAAAATACTCCTAATATCTCCCACGATTGAACACCTCGTCGGCCGCCACAGCATCCAAGCATCCCTAGGGTCGGTTTAAATAGAGGGAATGATTTCTAGAGCGTCAATTAAAGGAGATAGAGTCCACGAATCTCCTATCGCGCACGAATCGCGCAAGACTCGGTCAAGCCGCCGTTCTTTCCCCAAATTCGAAGTCTAGGGTTAAGTGTTTCGGCTGGAAACAGAGGGGAAATGATCTCCTCATCGAGGCCATTCATTAGGGTCTAATCTAAGCTCAAACGGTCGGGTATTGGGTTCGAATTTTACGATCCAAGGTCCGATAAGCTAAAACGTGGATTTCGACCTAATTCCCTTAATTCGGCTGACTTAAAATTTTAATTAGGGCCAGACACAGAAGAATAAAAGTCTTAACTATTCACCCTCTACGCGATTATAATTTTTCTGGATTTTTATAAATTGGTTGAAATTTGTCCTATCGTAATTTCCACAAAAATTCTATATAAATTTTCATAAATAAATTTATAAATTCCTTTATTTTTATTTAATAATGCACCGGGATGCTACATGCTAAGAGCATGCAACGTTCCCCAGGAGACCTCCAACATAGCTACATCCAACAGCGCCCAGTTGGCCCTTTGTCCAATGGGGAACAGATGTCATGGGCCTATTGCCCCCATCCTCTTTAGGGTGCAAATACATCCTGGCAATAACAAACTATTTCTCCTACTGAGCAAAAGCTATAGCCCTAAGAGAAGTGACGGGAGAAATCGTGGCCCGATTTATCTGACGAAATATAATATTCCGATTCGGCATCCCCAACTAGATCGTCTCAGATAATGGAAGCCATTTCCGGAATCAAAGGGTCTATAAGCTAGCCGAAAAGTACAAGATTGACTGGAGAACATCCACTCCGTACAATCAGTAGGCAAACTGGTTGGCAGAAGCATTCAATAAAACCCTCTGCACCCTCCTGGCGAAGACTGCTAGCTCTAGCAAAAAGGACTGGGAAGATCAGATGTACGAGGCGCTATAGGCGTACCGTACCGCCTATAAAACCCTAATGGGCTGTTGGCCTTTCTCCTTAGTGTACGGATCGAAAGCAGTTGTCCCCATTGAACTAGAAGTACCCACACTTCGGGTCGCAATCCAACATGAATTGGTCAAAGACGACCGAACAAACGCCGAGCAGAGGTTGGAAGAGCTCTTCGACTTAGAAGGGAAGCGACTCTAGGCCCAGCAAAACATACAGGTCTACCAGGCCCGCATAACCCGCGCCTTTGACATGTTGGTCAAGGGGCGTGAATTCAAGAAAGGTGACCTCGTGATGGTCAAAAGAAGAGAGGTTATGGCTGCCAGCCCTAAAGGCAAGCTGAATGAAAAATGGCTCGGGCCCTATGTAGTACAGAATGTCTACGAAGGAGGTGTGTATGTAGTTGTCAACCATAGGGGGAAAACTCAATTCCCACTCCTTAATGGGAGGCATTTGAAACTATATCACGAATCACTTCCCCAGTTCAATGAACAATTGAACCCCGCGCCTCACGCGGAGCAAGCATGTTTCTTAGATCTCCCTTGACAAAAAGAAAGAGAAAAAGAATAGAAAAAAAAAGAAAAAAAAAGAAAAAAGAAAGAAGAAGAAAGAACAGAAGAAAAGCTCGGCAAAGTCACTGGCGGGACGTCAATGCATCAAGTCCCACCAACCCAAAAACCGCTGGCTTGGACCCTCCACCCAGGCCGGCAAACATCGACCCTCGCTTTGACTCGGACCTTCCGTCCCGGTCAATGAATAAAAAGATCTCCTTCCTTTTGCCCAGATCCTCCATCTAGAGTCAATGAATAAAAAGACCCCCTCTTGCTTTAACACTAACCCTGTGTCGATGAATAAACCACCTCAACATTACAATCTCCAGTCCCACCGATGAATAAACCTGTGGCTCAAACCTTCCGTTCGAAGCCATGAACAAAAAGACCCTTCCACTCTGGATCGGACCTTTTGTTTGACTAGAGAACGAAAAGACCAATCATATAGTCGGCACTGTCGGCGCTTTAAAGAACAAAAAGGCCCCATGTTGTATTCCTGTGGTTTTGATGATGTCTAACAATATAAGTAAATTGAGTTTGCATAAAGAAATGGTCATTGCATTATCAATAGCAAATGTCATATGTGCTGCATGTCTTTTAACCAAGTCAGGTCGATGCACCATTGATCTTCATGTTATCAGGTCGATGCAACATCAGTCTTTGTGTTGTAAGGTCAATGCTTCATTGGTCTTTCATGGTTGTCAGGTCGGTGCAAACAAGAGACAGGTCTATGCATCAATGTCAGCTTATATAATTAAGGATGACTTACTCAGAGTCGTTAAAGAAGTAAGGTCGATGCAGATGGCTACAATGTAAAGAAGACAGGTCGATGTAGAAAAGGGATTCGGTATATCAGGTCGAGGTAGATAGAGTTTTTGTGCTAAGAAAAGTCGACGCATAATTGTTAAGGTCGATGCACATGAAGACTTAAAGCTCTTAAGGTTGATGCACATGAACACATGAAGGTGTTAAGGTCGATGCACATGAAGAGTTAAAGCTCTTAAGGTCGATGCACATGAACACGTAAAGGTGTCAATGTCGATGCACATGAAGACTTGAAGCTCTTAAGGTCGATGCACATGAACACGTGAAGGTGTCAAGGTTGATGCATCCAAGCAACTCTAGATATAAGGTTGATGCTAGGCTTGTCAATGGAGCAGATGCATTGCGAATATATGACTATCCGTATCCGCTCCATTTTAAAATTTGAATTAGCCGATTTTGATCCGATATTCGACGAATTATTGTATTATTTATCCGTATTCGATTTGAATTAAAATTTTCAATTATCCAAATTATCCGCTCCGATTTCAGAATACTCCACAAATTTAACATATTTTATACATGAGATTGCTCTAAACTTTATTAAGACAGATGGGTAAAAATCTATATGATACTGTGCAAGTCATAATATTTCCAATTGATCTGTAGTCAATTTCGTATGGCCCAAATCTGATGGGGAACCCAAAAACTCGGTCATTATGTATAGAATTCCATATATATATTCTTGGAGGGCATTACTCTAGATGTCATATATTGGAAGAACACTAAAGTTAAAATCTTATGCTTGTGCTAATAAAGGCGACAGGTGAGCAACACAGTAATCATCATTTTTCTTCATACATAAAACATCTTTTGTTTTCAGTAGAGGGTGGGATATAACACCAATTCTGTTTACTAATAAACAGAAGGTCTATCCTTTCAGTTAAAGGCATTAAGCCTTAACCAAGAAGCCAACATGACATGATTTCCATGGAAAAAGACTGCATGAATACCAACAATGGTTTGACCACTCGTTTTAATGATTGGCAATAATGGTTTGACCACTCATTGACCTTCACAACATCATCTTTTTAGAGGTCAGAATAAGTCCCAGTTTTATTTTTGGGTCATTGCATTTTCAGGTCGATGTGAGTTTTTCCATAAACTCACACTGACGTCGACGCTAGTGGTCATGCATGCATAGGAAAGTCGATGCTAGTTGGCCAAGTGCACAACTAAGGTTAACACTAGTTTGCTTTCAAAGCAACTAAGGTCAAAGCTAGTTTAGGTCTCATGTAAGTAACGTCAGTGCATATCACTATTTACGTGCATATAGGCATGTGCATATGGCAAGAATAAGGTCAGTGCACCTTTTTGCCTTGCATATACAAGTCTGTGCATGTACTGTAGCACACTCAACTAAGGTTGGTGCACGTTACTGTTTGCTGCATGATGTCTGTGCATGTTCAAACATGTCTGTGCATATAAAGGTCTGTGCACATCTGCTTGCATGCATGTATAAGGTCTGTGCTAGTTGTACCATGTGCATACTAAGGTCAGTGTTAGTTGCATATAGGGTCGGTACTAGCCACGTCTCATGCATTTATAAGGTCTGTGCAACTTCACATAGTTAGAGCATATTCTTCACACAGTCTGTGCCTGTTTTGGTTTCAATGCCTTAAGGTCGATGCAGGTTTGCATTCTACATGCATTAGGTCTGTGCATGTTCGTTTTCAATGCATATAACATCTGTGCACACACTGTAGCAAGTCAGTGCACATCTTGCATATAGCCATATAACGTCTGTGCACGTTTTGCATTATGCTCATAAAGGTCGATGCTAGTTCATGTTTTGTGCGCATAAAGTCTATGCTAGTATGCAGGGTAATGCATCGAAGGTCTGTGCTAACGTACATAAGGTCTAACCATGTTTCACTTTTCTTCTACATGCTAAGGCATTTCTTTCAACTTGGCATACGCTCGACCACCTGAACTGCAGGCGTGCAGACATCTTTGTCTGTCACGTGATCACTTGAACACACACCTGAAGCATGAGTTCATGGATTAGAAAGGACAAATGATTGGCACGTGATCCTAGGGGTACAATCATGGGACATTCCTCTACGAGGATCGCTACCCCATCCATTGCTGACACGTGGCCTCTCTGAAAAAGCAGAAATGAACCTTCCATACGCCGGATGCATGAGCCCAGCCTGAAGCCCTATAAGAAGGCCTCTCCTGCGATCAAAAAGGTGTGGAGGCGGTAGAATCAGAGAAGAAAAAGAGTGAGAGAAGCAAAGGAGAAGAAGAGGAAGAGGAGAGTTCAGTAAGAGAAGAGAAGAGAGAGCTAGATAGTTAGAGCCACCTTTTGAGAGAAAACAGAGTCTCGTAGAAGAGAGTTGAGAAGAAGAAGTGAGCTGAGAGGAAGAAGTGGGTCTGAAAGAGGCTGAATCTCCCTGACTTCTGGATCAAATCCAGAGTCTGTTTGCTCTATTCGAAGAGCTACATTTCCGTTTTCCACCATCTTGTCTTACACGGTTTTTTTCATTTCATTGTTTTCCTTTTGAAACCTTTGTAAAGCTGTGAATCAGCAGAGCTAAGCTGTATTGCTCAGCAGACGAGGGTGTTTCCTCGGATAGCCAAGCTGTAATGCTCAGCGGATAGAAGGTTGTGCTGCTCAGCGGTTGTAGGGATTTCTATCCCCAAAGCTGTGGATCAGCGATGTTCAAGCTGTGTGTCAGCAGGAAGCCTTACTCGGTTGAGTAAGGGGTGGATGTAGATCTCTGGATAGAGATCAAACCACCTTAAAACGGTTATGTCTTGTGTGATTACTTTTCTGTTTTCTCTCTGGTAGATGAATGTTTAGGATCGCCTAACGGGTTTGCATGAGTTTGATTGATTAATCTTTCATCTGCCTATATCATCTACTTTCATACTGCTTTACAGTTTATAGTAGATTTCATTCTCATCATTACTTGAACGAACTACAAGTTCATCTACATCGAGTATATCAAAAGCTGTGGCAGGAAAGTTTGGTCACGCCATTCTGGAATGCTGTTTCTTGCGTGAGAAATCCTAGTTGGTACCTCCGCCTGGTACTTTTTAGATGAGATTGTGTCTTCGCTCTAATGATGATTGATGGAATCTCTTAAAGACTGCTTCTCTAAAATTTAGTCTTAGTGAGTTGAATATCTACACTGCTTATCTGCAATTCCTCTACAGATTTCATTTATGTTTATTCATTGTCTTTGAGTTTGTGTCTACAGTAGTTCAGTTTGTTCCACATTATTTTTAAACTGTTATAGTTTGGTGATTTTTGAGGGTAGATCTATTCACCCCCCTCTAGATCTACGTTCATCCATTCTGCACACCCATCACTTAGTATCAGAGCCTACCTCTCCCTTAGGGCTTTACATCCCGTAGAGTTTAGAATGGATGTTAGAGGGTTAACTGCTGAGGGCCACTCCACTAGTAATCCACCTTTCTTTGATGGATCTAGTTATTCATACTGGAAGAATCGCATGGAGGTATTCCTTCATGCTAAGGACTATGAGATTTGGAAGGTTGTCAGTAAGGGTCCTTTCGATTTACCACCAGATGAGGAGTTCTGGACCAAGGAGCATATCCGTAGGTCCACCTTGAATTAGGCGGTCATCAATTCTATACAATGTGCACTCCATCCCACCGAATTCTCCAGAATTTCCTCCTGTACCACAGCCAAGGAGATGTGGGATAAGCTGAAGGTTATCTATGAAGGGACTTCTCAGGTTAGGGAAACCAAGGCCAACATGTTGGTCTCTGAGTATGAGGCATTCAGAATGAAGCCCGATGAGTCCGTGTCTGAAATGTATGCCCGTCTGATGGTGCTCACTAATGGCTTGAGAAACTTAGGTAAAATATATAGTGAGTATGAGCTGGTTAGGAAAATCCTTAGGTCTCTAACACCTATTTGGCATACCAAGGCCACCGTAGTAGAGGAGTCAAGGAACCTTGCTACCATGACCGTAGATGAGCTCATTGGCTCTCTTATGACTTATGAGCTGAACCTTAAGAGGGTAGATGAGTCTGAGAAAAGAAAGAAACCCCTGGCTCTTAAAGTTACCTCAAGCAACAGAGGGGTCGTCTCGTGAACACAGCTCCTCTAGCTCAGATGAAAACACTGATGATTTTGCTATACTTACTAGGAATTTCAAAAGGTTTTTGAGGAAAGAAAGAACGGGGTTTAGGAAAAAGTATTTTTCTGGCAAAAGACAGTCAAAGCATAAACATGATACTGCCAAGAAAATTGATAACACTATTTGCTACAATTGCAGGAAGGCAGGACATCTCAAGGTAGACTGTCTAGAGTTGAAAGACAAGCAGCCCAGGTGGAAGAACAAGAAAGGAAAGGCTATGGTTAGGACCTAGAGCGATGAAGATGAAGGAAGTCAGAGCAGCTCCTCTGACAGTGATAAAGAAGACAAGCTATGCTTGATGGCCAAAAGTGGTGAAGACAATGAAAATAATGATGACGTAACTTCACCTTTCGAAAATTTTACTCATGATGATTGGCAAGAAGCATATGCTGAGTTACTCGATAAATATGAAGATGTGAGAAAAGAATACAGACATTTGAAAAGGAAAACTAATTATGTAACTCATGATATATCTCTGAATGATAAAATTGCATGTCTGGAAATTGAAAATCTCAATTTGAAAAAATCTCTTGATGAAATCGAGTGTGATAAAGTCATCTTGATTGACTTAAAAACTTAAAATGAAAATCTGATGAACACCATTGATGAACTCAAACATAGAATACATGAATTTTTGGAAGAAACTAGGATAGCCACTGAAAAATATGAAGCTGTCAATGGTGTGAATGTTGAATTGAAAAAGACAATAGAAAATCTAGAAAAAGAAAATACAGACAAACAAAACTCCCTTGAGGGCATGACACAAGGTACAGAAAATCTGAATGCCATCTTGGGAACTAAAAGTAATTTCAGAAAGGAAGGTTTGGGTTTCAACCCAACTAACAAGGAGAGGTTTGACTTGAGAACCATCTCCTTTGTGGCTGAAAAGGGGACATTTCAACCCCTGATAAACATGACTTCTGAAGAAGGTCAGAATAAGAACAAAATGAAAAATATTGAAAAAACTAAGCCCAGTGCCAAGGACAAAGGCATAGGAAAGATAGAGGTGTCTAGGGAATCATGCTCATACACTCCACGCCTCAGACCAAGGGACAGGCTAGGGGTAAGTCTTCTAAGGCTAGAGTTCAAGGAAGCCCCAAGGCCAAAACTACCCAGTCACCACAGAATGGTCGAGGCACCCATCAAGGTGCATCAACCTCTACCTCTTCTGGGTACAAGTCATTTAGGAACCAAGGGCCGAGTAGAAGTACCTCAGGTGTAGGCTACTACAATACAGCTCCGACCTACTCTACATTTCATAATTCTTATCATCATCACTCTGAAAAGAGAGGTCTAGGTAGCTTCTACATGAGGCAATGCAACATCATTTTCAGAATCCATATTCCACTCAAATGCATCAGCCTCACCCTTGGAATTCCTACATGCAGACTAGGCACAACAATTTCAGAAGCCAGAACTTTTATGGCTTTGTCAATTCCATGCCCAGTCAGTCTAGGGTCTATAGAGTAACCACTACTCCCAATGCCTATTGGACTAAACGCTGGCAGAAAAATTTTCAAAATAGTTTTAAAAGGAAGAAACAAGCCATACCACAAAAGCAATCCTCCAAGATTAATAGTGGCAAGAAAAGACAGACTAAACTGAATGATAACAAATCCATAATTTCAATGAAGAAACCAAATCAAATGTGGATACCAAAACATCTAGTTTCTAGTCTGCATGAAATAAAAGCTTTTCTGGGGCCCAAACAGTTTTCGGTTCCAAATCTTTCCACTTGATTTTCCATGCAGGTATGCCTGGCAGCCAATCAAAACAGATGATATCTTGACAGTGGCTGCTCTAGGCACATGACCGGGGACAAAGACAAATTTTGCATGTTGGTAGAGAAGGATGCAGGTCATGTTACCTTCGGAGGTAATACCAAAGGGAAAATAGTTGGATCAGGTAAAGTAGGTAAGTGTTCTTCTTGTTGCATTGATGAAGTGCTGTTGGTTGAAGGCCTTGCCTATAATTTGCTTAGCATTAGCCAGCTGTGTGATAAAGGTCACAAAGTAGTTTTTGAATCTCTTGCATGCACAATCTTTGAACCTAATTCTGAATCTGTCAAATTTTCTGGTAAGAGAATTAATAACATCTACATGGTAGACTTAGATGATGCAGCACACACAGATTTATGCCTCACTGTCAGTAAGGATGACTTAGCCTGTCTTTGGCACCGTAGGTTAGGTCATGCTAGCTATCATGTGTTGCACAAATTAAATAAATATAGCATGGTAAAAGGTCTCCCTGAAATCTCATTTAAGAAAAACTATAAAATCTGTGAGGCCTGTACTCAATGCAAGCAAACTAGAAAGTCATTTAAGTCAAGAACTGAGAGCCTATCTTCTAAACCATTTGAGCTGATACACATGGATTTATTTGGACCATCTAGATCAGCCAGCTTATCTGATAAAAGATATGGTTATGTTTTAATAGATGACTTCTCTAGGTTCCCATGGGTATTTTTCCTGACTCATAAAAATGATGCATTTGAGGAATTTTATCACAAAATAAATCAGTTTAGTGAGCATTCAATTGTGAATATCTTGTCTGATCATGGAGGTGAGTTTGAAAACTCACAATTTGATATTTTCTACAGGGAAAATGGGATTAACCACAGGTTCTCTTCTCCAAGAACTCCAGAACAGAATGGAGTAGTTGAAAGGAGGAATAGAACTCTGGTGGAAATGGCTAGGATAATGCTGGTTGAAGGAAATCTACCTAGGAAGTTCTGGGCTGAGGCTGTGAGCACTTCCTGTTACATTATTAACAGAGCCTTGGTAAGACCTTTCACTCAAAAGACTCCCTATGAAATTCTTAAAGGTAAGAAACCTTCACTAGGACATTTCAAGGTCTTCGGTTGTAAGTGTTTTATTAATGTGAATGCTAAAAGAGACCTTGATAAATTTGAACCTAAGAGTGAACCTGGAATTTTTCTAGGATATTCTGAAATTTCCAGAGCCTATAGAATATATAATCTTAACTCTAAAATTGTGGAGGAATTACCACATGTTGTCTTCGATGAGCATGCTAACAAATCTGAAACTATTTTTTGCAAAGACAAAGCTGATGGTGATATTCTTGAGAGTAAAGAAGAGCCAAATGTTGAACCTATAGAAAATGGTGAGACAAATGGGTCTAGACCTCAGGGAGAGGAAAATGAAGAAGCAGGTAATCAGCTTACTAATGTTAGAGTTCTTAAAGATCATCCTTTAGATAATATAATTGGCAATCTGAATGAACCTCCTAGAACTAGATCACATTTTAGGATTGAAAATGAGTTGAATTCTTTTGCACTAGTCTCACAAATTGAACCAAAAAACATAGATAGTGCCTTAGAGGATGTGCATTGGATAAATGCCATGCATGATGAGCTGAATCAATTTGAAAGGAACAAGATATGGCACCTAGTTCCTAATCCCTCACAAGGCTCAGTTATAGGCACTAAATGGATTTTCAGGAATAAAACTGATGAGAAGGGAAAAGTAGTTAGAAATAAAGCTAGGCTAGTGGCACAGGGTTACATCCAAGAATATGGGTTAGATTTTGAAGAATCTTTTGCTCCTGTTGCCAGACTAGAAGCTATCAGAATACTTTTAGAATTTACTTGTAGCATAGGAATAAAATTGCCACAGATGGATGTGAAATCTGCCTTTTTGAATGGATTGATAAAGGAGGATGTGTATGTTAAACAACCTCCTGGTTTTGAATGTCTTGATTTTCTTGATCATGTCTATAAATTAGATAAGGCATTGTATGGACTGAAGCAAGCTTCCAGGGCCTGGTACAACAGGCTGAGTTCCTTCCTCACAGGTAAGGGTTTTTCAAGAGGAGAAGTTGACCAGACCCTATTCACTATGGTGAGTAACAAAGACATTCTTATTGCTCAAATTTACGTAGATGATATAGTGTTTGGGTCAACTAAATCTGAAATATGTGAGAAATTTTCTAGATTAATGATAGATGAATTTGAAATGAGTTCTATGGGAGAATTGAAGTTTTTCCTTGGTTTACAGGTCAATCAAACATTGGAGGGAAGCTTCATCACACAGTCCAAGTATCTAAGGGACCTGTTGAAGAAATATCAAATGGAAAACCTCAAAGCAATTACAGCACCTATGGGCACCTCAACTAGTCTTGATGGTGACCCAAAAGGTAAATTGGTTGACACCAAGCTTTATAGAGGTATGATCGGATCCCTTTTATACCTTACTGCATCTCGACCTGATATTCAATTCTCAGTATGTTTATGTGCTAGATTTTAGGCTAGTCCTAGAGAATCACACATGAGTGCAGTAAAAAGGATCTTTAGATATCTATCAGGCACCCCTGACCTAGGTCTATGGTTTCCTGCTAAGTGTGAGTTCAACCTTGTAGCTTACACTGATGCAGATTTTGCTGGGTGCAGGATAGATAGAAAAAGCACTAGTGGATTTTGTCAATATCTTGGTGGCTGTCTAGTATCTTGGGCATCTAAGAAGCAACACACTGTTGCTCTTTCCATTGTTGAAGCAGAATATGTTGCAGCATGGAATTATGCAGCCCAAGTCTTATGGATAAAGCACCAACTTGCTAATTATAACATCAATCTAGGATGCACACCTATTTTGTGTGATAACACCAGTGCTATTGTATTAACCAAAAATCTTGTTCATCACTGTAGGACTAAGCACATTGAGATTAAATATCACTTCTTAAGAGATGAGGTAAGTAAGAATGAAATTGAGTTTCACTTAATTGAATCAGAAAAATAGATTGCTGATATCTTTACTAAGCCCCTTGGAAACGATAGATTTAAATTCTTAAGAAGGGAACTAGACTTATGTAAATTTAAGCATGATGAATAAATTTTCATTCCTGTCTATCCTGAATAAATTGCCTCTCAATGAATACTTCATTTGCACATGCTTCATGTTGTCTTTAGAATTAATCTGTCTAAAGCATAACTGCATACCTTGCATCATACCCATCTTGTTCTCAAACGTATATAAAATGATAGTTTGGAGAAGGGCAGATATCTTCTGTCTAGAAACCCACATCATGTGTAGAGGCTAGTCCTCCACCTGGTACCTTGAGTCAAGAGTCATATGTTAAGTCATGCATATGTGTCTAGAATTGTCATAGTAGTATGATAGGTCAACATGCTGTGTCCGAAAGTGTTGCATAGTGTCAGTGGGAGCTTGTGTTTCTTTTTGTTAAAGAGAGTTCATAATCTGTCTATCATTTCTTATTTTCATATCTGAACTTCTCTGAACTAAAGTCTCATTCAGTCAATATCTATGAGTATTACTTAATATTCAGATTACTTCTCTTGAGATAAATACACTTGGGATCCCTCTGTATCAACACCTGGCAGCACATGAATGTCATCTTGATCTTCAACACTTTGACCTTCAACTGGACATCACCTTGCCTCTTATCTACTTTCACTGCTGAGAATCTGAAAGAATGACAAACTGATAATAAGTTCACTACTCTAAGCTACTAAAATCAGATACCTACTTTCTAAAGGTTTGCTCAACGAAAAAGGATTGTTCAATACAGTTAATAGCTCTAAACCATCCTTTACATGAATAAAACACTTACAACCGAAGACCTTGAAATGTGTTGTGTCGGTTTCTGTCCTTCTGAAATTGAAAATAAAAAATTCTCAAGGTCTCTTAGTTGAGAAACTTAGTTATTGAGTGTTGTTTTTAAACAAAACAAAAGGGGTAGCTATATATATATATATATAACTTTTGAGTCAAGAATTAATTTGCAGAGTAATAGCTTAAGTCACAGAGAAACTGGGTCCTCCATCAAAGAAAGAGGATAAACCCATGTCATGATGTGCTTTAGTTAACTCTGTTTAAAAAGTATACCTTTTGTGTCAAAAGTAATTGGCAGAGCAATGATTGAATGCACAGAGAAACTGGGTTTTCTATCAATGAAATAGAATGAACCTATGTCATGATGTGCTTCAGTTATCTCTGTTCAACAATTGAAACTGAACGGTACATCCTACTGAGTAAACTGGGGATACTGGCGTCTGATCAACATGTATCTCCATGTACAAAAGTATGGATTATACCTGCCTGCTCACAAGTTTTTGTGGACATATAATTCAATTCAGCTAACCCCTACACAATGTTTCACAATTTGTTTAATCTCAACACTTGTTCTAGGTCCTCCTAAGAACCTCTTTGACTTCTACATAAGTATGTTGAAGATAGATTGTTCTGACATAATTGATGTATATGTGGTTTATTGCTATTAAATGAGTAATTCAAACCTTTTTAAAGAGTAGAATTGCTACACTCTAACTTTCATTACCCATAAATCAGATTTTATCAAGGTTGCATTATCTGTACTCTTATTCTAGATGAGTCTGATCTATGTCTGCTTGTTTAATGAAAGATTATTCAGTTTGTCAATCAGATCTCTTGCTTTCAAATCCTAGATCCCATTGTCTCTCTCCACTTGTCTCTCTCCTGTTCCTTGTTTGCTGATGGCAAAGGGGGAGAGAATCTTTGATGAGTTTCATTTCGATGGGCAGTTTGAGCCTTATCTATTCTTTATATCTAAAAAGGGAGAAAAAGGGGGAGTGTCTAAAGGGGGAGAGAATTTAAGTGTCCATGCATGACTGTGCCCCTGCTATTTCCTTTGCAGTTTCTGACTCTTATTGCATTTGTGTTGCCATCGAAGTATCAATTGTTGCCATCATCAAAAAGGGGGAGAATGTTGTGTCTCCTCTAATTTGGTGGCATTCATGTCTTGTTTTAATGATTGGCAATAATGGTTTGACCACTCGTTGACCTTGGCAATATCATCTTTTTAGAGGTCAGAATAAGTCCCAGTTTCATTTTTGGGTCATTGCATTTTTAGGTCGATGTGAGTTTTTCCATAAACTCACACTAACGTCGACACTAGTGGTCATGCATGCATAGGAAAGTCGGTGCTAGTTGGCCAAGTGCACAACTAAGGTCGACACTAGTTTGCTTTCAAAGCAACTAAGGTCGAAGCTAGTTTAGGTCTCATATAAGTAACGTCGGTGCATATCACTGTTCACGTGCATATAGGCCTGTGCATATGGCAAGAATAAGGTCGGTGCACCTTTTTGCCTTGCGTATACAAGTCTATGCACGTACTGTAGCACATTCAACTAAGGTCGGTGCACGTTACTGTTTGCTGCATGATGTCTGTGCATGTTCATACATGTCTGTGCATATAAAGGTCTGTGCACATCTGCTTGCATGCATGTATAAGGTATGTACTAGTTGTACCATGTGCATAATAAGGTCAGTGTTAGTTGCATATAGGGTAGGTACTAGCCACGTCTCATGCATTTATAAGGTCTGTGCAACTTCACATAGTCAGAGCATATTCTTCACAAAGTCTGTGCATGTTTTGGTTTCAATGCCTTAAGGTTGGTGCAGGTTTGCATTCTGCATGCATTAGGTCTGTGCATGTTTGTTTTCAATGCATATAACATCTGTGCACACACTGTAGCAAGTCAATGCACATCTTGCATATATCCATATAACGTCTGTGCACGTTTTGCATTATGCTCATAAAGGTCGGTGCTAGTTCATGTTTTGTACGCATAAAGTCTGTGCTAGTATGCAGGGTAATGCATCCAAGGTATGTGCTAACGTACATAAGGTCTAACCATGTTTCACTTTTATTCTACAGGCTAAGGCATTTCTTTCAACTTGGCATACGCTCGACCACCTGAATTGTAGATGTGCAGACATCTTCGTCTGTCACGTGATCACTTGAACACACACTTGAAGCATGAGTTCGTGGATTAAAAAGGAAAAATGATTGGCACGTGATCCTAGGGATACAATCATGGGACATTCCTCTACGAGGATCACTGCCCCATCCATTGCTGACACGTGGCATCTCTGAAAAAGTAGAAACGAACCTTCCACACGCCAGACGCATGAGACCAGCCTGAAGCCCTATAAGAAGGCCTCTCATGCGATCAAAAAGGTGTGGAGGCAATAGAATCAGAGAAGAAAAAGAGCGAGAGAAGCAAAGGAGAAGAAGAGGAAGAGGAGAGTTCAGTAAGAGAAGAGAAGAGAGAGCTCGATAGTTAGAGCCACCTTCTGAGAGAAAACAGAGTCTCGTAGAAGAGAGTTGAGAAGAAGAAGTGAGCTGAGAGGAAGAAGAGGGTCTGAAAGAGGCTGAATCTCCCTGGCTTCTGGATCAAATCTAGAGTCAGTTTGCTCTATTCGAAGAGCTACATTTCTGTTTTCCACCGTCTTGTCTTACATGGTTTTCTTCATTTCATTATTTTCCTTTTGAAACCTTTGTAAAGCTGTGAATCAGCAGAGCTAAGCTGTATTGCTCAGCAGACGAGGGTGTTTCCTCGGATAGCCAAGCTGTAATGCTCAGCGGATAGCAAGCTGTGCTGCTCAGTGGTTTTAGGGATTTCTATCCCCAAAGCTGTGGATCAGCAGTGTTCAAGCTGTGTGTCAACAAGAAGCCTTAGTCGGTTGAGTAAGGGGTGGATGTAGATCTCTGGATGGAGATCGAACCACCTTAAAACTATTATGTCTTGTGTGATTACTTTTCTATGTTCTCTTCGGTAGATGAATGCTTAGGATCGCCTAACGGGTTTGCATGAGTTTGATTGATTAATCTTTCATTTGCCTATATCATCTAGCTTCTGCTTTACAGTTTATAGTAGATTTCATTCTCATCATCATTTGAACGAACTTCAAGTTCATCTACATCGAGTATATCAAAAGCTGTGGCAGGAAAGTTTGGTCACGCCATTCTGGAATGATGTTTCTTGCGTGAGGAATCCTAGTTGGTACCTCTGCCTAGTACTTGGTAGATGAGATTGTGTCTTCGCTCTAATGATGATTGATGGAATCTCTTAAAGACTGCTTCTCTAAAATTTAGTCTTAGTGAGTTGAATATCTGCACTGCTTATCTGCAATTCCTCTACAGATTTCATTTCTGTTTATTCATCATATGTGAGTATGTGTCTACGGCAGTTCAGTTTGTTCCGAATTATTTGTAAACTGCTATAGGTTGGTGATTTTTGAGGGTAGATCTATTCACCCCCCTCTAGATCTGCGTTTATCCGTTCTGCATACCCATCATATTTTACTTTTGGAAGTCAAATCGTCAAAATGGGATAATTATTGATACAATTTTGGGAAGGGTAACAATTGCCATCTTTTGATATTTTATATTTTATAATATATTATTTAAAAATATATATTATATGATATATAATATTACAAACAGATATTTTACGAAACAAATATTTCAATATCCGTATCCGCTCCGATTCAAATTCGGATATTATCCGTATCCAAAAAAATGAATACGAATTCGAATATTATCCGTTAATACGGATCCGAGTTCGAAGCGAATCTGGATAATATCCGAATCCGTTGACAAGCCTTGTTCATGCAGCTATTTCGACACCTGTTGGCACGGTCAGTGCACTTTAAGCAATTCAGGAGAAAGGTCGATGCATCTCAACAACACAAGGTCGATGCAGTAACTTCAAAACTACCAGTAAGGTCGATGCATGAACACAAGCCTAAGTACTCAGGTCAAAGTAGATTCTCATGCGGTAACAATCTGAGGATCCGGATTTCAACATCTCAGCCTAAAATCAGATCCAATTAAGTGTACCAACTACAACGATAAAATTGCACGTGATCCAAGAAAATATGGCAGGCTTTTCTAGAGGATTTTAGAGGAAGAATATTCACAGTGCCAGGTGGACTAATCAGAGATCACGAGGTTTTCTGTCTCATCCAACTCAACGGAGACCCTGTTCTATTTAAAGAGGTCCCCTCCCTTGAAGAAAGGTGCTGAAGCTGCCGCCATCACTGCCATTGCATATTCAGAGGGAGAGCCACTACAGAAGAAATAGAAAGAGAGTATCATCTTGAGAGGAAGAAAGATTTGAGTGTAGCCAACCCAAGTTCTTAGAAAATCACTTCAAATTGAAGCTACATTGCTTTGCCATTTTTCCATTCGAAACTTTTCTATTTCATTTTGATCCTTGTTTTGAATTTGTTCCTTGTTCTCTCTGAAATCTCTCAGAGGAAGGGAGAGAATTCTCCATGTTGTTCCCTCTGTGGAATCAAAGGAAGAGAGGTCCGAAACCTCTGGTTTGGTGAATTGCTAGGAGCAACTCATTGGGTTCCCTCTTGGTAAAGAGGAAGGGAGGTTGATCCTCTGGGTTTTTTCCTCCTAGGTTGTAGGAGAAGCAAGGAGTTGTTCCTTGGGGAAGTTGTGTGACATCGTTTGTTGCAGACTTAGTCTGCTATGAATGTTGCTTGGTTAAGCAAGGGAACCTCACTCAGTTCGAGTGAAGGAGTGGATGTAGATAGATCATGGATCTAGCCGAACCACTATAAAGTTTCCTGTACGCTGCTTGATTGCTTGCTCATTTGATTTCTCTTCTAAACCTGTTTGAATCATGCCGCTGGTTAATCTGTTTGGGACTCAGAATGAGCTACTACTTCCCACTGGTATATCAAAAGGAGTAGTTGGAAGGGTAGGTCAAGCCTATCTGGAAGGCTGCCTCTTGCGTGAGGGGATCATCTGATCAAACCTCCGCCAAGTACCGGTGTATGTGATTGCAAGCACATTCAGGTGCAGCTAACACATTACTCCTGCATTAGCATCTTTCATCTTGAATTACTTATTGATCTTCTTGTGCATTTCATTTATTTGAGCTGTGATCAGTTAAGTGCGTGAGAACCATCATTGTTTACTGTTGCTATCTATTCATTGGTTAGCTCTCAAAAATCGTTTGGTAAAATTTTTAGACAGACATATTCATCCCCCCATTCTATATCTGTCTTCTCGTCTATCAATTGGTATAAGAGCAGGTTTTCCATCATGTGGTCCAACGACCAGGAAAGACCTGAAATAAGCAATCCACATTGCTACATAGCTAAAGGGCACTCAATAAACATGCCTCCTTTCTTCAATGGTACTTATTACTTATATTGGAAGAACAGGATGGAGGTATTTCTACGCGCTCAGAGCCATGAACTGTGGAGGGTCATCACCACCGGACCATTCGAGCTTCCTGAAGATGAAAGCACTTGGAGCAGGGAGCACATCCGTGTATCAACTGTTAATTGGACATCAATGAACATCATGCAGTGTGCAGAGCATCCAGAGGAGTATTCTAGAATCTCAGCATGCAAAACAATCAAGAAAATGTGGGATGAGCTTCAATTGATCTATGTAGGTACATCACAAGTGCGAGCCACGAAGGTAAACATGCTTACCTTTGATTATGAATTGTTAAAAAGGAAACTTGAAGAGACCATATCAGAGATGTATGCTAGGCTCTCACAGATCACCAATAGCTTGAAGTCTCTAGGTAAGCAGATCCAGGAAAGTGACCTAGTTAGGATGGTTTTAAGGTCTCTGACCCCAATGTGGCACACAAAGGCCACTGTACTAGAAGAATCTAGGGACCTGTCCACCATGACAGTCACAGAATTGATAGGCTTCCTGATGGCCTACGAGATTAACCTTAAGAGGAACAATGAAGAAAACAAGAAAGGGAAAACCATAGCCCTTAAGGTTTCCAGAAGCAGTGGAGAAAGTAGTGAGGAGTATGAAAACCTCTCGGATCTTGATGATGAGCAGTAGGCCATGCTTACCCGACAGTTTCAGAAACTCTTGAGGTCCATAGGCAAAAACTTCAGGAGAAGGAGACCTCAACAGGCTGGTAAGAGTATCAATATTAAATTCAATAAAAACAAAAATGCTGACAAGATTACTTGTTTTCACTGTAAGAAGCCAGGGCATATGAAGAATGAATGTCCAGAGCTCATGAAGAAGAATGGGAAATTACAGAGAAAGAAGCCTCAGGCTATGGTCTGCACATGGAGTGACTCGGAGGAAGACCTGAAAGCGGATCTTCAGAGGAGGAAGAGCAAGGGATGTGCCTTATGGCCAACAACGACGAAGAGGTAACCAACATCTTTGAAAATGTTTCCATTAATAACTGGGAAGATGCCTATGGTGAACTTATAGATAAGTTTAACACACTATGTAAAGACCATAAGCTGTTAAAAAGGAAACTGAATACTGCAATTGAAGATAAATTCAGAATGCAAAAAAAACAAAAATTCAAGGAAAAATTAGATGAGCTGAATTCACTCAGGAAAGAAAACGAAGATCTGAAATCTAAAAACAAAAAGATTCCAAAACAACTCGACGAATTCAAGCTCAAACTTAAGAAATCCAAAGTGAAAACATGTTGATTACTGAAAAATAAGAAGCTATTAAAGCGTGAACTCTGAACTTCGGGAAATGTGTGAAAAACGGTGAAGGGAATTGGAAGATAAGCAACTCACTCTAGGGAAATTTGTTCAAGGAAAAACTAACTTGGATACCATGCTAGGTATGAGAGTTAACTTCAACAAAGAGGGTCTAGGCTATGACCCAACACACAAAAAACCCTATGAGTTTACTACTGTCACATTCTGTCCAGGAAAAGGGAAAGAGAAACTGACACACCATCCAGCTCCAATAGTAATCAGAATGTCTAGCAACCAAGTACAATGAAGTTCATAAAAGCTAATTCAACAAACCATGCTGGACAACAAATAAAAATTCAAAAGAACTCAGCTGGGCAAGCTGCCATGCCTTGACGCAACACTCCCATGCCCTAGAACAAAACTGTTAACAGGTCAAAGCATGTGACCTAGAACAGAACCCCATCAATTTTCAAAAACGTGGGCCAATACAGAAAATACTAGACAAACTCTGTCCATCCACAGAGACTCTTTAATGATTATGGTCTTCCTAGACAGAATGGGTACAAGAGATACCCAAGTATTGAACAGTCCACAAACTGGAACAGATTTCATTTTAATAGGTCAAGTGGACAAAATTTTGGTCATAACTTCAACAAAACTATCAACAAGAAGCAAAAAAATACCTTGAAACAATTTTGGCTTCCAAAAAATCTGCTTAAGGATTTGAATAATGTCTTTGGACCCAATCTGTCTAGGGTTCCAAACTATTCTGCTTGATTTTTTTTAAGTTAGTCTGGTAGCTCTAAACAACAGATGGTATTTGGATAGTGGCTGCTCCAGACATATGACAGGAGACAGAAGAAAGTTCAGTGAGCTTCAACTAAAGGTAGGAGGGCTTGTCAAATTTGGAGGGAAAAATGAAGGTATAATAATCGGCTCAGGAACCATCGGTAAGCTCCCCTCCAATATAGTTGAGAAAGCTCTCCTAGTAGAAGGCCTTGAACATAATTTGCTTAGCATTAGCCAGTTGTGTGACAAAGGTCATCAAGTTATCTTTGATAATCACTGTTGCAAAATTTTTGAAATAAATTCAGATAAAGTAAAATTTGCAGGACATAGAGTCAATAATGTCTACATTGTAAACTTGAATGAAAATTCTGAATCTAATTTGTTGGCCCAGACTAGATGGCGGACAAGAAGGGGGGTTGAATTGTCCCCTTGCGAAGATGGCGGATTTTAAAAACAACTCCCACTAAACACAACGGAAACAAGATTAACTACATTAATTCGCTCAATCAGAACTAAAGTGAGATTTAGGTTCACTCAGTGTTTCCAATCTCACATGAACAATCTATGGACTAAACGATTAAGCATAAACTAAACATGAATAGCAGAGTAGCAAAGTGTAGTGGTGCAGTGAATAAAAATCTACAAGTTGACCTATGAATGGAGATAGAAGAAATGGACAAACACACAGGCATGCCACAAAGAACACAGAGATTTTTAGGTGGTTCAGGACCACGACAGGCTCCCTACGTCCACCCCTCATCGATCCTGGTGAGGCTTCACTACCACGCTACGAACCGTAGCAAGACGGGGACGAGCCCCAACACCACACACGCTGCTTCCACAGTAATACACACACGGGGCCTGGCCCCAAGACACTGCCACTGTAGCACACACGCACACGGTCAGGGAACACACCCCGACACTAAACCACACAGAGTCACAACTCCGTCTTCACACACAGACTCGGGGAAACTCGCCCCGCAATGAAACAACACACTCGGAGACGCAGCTCCGCCCACAAATGAAAGTATATCAAGTTCTATGAAAAGAAAAGATATACAATAAATGCCCACATTATGAATCTATGTTCAAATAAAAGAGTAGAAATGAGAGAAGAAAGATTCCCCTCAAATCTACAATGAAAGCTCGTAGACGGGATGAATGAGTGCGCTGGAGATATCCGATCACGGAGAGGAAGCCGTCTAGAACCGATGGAGATGCCCAGGTGGAATCTTGAGCTACCGCGCTCCAGACTGAAATCAGATCGGCAAGTTTTCTCGTTGATGGTTGTCTCCCTTTCTTCCTTCTCCTTCAAGGTGCGTAACACCTCCTCCAGGTTCTTCTTTCTCCTGCAAAGAATAGAAAAGATTAGCCCAAAGGAGATATCGCCCATAGATGCATTTCGCAGCATACTTATACCCAAGTGAAAGAGATGCAAAAAGAGTATTAAACCCTTGCAAAAACCTCTCAAACCCACACCCAAACAAGGGTAGGAACCCTAAGGGTAATGGGGTAAAATATCATGGCAAATGGATCACAAACGGGGCATTTTGTAACCCAATACGCAAACCCGTTCTGGATCTGCCAGGCAAGGTGTCGACACCAGGTGTCGACACCAAATTCAGCATGTTGTGTCCCGATTACAAAAATCAGGACCTAGGGCTAGGTGTCGACACTTGGTGTCGACACCCAGTTTACAGGGTTCTGCCAACGTGAAGAAATAACCCCCAGGGTGTTGGGTGTCGACCCCAGGGGTCGACACTTGCAGTGGAGAAAGGGTAAACTACCCAAGGCAGTATAATGCAAGCCAAAAACCTAAAAAACCCTTTCAACCCAACTCAAGGCATCATGATTCAAATTCAAAAATGAATTATTACCATTCATCCAATAATCTGAGCCTATACTATTTGAGACACAATTTTCTCATCCTTTCATCAATTCAAATAAGCAGCTCACTTACCTTGTCTTTAGTCAAGTAAGTAGATCTTTCAACCTGCATTTAAAACAGTGTGAGTCATCCATATATTAAGATGATTCAAATATTTTCAATCAAATTACCACACAAGCCTTCATGTCAAAATGATTGAAACATGGAAGAGCTATGTTCAACTCAATCAAACAAATACAAATGAGATGCACAATCATATTGATATTATTTGTTCAACCTGCATGTTCATATATTGAAATGCAACCATGTATATGAATTTTGATTCACATTCATCCCGCCAATTCAATGCACACGCTTCACAATCTAAAACTTTCTTCATACATGTAAGAGTCATTTCCAGTTCAAATCTTACCTTGTCCACTTGGATATTGAATCAATTCACACATGAGTATCACATGCTTCTAACCAATTTTATACACAAGCTCACATGAAATTCAGATGCAATCCGAAGCATAAAGAGCAGCCTGAGTTCAATCAAAACTCACATGGATTTCATAAGCTCTCCATAGCAAGTCAACCTAATTTGATTCATTATCATTGATCCATTGATTGTAAACAAGAGTGGAAACTTACCATCATATCATGGACCCCAATGAATTAATAGCAAAATGAAACCCGCACAATCTGGAAATTCAGATTTATGTAAATCTTAAATCAATGCATTTGAATTCTAGCAAGCAACTCAAGAGTTCCAATTCAGTCCAGAAATGTTAAGATCAATTCATTGATATTCAATGCATATAAAGCTCAAATCTAAGCATATGAAGACTAAGGTTAGTGCATCTTCAACACAGGTCGATGCACATTGTGAAGGTCAGTGCACATTATGAGAATCATCAAAGATAGGTCGGTGCGCATTTGTAAAGCACTAAGACAGGTCGATGCATGCATAGATAGGGTCGGTGCAGACAAGGTCGGTGCATATAGTGAAACATAGAGACAGTCAGTGCACATCTATGAAATAGTAAGATGGGTCGGTGCACATTCTGTAAAACACAAAAACAAGGTCGGTGCATATATGAGCAAGGTCAGTGCACATCTATAGAAATACTAAGATAAGGTCTATGCACTTTTATGAGCCATAATGATGGGTCGGTTCAAGTGCCAAATGCGGTCAGTGCATGTTTGTAAAAACACCAAAACCAGGTCGGTGCATATAATGCTCAAGTCTGAGCATATGAAATACAGATCAGTGCCAAGAGGAATAGGTCGACTCCCTGAATGGGTGAGGTCGACTCTTCAGACCGCACAAGTCCAAACATCCAAGCCTATAAAACAAGACATCAATAGTAAGCTCCAAAATGAACAATACGTATTTTCCACAATACTTGCCCACAACATATTGTTATCATCAAAACCATCACCAAGGACAAAGAGGGAGTGGCACGAACCCAACACAATTTGTGTTTGTCTGCCAACTTAGAGAACAATGCTTTTAATTGGCATAGGAGGTTAGGTGTAACGACCCGAGAATCCGATTACCGGGAAGGCCCGATAACCCGAGACTCGAACCGCCACCCACGAGCCGGGAGGGCTCGGAAGGGCTAAAAGGAGTGTGGAGGCACAAAGAAATAGGAAATAAAACAGGACAATTCAATAATTAATAGAAATAAATAAACAACTACAACAGAGTCCAGTCCAGCAGAAAGTACAATCTAAAGCAGTAAAACAGTACAGCATGCCGAGTGGACACTCGGCCCGGTGAGCTGGCAACTAAGAACATCTGAACAGCAACCTCGAACCTCGAGGATGAATCACCACACCTGAAAAGCAGGGGTGAGCCTCCTGTCACTGGCCCAGTAGGGATCCCGCAGAACCCCAACTGAGAACAACGGCGGCACAGAAAGCTGTAACTACAAGAGTAACAGCAACAGCAGGAACAGTAAACCCGGTGGCCAGTCGAAACCCAGCACTACAACTACTCCTACTGTACCGGTCAAGCAGAAAGAGAAGTCCCGATATCACAGTCGGGAACCGGAGCACACTAGCACCACTTACCGAAGTAAAAACCCACGGCAATCCTGCCGTAGAGGACTGTCTCCCAGAACAAGACCAAGCTGGAAACGCTGTCCAAAGTGCAACCCCGACCGTCCGGTCGCGGGTACCACACAACAAGACGCAACCTCGGTAAAGCTACTAGCACCCGTCAAACGGCACGAGAGCCGACACATGTGCCACGGTGAAACACCAGGAACTCAACGGTCAACACGGCCGAAACCCGAAGGTCAAAGTCACATGACTGACAGTCTGTCACTCCCGACTCGACAGGAGTACGGTAGAACCAACAAGCTAAAGTAAATAAATGGAAAAGCCATCTACTCTTACAGTACCGTACTACTAAACCTCGATCCAACAAAACTCGAGTCCAAACCTGCCAGCGAACAGGAGCACTACCCACTAGAAGAACGATCGGAAGCGTCCCCTGACGTCTCACACCACGTCAGAAGTGTCTAGCTACAACGCCCCGGGCGTGAGACTCAGACACGCAACAAGTACCACAACAATGACTAGCTGGGGTCACGCTCGTCAGCGCGTATCCTAAGCCCTCAACTACGTGTGTACACACAGACCATCTGCTCTAGGTCGGGTCCTCTAGCTGGTTTTCCCCCCCACCGGACTCTGGTGGTAAAGGCAAGGGGCCCTACGGTAACCAGCCTAAAAATCGCCTCTCACCGGGTCTCGCTCTCCACCACTCCCAGGTGGGTCCGCACCCGCGTGCGCAGGAAGCTACGACTAGTGGACATGTCATTGGAAGTAAGGACTGACTCACAGAAACCACCGTCGAAGAAATGGGACCGCACACACTCGGTGCAGTGCAGAAAGCGCAGAAGCACGATTCCTAGGGCAGCATACAAGCCGCCACGCCGATTCCCCATCCCAGAGAAAGCAGGAAACCTCCAGCCCTAGGCCGGATAACTGGACTCGCAGTCCAAGGCCAAACACATGGCCCACGAGGGAATCACCTTCCAAAGAAACTCGTGACATGCGGGGGAGACCCCACCACACACACACACCGATACACGGTGACTCGATCGAGCGCAACACGAAAGCCCGGAACACGTGGAGTCACCCAGACCCACCACACCTATGGGCATGCTAATCGAGGTAACACGGTCCTCCCGACACCCTCAAAACACGAACACAGAACTTTCAGGGTGTCTGGGATACTCACGAGACCGCAAGTCGACCACTGGGTCCCAATCGGGTCGACCAGGGACCTACACAACGCGAAACAATCGCAACAAGCACGAAGAACCACTTCGGCGCAACATAGTGCCTGGCGGTCTACCTTGGGCTATCACAAGCTGTAACGGTCCAAGCCTCGACCGTCACAGCACTCTAATGGTCCAACACAGAAGCGTTACGCGAGAGGGGCAACACCGGCTGTGACGCGCCAACCCTGGTGCGTCACATGCCTGACGCACCCAACATAGTGCGTCAGAAGGCAAGAAGAAACCGGCTGTAATGCACTCCACTCGGGGCGTCACAGTCTCTAACAGACCAACATTGGCGCATCAGAAGAATGGGCTGCGTCAGCTCTAACGCTCCCATTTAGGGGAGTCACAATGCTCTGACGGTCCTACTAGGCGCGTCAGAGACTCGTGACCCCAACGGTCATAAACCACGATCGAAACACTGTGACGGTCTAGCACAAGGGCATCACAGCCCTTTGGCGGTCTATTGTGGGACCGTCAGGCCCATGAATGCCAACACTCAAAATAAAGGGAGCGTAACGCACCTGCCCAGGCGCGTTACACACTGTGACGGTCACTAGAACGACCGTCACACCGTCCCGAGAACGCTACGGCGGGAAATGACGCAAAAACTTCACCACACCCCCATACCTCCACGGGAGAGGGGGAAAACAAAGGGGAAGCCCCTAAATATCCCCTAGCCAGCATCTATGGCTTCGGATTGGCTAAAAACACAATGAAACGGCAGATCGACACTCAACCCCAAAAACATGGATTTTTTCCCAAAATCTCCAAATACGCCCGCTCGGCTCACCACGGCCTACAAAACTCACGGGAAAGGGAATGCACGAGCTGGGGGTCCATCTCCCTACCTTCACCTAAGAAACGACGCACCGTGGACGCAGATCCACGAAGAAATCGCCGCGAAACCCTCGTCGGCTCACGAACGCGCCACCGAGCTTCCCCTCGCCTCCACCGCCTCGATCCTCGCCTGTCCTCCCCCGCATCCTCGCCGACGCCGCCTCCATCTCCCCCCCACCTCGCTCCATCGGCCGCCGGAGAAGAGAGGGGAGAAAGAGAGCGTGAGAGAAGAGAGAGGGAGGGAAGAGAGAAATGAGAGGGGAGAGAGAGAAAGAATTAATATATATAGAAAAACCCAAAATTTCCAGAAATTCAAAAAATTTCAAAAAATTACCTCTAGGATCCTTGAGAGGAACACAACGCGCCGGTACAGTCACGGAGTCAGAGAACGCCACGGTTTGCCCTGCACAGAGTTCGAAGGCGCGTTAGGGAAAAACACATGTAAAACACAAAATACGCTCCGAGACCCACTAAAATGATCCGAAAACAAATCCGGGGCATTACAGCCCTCCCCCCTTAAGGAAATTTCATCCTCGAAATTCAGGACTAGCACCAAGACACAGGGGAAGAACACTGAACCATCTGACAACGCCGTCAGCGCCCCAGCACAGAAAACCCTGATTCTCACGAAAACACCGATCCTGAGGAACACAGCCAGACTACCAACACAAAGAATACCTCGCTCTGCACGCTGCACACACCAGCCACCAGAGCAGGCACCACACAAGAGCACAAGTCTGGTATCACCTCAGCCAACGCGAGAACCAATCATGGCACCGCCGCCGTGATCTCGCTCATCGAGGAGACATAGTCCTCGACACGAGCAACAGCTACCGATCCATCCCATGGTCGGCAGACCAATCACGCATCAGCTTCACAACCAGCTGACCGGTCGCACACCCTTCTCAAGGGAACAACCCACGCAGAGCCTCCACCAGCTCACGCAGCCATCTCAAGAAGTTGCAAACAAATCATCGGCTCAGCGCCAAGGATCACCTCACACCTGGCAAGCTGAAAGCCAACAACAACATGGGACCAACTTTGCCAGAACTCAGAAGACAAACTTCGACAGAGCCCAGACCCCAGCTGGAAAGCACATCACAAGAACGACCACCAAAGGTCTCCCTGATACACGGTTCTCACCAACCCCAATGCGTAACCACCAGCAACTTCTGTCTGTGAAAAGACCATCCACTGGTCGCCAGATACACGTCAACGGGAAACCTCCACCTACCCAACGGGCACGATCCATCCCCACAGCAGGTCATCCGCTGACTCACACACAGACAATCACCACATCTCGAGCTGCACTCCTCTCGGACACCGCGTCCAAACACGATCATCGCGCCAACTCGACCCTCTCGGGGAGCACGATGAAACCAAATGACAAGATCCTGGCATCTTCGGTCATCACCTCACTTGACTCAGACTTACAGGAGAACCATTCCATGCTGGTCACAGACCAAGGATAACCATTGCGACACCAACGTCCCATCAAGGACCTCCATGCACAGGCATTACTCTTCCATCCTGTCTCATCAAAACCTTCGTCCCAATTAATCCAAGTGGACACCTGCCAATCCCGATTCCGCCCTCACCTCAGAGCCACGGGACACCACCAGAACGATTCATGGCACACGAAGGCCAACCAATCTGAACACACAATGCAAGACGACGAACCTGGCCAAACACAATTCTCTCCAACCAAAGGGAAAACCAATCACACTACCGACCAACGGAAAACTCCACGCCTGACCTGACTTCGAACCTCGCGCATGCTGAGAACAGCACCTCCCAACATCGATAAAACTATCACTTTCGTCAAGTCAGCGCCTCTGACACACTCAGCGAGTGTCACGTCGGACCACAATCACAGTATCTCTCGATGCACCACCGCTGCAATTCCTCGAACTGCAACACGCCACGCCAAGAGCCGCAACACGAGCCATAATCGACAATCTTAAACGCTCATCCTCGAGTCCCGAAACCACCGCGGAACCTTCACATCACTAGCCAAATCCAAGGCGAACACAATCCAGGAGCAAGAACTTACTGGGACACCACAACCCAATCCTGCCTCAAAATCCGCAAGAATAACCAGGACTGACACGTCGTGTCTGATGCCACAAAGCACGACAAGAACATCAGGCTCGACAAAACAACATCTCACCGAGAAGATCCTCCGCTCTCCCGAGTGCACTTCTCGACCAGAGCACCAGCTCTGCCACCTTAAACCACAACCTCAACGACTCAGGGGCTGGATAAAACCAACGCTGGAGTGGCCAAACACCAATAAAAACTCCCTCGGAGCACGCCCACGGCCACTTAACCACAAGCAATCCTCACCAGCCACCTGACCTTGCTGCAAACACCTCAAACACAGCACCGCAGCGACACATATGCCGGCAACCTCTGCCCAACACAGCACAATTTGGGCCACCAATGATGAGGGAGAAAGCTCTTGACCTCGACCTTTAGACCCCACGCCGGCACGAAAGCTGCGGATAGCAACCACCTTCTCAGCGCCACACATCGCACTCAAGCTCTCAAGCGAGAAACTAGGCGAAAAGTGAACGCAAAACCCCAAGCCAGCTACCGACTGTACAGGACCTTATGGACTCTGATCACTGCAATATCTCGAATTCCTATGTACGTCCACAACCTCGCTCTGATACCATCTGTAACGACCCGAGAATCCGATTACAGGAAAAGCCTGATAACCCGAGACTCGAACCGCCGCCCACGAGCCGGGAGGGCTCGGAAGGGCTAAAAGGAGTGTAGAGGCACAAAGAAATAGGTAATAAAATAGGATAATTCAACAATTAACAGAAATAAATAAACAACTACAACAGAGTCCAGTCCAGCAGAAAGTACAATCTAAAGCAGTAAAAAGTACCGCATGCCGAGTGGACACTCAGCCCGGCGAGCTGGCAACTAAGAACCTCTTAACAGCAACCTCGAACCTCGAGGATGAACCGCCACACCTGAAAAGCAGGGGTGAGCCTCCTGTCACTGGCCCAGTAGGGATCCCACAGAACCCCAACTGAGAACAACGGTGGCACGGAAAGCTGCAACTACAAGAGTAACAGTAACAGCAGGAACAGTAAACCCGGTGGCCGGTCGAAACCCGTCACTACAACTACTCCTACTGTACCGGTAAAGCATAAAGAGAAGTCCCGATTTCACAGTCGGGAACCAGAGCACACTAGCACCACTTACCAAAGCAAAAACCCACGGCAATCCCGCCGTAGAGGACTGTCTCCCAGAACAAGACCAAGCTGGACACGCTGTCCAAAGTGCAACCCCGACCGTCCGATCGCGGGTACCACACAACAAGACGCAACCTCGGTAAAGCTACTAGCACCCGTCAAACGGCACGAGAGCCGACACACGTGCCACGGTGAAACACCTGGAACTCAACGGTCAACGCGGCCGAAACCCGAAGGTCGAAGTCACACGACTGACAGTCTGTCACTCCCGACTCGACAGGAGTACGGTAGAACCAATAAGCTAAAGTAAATAAACGGAAAAAGCCATCTACTCTAACAGTACCGTACTACTAAACCTCGGTCCAACAAAACTCGAGTCCACACCTGCCAGCGAACAGGAGCACTACCCACTAGAAGAATGACCGGAAGCGTCCCCTGACATCTCACACCGCGTCACAAGTGTCTAGCTACAACGCCCCGGGCGTGAGACTCAGACACACAACAAGTACCATAATAAGGACTAGCTGGGGTCACGCTCGTCAGCGCGTATCCTAAGCCCCCAATTACGTGTGCACACATAGACCATCTGCTCTAGGTCGGGTCCTCTAGCTGGTTTTCCCCCCCACCAGACTCTGGTGGCAAAGGCAAGGGGCCCTACGGTAACCAGCCTAAAAACCGCCTCCCACCGGGTCTCGCTCTCCACCACTCCCAGGTGGGTCCACACTCGCGTGCGCAGGAAGCTACGACGAGTGGACAGGTCATTAGAAGTAAGGACTGACTTACAGAAACCACCGTCGAAGAAACGGGACCGCACACACTCGGTGCAGCGTAGAAAGCGCAGAAGCACGATTCCCAGGGCAGCACACAAGCCGCCATGCCGATTCCCCATCCTAGAGAAAGCGGGAAACCTCCAGCCCTAGGCCGGATAACTGGACTCGCAGTCCAAGGCCAAACACATGGCCCACGAGGGAATCACCTTCCAAAGAAACTCGTGACATGCGGGGGAGACCCCATCGCACACACACACCGATACACGATGACTCGATCGAGCACAACACGAAAGCCCGGAACACGTGGAGTCACCCAGACCCACCACACCTATGGGCATGCTAATCGAGGTAACACGGTCCTCCCGACACCCTCAAAACATGAACACAGAACTCTCAGGGTGTCTGGGATACTCACGAGACCGCAAGTCGACCACTGGGTCCCAACCAGGTCGACCAGGGACCTACACAACTCGAAACAATCACAGAAAGCACGAAGAACCACTTCGGCGCAACACAGTGCCTGGCGGTCTACCTTGGGCCGTCACAAGCTGTAATGGTCCAAGCCTTGACCGTCACAGCACTCTAACGCTCCAACACAGAAGTGTTACGTGAGAGGGGCAACACTGGCTGTGACGCGCCAACCCTGGTGCGTCACATGCCCTGACGCACCCAACATAGTGCGTTAGAAGGCAAGAAGAAACCGACTGTGACGCACTCCACTCGGGGCGTGACTGTCTCTGACGGACCAACACTGGCGCTTCAGAAGAATGGGCTGCGTCTGCTCTAACGCTCCCATTCAGGGGCGTCACAGTGCTCTGACGGTCCTACTAGGCGCGTCAGAGACTCATGACCCCAACGGTCATAAACCACGATCGAAACACTGTGACGGTCTAGCACCAGGGCGTCATAGCCCTGTGGCGGTCTATCGTGGGACCGTCGGGCCCACGAACGCCAGCACTCAAAACAAAGGGAGCGTAACGCACCTGCCCAGGCGCATTACACACTGTGACGCTCACTGGAACGACCGTCACACCGTCCCGAGAACGCTACGGCGGGAAACGACCCAAAAACTTCACCACGCCCCCATACCTCCACGGGAGAGGGGGAAAACAAAGGGGAAGCCCCCAAATAGCCCCTAGCATGCATCTATGGCCTCGGATTGGCTAAAAACGTAATGAAACGGCAGATCGATGCTCAACCCCAAAAACATGGATTTTTTTCCAAAATCCCCAAATATGCCCGCTCGACTCACCACGGCCTATAAAACTCACGGGAAAGGGAATGCACGAGCTGGGGGTCCATCTCACTACCTCCACCGAAGAAATGACGCGCCGTGGACGCAGATCCACGAAGAAATCGCCGCGAAACCCTCGCCGGCTCACGAACGCGCCACCAAGCCTCGCCTCGCCTCCACCGCCTCGATCCTCGCCTGTCCTCGCCCGCATCCTCGCCCACGTCGCCTCCATCTCGCCCCCGCCTCGCTCCGTCGGCCGCTGGAGAAGAGAGGGGAGAAAGAGAGCGTGAGAGAAGAGAGAGGGAGGGAAGAGAGAAATGAGAGGGGAGAGAGAGAAAGAATTAATATATATAGAAAAACCCTAAAATTTTAGAAATTCAAAAATTACGAAAAATTACCTCGGGATCCTCGGGAGGAACACAACGCGCCGGTACAGTCATGGAGTCGGAGAACGCCACGGTTTGTCCTGCACAGAGTTCTGAAGGCGCGTTAGGGAAAAACACGTGTAAAACACAAAATACGCTCCGAGACCCACTAAAATGATCTGAAAACAAATCCGGGGCATTACATTAGGGCATGCTAGTTATAGCACCCTCAATAAACTAATCTAGTCAGAAGTATGCCCAAAATAAGATTCACTGAAAACTCACAAATGTGTATGCATGTGCTTTGGGTAAACTGACCCGTACTTCATTCAAACTTAGGACAGAAACTCTGTCCTCTAGGCCATTAGAATTTTTACAGATGGATCTTTTTGGTCCCTCTCGATCGCTGAGTTTCAATGGGAAAAGATTTAGATTTGTCATTGTGGATGACTTTACCCATTTTGCATGGATTTATTTTCTAGCTCACAAAAATGATGCATTCAATAAGTTCAAACTATTTTTCAATAAAGTAAAGCAAGAGGGTAAGCATAAAATCTGCACAATCCAATCTGACCATGGGGGAGAATTTGAAAATTCCATGTTTTCTGATCTTTGTGATAATGAAGGACCGACTCACAGATTTTCTTCTCCCAGAACTCCGAACAGAATGGCATTGTGGAGAGAAGAAATCGAACCATAGATGAAATGGAGAGAACCATGCTAGTGGAGAGTCAACTACCTAGAAAATTTTGGGCTGAGGCGGCCAATACAACATGCTACACCATCAACAGGGCCATGGTAAGACCCATCCACAAGAAAACCCGCTATGAGCTATTAAAAGGTAAGAAGCCAAACGTGGCTTACTTCAGAATCTTCGGTTCTAAGTGCTTCATTCATAATAATAGTAAAAAGGATCTTGAGAAGTTTGAAGCAAAAAGTAGCCCATGAATCTTTCTAGGATATTCTGAAACATCTAGGGCTTACAGGATTTTCAACATATCTGATCAAACTGTAGAAGAGTCTCCTCATGTTGTTTTTAATGAATCTATAAATTCTGCTGACCTTGAAGATGATGACATGAAGTCAAAGCATGATGGAGAATTTTTGGAAGATAAACTGAATGAAGAATCAGAGGCACCTGAATCAGCTGCACACAGTGGACCAGTTCAGAGTGAGTCTACTGAACATGGTGAGTCTTCAACTAACCTCAGATTTCTAAAAGACCATCATGCTAAAAACATCATAGGAAATCTGCAAGACCCCCCAAGAACTAGGTCTTATCATCAGGCAGTAAATAATGAAGACCTAATAGCTTTAGTTTCCCAAATTTAACCCAAAACAGTAGAAGAAGCATTAAATGATGAATCTTGGGTAAATGCTATGAACGAAGAACTCGGTCAATTTGAAAGAAATAAAGTCTAGAATCTTGTTCCAAGACCTGAAAACACTTCAGTCATAGGAACCAAGTGGGTCTTCGGGAACAAAATAAATGAGGATGGAATCATTTATAGGAATAAGGCAAGGCTAGTAGCAAAAGGCTATTGTCAAGAGTTTGGGGTAGATTTTGATGAATCCTATGCTCCAATGGCTAGGATGGAGGCAATTAGGATATTGCTAGCTTTTGCTTGTTCTAGAAACATAAAACTTCATCAAATGGATGTTAAAAGTGCATTCCTGAATGGCTTTATAAAAGAGGAAGTTTATGTTGAGCAACGCCCTAGATTTTAATTGTCTACACAACCTAACCATGTTTTCTGGTTGAATAAAACCCTATATGGACAAAAATAGGCTCCTCGGGCCAGGTATGATAGGTTGATAGAATTTTTGATCAACAAGGGCTATAGTAGAGGTAAGGTAGATCGGACCTTATTTACAAAAATTCTAAAAAAGGAACTCATCATAGTTCAGGTATATGTGGATGACATTATTTTTGGTCCTACTTGTACTGAATGTTGTGATGAATTTTCTCAATTGATGTTCGGTGAATTTGAAATGAGCTTGGTGGGTGAATTGAAATATTTCCTTGGCTTGCAGGTTCAGCAGATGGATGAAGGTTGTTTCATCAGTCAGACAAAATACACCTTGGAGATTCTCAAGAGATTTGGCATGGATAAATTGAAACATATAGCCACTCCAATGGGTACAAACACTTCATTAGACGCTAATATGTTAGGTAAAGAAGTGGATGCAAAACTGTATCGAGGTATGATTGGTTCCCTCTTATACTTAACTACCTCAAGACCTGATTTACAATTTAGTGTGTGTATGTGTGCCAGATTTCAATCCAGACCCACTGAATTACACTTAGGTGATGTTAAAAGAATTTGTAGATATATCTCAGGTACACACAACTTGGGTTTGTAGTATCCTGCTGCACACAATCTAGATCTAGTCTCCTTCACTGATGCAGACTATGCTGGCTGCAAACTAGATAGGAAAAGCACAAGTGGGTTCTGCCAATTCTTAGGAGGTTGCTTAGTCTCTTGGGCATCAAAGAAGCAGCACTATGTGGCCCTCTCCACTGCTAAAGCTGAGTATGTAGCAGCAGAGAGTTGTGGTACACATGTTATTTGGATTAAGCACCAACTTAAGGACTACCAGGTAGACCTCGGCTGCACACCCATTTTCTGTGATAACACTAGTGCAATAAATCTGTCCAAGAATCCTGTTCTGCACTCATGCACCAAGCACATAGAAATCAAACATCACTTCATAAGAGATGAAGTTTATAAGGGCAATTTTGAGTTAATCCATGTAGGCTCAGCTAAGCAAATTGCAGATATATTCACTAAGCCTTTGGATAATGAGAAATTCTCTACCTTGAGGAGAGAGTTGGGTATTTTCAAATGTTCTTGAGCCTCATGCTGTGCTGTTTCTTTTTAATAAAAAATTTAAGGGGGAGTTGCATTTTGTATTTGTCGCTCAACATTGTCTTTTCGAGTGTTTTATCATTCAGTGTCTTTATCTCTCTTTGTCTTGTCCATCTCTCTATTGTTCCTAACCACCCTTGGTATATCAAATGGTGTTAGGAGAAGGACAGATCATGTCTATCTGGACACCTACACTATGCGTCATGGTGGTCTCTGACCCATGATCTCCGTCAAGTACCAAGGAATGTTGATCTATAAAGTCAGGAAGAGATTTTCTCCCTATTACAGTCTGGCATTATCTTCTCTTGGTTGGGGCATTTCATCTTAATGTGAGGGGGAGTTGTCTTGTATTTACAATCTATCAAACTTCTGTAATTTTTTTTGATCCGAATACTATCTGTTCACAGATCCTGTTTCTCAGACTTCTCTTAAAAGCATAAACTTGTTAACCGATTAACTGGCCAGGAAGTTTCGATTTCAAGATCTTGAAGAGAATAAATCGAATGATATTGAAGACTATGTTCCTACACAAATAGTGAATCAAAATCAATTATGGAGTATAATGCCCTGAATTTCCTCTAAAACCTTGAACCCTGAACCTGAAAATTTCAGACAAGTAGGAAATTTGTACATGAAGTATTGTCCTCAAACATCTTGCATCTATAAGATCAAAAAGGGGTAAAATTCTTCTTAGGGCAATGATTTGGTTCACTGAGAAACCAACCATTTCACCTTGAAGTGAAAGACAAATTGTGTCATGAGGTGCCAGATTAACTCTGATTAAGAAGGTATTTCATCTAAAAACATGGCAGAGCAATGGCACAGGAGGTTGAGTTACTTGGTCACTTCACCTAAGATGTGTTATGCCTCATGAAAAAAGATTTCTCCATCTGCTAACTCTGTTCTCAAAAGAGAAGTATTTAGGTTATCACACTGTGTAACTGGGGATTCCTACATCTAACCAATGTGTCTCCTCATGATGAAAAGTGTAGGTTCAACCTTGTTACTCATTAAAAAGGAAAATTGTCAAAAATGTTCTTGAAAACACCCCATTAATCACCAAACTTATTGCATGACTGTTTGACCTCAATACTACTAAAAAATTAGCCACTTGAAAGATATGCTCATGTTCTGCTAGTATAGTTTTTAGATAGCTTATTCTAGGCATTCAATATAACAAGTTGATTCAACTTCATCATTGTTGTACGAAGCTAATATTCATGTTCATCATGTAAAACCTTACAATATCATCAGATAGAAACAACTAAGCAGCTTTCATTTAACTTCTTTATACTCTTGAGAGATAAACCTGCTATTTTTGAATCTGTGAACTTATTGTCTCAGGGATCTCTTAATCTGTTCTTAATTCATCCCTTCCTTTCGATGATGTCAAAGGGGGAGAGAGAGTGAGTGGTATTCTGAGAGAGAGTGAGAGAGTGAGTGAGTCTAAGAGAGTGAGTGGTATTCTGAGAGAGAGTGAGAGATTGAGTGGTATTCTGAGAGATAGTGAGTGAGTTTCCGTTTCAAGAGAGAGTGAGCGAGTCTGCTAGTCTAAGTTCAAATGTGAGTATGTCGTATCTGCTTTCATGCTCTAGTACTTTTCTTTGATATTTGGAATCTTCTGTTCTTTGAATGATTGCTTCACTTTTCTTCAAGGAAGATGAATTTTTCCTGTTAAATAAAACTCAAAAACTCATATTGTTGCCATCATCAAAAAGGGGGAGATTATTGTATTCCTGTGGTTTTGATGATGTCTAACAATATAAGTAAATTGAGTTTGCATAAAGAAATGGTCATTGCATCATCAATAGCAAATGTCATATGTGCTGCATGTCTTTTAACCAAGTCTGGTCGATGCACCATTGATCTTCATGTTATCAGGTCGATGCAACATCGGTCTTTGTGTTGTAAGGTCGATGCTTCATTGGTCTTTCATGGTTGTCAGGTCGGTGCAATCAAGAGACAAGTCTATGCATCAGTGTCAGCTTATATAATTAAGGATGACTTACTAAGAGTCGTTAAAGAAGTAAGGTCGATGCAGATGGCTACAATGTAAAGAAGACATGTCGATGCAGAAAAGGGATTCGGTATATCAGGTCGAGGCAGATAGAGTTTTTGTGCTAAGAAAAGTTGACACACAATTGTTAAGGTCGATGCACATGAAGACGTAAAGCTCTTAAGGTCGATGCACGTGAACACGTGAAGGTGTTAAGGTCGATGCACATGAAGACTTAAAGCTCTTAAGGTCGATGCACATGAACACGTGAAGGTGTCAAGGTCGATACACATGAAGACTTGAAGCTCTTAAGGTCGATGCACATGAACACGTGAAGGTGTCAAGGTCGATGCATCCAAGCAACTCTAGATATAAGGTTGATGCAGCTATTTCGACACCTGTTGGCAAGGTCGGTGCACTTTAAGCAATTCAGGAGAAAGGTCGATGCATCTCAACAACACAAGGTCGATGCAGCAACTTCAAAACTGCCAGTAAGGTCGATGCATGAACACAAGCCTAAGTACTTAGGTCAAAGTAGATTCTCATGCGGTAACAGTCTGAGGATCCGGATTTCAACATCTCAACCTGAAATCAGATCTAATTAAGTGTACCAACTACAGCGATAAAATGGCATGTGATCCAAGAAAATATGGTAGGCTTTTCCAGAGGATTCCATAGGAAGAATATTCACAGTGCCAGGTGGACTAATCAGAGATCACGAGGTTTTCTGCCTCATCCAACTCAACAGAGACCCTGTTCTATTTAAAGAGGTCCCCTCCCTCGAAGAAAGGTGCTGAAGCTGTCGCCATCACTATCGTTGCATATTCAGAGAGAGGGAGCCACTACATAAGAAATAGAAAGAGAGCATCTGTAATGCCCCGGACTTTTCGGATATTTTTCGGATCATTTTCATGGGTCTCGGTGTATATTTTGTACTTTACACGTGTTTTTCCCTGATGTGCCTTCGGAACTCTGTGCAGGGTGAACCGTGGCGTTCTCCGACTTTGGGACAGTATCGGCGAGTTGTGCTCCTTCCATGGATCACGGAGGTAATTTTTCATAATTTTTTGAATTTCTGCAATGTTTGGGCATTTCTATATATTAACCCTTTAACCTCTCTCTGTCCCCATTCTCTCTTTATCACTCTCTCTCATCTCTTTCTCTCTCCCTCTCCCCGGGTGGCTGACCGTGGCGGAGGAGCGCGAGGCGGTGATGGCGGGAGGTGAGGAACTAGGAACGGGTCGAGGATCAATGGCTGGTGGCGCAGTGAAGCTCGGGGCGAGTTCGTGAACTGGCGAGGGTTTCGTGGAGTTTTCTTCGTGGATCGACATCCACGACGCGTCGAATCTTCTGTGGAGGTAGGGAGATGGACCCTCAGCTCGTGCACTTCCTTTCCCGCGAGTTTTGTAGGCCGCGGCGAGCCGAGCGTGGGTTTATTGCCATTTTGGGGAAAAACCATGATTTTTGGGTGTGAGCCCGATCTAGCATTTTAATGTGTTAATCGGTGGTTTGAGGGCATGTTTGAATACCTTGGGGCTTGGGAAAAGGTTTCCCCTTTGTTTCCCCATCACCCGGGGGTGATTGGAGCAAGGAATGAGTGTAGAAACCCGATAAATAAAGATGAGAAACAAAATTTTTAATTTTATTCTATAATTAAAATTTTCATGAAATAGTTAAATTACATTTTTACTATACGTAATAAACTAGATAAATGAATTTACTTGAGGTAAATAAAGGTAAATACTTTAACCCTTAGATAAATTATAAGAAGTCCAATAAAAGTCCATATAATAGGTTAGGATTATAATTGGCCCATTGGATAATCCATAATGGGTTGGATTAATGGATTAAAGGATTTATTAAAGGATAACTAGACCAAAATTCGTAACACATGTTTAATATGGCATTAAAGGGATTAAAATAACCCCATTTCTAGAAGATTGACTCAAAAATTAACCCTTACCTAACAGCCCACCTTAGACCAGCTGGTTTCACATTGTTTTCACACCAATTCACACCTAAAATGTGCTAGATTAAGAAGAGAAATAGAATTTTTCTTATAAATTCAGACTTAATGGGTTAGGTAAAATTAGGTGAGGAATATTGATAAAATTGACCAAATTTTGACTATAAATAGAGCCCCAATCAACCCACAAACCATCCTTGGAGGCTTAAGCTATGCTGGTGTGAAGATTGAAGGAGATTTGAAGAATCAAAGGCTTTTCTATTTATTCTGAATTATTTTCTCCCTTTTCATTGGAAGCAATTAAAGGTAGGTATCTCTAAGGCTAAATTCTAATTAAAGCATGCTAGATTGTTCCTCTTTCAGTGCTCTTTCCATTGATACCTTATTCACTAAATTTCATTGAGAAATGAGGGAGTTATAGCCATTTTAGTGAAGAAATATTCAAAGTAGCAGAAAAAGTGTCGACATTTAAGGTCGACACTTTTTCACGGCCGTTCTGTCTACGAACAAAACCGCACGCAAGGTATAAGTGTCGACCCCAAGAGTCGACACTTTCTGCTAAGTGTCGACCCCAAGAGTTGACACTTTCTGCTTGCAAACAAATGTCGACCCCAAGGGTCGACACAAGGTCGACACTTTTCCTGACATACAAATATATATATATATACACTCATATCATATCTCGACTCGACACGACACGGCACGGCACGGCACATAAAGCCCACATCCTATGCCCCTTGGGTCCTGACCCAAGGGTGAGCTCTCCAACATATAAAGTCAAGGAAGTTTTTGTAACTTCCAATGTAGGACTAAACTTAAGCCACTATCCAATAGGAACTATATCACTTGGAAATCCACATTAATTGTATGTATATAGTCACCAAAAGTAAGAAAAGGTAATATTAGCATGTTTTGATTCTTACAGTAGGTTAAAAATTATTTTGTAGAATAAAATTATTTTTGCATGTAAAAATCTATTTTTAACCATATTAGTAAATTATAACCATATTAGTAAATCAATGCATGAAAAATATTTCCAGCATGTTAAAAATGACTTCCAACATGATAAAATTATTTTCTACATACTGAGATGTAAAAACTATTTCCATCATGTTGAAATCTATTTAAAACTATCTTTTGTGCATGCTAAACCTAATTTCATATTAAATAATTTGTAAATTGATGCATGAAAATTACTTCCAGCATATTAAAATTTCTTCCAGCATGATAAAATTATTTCCAGCATGATAGAATTATTTCTAGCATGTTAGAATTATTTTTAGTATATTAAAACTATTTTTCAACATGATAATTCCATTTTCCTATCAAATAATTAGTAAATAAATATAAAAAAATAATTTTTAGCATGATAAAATTTATGTTGTTATCAGATAATTTCTATAAGTTAATGTATGAGAAGTATTTTAGCATGTTAAGTATTAATTTTAGCATGTTAAATATTAATTTCTAGCATGTTAAAAATTAAATCCAGTATGAAAAATTTATTTTTATCATCTTATCAGTAAAATAACATATGAAAATCATTTCAGCATGTTAAGATTATTTTCAGCGATTTAGAGTTATTTTTGACATAAAATTCTATTTTCTTATCATATGGTTAATTAATGTATGATTAAATACTAATATCTAAACTCATGATTGTAATTCATAAAGCATATATTTTCATAACTAAAACTTTATGTTTTATGATTATGAGATTAAGCTAAGATATTTAAAAAATAATAATAATTCTAATAAAATTACTATCTTAAATTTTCTTCCTACTTACCGTTCAGTTTTGAACTCCACGACTTAATGTCGTTAAACATGATGCCTTAAATTGTTATCTACTTTTCTTGTAACTTTTGAAATTTTACAAATCTGTGCTTATTACAAACAGTATATTCTTGAAAATCATTGGCCATATACATTAAAGTGGATGTCTAAACGTACTTGGGATCTTCGGATCCATATGACTCAATGCCTGACATTAATGGTGCCCGATCTGGTCCTAGGGGGAGCGCCCGAAAGTACTTGTGCCCATGGGAGTTGATTGACCAACGGTGTGGCATTGCACCGAAGTGCATGATAGATTTTTTGTGACTCCTCTGTGTTGATGATGTTGACAATATGCTTTACTTCATTGGCAACACCTTGTTTTGATTGATTGGCAACTGTTTATGTTTTGATGAAATTACTTTTATCAGATTGTCTGTGTGTTCTATGCATTTCACAAGTCTACACACTGCACACACACATAAGTCTTCACACTCAGCATAGTCTATACATCGTGTTGTGTTTGTGTTGTGTTTGTGCATCGTTGAGAACGAAAGGCTATACACTGTCCGTCTCACTTAGCGTCTTATGCATTGGGCAAAGTCCATACACTGCAGCTCACATAACTAGCAAGTCTATACATTACATTGTGGTGTTTGTGCTCAAAGTCTATACAGTGCTTCCATCATTCTTCAAAGTCCATACACTGCACTGTAGCTTGCTCGAGGTGAAGTATGTACATCTATCAGTGAACTTCCAAGTCTATACATTGGTGAAGTCTGTACATTCACCAGTTGAACCTTCAAAGTCTGTACATTCACCAGTAGAACTTCGAAGTCTATACATTGGGATCTTTACATACGTTCAGTTTTGCAAGTCTGTACATTGCTGCTTTGCCAAAGTCTTTACATTGTGAACCTTCAAGTCTGTACATACTTTGCTTCGCTTAAGGTCCATACATCGTCCAGTTGTCTTTGGCAAGTCTTCACATCGTGAAGTCTATACATTCAATTGATTTGCTTTGCTCAAGTCTGTACAGCCTTTTCCTTGGCAAGTCTATACATCATTCATGAAGTCTGAACAACGAGCAAGTCTGTACATCGGACTAGTCTGCATCGGCAAAGTCCATACATCGTCCAGTGCATTGCATGCATCATTCATGAAGTATGTACATCGAGCTGAAGGCTGGCTAAGTCTATACATCGTCCGTCTTCCTTAGAGTCTCATGCATAACATGAAGTCTATACATCGCACAACATTCAAGTCTGTACATTATGCATCATTTTAGTTGAAGTCTGTACATAGTGCATCTAGTGTTTCAAAGTCTATGCATTGTTGTACGTTGTGTCTGTCTAAGTCTACACATTGCTCCTTCATGCATTGAAGTCTTCACATTGCTGCATGCTCATCAAGTCCATACACTGGCAAGTCTTTACATTGCCTTAGTCTATACATTGGCTGCTGAATGTTCTTCAAAGTCTGCACATTGCATTACACTTCAGAAAGTCTGTACAGCGGTTGCCTTCATATAGGAAGTCTGTACATCGCATAGCACTGCATATATGAAGTCCATACATTGTAGAGTCTGTACATTGCATTCGCATTCACAAAGTCTATACAGTGAAGTCTATATAATGCATTACACTCTACAAAGTCTGTACAGGGTTTATACTTAAACTGATAATTCGATCCTATGTCTGACAGGGACTCCTGGCTGAGATTGATGACTTGGCTCGTGATCCAAGGAAGGACGAGGTGCCCAGATGGTGACACGTGGAAGCAGCCCATCTAGGATGCTGCCATGTGGATGAAATTTCCTCGGATCTAGCGAATTCTTTGGGTGAGAAATGTAGAAGCCACACGCCCTTATCCAATCTGCTGCTGGTATATATATATATGAGCTTTCTTCTTCAGAAGGAGGCTGATCGATCGAGTGGTAAAGTCTATACAGTGAGACTGAAAGTCAGAAGCAGCAGAGAGCCACCGAGATCCACAGAGAAGAAAAGCAGAGAAGAGAAGAAAGAGAGAAAGGAGAGATGAGTTGAGAGAGTTCGATTGAGAGAGATGAGTTGAGAGAGGTTCATTGAGAGGTTGTAACTCAGACTCTTGGTTCAGATACCATAGCTGAGATGTTTGCTCATTGAGAGCTATTTCCCTTCCGGGTTTTCTCATTTTCGTTTGCTTCTGTCTTTTGTTTCCGAATCTGTTTCTTCAAGCTGTGAGCCAGCAATTGCAGTGGAGGTTTCCACTGGACAGGTGAAGCTGTAATCCTCAGCAGGCGAGACCAGGTCTCGGACGGCTAAGCTGTATCGCCCAGCAGTTGCAGAGGATTTGTTCCTCTGGTCAGCAAGTTGTGAGGCTCAGCGGTTGTAGGCCAAGCTGTATTGCCCAGCGGACGCAAGCTGTGTTGCGCAGCAGTAAGCCATACTCAGTTGAGTGTGGGGTGGACGTAGGTCTCCTAACTGAACCACCTAAAAATCCCGTGTGCCCTGTGTTTGTGTGATTGTCTATGAACTGTGTGCGATTGGATTTCCTGTTTACCTTCACAGTTTGATTTGCTTCTGTTCAAATCTAATACTCGAGTTAGTGATTTAGTAGATCTGCCTATATTCTGCATTAGAGCCTTATATTAGTTTTAAATTAGGCAATAGATCTATTCACCCCCCTCTAGATCCACTCTCCGTGGTAATAGACTGCGTCCATGCAACATAACAGTTGGTATCAGAGCCATACTCTTCTACAGGGACTTACCGCCCGAAGAGGAAAGGCAAAGATGGATGCTCGAGGGATGATAGCTGAAGGACACTCAACCACAAAGCCCCCATTCTAACTATGCATACTAGAAGAACCGTATGCAAGTATTTCTGAGGGCGAAGGATTACGAGATCTGGAAGGTAGTAAGCAAGGGACCTTATGAGCTGTCCTCTAATGAGGAAGTCTGGACCAAGGAGGAGATCAGGAGGTCTACACTAAATTGGAGTGCCATAAACGCCATTCAGTGCTCTCTGCACCCCACAGAATTTTCTCGGGTATCAGCTTACAATTCAGCTAAGGAGATGTGGGTTGCACTGGAAGTTATTCATGAAGGGACTTCTCAGGTTAGAGAAACGAAGGCTAATCTCTTTGTGTCTGAATATGAAGCATTCAAGATGAAGCCAAACGAGACCATCAAGGAGATGTACTCTCGATTAACTATCATCACAAATGGTCTTAGAGGTCTTGGGAAACCTCAGACAGAATACGATGTAGTGAGGATGATATTGCGCTCCCTGACTCATGCTTGGCATACTAAGGCTACAGTGATGGAGGAGTCAAGGGATTTGCGAGCCACAAGGGCTGATGAGCTAATTGGCTCGCTGATGGCATATGAGATTAATATGCCAAAGATAGAAGAAGCTGAGAGGAAGAAGAAGCCAATCGCTCTGAAAGCTGGTGCCAGCAAATCCAGCTCTAGAAATTCATCATCCGAGGAGAGCCTGAATGAAGAAGATATAACTCGTACTAAGATGGCAATGATGACCAGAGAGTTCAGGCGGTTCCTCAGGAAAGGAGCAGGACGATTCAGCCAAAAGAAGTATGGTGGCGACCGAAGGGATAAAAGGTATAAACATAACCCTGCAAAGAAAATTGAATCTAATACTTGTTATGAATGCAGGAAGGTAGGCCATATGAAAGCTGACTGTCCAGAGAATCAGAAATACAAGGACAAGTCAAAGAAGAAGAACACGAAAGGGAGAGCTATGGTTAGCACCTGGAGTGATGAAGATGAAGGCTCCTTGAGCAATACCTCTGACAGTGAAGCCGAATCTGAACAGCCCATTTGCCTTATGGCAACAAGCTCTGAAGACAGAGAGGAGGACTCAGATAAGGTAATCACTAGATTCGAAAATTTCACTATTGTTGATTGGGTAGATGCCTACCATGAGATAGCTGATAGAGCTGATGATATTAGAAAGGAAAATAGGCATCTAAGAAGAAAGATTAACTCTAAGCAAAATGATACAACTCTAACTAATAAAATTGCATGTATAGAATCTGAGAATAAAAAATTGAAACTCACATGTTCTGAATTAGAAGAAATCAAGAATGAGTCAAAAGCCTCTAAAGAAGGAAATGAGAGGTTAGAAAAAGAAACTGATGAACTGAAAGTGAAAATTCAGAAATGTGAGAGTGAGATAAAAATAGTGAATGAAAAATATCAAGCTGTCCTAAGTGTGAATACAGAACTTAAAAAATCCATTGAAGACATTCAAAAGGATAATGAGGACAAGCTTAAAATTATTGAGAAAATGACCCAAGGTTCAGATAACCTAAATGCTTTGTTAGGGTCAAAGGTCAACTTCAGAAAAGAGGGCCTTGGATTTAATTCTAGTGCAACAAAGACCTTTGGAATGAAAACTATTTCATTTGTTGCAAAAAAAGAGAAAGGACCTCTAATTAGCATGAATTCAAACATTTCAATGAACAAAACTACTAATCTGAAAAAGCCCAGTGCTGAGGAGAAGGGCAAACAAAAATTGAATGAGACTAGTAGAGCTAGCACATCCAAGCAAAATCCCAAAGCTCAGTCTCAGGTTAGGGGTCAACCTACACAGTCTTATAAACCCCATGTTAAGGTCACCAAGTCTCCACCATCATCACCACCTATGAAGAAGACCCAATACACACCTATGAACAGGTCAGTAGGGTCCAAGGTGCAGGGGAGGCAAAATGCCTTTAGAGCTCAACCCAAACATTACTACCAACCTATAGCCCAGTCCCATTTCTTTGCACAGTCAACCTATCCAAATAGGTCAGGATGGACTAGGACTCAAGAAAGGTTTACAGGTCATGGACATCAGGCTACACAGTCTTATAGACCTTACACCAGAAATTGGGTTAGTGGGTATGGCAATTGGACACCAAGGAACCAACATTTCTACAGCCAGCCCAATGATTACTATGGCCAAAATTTCATGAATACATCCTGGCCAAGGCACTGGCACAGAAATAATCAATCTGTAAATAATCATGCTAGTGTCAACAAGAAAAAGCAAAACAAAAAGAAATCTGGAAAATCCACTGAACAGAACTGTTTCAAACAAATGTGGATTCCTAAAAGTCTGCTTTCTTGTTTTAATTACTTTTCATCTTCTCTGAAGCCCAATCAGTCTTGGGTTCCAAACTTCTCTACCTGATTGTGTGTGCAGGTATGCTTGGCAGCCAAGAACAATTTGTGGTACTTGGATAGTGGCTGCTCCAGGCATATGACAGGGGATAAGGCCAAGTTCTGCATGCTGACAGAGAAACAAGGAGGCCTTGTCACCTTTGGTAGCAACACAAAGGGTAAGATTGTTAGAACATGTAAGGTAGGTAAGTGTACTACTTGTTGCATTGAGGATGTCATGCTGGTTGAAGGATTAGCTTATTACTTACTTAGCATCAGCCAGCTATGTGATAAAGGATGCAAAGTACTTTTTGACTCTCAATGTTGCAAAGTTTTTGAACCTGATTCCGAAACTGTTAAATTTTCTAGTAAGAGGATAAATAACACTTACATGATAGATCTATATGATATTCAACATTCTAACCTATGCCTTACTGCTAGTAGAGAAGACTTAGCATTTTTATGGCATCGTAGGTTAGGTCATGCTAGTTACACTGTTTTGCATAAACTAAATAAGCATAGCATGGTTAGAGGACTTCCTGAAGTTTCCTTTAAGAAAGAAAATAAAATCTGTGATGCATGCACTCAATCAAAGTTAACTAGAAAGTCATTTAAATCTAGAACAGAAAATCTATCTTCTAAACCCTATGAGCTGATACACATGGACCTTTTTGGGCCAACCAGGTCTGTCAGCTTATCAGGGAGGAAGTATGGGTTTGTCATGGTAGATGACTTCTCTAGGTATACTTGGGTATATTTCTTATCACATAAAAGTGATGCATTCTCAGAATTTCAGGAGTTCTGTCTTAAGAAAAACCAGAAAATTGAAAATATTTTGACTGATCATGGAGGTACCAAGAAGGAACAAAACCCTAGTAGAGATGGGTCGTACACTCTTGGTTGAAGGTGGTCTACCAAGAAGGTTTTGGGCTGAAACAGTAAATTCTGCTTGTTATGTAATTAACAGAGCCATGGTAAGACCTTCTACCCAGAAAACACCCTATGAGATCATAAAGGGTAAGAAACCTTCTATTGCTCACTTCAAGGTTTTTGGGTGTAAATACTTTATACATATAAATGATAAAAGAGACCTTGACAAATTTGAACCTAAAGGTGAACCAGGAATTTTTCTTGGTTATTCTGAAAACACCCGAGCATATAGAGTGTATAATCTGAATTCCAAAACTATTGAAGAATCTCAACATATAGTTTTTGATGAATCCTTATTAAAGACTAATATTGGTCAATGTAGGAATGAAGACATTGGTGATATTCTGAAAGAAGGAAATTCTGTAGACCAATCCGAAGATGAGGAAGGAAATGAAGAGCTTAATGAAGAAGAGCCTACAGTTCAGGGGGAGGTAAATGAACTTCATGATAATCCAATTGTTAACATTAGATATCTTAAAGATCATCCTGTAGATAATGTAATTGGAAATCTGCATGACCCCCCTAGGACCAGAGGCCACGTAAGCATTCAAAATGAATTGAATGCATATGCATTTGTTTCAAATGTAGAACCCAAGTCCATTGACTGTGCTCTTAAGGATGTGCATTGGATTAATGCCATGCATGAAGAGCTCAATCAATTTGACAGGAATAAGGTATGGCACTTGGTTCCACCTCCTGATCATGAAACAGTCATAGGGACTAAATGGGTGTTCAGAAATAAAACTAATGAATCAGGGAATGTGATTAAGAATAAGGCCAGACTTGTAGCTCAGGGGTATAATCAAGAATTTGGAATAGATTTTGAAGAGTCTTTTGCCCCTGTAACCAGGTTAGAAGCAATAAGAATCTTATTGGCTTATGCATGTTCCCTAGGAATAAATCTTCAGCAGATGGATATAAAATCTACTTTTCTAAATGGGGAAATCAGTGAGGATGTCTATGTGAGGTAGCCTCCTGGATTTGAATGCTTAGACTTCCCTAATCATGTCTATAAACTCAGAAAAGCTCTCTATGGTTTAAAGCAAGCTCTTAGAGCTTGGTATGACAGGTTGAGCAAATTCCTCACTGATAAGAACTTCACAAGAGGTGTAGTTGATCAAACATTGTTCACCAAGGTGAGTCATTCAGATATTCTTATCATTCAAATTTATGTGGATGACATTGTGTTTGGGTCAACTAACCCCAAATTGTGTGAGGAATTCTCTCAAATTATGACTAATGAATTTGAAATGAGCTCAATGGGTGAGCTCAAACTATTTCTTGGACTGCAGGTTACACAATCAAAGGATGGTACCTTCATCTCTCAGTCCAAGTACATAAGGGATCTATTGAAGAAGTACAAAATGGACAACCTCAAGGAAATAGCTGCTCCAATGGGTACCTCAACCAGTTTGGATGAAGATCCTCAAGGTAAACCAGTGGACCAAAGGCTATATAGAGGTATGATCGGATCCCTTCTATATCTTACAGCATCTAGGCCTGACATTCAATTTTCAGTGTGTTTATGCTCTAGATTTTAGGCTAGTCCCAAAGAATCACATCTTAAATCAGTGAAAAGGATTTTTAGGTATTTACTAGGCACCCAAGAGCTAGGTCTTTGGTATCCTGTCAAGTGTGAGTTAGAACTTCTAGCTTACACTGATGCAGATTATGCTGGGTGTCGAGTAGAGAGAAAAAGTACTAGTGGATATTGTCAATTCCTAGGTGGCTGTCTAGTATCTTGGGCATCTAAGAAGCAACACACTGTAGCTTTGTCTACAGCTGAAGCTGAATATGTTGCAGCTGGCAATTGTGCTGCCCAAGTACTATGGATCAGGCACCAACTGGATGATTTTCAGATAAACTTGGGATGTATTCCAATGTTATGTGATAATACTGGTGCTATATGCCTTGCTAAAAATTATGTTCATCATTCTAGGACTAAGCATATAGAGATAAAACACTATTTTCTGAGAGATGTTGTAAATAAAAATGAAATTGAAATGAACTTCATTGAAACTGAAAAATAAATTGCTGATATTTTTACTAAGCCTCTTGGGAATGAAAGGTTTAAATTTCTTAGAAGAGAACTTGACTTGTGTAAATTTCATCATAATGAATAAACTCTCTGATGGCTTGAATAAACCTTGTGAATGTTGAATGTTGCAACAGACTCATGATCATGCATGACATTCATATTTTTTTGGCATCACACTCATGATCATCATTGCATATCATAACAGTGGTATTTAATTCTTGCCATTCATTGGCAAAACTGCATGCATATAGACAGGGGGAGTATTGTTAGAAATTTAGAGTGGTCATCAACCTTATTGAAATCTAAATTCTTTGACCCTGAATGAGTTGAGTCTGACAATATGGCAATATGTTAGTCAGTTCTGATTCCTAAGCAATAGAAAACAGACTTCTTCTCTTATAAGAATTTTAATTGCTTAAAGACTGACTTTGATGGTTTAAATTTTATAAACTTTAAAGTTTAAAGATTGCAATCAGTAAATAAGAAAGTTGAAAATTGATAAAGCTCTCAACCCTTATCTTATTTCATGTCAGACAAAGCTAATCATATCTGAAATCTGAAAACTCATCTGAAATCCTGTTAGAGAAGCTAAGTTTGTGTATTGTCCTTAAACAAGTCATTCTGAAACAATTAAAGGACAGCTAAGAAAAATATTGGCAAACATTGAAAATTAATTGAAAAACATAATTGGCAGAGCAATGGCTAGTAAATTACTGAGAAACTAAGTGATCCATCAAAGAAATGGACTATACTTAAGTCATGAAGTGTATCAGTTATCTCTGTATAAAATGATCAAAACAATAGGGTGGTTTCACTGAGTACCTGGGGGTAACTGGCGTCTGATAAACGTGTACTCTTACACAAAAAGGTGTAAATCTGTTCTATTGAATTTGATCATGGCAGAATGGTCCATCATGTTGAGTATCTAGGGGTATTGGCGTCTGATAAACGTATACGCTTACGCAAAAAGACAAATGGTACCTAAATGTCCTTAATGAACTAATATTGAAAATGCTGTTCCTTCAAAAGAAATTTCATGGATGTCAATTTGTTTCATTTCAATACATGACCTGGTAACTCTTAACATTTTTTTACTGAGTCTATGAAAGTATGATATTTTGAAACTGAATCTCTCATGCAAATGTGATTCTGGTTTATTGTTTTATCATACACAGAAAACTTATCCATTGATTGTAGTGCATGAACTCAAAATTTTATAGTCTTCAAACCAAAATTTTATCTGAAAGTAGTTTCTAAATTCATATGACTGAAGACTCTGTGCTTTAAAATGCTTATTCCTGAACTACTTGTTCAGAATGCCAGTCAGATGATCTCTCTTGTTCCTTCCCTTGTAATCACTTTCCCTCCTCTTTGTTGATGGCAAAGGGGGAGAATATTGTCTGTTTGATGAATTCTGAATTCATTCCAGGGGGAGTGTATGAATCATGTTATGGCAAAGGGGGAGATCTTGTGAGCAGGGAGTTAGTTTTTATTTCGTAGCATGCATTCATAGCATCTGCATGACAATCTGAATAACAAATCATGTCTTTCATCAAAAATTCATCTGAATGACAGGTTGTTGCTCTTCTATATGATAGGGGGTTGCCAACATCAAAAAGGGGGAGATTGTTGTGACTCCTCTGTGTTGATGATGTTGAGAATATGCTTTACTTCATTGGCAACACATTGTTCTAATTGATTGGCAACTGTTTATGTTTTGATGAAATTACTTTTATCAGATTGTCTGTGTGTTCTATGTATTTCACAAGTCTACACACTGCACACACACATAAGTCTTCACACTCAGCATAGTCTATACATCGTGTTGTGTTTGTGTTGTGTTTGTGTTGTGTTTGAGCATCGTTGAGAACGTTAGTCTATACACTGTCCGTCTCACTTAGCGTCTTATGCATTGGGCAAAGCCCATACACTGCAGCTCACATAACTAGCAAGTCTATACATTGCATTGTGGTGTTTGTGCTCAAAGTCTATACAGTGCTTCCATCATTCTTCAAAGTACATACACTGCACTGTAGCTTGCTCGAGGTGAAGTCTGTACATCCATCAGTGAACTTCCAAGTCTATACATTGGTGAAGTCTGTACATTCACCAGTTGAACCTTCAAAGTCTGTACATTCACCAGTAGAACTTCGAAGTCTATACATTGGGATCTTTACATACGTTCAGTTTTGCAAGTCTGTACATTGCTACTTTACCAAAGTCTTTACATTGTGAACCTTCAAGTCTGTACATACTTTGCTTCGCTTAAGGTCCATACATCGTCCAGTTGTCTTTGGTAAGTCTTCACATCGTGAAGTCTATACATTCACTCAATTTGCTTTGCTCAAGTCTGTACAGCATTTTCCTTGGCAAGTCTATACATCGTTCATGAAGTCTGAACAACGAGCAAGTCTGTACATCGGACTAGTCTGCATCGGCTAAGTCCATACATCATCCAGTGCGTTGCATGCATCATTCATGAAGTCTGTACATCGAGCTGAAGGCTGGCTATGTCTATACATCGTTCGCCTTCCTTAGAGTCTCATGCATAACATGAAATATGTACATCGCACAGCATTCAAGTCTGTACATTGTGCATCATTTTAGTTGAAGTTTGTACATAGTGCATCTAGTGTTTCAAAGTCTATGCATTGTTGCACGTTGTGTCTGTCTAAGTCTACACATTGCTCCTTCATGCATTGAAGTCTGCACATTGCTGCATGCTCATCAAGTCCATACACTGGCAAGTCTTTACATTACCTTAGTCTATACATTGGCTGCTGAATGTTCTTCAAAGTCTGCACATTGCATTACACTTCAGAAAGTCTGTACAGCGGTTGCCTTCATATAGGAAGTCTGTACATCGCATAGCACTGCATATATGAAGTCCATACATTGCAGAGTCTGTACATTGCATTTGCATTCACAAAGTCTATACAGTGAAGTCTATACAATGCATTACACTCTACAAAGTCTGTACAGGGTTTATACTTAAACTGATAATTTGATCCTCTGTCTGACAGGGACTCCTGGCTGAGATTGATGACTTGGCTCGTGATCCAAGGAAGGGTGAGGTGCCCAGATGGTGACATGTGGAAGCAGCCCATCTTGGATGCTGCCATGTGGATGAAATTTCCTCGGATCTGGCGAATTCTTTGGGCGGGAAATATGGAAGCCACACGCCCTTATCCAATCTACTACTGGTATATATATATGAGCTTTCTTCTTCAAAAGGAGGCTGATCGATCGAGTGGTAAAGTCTATACAGTGAGACTGAAAGTTTGAAGCAGCAGAGAGCCACCGAGATCCACAGAGAAGAAAACAGAGAAGAGAAGAAAGAGAGAAAGGAGAGATGAGTTGAGAGTGTTCGATTGAGAGAGATGAGTTGAAAGAGGTTCATTGAGAGGTTGTAACTCAAACTCTTGGTTCAGATACCAGAGCTGAGATGTTTGCTCATTGAGAGCTATTTCCCTTCCGGGTTTTCTCATTTTCGTTTGCTTCTGTCTTTTGTTTCTGAATCTGTTTCTTCAAGCTGTGAGCCAGCAATTGTAGTGGAGGTTTCCACTGGACAGGTGTAGCTGTAATCCTCAGCAGGCGAGACCAGGTCTCAGACGGCTAAGCTGTATTGCCCAGCAGTTGCAGAGGATTTGTTCCTCTGGTCAGCAAGCTATGAAGCTTAGCAGTTGTAGGCCAAGCTGTATTGCCCAGCGGACGCAAGCTGTGTTGCGCAGTAGTAAGCCATACTCAGTTGAGTGTGGGGTGGACGTAGGTCTCCTGACTGAACCACCTAAACATCCTGTGTGCCTTGTGTTTGTGTGATTGTCTATGAACTGTGTGCGATTGGATTTCCTGTTTACCTTCACTGTTTGATTTGCTTCTGTTCAAATACTCGAGTTAGTGATTTAGTAGATCTGCCTATATTCCGCATTGCAGCCTTATATTGGTTTTAAATTAGGCAATAGATCTATTCACCCCCCTCTAGATCCACTCTCCGTGGTAATAGACTGCGTCCATCTAACATAACAAGATTTACTTGATACGGCATTCCACTACTCATACTTGTTTACTTGTTACTTGTTTACTGGAAAATTACATGAAATTCTTTACTTGTTCAAAGTCATTACTTGGAAATTCATCTTGATATCATATTATCTCAATTACTTGGAAATTCCATTCATGTTTATACACTTCCTGATACAAGTTAGAAAATTATTTAAATTGTTAATACTTAAAGATTGCCTGGTTCTTAGAGATAAAAAATCCTACTGAGCTTTTAGGTCACCCTACGTTTTGGTTAATTGTTGCAGGAAATGAAAATGAACAAGGGAATGGACAAGAGTGAGAGAGTGATTTTCCTTTTTACCTAGGTTTATGTAGGTCATTAGTGATTTTACAAGAATGTTGTATTTTGGAGTTGGAAGTTTGTAATTGCCTTTATGGCTTATGAATTAGTGATGTAAACTTCATTTTGATGGAATAAAAGTATCATTTTCCCATTCATTTCTGACTTTAGAAATAATATTGTACATGCTCTGATCGACACGATTGTTTACGACTCTTCGCACCCTCGATATTCCGTGTCGGGGCGTGACAATGAGTTTCTCGCCGTTTTCTCACCGTTCTCGGTTTTTTGAAAGTGTGGCGGTCCTTCCAGTGACTGCCACTTCCTTTTGGCAGTCCCCGTTCGACCGTTTCAATCTTTCCATGCGTGGGTTGGGCCTGGCGGCCTCACGATGAGCCGCAAGAGCCCAGGTGGCGACCGAAGGTTTGACCGCTAAGCCCAGTTCGCTGGCGTGGCCTTCGAGGCATTTTGACCATTGGTTTTTGACAGTTGGAGGCTTTTGGGTCTGGCGGCCGAGGGTACGCTCGCCTCATGTCTTTGGGCAGCCCTATATAGGACCGCTTGTCCTTTCATGACCCAGGGTGTGGCGGCCTATCGTTGAACCGCTACAGTCCCTATGGCGGCCCAATGTTGGACCGCTAGCTCTTGTGGTGGCCCAAAGGTGGACTGCCAGCGGTTCATGTCCGACCGGAGGTATGTTTTGCCGATTCGAGCCTCGGGTGAGTGGACCTCGATCTGCATGCTGACCTGTGGTCTAACTGATGCTGGGCATCATGTGGGGGCCACACGTTAGGGTGCCGTGGGATCCCGGGAGGTGGTGTTCTCGACTTGAGTCACCGTGTATCGGTGTGTGTGCAGTGGGGCTTCCCCCTCATGTCGTAGATTTCTGCAAAAGATGGTTCCCGAGTGGGCCAAGTGTTTGGCCTTGGACTGTGAGTCCAGTCATCCGACCTGGGGATGGAGGTTTCGCACTTTTCCCTGGGATCGGGAATCGACGTGGCGGCTTGTGAGCTGCCTTGGGAATCATGCTTCTGTGCTTTCCGCGTGGGCCGTGTGTGGCCTGTGGACTGTGAGTCTAATTACCCAGCCTGAGGCTGGAGGGTCTCTTGAGTTCCCTTTTGAGGGAATGGTCTCGACGGCTCATAAGCTACCTCGGTATTCGTGTTACCGTGGTTTTAAACCTAGGGATTATACTAGAGTAATGGTGTTGTGCCATTACGTACGACGGTCTTGACCCCGAGTCTTGTGACTCAATGATGGGGACACCACCATCCGTCCTGACACTCTCGGCCATTCTCGTCACCCCGGAGGCGTACGTCATGGTCTAGTCATTTATTTTGAGTCCTATGTATGTTTTTTTATTTTATTTGAGTCATATCATTGTAATTTTCATTTTATTTGAGTCATATCCCTAGGTCTTGTGCTTATTTCCCTAGGTTTGAGTGTCATTAGGTTTATTAGTTAGCGATTGGGCCCAATTCATTGGGCTTGGCCCAAGGGCACTCCCCCTTCCCTTGGTTATTTGTCATTGTGTTAAGAGTCAAGGTCTTTTTGTAAAATGTGGGTTGCCTATATATAGGACCCCATTTCCCCCATTTGAACTAATGAACCAATGAATAAAAAACTTGCGATTTTGAGAGTTCAAACTTCTTATCTAGTGAAGAGATTCCATTATTTGGGTGAGAGACCCTAGGGGAGAGATTCCCCACCCATCCCTCTCTTAATCTCTCTCTTTCACTCCCCTTTCTCTCTCCTCCACACCCAATTTCAAAAATTTTCTCTCTCCTCCCTTCCTAAACACCACTCTCCCACCTACCCCCATTAAAGGCCACTCCCCTTCCCCACACATCCCATTACTCCACCCCCTAGTCCCAAGAGAGCTTCCACCAAACCTAGCTCCACCTCCCAACCCCCAACTACCCCACCCACTTCCCCAAGCACCCTTCCCACTACCCCAAGCACCCATTCCCTTCCCCAACACAACCCCTCCCATCCCCAAGACCACCATTGAATACCCTCCATTAAGGAAAATTCAAACTCACCTTCTCTCCACCCACTTGTGCCCCCCTCACCTTCCCCTCTCCCTCCAAGCCCAAATTCGCAGCTCCTCTCTCACCCATAGCAAACACTCCCTTCCAGCCCCCATTCTCCCCTCTCCACACCTTGAAACCCCCCCTCCTAGACCCCCTCACAGCTGGGGGTTGCCCCTACACACAACCACCTCATTTCCCCTACCATCTACCCCATTCCCCATTACCTATCTCTACCATCTCAAGTTCTGGTTGCAGGCAGCAGATTGGCCACAGGTTGTAGAGGCCACCCCGTCGTTCCCTGGGAGCTTCAGGTGGCATACCATATACCAACGGAAGAGTCTGCCTGTCTTCTTCGCAACGGCAGTGGTCCCGTCCCATTCCGAGTTAGAGATCAACCAGGAGAGCCATTCTCCCACAACTACGCAGATCCCCCCTGGCAGGAGACCAGAGCCGGATTGGAAGCTCAACTGCGATGATTGTGTTGGGAATCGGATCAAGAGTTCTTCCTTAAACATATTCTACTACGAGTCTTCTAACATCTCCCAGAAGCAGAGCCCCATTTGGCGACCGGACCTGAAAGTTATTAATTTTCTCCTTCGGGTGCTCGGTTCTGTTTCCACTTAGTCTGCACCGACCCTTCCTCAGTGTTCAGAGCCTACCGGTTGACCCTGACATCAGCTGGCAACCCCGTCAGTCTTGCTTCAAAGAGGACTCGTCAGCGGTTCCAACGACTCTGAAGGCACCTGATTCTGAGCTCGGGAGCGACCGTGGAAACCTCCAGTTCCTGCTGTTGGGAACCTGAAGCCGTCAGATCTGAGGGTCTGCCACCCTGTTCAAGCCCGTTCCCTGACCAGCAGCGGTGCCCGAAGAAATTTACAAAATTCAAGCATCATCCAGATCCAGTTACGAAGAATCTCCAAGTGATTTCGTCTGCAATAAAATTTGGGGCTGACCACAGCGTCCAAATACCTGACAGTCTATTCTGAGACACAGTCAGCGGGCAGATTCGGCTTCGACTTCCCTCTCTTCACTTCTAGCTCGAATTCCCCTCCCCGCTTGGCCGGCTGAAGGCCCCTCCCTGCGTGGAGGTCGTATTGAGTGTATTCATTGGCTTCCCTTCCCTGAGATCCCCCCCCCCCCTTGCATGGGGGTAGTTCATGTATTATTTACACTCACAGGTTTGAAGCTTCATCGACGCGGCGTGCGGGTGCTTCCCCTCGCCTCCCCGCTCGCCCCCGTCTCTGACCGGAGTCGGTTTCTTCAAACCGGCTAGGTGAGAACTCGTTCCTTGCTCTCAATTATTCTTGTTCACTTAATATTCTCCAATTGCGCCATCGGTAAGGAGGAGAGCGCCCGATCTTAAGGCTCCACCGCACTTGTGCGACCCCCGTGGGTGTGAGTGAGTGATCCGCGTCCCTCGGCCAAGGCCAACAGATTGAGTTGAATATCCGCACCTCAAGGGGAGGTTTGACTTAGACTTTGCTGGCCCTCTACCAGCAAGGGGCTTGTCCCATTTCCTCGACTCGGCATCCCCGAGTTACCCCCGGGTTAAGTGTGTGCGCCATACGAAGGTCCGCTTGCGTAGGCTTCATAGCCTTGTGGTTGTGCTTGTTAAATTAGGTTCGAGGTTGTGTCACATCACTCAAGGACCGTCGGATTTAGTGAGTCTAGAGGACTGTCCAGAGTCCGGTAGCTTGATGCCACTTGGTTCTTCTCGACTTTCGCGTAGGGTGCGTGCATGTTTCTCGGAGTTTCTCCTGGGAGAGTGGTCACACTAGTGACTCCCCACTAGTCGTAGCCTTCCGACACGCGAGTGGTGCCACCAAGGAGTGGTGGCGAGGCTACCCCAGAGAGAGACGGTTTTAGACTGGTTTCCGTCGGGCCCCACATCTAGTTGTCTTTGGCAAGTCTTCACATCGTGAAGTCTATACATTCAATTGATTTGCTTTGCTCAAGTCCATACAGCCTTTTCCTTGGCAAGTCTATATATCGTTCATGAAGTCTGAACAACGAGCAAGTCTGTACGTCGGACTAGTCTGCATCGGCTAAGTCCATACATCGTCCAGTGCATTGCATGCATCATTCATGAAGTATGTACATCGAGCTGAAGGCTGGCTAAGTCTATACATCGTCCGTCTTCCTTAGAGTCTCATGCATAACATGAAGTCTATACATCGCACAACATTCAAGTCTGTACATTGTGCATCATTTTAGTTGAAGTCTGTACATAGTGCATCTAGTGTTTCAAAGTCTATGCATTGTTGCACGTTGTGTCTGTCTAAGTCTACACATTGCTCCTTCATGCATTGAAGTCTGCACATTGCTGCATGCTCATCAAGTCCATACACTGGCAAGTCTTTACATTGCCTTAGTCTATACATTGGCTGCTGAATGTTCTTCAAAGTCTGCACATTGCATTACACTTCAGAAAGTCTGTACAGCGGTTGCCTTCATATAGGAAGTCTGTACATCGCATAGCACTGCATATATGAAGTCCATACATTGTAGAGTCTGTACATTGCATTCGCATTCACAAAGTCTATACAGTGAAGTCTATACAATGCATTACACTCTACAAAGTCTGTACAGGGTTTATACTTAAACTGATAATTCGATCCTATGTCTGACAGGGACTCCTGGCTGAGATTGATGACTTGGCTCATGATCCAAGGAAGGATGAGGTGCCCAGATGGTGACACGTGGAAGCAGCCCATCCAGGATGCTGCCATGTGGATGAAATTTCCTCGGATCTGGCGAATTCTTTGGGTGAGAAATGTGGAAGCCACACGCCCTTATCCAATCTGCTGCTGGTATATATATATATGAGCTTTCTTCTTCAGAAGGAGGCTGATCGATCGAGTGGTAAAGTCTATACAGTGAGACTGAAAGTCTGAAGCAGCAGAGAGCCACCGAGATCCACAGAGAAGAAAAGCAGAGAAGAGAAGAAAGAGAGAAAGGAGAGATGAGTTGAGAGAGTTCGATTGAGAGAGATGAGTTGAAAGAGGTTCATTGAGAGGTTGTAACTCAAACTCTTGGTTCAGATACCAGAGCTGAGATGTTTGCTCATTGAGAGCTATTTCCCTTCCGGGTTTTCTCATTTTCGTTTGCTTCTGTCTTTTGTTTCTGAATCTGTTTCTTCAAGCTGTGAGCCAGCAATTGCAGTGGAGGTTTCCACTGGACAGGTGAAGCTGTAATCCTCAGTAGGCGAGACCAGGTCTCGGACGGCTAAGTTGTATCGCCCAGCAGTTGCAGAGGATTTGTTCCTTTGGTCAGCAAGTTGTGAAGCTCAGCGGTTGTAGGCCAAGCTGTATTGCCCAGCGGACGCAAGCTGTGTTGCGCAGCTGTAAGCCATACTCAGTTGAGTGTGGGGTGGACGTAGGTCTCCTGACTGAACCACCTAAAAATCCCGTGTGCCTTGTGTTTGTGTGATTGTCTATGAACTGTGTGCGATTGGATTTCCTGTTTACCTTCACAGTTTGATTTGCTTCTGTTCAAATCTAATACTCGAGTTAGTGATTTAGTAGATCTGCCTATATTCGCATTAGAGCCTTATATTGGTTTTAAATTAGGCAATAGATCTATTCACCCCCCTCTAGATCCACTCTCCGTGGTAATAGACTGCGTCCATCTAACATAACAGTTGGTATCAGAGCCATACTCTTCTACAGGGACTTACCGCCCGAAGAGGAAAGGCAAAGATGGATGCTCGAGGGATGATAGCTGAAGGACACTCAACCACAAAGCCCCCATTCTAACTATGCATACTGGAAGAACCGTATGCAAGTATTTCTGAGGGCGAAGGATTACGAGATCTGGAAGGTAGTAAGCAAGGGACCTTATGAGCTGTCCCCTAATGAGGAAGTATGGACGAAGGAGGAGATCAGGAGGTCTACACTAAATTGGAGTGCCATAAACGCCATTTAGTGCTCTCTGCACCCCACAGAATTTTCTCGGGTATCAGCTTACAATTCAGCTAAGGAGATGTGGGTTGCACTGGAAGTTATTCATGAAGGGACTTCTCAGGTTAGAGAAACGAAGGCTAATCTCTTTGTGTCTGAATATGAAGCATTCAAGATGAAGCCAAACGAGACCATCAAGGAGATGTACTCTCGATTAACTATCATCACAAATGGTCTTAGAGGTCTTGGGAAACCTCAGACAGAATACGATGTAGTGAGGAAGATATTACGCTCCCTGACTCATGCTTGGCATACTAAGGCTACAGTGATGGAGGAGTCAAGGGATTTGCGAACCACAAGGGCTGATGAGCTAATTGGCTCGCTGATGGCATATGAGATTAATATGCCAAAGATAGAAGAAGCTGAGAGGAAGAAGAAGCCAATCGCTCTGAAAGCTGGTGCCAGCAAATCCATCAAATCCAGCTCTAGAAATTCATCATCCGAGGAGAGCCTGAATGAAGAAGATATAACTCGTACTAAGATGGCAATGATGACCAGAGAGTTCAGGCGGTTCCTCAGGAAAGGAGCAGGACGATTCAGCCAAAAGAAGTATGGTGGCGGCCGAAGGGATAAAAGGTATAAACATAACCCTGCAAAGAAAATTGAATCTAATACATGTTATCAATGCAGGAAGGCAGGCCATATGAAAGCTGACTGTCCAGAGAATCAGAAATACAAGGACAAGTCAAAGAAGAAGAACACGAAAGGGAGAGCTATGGTTAGCACCTGGAGTGATGAAGATGAAGGCTCCTTGAGCAATACCTCTGACAGTGAAGCCGAATCTGAACAGCCCATTTGCCTTATGGCAACAAGCTTTGAAGACAGAGAGGAGGACTCAGATGAAGTAATCACTAGATTCGAAAATTTCACTATTGTTGATTGGGTAGATGCCTACCATGAGATAGCTGATAGAGCTGATGATATTAGAAAGGAAAATAGGCATCTAAGAAGAAAGATTAACTCCATGCAAAATGATACAACTCTAACTAATAAAATTGCATGTATAGAATCTGAGAATAAAAAATTGAAACTCACATGTTCTGAATTAGAAGAAATCAAGAATGAGTCAAAAGCCTCTAAAGAAGAAAATGAGAGGTTAGAAAAAGAAACTGATGAACTGAAAGTGAAAATTCAGAAATGTGAGAGTGAGATAAAAATAGTGAATGAAAAATATCAAGCTGTCCTAAGTGTGAATACAGAACTTAAAAAATCCATTGAAGACATTCAAAAGGATAATGAGGACAAGCTTAAAATTATTGAGAAAATGACCCAAGGTTCAGATAACCTAAATGCTTTGTTAGGGTCAAAGGTCAACTTCAGAAAAGAGGGCCTTGGATTTAATTCTAGTGCAACAAAGACCTTTGGAATGAAAACTATTTCATTTGTTGCACAAAAAGAGAAAGGACCTCTAATTAGCATGAATTCAAACATTTCAATGAACAAAACTGCTAATCTGAAAAAGCCCAGTGCTGAGGAGAAGGGCAAACAAAAATTGAATGAGACTAGTAGAGCTAGCACATCCAAGCAAAATCCCAAAGCTCAGTCTCAGGTTAGGGGTCAACCTACACAGTCTTATAAACCCTATGTTAAGGTCACCAAGTCTCCACCATCATCACCACCTATGAAGAAGACCCAATACACACCTATGAACAGGTCAGTAGGGTCCAAGGTGCAGGGGAGGCAAAATGCCTTTAGAGCTCAACCCAAACATTACTACCAACCTATAGCCCAGTCCCATTTCTTTGCACAGTCAACCTATCCAAATAGGTCAGGATGGACTAGGACTCAAGGAAGGTTTACAGGTCATGGACATCAGGCTGCACAGTCTTATAGACCTTACACCAGAAATTGGGTTAGTGGGTATGGCAATTGGACACCAAGGAACCAACATTTCTACAGCCAGCCCAATGATTACTATGGCCAAAATTTCATGAATACATCCTGGCCAAGGCACTGGCACAGAAATAATCAATCTGTAAATAATCATGCTAGTGTCAACAAGAAAAAGCAAAACAAAAAGAAATCTGGAAAATCCACTGAACAGAAATGTTTCAAACAAATGTGGATTCCTAAAAGTCTGCTTTCTTGTTTTAATTACTTTTCATCTTCTCTGGAGCCCAATCAGTCTTGGGTTCCAAACTTCTCTACCTGATTGTGTGTGCAGGTATGCTTGGCAGCCAAGAACAATTTGTGGTACTTGGATAGTGGCTGCTCCAGGCATATGACAGGGGATAAGGCCAAGTTCTGCATGCTGACAGAGAAACAAGGAGGCCTTGTCACCTTTGGTAGCAACACAAAGGGTAAGATTGTTGGAATATGTAAGGTAGGTAAGTGTACTACTTGTTGCATTGAGGATGTCATGCTGGTTGAAGGATTAGCTTATTACTTATTTAGCATCAGTCAGCTATGTGATAAAGGATGCAAAGTGCTTTTTGACTCTCAATGTTGCAAAGTTTTTGAACCTGATTCCGAAACTGTTAAATTTTCTGGTAAGAGGATAAATAACACTTACATGATAGATCTATATGATATTCAACATTCTAACCTATGCCTTACTGCTAGTAGAGAAGACTTAGCATTTTTATGGCATCGTAGGTTAGGTCATGCTAGTTACACTATTTTGCATAAACTAAATAAGCATAGCATGGTTAGAGGACTTCCTGAAGTTTCCTTTAAGAAATAAAATAAAATCTGTGATGCATGCACTCAATCAAAGTTAACTAGAAAGTCATTTAAATCTAGAACAGAAAATCTATCTTCTAAACCCTATGAGCTGATACACATGGACCTTTTTGGGCCAACCAGGTCTGTCAGCTTATCAGGGAGGAAGTATGGGTTTGTCATGGTAGATGACTTCTCTAGGTATACTTGGGTATATTTCTTATCACATAAAAGTGATGCATTCTCAGAATTTCAGGAGTTCTGTCTTAAGAAAAACCAGAAAATTGAAAATATTTTGACTGATCATGGAGGTGAGTTTGAAAACTCACAGTTTGATGAATTCTAAAGGTCAAATGGAATTAACCATAGGTTCTCCTCACCAAGGACACCTGAGCAGAATGGAGTTGTGGAGAGAAGGAACAAAACCCTAGTAGAGATGGGTCGTACACTCTTGGTTGAAGGTGGTCTACCAAGAAGGTTTTGGGCTGAAGCAGTAAATACTGCTTGTTATGTAATTAACAGAGCCATGGTAAGACCTTCTACCCAGAAAACACCCTATGAGATCATAAAGGGTAAGAAACCTTCTATTGCTCACTTCAAGGTTTTTGGGTGTAAATGCTTTATACATATAAATGATAAAAGAGACCTTGACAAATTTGAACCTAAAGGTGAACCAGGAATTTTTCTTGGTTATTCTGAAAACACCCGAGCATATAGAGTGTATAATCTGAATTCCAAAACTATTGAAGAATCTCAACATATAATTTTTGATGAATCCTTATTAAAGACTAATATTGGTCAATGCAGGAATGAAGACATTGGTGATATTCTGAAAGAAGGAAATTCTGCAGACCAATCCGAAGATGAGGAAGGAAATGAAGAGCTTAATGAAGAAGAGCCTACAGTTCAGGGGGAGGTAAATGAACTTCAAGATAATCCAATTGTTAACATTAGATATCTTAAAGATCATCCTGTAGATAATGTAATTGGAAATCTGCATGACCCCCCTAGGACCAGAGGCCACTTAAGCATTCAAAATGAATTGAATGCATATGCGTTTGTTTCAAATGTAGAACCCAAGTCCATTAACTGTGCTCTTAAGGATGTGCATTGGATTAATGCCATGCATGAAGAGCTCAATCAATTTGACAGGAATAAGGTGTGGCACTTGGTTCCACCTCCTGATCATGAAACAGTCATAGGGACTAAATGGGTGTTCAGAAATAAAACTGATGAATCAGGGAATGTGATTAAAAATAAGGCCAGACTTGTAGCTCAGGGGTATAATCAAGAATTTGGAATAGATTTTGAAGAGTCTTTTGCCCCTGTAGCCAAGTTAGAAGCAATCAGAATATTATTGGCTTATGCATGTTCCCTAGGAATAAATCTTCAGCAGATGGATATAAAATCTACTTTTCTAAATGGGGAAATCAGTGAGGATGTCTATGTGAGGCAGCCTCATGGATTTGAATGCTTAGACTTCCCTAATCATGTCTATAAACTCAGAAAAGCTCTCTATGGTTTAAAGCAAGCTCCTAGAGCTTGGTATGACAGGTTGAGCAAATTCCTCACTGATAAGAACTTCACAAGAGGTGTAGTTGATCAAACATTGTTCACCAAGATGAGTCATTCAGATATTCTTATCATTCAAATTTATGTGGATGACATTGTGTTTGGGTCAACTAACCCCAAATTGTGTGAGGAATTCTCTCAAATTATGACTAATGAATTTGAAATGAGCTCAATGGGTGAGCTCAAACTATTTCTTGGACTGCAGGTTACACAATCAAAGGATGATACCTTCATCTCTCAGTCCAAGTACATAAGGGATCTATTGAAGAAGTACAAAATGGACAACCTCAAGGAAATAGCTGCTCCAATGGGTACCTCAACCAGTTTGGATGAAGATCCTTAAGGTAAACCAGTGGACCAAAGGCTATATAGAGGTATGATCGGATCCCTTCTATATCTTACAGCATCTAGGCCTGACATTCAATTTTCAGTGTGTTTATGCTCTAGATTTTAGGCTAGTCCCAAAGAATCACATCTTAAATCAGTGAAAAGGATTTTTAGGTATTTACTAGGCACCCAAGAGCTAGGTCTTTGGTATCCTGTCAAGTGTGAGTTAGAACTTCTAGCTTACACTGATGCAGATTATGCTGGGTGTCGAGTAGAGAGAAAAAGTACTAGTGGATATTGTCAATTCCTAGGTGGTTGTCTAGTATCTTGGGCATCTAAGAAGCAACACACTGTAGCATTATCTACAGCTGAAGCTGAATATGTTGCAGTTGGCAATTATGCTGCCCAAGTATTATGGATCAAGCACCAACTGGATGATTTTCAGATAAAATTGGGATGTATTCCAATGTTATGTGATAATACTGGTGCTATATGCCTTGCTAAAAATTCTGTTCATCATTCTAGGACTAAGCATATAGAGATAAAACACTATTTTCTGAGAGATGTTGTAAATAAAAATGAAATTGAAATGAACTTCATTGAAACTGAAAAATAAATTGCTGATATTTTTACTATGCCTCTTGGGAATAAAAGGTTTAAATTTCTTAGAAGAGAACTTGACTTGTGTAAATTTCAGCATAATGAATAAACTCTCTGATGGCTTGAATAAACCTTGTGAATGTTGAATGTTGCAACAGACTCATGATCATGCATGACATTCATATTTTTTTGGCATCACACTCATGATCATCATTGCATATCATAACAGTGGTATTTAATTCTTGCCATTCATTGGCAAAACTGCATGCATATAGACAGGGGGAGTATTGTTAGAAATTTAGAGTGGTCATCAACCTTATTGAAATCTAAATTCTTTGACCCTGAATGAGTTGAGTCTGACAATATGGCAATATGTTAGTCAGTTCTGATTCCTAAGCAATAGAAAACAGACTTCTTCTCTTATAAGAATTTTAATTGCTTAAAGACTGACTTTGATGGTTTAAATTTTATAAACTTTAAAGTTTAAAGATTACAATCAGTAAATAAGAAAGTTGAAAATTGATAAAGCTCTCAACCCTTATCTTATTTCATGTCAGACAAAGCTAATCATATCTGAAATCTGAAAACTCATCTGAAATCCTGTTAGAGAAGCTAAGTTTGTGTATTGTCCTTAAACAAGTCATTCTGAAACAATTAAAGGACAGCTAAGAAAAATATTGGCAAACATTGAAAATTAATTGAAAAACACAATTGGCAGAGCAATGGCTGGTAAATTACTGAGAAACTAAGTGATCCATCAAAGAAATGGACTATACTTAAGTCATGAAGTGTATCAGTTATCTCTGTATAAAATGATCAAAACAGTAGGGTGGTTTCACTGAGTACCTGGGGGTAACTGGCGTCTGATAAACGTGTACCCTTACACAAAAAGGTGTAAATCTGTTCTATTGAATTTGATCATGGCAGAATGGTCCATCATGTTGAGTATCTAGGGGTATTGGCGTCTGATAAACGTATACCCTTACGCAAAAAGACAAATGCTACCTGAATGCCCTTAATGAACTAATATTGAAAATGCTGTTCCTTCAAAAGAAATTTCATGGATGTCAATTTATTTCATTTCAATACATGACCTGGTAACTCTTAACATTTTTTTACTGAGTCTATGAAAGTAAGATATTTTGAAACTGAATCTCTCATGCAAATGTGATTCTGGTTTATTATTTTATCATACACAGAAAACTTATCCATTGATTGTAGTGCATGAACTCAAAATTTTATAGTCTTTAAACCAAAATTTTAGCTGAAAGTAGTTTCTAAATTCATATGACTGAAGACTCTGTGCTTTAAAATGCTTATTCCTGAACTACTTGTTCAGAATGCCAGTCAGATGATCTCTCTTGTTCCTTCCCATGTAATCACTTTCCCTCCTCTTTGTTGATGGCAAAGGGGGAGAATATTATCTGTTTGATGAATTCTGAATTCATTCCAAGGGGAGTGTATGAATCATGTTATGGCAAAGGGGGAGATCTTGTGAGCAGGGAGTTAGTTTTTATTTCGTAGCATGCATTCATAGCATCTGCATGACAATCTGAATAACAAATCATGTCTTTCATCAAAAATTCATCTGAATGACAGGTTGTTGCTCTTCTATATGATAGGGGGTTGCCAACATCAAAAAGGGGGAGATTGTTGTGACTCCTCTATGTTGATGATGTTGAGAATATGCTTTACTTCATTGGCAACACATTGTTCTGATTGATTGACAACTGTTTATGTTTTGATGAAATTGCTTTTATCAGATTGTCTGTGTGTTCTATGTATTTCACAAGTCTACACACTGCACACACACATAAGTCTTCACACTCAGCATAGTCTATACATCGTGTTATGTTTGTGTTGTGTTTGTGTTGTGTTTGAGCATCGTTGAGAACGTTAGTCTATACACTGTCCGTCTCACTTAGCGTCTTATGCATTGGGCAAAGCCCATACACTGCAGCTCACATAACTAGCAAGTCTATACATTGCATTGTGGTGTTTGTGCTCAAAGTCTATACAGTGCTTCCATCATTCTTCAAAGTACATACACTGCACTATAGCTTGCTCGAGGTGAAGTCTGTACATCCATCAGTGAACTTCCAAGTCTATACATTGGTGAAGTCTGTACATTCACCAGTTGAACCTTCAAAGTCTGTACATTCACCAGTAGAACTTTGAAGTCTATACATTGGGACCTTTACATACGTTCAGTTTTGCAAGTCTGTACATTGCTGCTTTACCAAAGTCTTTACATTGTGAACCTTCAAGTCTGTACATACTTTGCTTCGCTTAAGGTCCATACATCGTCCAGTTGTCTTTGGCAAGTCTTCACATCGTGAAGTCTATACATTCAATTGATTTGCTTTGCTCAAGTCTGTACAGCATTTTCCTTGGCAAGTCTATACATCGTTCATGAAGTCTGAACAACGAGCAAGTCTGTACATCGGACTAGTCTGCATCGGCTAAGTCCATACATCGTCCAGTGCATTGCATGCATCATTCATGAAGTCTGTACATCGAGCTGAAGGCTGGCTAAGTCTATACATCGTCGTCTTCCTTAGAGTCTCATGCATAACATGAAGTATGTACATCGCACAGCATTCAAGTCTGTACATTGTGCATCATTTTAGTTGAAGTCTGTACATAGTGCATCTAGTGTTTCAAAGTCTATGCATTGTTGCACGTTGTGTCTGTCTAAGTCTACACATTGCTCCTTCATGCATTGAAGTCTGCACATTGCTGCATGCTCATCAAGTCCATACACTGGCAAGTCTTTACATTACCTTAGTCTATACATTGGCTGCTGAATGTTCTTCAAAGTCTGCACATTGCATTACACTTCAGAAAGTCTGTACAGCGGTTGCCTTCATATAGGAAGTCTGTACATCGCATAGCACTGCATATATGAAGTCCATACATTGCAGAGTCTGTACATTGCATTCGCATTCACAAAGTCTATACAGTGAAGTCTATACAATGCATTACACTCTACAAAGTCTGTACAGGGTTTATACTTAAACTGATAATTTGATCCTCTGTCTGACAGGGACTCCTGGCTGAGATTGATGACTTGGCTCGTGATCCAAGGAAGGACGAGGTGCCCAGATGGTGACATGTGGAAGCAGCCCATCTAGGATGCTGCCATGTGGATGAAATTTCCTCGGATCTGGCGAATTCTTTGGGCGGGAAATGTGGAAGCCACACGCCCTTATCCAATCTGCTGCTGGTATATATATATGAGCTTTCTTCTTCAAAAGGAGGCTGATCGATCGAGTGGTAAAGTCTATACAGTGAGACTGAAAGTCTGAAGCAGCAGAGAGCCACCGAGATCCACAGAGAAGAAAAGCAGAGAAGAGAAGAAAGAGAGAAAGGAGAGATGAGTTGAGAGAGTTCGATTGAGAGAGATGAGTTGAAAGAGGTTCATTGAGAGGTTGTAACTCAAACTCTTGGTTCAGATACCAGAGCTGAGATGTTTGCTCATTGAGAGCTATTTCCCTTCCGGGTTTTCTCATTTTCGTTTGCTTCTGTCTTTTGTTTCTGAATCTGTTTCTTCAAGCTGTGAGCCAGCAATTGCAGTGGAGGTTTCCACTGGACAGGTGAAGCTGTAATCCTCAGCAGGCGAGACCAGGTCTCGGACGGCTAAGCTGTATTGCCCAGCAGTTGCAGAGGATTTGTTCCTCTGGTCAGCAAGCTGTGAAGCTTAGCGGTTGTAGGCCAAGCTGTATTGCCCAGCGGACGCAAGCTGTGTTGCGCAGTAGTAAGCCATACTCAGTTGAGTGTGGGGTGGACGTAGGTCTCCTGACTGAACCACCTAAACATCCTGTGTGCCTTGTGTTTGTGTGATTGTCTATGAACTGTGTGCGATTGGATTTCCTGTTTACCTTCACTGTTTGATTTGCTTCTGTTCAAATCTAATACTCGAGTTAGTGATTTAGTAGATCTGCCTATATTCCGCATTAGAGCCTTATATTGGTTTTAAATTAGGCAATAGATCTATTCACCCCCCTCTAGATCCACTCTCCGTGGTAATAGACTGCGTCCATCTAACATAACAAGATTTACTTGATACGGCATTCCACTACTCATACTTGTTTACTTGTTACTTGTTTACTGGAAAATTACATGAAATTCTTTACTTGTTCAAAGTCATTACTTGAAAATTCATCTTGATATCATATTATCTCAATTACTTGGAAATTCCATTCATGTTTATACACTTCCCGATACAAGTTAGAAAATTATTTAAATTGTTAATACTTAAAGATTGCCTGGTTCTTAGAGATAAAAAATCCTACTGAGCTTTTAGGTCACCCTACGTTTTGGTTAATTGTTGCAGGAAATGAAAATGAACAAGGGAATGGACAAGAGTGAGAGAGTGATTTTCCTTTTTACCTAGGTTTATGTAGGTCATTAGTGATTTTACAAGAATGTTGTATTTTGGAGTTGGAAGTTTGTAATTGCCTTTATGGCTTATGAATTAGTGATGTAAACTTCATTTTGATGGAATAAAAGTATCATTTTCCCATTCATTTGACTTTAGAAATAATATTGTACATGCTCTGATCGACACGATTGTTTACGACTCTTCGCACCCTCGATATTCCGCATCGGGGCGTGACAATGAGTTTCTCGCCGTTTTCTCACCGTTCTCGGTTTTTTGAAAGTGTGGCGGTCCTTCCAGTGACTGCCACTTCCTTTTGGCAGTCCCCGTTCGACCGTTTCAATCTTTCCATGCGTGGGTTGGGCCTGGCGGCCTCACGATGAGCCGCAAGAGCCCAGGTGGCGACCGAAGGTTTGACCGCTAAGCCCAGTTGGCTGGCGTGGCCTTCGAGGCATTTTGACCATTGGTTTTTGACAGTTGGAGGCTTTTGGGTCTGGCGGCCGAGGGTACGCTCGCCTCATGTCTTTGGGCAGCCCTATATAGGACCGCTTGTCCTTTCATGACCCAGGGTGTGGCGGCCTATCGTTGAACCGCTACAGTCCCTATGGCGGCCCAATGTTGGACCGCTAGCTCTTGTGGCGGCCCAAAGGTGGACTGCCAGCGGTTCATGTCCGACCGGAGGTATGTTTTGCCGATTCGAGTCTCGGGTGAGTGGACCTCGATCTGCATGCTGACCTGTGGTCTAACTGATGCTGGGCATCATGTGGGGGCCACACGTTAGGGTGCCGTGGGATCCCGGGAGGTGGTGTTCTCGACTTGAGTCACCGTGTATCGGTGTGTGTGCAGTGGGGCTTCCCCCTCATGTCATAGATTTCTGCAAAAGATGGTTCCCGAGTGGGCCAAGTGTTTGGCCTTGGACTGTGAGTCCAGTCATCCGACCTGGGGATGGAGGTTTCGCACTTTTCCCTGGGATCGAGAATCGACGTGGCGGCTTGTGAGCTACCTTGGGAATCGTGCTTCTGTGCTTTCCGCATGGGCCGTGTGTGGCCTGTCGACTGTGAGTCTAATTACCCAGCCTGAGGCTGGAGGGTCTCTTGAGTTCCCTTTTGAGGGAATGGTCTCGACGGCTCATAAGCTACCTCGGTATTCATGTTACCGTGGTTTTAAACCTAGGGATTATACTAGATTAATGGTGTTGTGCCATTACGTACGACGGTCTTGACCCCGAGTCTTGTGACTCAATGATGGGGACACCACCATCTGTCCTGACACTCTCGGCCATTCTCGTCACCCTGGAGGCGTACGTCATGGTCTAGTCATTTATTTTGAGTCCTATGTATGTTTTTTTATTTTATTTGAGTCATATCATTGTAATTTTCATTTTATTTGAGTCATGTCCCTAGGTCTTGTGCTTATTTCCCTAGGTTTGAGTGTCATTAGGTTTATTAGTTAGCGATTGGGCCCAATTCATTGGGCTTGGCCCAAGGGCACTCCCCCTTCCCTTGGTTATTTGTCATTGTGTTAAGAGTCAAGGTCTTTTTGTAAAATGTGGGTTGCCTATATATAGGACCCCATTTCCCCCATTTGAACTAATGAATCAATGAATGAAAAACTTGCCATTTTGAGAGTTCAAACTTCTTATCTAGTGAAGAGATTCCATTATTTGGGTGAGAGACCCTAGGGGAGAGATTCCGCGCCCATCCCTCTCTTAATCTCTCTCTTTCACTCCCCTTTCTCTCTCCTCCACACCCAATTTCAAAAATTTTATCTCTCCTCCCTTCCCAACCACCACTCTCCCACCTACCCCCATTAAAGGCCACTCCCCTTCCCCACACATCCCATTACTCCACCCCCTAGTCCCAAGAGAGCTTCCACCAATCCTAGCTCCACCTCCCAACCCCCAACTACCCCACCCACTTCCCCAAGCACCCTTCCCACTACCCCAAGCACCCATTCCCTTCCCCAACACAACCCCTCCCATCCCCAAGAACACCATTGAATACCCTCCATTAAGGAAAATTCAAACTCACCTTCCCTCCACCCACTTGTGCCCCCCTCACCTTCCCCTCTCCCTCCAAGCCCAAATTCGCAGCTCCTCTCTCACCCATAGCAAACACTCCCTTCCAGCCCCCATTCTCCCCTCCCCACACCTTGAAACCCCCCCTCCTAGACCCCCTCACAGCTGGGGGTTGCCCCTACACACAACCACCTCATTTCCCCTCCCATCTACTCCATTCCCCATTACCTATCTCTACCATCTCAAGTTCTGGTTGCAGGCAGCAGATTGGCCACAGGTTGTAGAGGCCACCCCGTCGTTCCCTGGGAGCTTTTAGGTGGCATACCATATACCGACGGAAGCGTCTGCCTGTCTTCTTCGCAACGGCAGTGGTCCCGTCCCATTCCGAGTTAGAGATCAACCAGGAGAGCCATTCTCCCACAACTGCGCAGATCCCCCCTGGCAGGAGACCAGAGCCGGATTGGAAGCTCAACTGCGACGATTGTGTTGGGAATCGGATCAAGAGTTCTTCCTTAAACATATTCTACTACAAGTCTTCTAACATCTCCCAGAAGCAGAGCCCCATTTGGCGACCGGACCTGAAAGTTATTAATTTTCTCCCTCGGGTGCTCGGTTCTGTTTCCACTTAGTCTGCACCGACCCTTCCTCAGTGTTCAGAGCCTACCGGTTGACCCCGACATCAGCTGGCAACCCCGTCAGTCTTGCTTCGAAGAGGACTCGTCAACGGTTCCAACGACTCTGAAGGCACCTGATTCTGAGCTCGGGAGCGACCGTGGAAACCTCTGCTTCCTGCTGTTGGGAACCTGAAGCCGTCAGATCTGAGGGTCTGCCACCCTGTTCAAGCCCCTTCACTGACTAGCAGCGGTGCCCGAAGAAATTTACAAAATTCAAGCATCATCCAGATCCAGTTACGAAGAATCTCCAAGTGATTTCGTCTGCAACAAAATTCAGGGCTGACCACAGCGTCCAAATACCTGACAGTCTATTCTGAGACACAGTCAGGGGGCAGATTCGGCTTCGACTTCCCTCTCTTCACTTCTAGCTCGAATTCCCCTCCCCGCTTGGCCGGCTAAAGGCCCCTCCCTGCGTGGAGGTCGTATTGAGTGTATTCATTGGCTTCCCTTCCCCGAGATCCCCCCCCCCTTGCATGGGGGTAGTTCATGTATTATTTACACTCACAGGTTTGAAGCTTCATCGACGCGGCGTGCGGGTGCTTCCCCTCGCCTCCCCGCTCTCCCCCGTCTCTGACCGGAGTCGGTTTCTTCAAACCGGCTAGGTGAGAACTCGTTCCTTGCTCTCAATTATTCTTGTTCATTTAATATTCTCCAATTGCGCCATCGGTAAGGAAGAGAGCGCCCGATTTTAAGGCTCCACCGCACTTGTGCGACCCCCGTGGGTGTGAGTGAGTGATCCACGTCCCTCGGCCAAGGCCAACACATTGAGTTGAATATCCGCACCTCAAGGGGAGGTTTGACTTAGACTTTGCTGGCCCTCTACCAGCAAGGGGCTTGTCCCATTTCCTCGACTCGGCATCCCCGAGTTACCCCCGGGTTAAGTGTGTGCGCCATACCAAGGTCCGCTTGCGTAGGCTTCATAGCCTTGTGGTTGTGCTTGTTAAATTAGGTCCGAGGTTGTGTCACATCACTCAAGGACCGTCGGATTTAGTGAGTCTAGAGGACTGTCCAGAGTCCAGTAGCTTGATGCCACTTGGTTCTTCTCGACTTTCGTGCAGGGTGCGTGCATGTTTCTCGGAGTTTCTCCTGGGAGAGTGGTCACACTAGTGACTCCCCACTAGTCGTAGCCTTCCGACACGCGAGTGGTGCCACCAAGGAGTGGTGGCGAGGCTACCCCAGAGAGAGACGGTTTTAGACTGGTTTCCGTCGGGCCCCACGTCTAGTTGTCTTTGGCAAGTCTTCACATCGTGAAGTCTATACATTCAATTGATTTGCTTTGCTCAAGTCCGTACAGCCTTTTCCTTGGCAAGTCTATACATCGTTCATGAAGTCTGAACAACGAGCAAGTCTGTACATCGGACTAGTCTGCATCTGCTAAGTCCATACATCGTCCAGTGCATTGCATGCATCATTCATGAAGTATGTACATCGAGCTGAAGGCTGGCTAAGTCTATACATCGTCCGTCTTCCTTAGAGTCTCATGCATAACATGAAGTCTATACATCGCACAACATTCAAGTCTGTACATTGTGCATCATTTTAGTTGAAGTCTGTACATAGTGCATCTAGTGTTTCAAAGTCTATGCATTGTTGCACGTTGTGTCTGTCTAAGTCTACACATTGCTCCTTCATGCATTGAAGTCTGCACATTGCTGCATGCTCATCAAGTCCATACACTGGCAAGTCTTTACATTGCCTTAGTCTATACATTGGCTGCTGAATGTTCTTCAAAGTCTGCACATTGCATTACACTTCAGAAAGTCTGTACAGCGGTTGCCTTCATATAGGAAGTCTGTACATCGCATAGCACTGCATATATGAAGTCCATACATTGTAGAGTCTGTACATTGTATTCGCATTCACAAAGTCTATACAGTAAAGTCTATACAATGCATTACACTCTACAAAGTCTGTACAGGGTTTATACTTAAACTGATAATTCGATCCTATGTCTGACAGGGACTCCTGGCTGAGATTGATGACTTGGCTCATGATCCAAGGAAGGATGAGGTGCCCAGATGGTGACACGTGGAAGCAGCCCATCCAGGATGCTGCCATGTGGATGAAATTTCCTCGGATCTGGCGAATTCTTTGGGTGAGAAATGTGGAAGCCACACGCCCTTATCCAATCTGCTGCTGGTATATATATATATGAGCTTTCTTCTTCAGAAGGAGGCTGATCGATCGAGTGGTAAAGTCTATACAGTGAGACTGAAAGTCTGAAGCAGCAGAGAGCCACCGAGATCCACAGAGAAGAAAAGCAGAGAAGAGAAGAAAGAGTGAAAGGAGAGATGATTTGAGAGAGGTTCATTGAGAGGTTGTAACTCAGACTCTTGGTTCAGATACCAGAGCTGAGATGTTTGCTCATTGAGAGCTATTTCCCTTCCGGGTTTTCTCATTTTCGTTTGCTTCTGTCTTTTGTTTCCGAATCTGTTTCTTCAAGCTGTGAGCCAGCAATTGCTGTGGAGGTTTCCACTGGACAGGTGAAGCTGTAATCCTCAGCAGGCGAGACCAGGTCTCGGACGGCTAAGCTGTATCGCCCAGCAGTTGCAGAGGATTTGTTCCTCTGGTCAGCAAGTTGTGAAGCTCAGCGGTTGTAGGCCAAGCTGTATTGCCCAGCGGACGCAAGCTGTGTTGCGCAGCAGTAAGCCATACTCAGTTGAGTGTGGGGTGGACGTAGGTCTCCTGACTGAACCACCTAAAAATCCCGTGTGCCTTGTGTTTGTGTGATTGTCTATGAACTGTGTGCGATTGGATTTCCTGTTTACCTTCACAGTTTGATTTGCTTCTGTTCAAATCTAATACTCGAGTTAGTGATTTAGTAGATCTGCCTATATTCTGCATTAGAGCCTTATATTGGTTTTAAATTAGGCAATAGATCTATTCACCCCCCTCTAGATCCACTCTCCGTGGTAATAGACTGCGTCCATCTAACATAACAGTTGGTATCAGAGCCATACTCTTCTACAGGGACTTACCGCCCGAAGAGGAAAGGCAAAGATGGATGCTCGAGGGATGATAGCTGAAGGACACTCAACCACAAAGCCCCCATTCTAACTATGCATACTGGAAGAACCGTATGCAAGTATTTCTGAGGGCGAAGGATTACGAGATCTGGAAGGTAGTAAGCAAGGGACCTTATGAGCTGTCCCCTAATGAGGAAGTCTGGACCAAGGAGGAGATCAGGAGGTCTACACTAAATTGGAGTGCCATAAACGCCATTCAGTGCTCTCTGCACCCCACAGAATTTTCTCGGGTATCAGCTTACAATTCAGCTAAGGAGATGTGGGTTGCACTGGAAGTTATTCATGAAGGGACTTCTCAGGTTAGAGAAACGAAGGCTAATCTCTTTGTGTCTGAATATGAAGCATTCAAGATGAAGCCAAACGAGACCATCAAGGAGATGTACTCTCGATTAACTATCATCACAAATGGTCTTAGAGGTCTTGGGAAACCTCAGACAGAATACGATGTAGTGAGGAAGATATTGCGCTCCCTGACTCATGCTTGGCATACTAAGGCTACAGTGATGGAGGAGTCAAGGGATTTGTGAACCACAAGGGCTGATGAGCTAATTGGCTCACTGATGGCATATGAGATTAATATGCCAAAGATAGAAGAAGCTGAGAGGAAGAAGAAGCCAATCGCTCTGAAAGCTGGTACCAGCAAATCCAGCTCTAGCAATTCATCATCCGAGGAGAGCCTGAATGAAGAAGATATAACTCGTACTAAGATGGCAATGATGACCAGAGAGTTCAGGCGGTTCCTCAGGAAAGGAGCAGGACGATTCAGCCAAAAGAAGTATGGTGGCGGCCGAAGGGATAAAAGGTATAAACATAACCCTGCAAAGAAAATTGAATCTAATACTTGTTATCAATGCAGGAAGGCAGGCCATATGAAAGCTGACTGTCCAGAGAATCAGAAATACAAGGACAAGTCAAAGAAGAAGAACACGAAAGGGAGAGCTATGGTTAGCACCTGGAGTGATGAAGATGAAGGCTCCTTGAGCAATACCTCTGACAGTGAAGCTGAATCTGAACAGCCCATTTGCCTTATGGCAACAAGCTCTGAAGACAGAGAGGAGGACTCAGATGAGGTAATCACTAGATTCGAAAATTTCACTATTGTTGATTGGGTAGATGCCTACCATGAGATAGCTGATAGAGCTGATGATATTAGAAAGGAAAATAGGCATCTAAGAAGAAAGATTAACTCCATGCAAAATGATACAACTCTAACTAATAAAATTGCATGTATAGAATCTGAGAATAAAAAATTGAAACTCACATGTTCTGAATTAGAAGAAATCAAGAATGAGTCAAAAGCCTCTAAAGAAGAAAATGAGAGGTTAGAAAAAGAAACTGATGAACTGAAATTGAAAATTCAGAAATGTGAGAGTGAGATAAAAATAGTGAATGAAAAATATCAAGCTGTCCTAAGTGTGAATACAGAACTTAAAAAATCCATTGAAGACATTCAAAAGGATAATGAGGACAAGCTTAAAATTATTGAGAAAATGACCCAAGGTTCAGATAACCTAAATGCTTTGTTAGGGTCAAAGGTCAACTTCAGAAAAGAGGGCCTTGGATTTAATTCTAGTGCAACAAAGACCTTTGGAATGAAAACTATTTCATTTGTTGCACAAAAAGAGAAAGGACCTCTAATTAGCATGAATTCAAACATTTCAATGAACAAAACTGCCTGAAAAAGCCCAGTGCTGAGGAGAAGGGCAAACAAAAATTGAATGAGACTAGTAGAGCTAGCACATCCAAGCAAAATCCCAAAGCTCAGTCTCAGGTTAGGGGTCAACCTACACAGTCTTATAAACCCCATGTTAAGGTCACCAAGTCTCCACCATCATCACCACCTATGAAGAAGACCCAATACACACCTATGAACAGGTCAGTAGGGTCCAAGGTGCAGGGGAGGCAAAATGCCTTTAGAGCTCAACCCAAACATTACTACCAACCTATAGCCCAGTCCCATTTCTTTGCACAGTCAACCTATCCAAATAGGTCAAGATGGACTAGGACTCAAGGAAGGTTTACAGGTCATGGACATCAGGCTACACAGTCTTATAGACCTTACACCAGAAATTGGGTTAGTGGGTATGGCAATTGGACACCAAGGAACCAACATTTCTACAGCCAGCCCAATGATTACTATGGCCAAAATTTCATGAATACATCCTGGCCAAGGCACTGGCACAGAAATAATCAATCTGTAAATAATCATGCTAGTGTCAACAAGAAAAAGCAAAACAAAAAGAAATCTGGAAAATCCACTGAACAGAACTGTTTCAAACAAATGTGGATTCCTAAAAGTCTGCTTTCTTGTTTTAATTGCTTTTCATCTTCTCTGGAGCCCAATCAGTCTTGGGTTCCAAACTTCCCTACCTGATTGTGTGTGCAGGTATGCTTGGCAGCCAAGAACAATTTGTGGTACTTGGATAGTGGTTGCTCCAGGCATATGACAGGGGATAAGGCCAAGTTCTGCATGCTGATAGAGAAACAAGGAGGCCTTGTCACCTTTGGTAGCAACACAAAGGGTAAGATTGTTGGAACATGTAAGGTAGGTAAGTGTACTACTTGTTGCATTGAGGATGTCATGCTGGTTGAAGGATTAGCTTATTACTTATTTAGCATCAGCCAGCTATGTGATAAAGGATGCAAAGTGCTTTTTGACTCTCAATGTTGCAAAGTTTTTGAACCTGATTCCGAAACTGTTAAATTTTCTGGTAAGAGGATAATGAACACTTACATGATAGATCTATATGATATTCAACATTCTAACCTATGCCTTACTGCTAGTAGAGAAGACTTAGCATTTTTATGGCATCGTAGGTTAGGTCATGCTAGTTACACTGTTTTGCATAAACTAAATAAGCATAGCATGGTTAGAGGACTTCCTGAAGTTTTCTTTAAGAAAGAAAATAAAATCTGTGATGCATGCACTCAATCAAAGTTAACTAGAAAGTCATTTAAATCTAGAACAGAAAATCTATCTTCTAAACCCTATGAGCTGATACACATGGACCTTTTTGGGCCAACCAGGTCTGTCAGCTTATCAGGGAGGAAGTATGGGTTTGTCATGGTAGATGACTTCTCTAGGTATACTTGGGTATATTTCTTATCACATAAAAGTGATGCATTCTCAGAATTTCAAGAGTTCTGTCTTAAGAAAAACCAGAAAATTGAAAATATTTTGACTGATCATGGAGGTGAGTTTGAAAACTCACAGTTTGATGAATTCTAAAGGTCAAATGGAATTAACCATAGGTTCTCCTCACCAAGGACACCTGAGCAGAATGGAGTTGTAGAAAGAAGGAACAAAACCCTAGTAGAGATGGGTCGTACACTCTTGGTTGAAGGTGGTCTACCAAGAAGGTTTTGGGCTGAAGCAGTAAATACTGCTTGTTATGTAATTAACAGAGCCATGGTAAGACCTTCTACCCAGAAAATACCCTATGAGATCATAAAGGGTAAGAAACCTTCTATTGCTCACTTCATGGTTTTTGGGTGTAAATGCTTTATACATATAAATGATAAAAGAGACCTTGACAAATTTGAACCTAAAGGTGAACCAGGAATTTTTCTTGGTTATTCTGAAAACACCCGAGCATATAGAGTGTATAATCTGAATTCTAAAACTATTGAAGAATCTCAACATATAGTTTTTGATGAATCCTTATTAAAGACTAATATTGGTCAATGCAGGAATGAAGACATTGGTGATATTCTGAAAGAAGGAAATTTTGCAGACCAATCCGAAGATGAGGAAGGAAATGAAGAGCTTAATGAAGAAGAGCCTACAGTTCAGGGGGAGGTAAATGAACTTCATGATAATCCAATTGTTAACATTAGATATCTTAAAGATCATCCTGTAGATAATGTAATTGGAAATCTGCATGACCCCCCTAGGACCAGAGGCCACTTAAGCATTCAAAATGAATTGAATGCATATGCGTTTGTTTCAAATGTAGAACCCAAGTCCATTGACTGTGCTCTTAAGGATGTGCATTGGATTAATGCCATGCATGAAGAGCTCAATCAATTTGACAGGAATAAGGTGTGGCACTTGGTTCCACCTCCTGATCATGAAACAGTCATAGGGACTAAATGGGTGTTCAGAAATAAAACTGATGAATCAGGGAATGTGATTAAAAATAAGGCCAGACTTGTAGCTCAGGGGTATAATCAAGAATTTGGAATAGATTTTGAAGAGTCTTTTGCCCCTGTAGCCAGGTTAGAAGCAATCAGAATCTTATTGGCTTATGCATGTTCCCTAGGAATAAATCTTCAGCAGATGGATATAAAATCTACTTTTCTAAATGGGGAAATCAGTGAGGATGTCTATGTGAGGTAGCCTCCTGGATTTGAATGCTTAGACTTCCCTAATCATGTCTATAAACTAAGAAAAGCTCTCTATGGTTTAAAGCAAGCTCCTAGAGCTTGGTATGACAGGTTGAGGAAATTCCTCACTGATAAGAACTTCACAAGAGGTGTAGTTGATCAAACATTGTTCACCAAGGTGAGTCATTCAGATATTCTTATCATTCAAATTAATGTGGATGACATTGTGTTTGGGTCAACTAACCCCAAATTGTGTGAGGAATTCTCTCAAATTATGACTAATGAATTTGAAATGAGCTCAATGGGTGAGCTCAAACTATTTCTTGGACTGCAGGTTACACAATCAAAGGATGGTACCTTCATCTCTCAGTCCAAGTACATAAGGGATCTATTGAAGAAGTACAAAATGGACAACCTCAAGGAAATAGCTGCTCCAATGGGTACCTCAACCAGTTTGGATGAAGATCCTCAAGGTAAACCAGTGGACCAAAGGCTATATAGAGGTATGATTGGATCCCTTCTATATCTTACAGCATCTAGGCCTGACATTCAATTTTCAGTGTGTTTATGCTCTAGATTTTAGGCTAGTCCCAAAGAATCACATCTTAAATCAGTGAAAAGGATTTTTAGGTATTTACTAGGCACCCAAGAGCTAGGTCTTTGGTATCCTGTCAAGTGTGAGTTAGAACTTCTAGCTTACACTGATGCAGATTATGCTGGGTGTCGAGTAGAGAGAAAAAGTACTAGTGGATATTGTCAATTCCTAGGTGACTGTCTAGTATCTTGGGCATCTAAGAAGCAACACACTGTAGCTTTGTCTACAGCTGAAGCTGAATATGTTGCAGCTGGTAATTGTGCTGCCCAAGTACTATGGATCAAGCACCAACTAGATGATTTTCAGATAAAATTGAGATGTATTCCAATGTTATGTGATAATACTGGTGCTATATGCCTTGCTAAAAATTCTGTTCATCATTCTAGGACTAAGCATATAGAGATAAAACACTATTTTCTGAGAGATGTTGTAAATAAAAATGAAATTGAAATGAACTTCATTGAAACTGAAAAATAAATTGATGATATTTTTACTAAGCCTCTTGGGAATGAAAGGTTTAAATTTCTTAGAAGAGAACTTGACTTGTGTAAATTTCAGCATAATGAATAAACTCTCTGATGACTTGAATAAACCTTGTGATTGTTGAATGTTGCAACAGACTCATGATCATGCATGACATTCATATTTTTTTGGCATCACACTCATGATCATCATTGCATATCATAACAGTGGTATTTAATTCTTGCCATTCATTTGCAAAACTGCATGCATATAGACAGGGGGAGTATTGTTAGAAATTTAGAGTGGTCATCAACCTTATTGAAATCCAAATTCTTTGACCCTGAATGAGTTGAGTCTGACAATATGGTAATATGTTAGTCAGTTCTGATTCCTAAGCAATAGAAAACAGACTTCTTCTCTTATAAGAATTTTAATTACTTAAAGACTGACTTTGATGGTTTAAATTTTATAAACTTTAAAGTTTAAAGATTGCAATCAGTAAATAAGAAAGTTAAAAATTGATAAAGCTCTCAACCCTTATCTTATTTCATGTCAGACAAAGCTAATCATATCTGAAATCTGAAAACTCATCTGAAATCCTGTTAGAGAAGCTAAGTTTGTGTATTGTCCTTAAACAAGTCATTCTGAAACAATTAAAGGACAGCTAAGAAAAATATTGGCAAACATTGAAAATTAATTGAAAAACACAATTGGCAGAGCAATGGCTGGTAAATTACTGAGAAACTAAGTGATCCATCAAAGAAATGGACTATACTTAAGTCATGAAGTGTATCAGTTATCTCTGTATAAAATGATCAAAACAATAGGGTGGTTTCACTGAGTACCTGGGGGTAACTGGCGTCTGATAAATGTGTACCCTTACACAAAAAGGTGTAAATCTGTTCTATTGAATTTGATCATGGCAGAATGGTCCATCATGTTGAGTATCTAGGGGTATTGGCGTCTGATAAACATATACCCTTACGCAAAAAGACAAATGGTACCTGAATGCCCTTAATGAACTAATATTAAAAATGCTGTTCCTTCAAAAGAAATTTCATGGATGTCAATTTGTTTCATTTCAATACATGACCTGGTAACTCTTAACATTTTTTTACTGAGTCTATGAAAGTAAGATATTTTGAAACTGAATCTCTCATGCAAATGTGATTCTGGTTTATTGTTTTATCATACACAGAAAACTTATCCATTGATTGTAGTGCATGAACTCAAAATTTTATAGTCTTTAAACTAAAATTTTATCTGAAAGTAGTTTCTAAATTCATATGACTGAAGACTCTGTGCTTTAAAATGCTTATTCCTGAACTACTTGTTCAGAATGCCAGTCAGATGATCTCTCTTGTTCCTTCCCTTGTAATCACTTTCCCTCCTCTTTGTTGATGGCAAAGGGGGAGAATATTGTCTGTTTAATGAATTCTGAATTCATTCCAGGGGGAGTGTATGAATCATGTTATGGCAAAGGGGGAGATCTTGTGAGCAGGGAGTTAGTTTTTATTTTGTAGCATGCATTCATAACATCTGCATGACAATCTGAATAACAAATCATGTCTTTCATCAAAAATTCATCTGAATGACAGGTTGTTGCTCTTCTATATGATAGGGGGTTACCAACATCAAAAAGGGGGAGATTGTTGTGACTCCTCTGTGTTGATGATGTTGAGAATATGCTTTACTTCATTGGCAACACATTGTTCTGATTGATTGGCAACTGTTTATGTTTTGATGAAATTGCTTTTATCAGATTATCTGTGTGTTCTATGTATTTCACAAGTCTACACACTGCACACACACATAAGTCTTCACACTCAGCATAGTCTATACATCGTGTTGTGTTTGTGTTGTGTTTGAGCATCGTTGAGAACGTTAGTCTATACACTGTCCGTCTCACTTAGTGTCTTATGCATTGGGCAAAGCCCATACACTGCAGCTCACATAACTAGCAAGTCTATACATTGCATTGTGGTGTTTGTGCTCAAAGTCTATACAGTGCTTCCATCATTCTTCAAAGTACATACATTGCACTGTAGCTTGCTCGAGGTGAAGTCTGTACATCCATCAGTGAACTTCCAAGTCTATACATTGGTGAAGTCTGTACATTCACCAGTTGAACCTTCAAAGTCTGTACATTCACCAGTAGAACTTCGAAGTCTATACATTGAGATCTTTACATACGTTCAATTTTGCAAGTCTGTACATTGCTGCTTTACCAAAGTCTTTACATTGTGAACCTTCAAGTCTGTACATACTTTGCTTCGCTTAAGGTCCATACATCATCCAGTTGTCTTTGGCAAGTCTTCACATCGTGAAGTCTATACATTCAATTGATTTGCTTTGCTCAAGTCTGTACAGCATTTTCCTTGGCAAGTCTATACATCGTTCATGAAGTCTGAACAACGAGCAAGTCTGTACATCGGACTAGTCTGCATCGGCTAAGTCCATACATCGTCCAGTGCATTGCATGCATCATTCATGAAGTCTGTACATCGAGCTGAAGGCTGGCTAAGTCTATACATCGTCCGTCTTCCTTAGAGTCTCATGCATAACATGAAGTCTGTACATCGCACAACATTCAAGTCTGTACATTGTGCATCATTTTAGTTGAAGTCTGTACATAGTGCATCTAGTGTTTCAAAGTCTATGCATTGTTGCACGTTGTGTCTGTCTAAGTCTACACATTGCTCCTTCATGCATTGAAGTCTGCACATTGCTGCATGCTCATCAAGTCCATACACTGGCAAGTCTTTACATTACCTTAGTCTATACATTGGCTGCTGAATGTTCTTCAAAGTCTGCACATTGCATTACACTTCAGAAAGTCTGTACAGCGGTTGCCTTCATATAGGAAGTCTGTACATCGCATAGCACTGCATATATGAAGTCCATACATTGCAGAGTCTGTACATTGCATTCGCATTCACAAAGTCTATACAGTGAAGTCTATACAATGCATTACACTCTACAAAGTCTGTACAGGGTTTATACTTAAACTGATAATTTGATCCTCTGTCTGACAGGGACTCCTGGCTGAGATTGATGACTTGGCTCGTGATCCAAGGAAGGACGAGGTGCCCAGATGGTGACATGTGGAAGCAGCCCATCTAGGATGCTGCCATGTGGATGAAATTTCCTCGGATCTGGCGAATTCTTTGGGCGGGAAATGTGGAAGCCACACGCTCTTATCCAATCTACTGCTGGTATATATATATGAGCTTTCTTCTTCAAAAGGAGGCTGATCGATCGAGTGGTAAAGTCTATACAGTGAGACTAAAAGTCTGAAGCAGCAGAGAGCCACCGAGATCCAGAGAGAAGAAAAGCAGAGAAGAGAAGAAAGAGAGAAAGGAGAGATGAGTTGAGAGAGTTCGATTGAGAGAGATGAGTTGAAAGAGGTTCATTGAGAGGTTGTAACTCAAACTCTTGGTTCAGATACCAGAGCTGAGATGTTTGCTCATTGAGAGCTATTTCCCTTCCGGGTTTTCTCATTTTCGTTTGCTTCTGTCTTTTATTTCTGAATCTGTTTCTTCAAGCTGTGAGCCAGCAATTACAGTGGAGGTTTCCACTGGACAGGTGAAGCTGTAATCCTCAACAGGCGAGACCAGGTCTCGGACGGCTAAGCTGTATTGCCCAGCAGTTGCAGAGGATTTGTTCCACTGGTCAGCAAGCTGTGAAGCTTAGCGGTTGTAGGCCAAGCTGTATTGCCCAGCGGATGCAAGCTGTGTTGCGCAGTAGTAAGCCATACTCAGTTGAGTGTGGGGTGGATGTAGGTCACCTGACTGAACCACCTAAACATCCTGTGTGCCTTGTGTTTGTGTGATTGTCTATGAACTGTGTGCGATTGGATTTCCTATTTACCTTCACTGTTTGATTTCCTTCTGTTCAAATCTAATACTCGAGTTAGTGATTTAGTAGATCTGCCTATATTCCGCATTAGAGCCTTATATTGGTTTTAAATTAGGCAATAGATCTATTCACCCCCCTCTAGATCCACTCTCCGTGGTAATAGACTGCGTCCATCTAACATAACAAGATTTACTTGATACGGCATTCCACTACTCATACTTGTTTACTTGTTACTTGTTTACTGGAAAATTACATGAAATTCTTTACTTGTTCAAAGTCATTACTTGGAAATTCATCTTGATATCATGTTATCTCAATTACTTGGAAATTCCATTCATGTTTATACACTTCCCGATACAAGTTAGAAAATTATTTAAATTGTTAATACTTAAAGATTGCCTAGTTCTTAGAGATAAAAAATCCTACTGAGCTTTTAGGTCACCCTACGTTTTGGTTAATTGTTGCAGGAAATGAAAATGAACAAGGGAATGGACAAGAGTGAGAGAGTGATTTTCCTTTTTACCTAGGTTTATGTAGGTCATTAGTGATTTTACAAGAATGTTGTATTTTGGAGTTGGAAGTTTGTAATTGCCTTTATGGCTTATGAATTAGTGATGTAAACTTCATTTTGATGGAATAAAAGTATCATTTTCCCATTCATTTCTGACTTTAGAAATAATATTGTACATGCTCTGATCGACACGATTGTTTACGACTCTTCGCACCCTCGATATTCCGCGTCGGGGTGTGACAATGAGTTTCTCGCCGTTTTCTCACCGTTCTCGGTTTTTTGAAAGTGTGGCGGTCCTTCCAGTGACTGCCACTTCCTTTTGGCAGTCCCCGTTCGACCGTTTCAATCTTTCCATGCATGGGTTGGGCCTGGCGGCCTCACGATGAGCCGCAAGAGCCCAGGTGGCGACCGAAGGTTTGACCGCTAAGCCCAGTTGGCTGGCGTGGCCTTCGAGGCATTTTGACCATTGGTTTTTGACAGTTGGCGTCTTTTGGGTCTGGCGGCCGAGGGTACGCTCGCCTCATGTCTTTGGGCAGCCCTATATAGGACCGCTTGTCCTTTCATGACCCAGGGTGTGGCGGCCTATCATTGAACCGCTACAGTCCCTATGGCGGCCCAATGTTGGACCGCTAGCTCTTGTGGCGGCCCAAAGGTGGACCGCCAGCGGTTCATGTCCGACCGGAGGTATGTTTTGCCGATTCGAGTCTTGGGTGAGTGGACCTCGATCTGCATGCTGACCTGTGGTCTAACTGATGCTGGGCATCATGTGGGGGCCACACGTTAGGGTGCCGTGGGATCCCGGGAGGTGGTGTTCTCGACTTGAGTCACCGTGTATCGGTGTGTGTGCAGTGGGGCTTCCCCCTCATGTCGTAGATTTCTGCAAAAGATGGTTCCCGAGTGGGCCAAGTGTTTGGCCTTGGACTGTGAGTCCAGTCATCCGACCTGGGGCTGGAGGTTTCGCACTTTTCCCTGGGATCGAGAATCGACGTGGCAGCTTGTGAGCTACCTTGGGAATCGTGCTTCTGTGCTTTCCGCGTGGGCCGTGTGTGGCCTGTGGACTGTGAGTCTAATTACCCAGCCTGAGGCTGGAGGGTCTCTTGAGTTCCCTTTTGAGGGAATGGTCTCGGCGGCTCATAAGCTACCTCGGTATTCATGTTACCGTGGTTTTAAACCTAGGGATTATACTAGATTAATGGTGTTGTGCCATTACGTACGACGGTCTTGACCCCGAGTCTTGTGACTCAATGATGGGGACACCACCATCCGTCCTGACACTCTCGGCCATTCTCATCACCCCGGAGGCGTACGTCATGGTCTAGTCATTTATTTTGAGTCCTATGTATGTTTTTTTATTTTATTTGAGTCATATCATTGTAATTTTCATTTTATTTGAGTCATGTCCCTAGGTCTTGTGCTTATTTCCCTAGGTTTGAGTGTCATTAGGTTTATTAGTTAGCGATTGGGCCCAATTCATTGGGCTTGGCCGAAGGGCACTCCCCCTTCCCTTGGTTATTTGTCATTGTATTAAGAGTCAAGGTCTTTTTATAAAATGTGGGTTGCCTATATATAGGACCCCATTTCCCCCATTTGAACTAATGAATCAATGAATGAAAAACTTGCCATTTTGAGAGTTCAAACTTCTTATCTAGTGAAGAGATTCCATTATTTGGGTGAGAGACCCTAGTGGAGAGATTCCCCACCCATCCCTCTCTTAATCTCTCTCTTTCACTCCCCTTTCTCTCTCCTCCACACCCAATTTCAAAAATTTTCTCTCTCCTCCCTTCCCAACCACCACTCTCCCACCTGCCCCCATTAAAGGCCACTCCCCTTCCCCACACATCCCATTACTCCACCCCCTAGTCCCAAGAGAGCTTCCACCAATCCTAGCTCCACCTCCCAACCCCCAACTACCCCACCCACTTCCCCAAGCACCCTTCCCACTACCCCAAGCACCCATTCCCTTCCCCAACACAACCCCTCCCATCCCCAAGACCACCATTGAATACCCTCCATTAAGGAAAATTCAAACTCACTTTCCCTCCACCCACTTGTGCCCCCCTCACCTTCCCCTCTCCCTCAAAGCCCAAATTCGCAGCTCCTCTCTCACCCATAGCAAACACTCCCTTCCAGCCCCCATTCTCTACTCCCCACACCTTGAAACCCCCCCTCCTAGACCCCCTCACAGCTGGGGGTTGCCCCTACACACAACCACCTCATTTCCCCTCCCATCTACCCCATTCCCCATTACCTATCTCTACCATCTCAAGTTCTGGTTGCAGGCAGTAGATTGGCCGCAGGTTGTAGAGGCCACCCCGTCGTTTCCTGGGAGCTTCAGGTGGCATACCATATACTAACGAAAGCGTCTGCCTGTCTTCTTCGTAACGGCGGTGGTCCCGTCCCATTCCGAGTTAGAGATCAACCAGGAGAGCCATTCTCCCACAACTGCGCAGATCCCCCCTGGCAGGAGACCAGAGCCAGATTGGAAGCTCAACTGCGATGATTGTGTTGGGAATCGGATCAAGAGTTCTTCCTTAAACATATTCTACTATGAGTCTTCTAACATCTCCCAGAAGAAGAGCCCCATTTGGCGACCGGACCTGAAAGTTATTAATTTTCTCCCTCGGGTGCTCGGTTCTGTTTCCACTTAGTCTGCACCAACCCTTCCTCAGTGTTCAGAGCCTACCGGTTGACCCCGACATCAGTTGGCATCCCCGTCAGTCTTGCTTCGAAGAGGACTCGTCAACGGTTCCAACGACTCTGAAGGCACCTGATTCTGAGCTCAGGAGCGACCGTGGAAACCTCTGCTTCCTGCTGTTGGGAACCTGAAGCCGTCAGATCTGAGGGTCTGCCACCCTGTTCAAGCCCCTGCCCTGACCAGCAGCGGTATCCGAAGAAATTTACAAAATTCAAGCATCATCCAGATCCAGTTAAGAAGAATCTCCAAGTGATTTCGTCTGCAACAAAATTCGGGGCTGACCACAGCATCCAAATACCTGACAGTCTGTCCTGAGACACAGTCAGCGGGCAGATTCGGCTTCGACTTCCCTCTCTTCACTTCTAGCTCGAATTCCCCTCCCCGCTTGGCCGGCTGAAGGCCCCTCCCTGCGTGGAGGTCGTATTGAGTGTATTCATTGGCTTCCCTTCCCCGAGATCCCCCCCTTGCATGGGGGTAGTTCATGTATTATTTACACTCACAGGTTTGAAGCTTCATCGACGCGGCGTGCGGGTGCTTCCCCTCGCCTCCCCGCTCGCCCCCGTCTCTGACCGGAGTCAGTTTCTTCAAACCGGCTAGGTGAGAACTCGTCCCTTGCTCTCAATTATTCTTGTTCATTTAATATTCTCCAATTGCGCTATCGGTAAGGAAGAGAGCGCCCGATCTTAAGGCTCCACCGCACTTGTGCGACCCCCGTGGGTGTGAGTGAGTGATCCGCGTCCCTCGGCCAAGGCCAACACATTGAGTTGAATATCCGCACCTCAAGGGGAGGTTTGACTTAGACTTTGCTGGCCCTCTACCAGCAAGGGGCTTGTCCCATTTCCTGGACTCGGCATCCCCGAGTTACCCCCGGGTTAAGTGTGTGCGCCATACGAAGGTCCGCTTGCGTGGACTTCATAGCCTTGTGGTTGTGCTTGTTAAATTAGGTCTGAGGTTGTGTCACATCACTCAAGGACCGTCGGATTTAGTGAGTCTAGAGGACTGTCCAGAGTCCAGTAGCTTGATGCCACTTGGTTCTTCTCGACTTTCGCGCAGGGTGCGTGCATGTTTCTCGGAGTTTCTCCTGGGAGAGTGGTCACACTAGTGACTCCCCACTAGGCGTAGCCTTCCGACACGCGAGTGGTGCCACCAAGGAGTGGTGGCGAGGCTACCCCAGAGAGAGACGGTTTTAGACTGGTTTTCGTCGGGCCCCACGTCTACCAGCCAGAGTCCGACTGAGGGGAAAACCAGTCAGAGGGCCAGACCAGAGACGCACGGTCTGTGTGTGCACATGTGGTTGGGGGCGGTTGGACCCACGCTAACGAGCATGACCCCAGCTAGTCACTTGTTATGTGGTTACTTGTACGATGTCTCAGTTCCCGCTGAGCCGGAGGGAGACACCTGAGGCTCAGTCTAAGACGTCAGTGGACGCATCCGGCCTTACTTCTGGTGGGGAGGTACTCCTATCACGTAAGACGTGACTCTCCTATTTTCGGGTTCCATTTCCCATCTGTGAGACATGGTTTTCTGGACCGTCCGGTGTTTCCGAGGTAGTGTCCAGGGTGCTAGTAGCTTCACTGAGGTTACGTCTAGTAGCTTCACTGAAGTTTATGGACTAAAGTGCAATTATGTGTGTGTAGGACACCGAAGGTAATTATAAAAGAAGCCGGGGGCAAAAGGGTCATCACCATTTTGACCAAGTCAAATAAAGAATTCAAATTATTTTGGTTGGAGGGAAAGGAAAGTTTAAAATTTTGAATTCAAAGTTTGAAAAGGAGGAATCCAAACTTTAAGTTTGGAAACGAGGAAAAGGACATTCAAAGTTTGAATTAAAGGAGAGACATGATGAGCCTTGGGAAATGGGGTGCCTAAAGTCTAAGAAAGGGGGTGCCCACCTACTTTTACTCTTCCCCATGCATCATATTCCATTTGAATCTCAGCCATTCATCTCCTTTTGATATAATCTCCACCCTCTATCTACCAAACTTTCCCTATAAATAGCCCATGGTAAGGAGGAGGAAAGGGGTCTTTTCTTTGAGCAATCTTTCACTCTCCCTCTTTCTCTCCCAACCTTAGGCCTCCGGTTTCTCCCATTTATTCACCCTCCAAAGGCAACTTCAACGACAAAGGTGACTTCCTCCCGGTGTACACGGCGATCTCTTTCAAGGCGGAGCGATCCTTTCCAAGGCTCGGCGAGGAGGAGACGACGACGTCATCACCATTGCTACTACTATCTTCACATCTCAGGCCCCTCTTTTTTGTCATTGCTTTTGTGTTATGTTACTTCATTGTAATCTTGTCACCTCTTTGTTGTAAGCTTGTCTTGCACTTCATGTACTTTTTCTTTTAAGTTAATGAAGAGAGTTGTTCTTTTAATCTAGTTCTTGATCTTCTTCCATCTCTACCCCCTTCTTCTATCTCTTCTTTTCACTTCATGCAATTAATTTCTATAGCATAGGCGCATAATCATAGGTGTTTTTAATTAAGTGTTAGAATCGTTCTTTGTTTCATCACTTTTCTTCAAACAATCAAATCACAAATATTTTCCAAAGGAGTCCAAAGTTTTTAACTCTAAAAATCTCTTCTTCCTTGTGGATTCGACCCGTGCTTGTCCTAATACTACATTCTCTTTTGATCATTTTGTGCGAGTGCGGTTTTAAGATTGTTATACGCGTGTTTTAAACGACGAACTTTCGCGTAACCAATTTTTGGCGCCGTTGCCGGGGAAGAATGATGATTTTTGATTTAAGAACTTTGTTTTCCTTGTGTATATAGTGTACTAATAAAGTTCTCTTTTCTTTTTTTCTTTTTTTTTTACAGGTGAAAAAAAATTCAGAAAAAAAAGAGGAAAAAAGGGGAGAAAAAGCAACTTGAAAACTCAAAAAAATTAGAGGTAAGTTTGCCTTTCTTTCTTTCATCTTTGTGATTTAGTCATTCATTTCAAAAAAAAAAAAAAGGAACGAGGGAACACTTTTCAAGTAAGTATTCAAACTTTTTCTCTTTCATTTCAATTTCATTTCTCTACATTTCATATCTTGTGGTTAGATAGGTTCATTAAATAAAAACAAAAAAAAAAGCATCACTTGAACTTCAATAAAAATGTTCATTGCAAGAGTAGAACCCACACTTCCATGTTTTAGGTCATGCATCATTTAGGATAGAATTTGTTTTTCCTTGTTGTTTAATTATTGTTAATTGCATTATTGAAGATTACGGGAGGCAAGGTGAGTACTCTAATTTTTTCAAAAGCATGCTTATGCATTTCCATGCTTGCATAGAACCCCTTGTTTGAACTTGGTTTGTTGCATATCATTTCTAAAATATTCTAAGGGCAACACCCATAAACAAGATAAGGTGGGGATTTCATCACCCTTCCTTAGCCCACAAACCATAATTCCCTTGCATCTTTGCATGACCTAGACCTTAAATAAAATTCAGTAGACATTGGCCCTAGGTTCACACTGTGGTTCTTGTGTTATTTAAGCTTACCCTCTTGTGAAAACCGGTGCCTAAGGCAAGACGGTCGGACGGCAAACGCCTTAAGCGGGCTAGTGGTTTGGCATAATTAGGTCCCTACGAAAGTAGGGGGAACCTCCCACTACCCCACCCCTTACCTGGCCGGTGGAAACATTGAGGGTGAACTTAAGTTTCACTTTAGCCATTTTGTGAAACTCAATTTGTAAGTCTAGGTCACATCTAGGGCATTAAGTAATTTGTGTGATAACTTGTTTGTGTTTGCATAAAACAAAAATAAAAAAAATAAAAACAAAAAAATCTCATCTTCTCTCTCTTCGTCCTAGTTTGTATCAAAATAAAAAAAAAGAGAAAAATAAAATTAAAAAAAAATAAAACAAAAATCATTATAAAAAAAAATCTCTTTCATCTCTCTCTCTCTCTTTGTCCTAGTTCATGCAAGGTAGAAGATCTCAACATCCAAACCTACTAGGACCCATTCAGGAAATTGAGAGAGTCTTGTATCCAAGAGACGATCTCCAAGAAGATCTTATGGCCGAAAATCAAGGACCTCACCACCAAAATATCATGGCCGGAAATCCCAATCCTCCAAAGCAAATGAAGGATTACTTCATTCCCAACCAATATCAACCTCCATCTTGCATTTACATTCCTCAAAATCAAGCCATCCATTATGAGATCAAGTCAAGCACAATTCAAATGCTCCCCTCATTTTATGGAAATACCAATGAGGACCCCTACAAGCACATTGATGAATTTTTGGAAATTTGTTCCACGGTAAAAATCCAAAATTTCTCGGATGATGCCCTTAGATTGACCCTCTTTCCATTCTCGCTTAAGGATAAGGCTAAATATTGGTTAGGCACTATAGGGAAGCCAATGAGAACTTGGGCCGAGATGCAACAATAATTTTTGAAGAAGTTCTACCCTATAGGCCGCACCAATACCATGAGAAGGGCAATCACGGGTTTTACCCAAACTCCAGGGGAACAAATGCATGAGTCATGGGAAAGACTCAAGGAATTGCTTAGGAAGTGCCCTCACCATGGGTTGTCCAAATGGCAAATAGTCCAAGCTTTTTATGAGGGTCTATCCGATCAATTTAGACAAATGGTAGATGCATCATGTGGAGGGGCATTCATGAGCAAAAGCGAGGATGAGGCGTATGATTTGTTTGAAATGCTGAGTGAGAATTCTATCAATCATGCTTCTTTATCATCCTATGAGAGATCCATTGGGCCCTCCAAGCGGGCCGGATTCTATGAGGTCAAGGCCCGAGGTGATTTTGAACCAAGATTGGACATAAGTCTCATCACTCAAAAGTTGGATAAAGTAGAGACTCTGACTCAAAAGTTAGACCAACTCTTGACTTTGAAAGACCCTACTTGCCAACCATCATCCCATTCCTTCTCGGGTCAATCTATCACTCCACATGAGGCATGCACTCTATGTGCAAGCCCATCCCATCACATCACGGAGTGTCCAACTGTGGGTCAATTACCCCCTGCCATCCAGGAGCAAGTCTTTGCAGCCCAAGGATTCTCTAAGCCCAATAATGACCCATTTTCAAACACATACAATCCGGGCTGGAGGAATCACCCAAACTTTTCTTGGAAATCCCAACAATCTCTACCTCAAGCAACCAACCCTCTATTCATCAAGCCCAAAAGCAACCCATGCAAAGTCAATTTCAAACCCAACCCAACAACTTCAATCCATTTGGTAGAGGTCCACAAGCTCAATTCCTTCCTATGGGCTATTCACATTTTCAATCTAATCAAGGTCAACCCACTTACCAACCTCCGCCTCAATCCAACTTTGAAGATAAATTCAATCAACTCCAACAAATCATCTTGAATCAACAACAATCCATTTCCAAGTTGGAAAGTCAAATAGGACAATTGGCGGAAGGTACAATGAGAAGAGAAGTGGGTCAACTTCCAAGTCAACCCGTGGCCAACCCAAGAAATCAACCCCCGGGTTTTCCTCCACAACCAGGCCTCCTACCTCAACCCATCCCACAAGCCCAACCTAAAGGCCCAAAATTTAAAAATGTCAAGGCTATTTCAACTTTGAGGAGTGGGAAGGTGTTAGATGACCCATACAAGGATGGAAAGGAGTTGAAAGATTCCATAGAAAAGAATCAAGATAATGAGGATGCAAGCAAGGAGGATTGCACTCAAGATAAGTTGGGGGGAGATCCTAAAGGGAAAGAAAAGGCCCATGAAGATCCAAATTTCTATCAACCTAAGGTCCCCTTTCCTAATGCCCTAGAGCCCAAGACCACTAAGACTAGGCCGGCCCAAAATGAAGAATTCATGGAACTCTTTTCACAAGTTCACATCAATATTCCACTCCTAGATGCCATAAAACATGTTCCAGCCTACGCCAAATTCCTCAAAGAGCTTTGCACTCCAAGAAGAGGGCCCAAGTCGACCCCAAAGAAAATTTGGCTCTCCGAGGATGTTAGTGCGGTCTTGATGAATAATCTCCCTAGAAAGTTGAAGGATCCCGGTGCTCCCCTCATCTCATGTGATATAGGTGGTGTAACCTTTGACCGAGCCCTCCTCGACTTAGGAGCTAGTGTCAACCTTTTACCCACCTCTGTTTATGATCAATTTGACATAGGAGAACTCAAGCCAACCCCCGTCATTCTCCAACTGGCCGATCGCTCAGTCAAGACTCCTCGAGATTTGATAGAGGATGTGATTGTGAAAGTCCATGATTGCTACTTCCCCGTTGATTTTCTCATTCTTGACATGGCCTCCTCCTCGGAGTTAAGTCACACACCAATCATCCTAGGCCGCCCATTCCTTGCTACTGCCAAAGCCAACATTAATTGTGCTACGGGGACGATGGACATCTCATTCAGAGGTCAAAAAGTTTCTCTCAATGTGTTCAAAGCCTCCCAATATTTGGACCTAGATGAAGAATGTCACTTCATAGACATCTATGATGAAATTATTGAGGATGATCTGGGCATGGGTCAAATAAGGGAGGTCAATGCTCTTCAAGACTCCCCACATCATAGTAGCATTTGGCATAAGGTTGAACCACTTCCAGCTTTGCAAGATGAACCAGCCCTTCCATCACTTGAAAGCCCTCCTAAACTTGAGCTTAAGCCCCTTCCGGACTCCCTCAAATATGCATTCCTAGGCCCCGATCAAACCCTTCCTGTTATCTTAGCTTCCAATCTAACCCCTACCCAAGAAACACTTCTCTTAGAAGTCCTTAGGACTCACAAGGGTGCCATAGGTTGGACAGTGGCCGATCTTAAGGGGATAAGTCCGTCTATTTGCATGCATCACATTTACATAGAGGACAATGCCAAACTTAGTCGGGAAATGCAAAGAAGGTTGAAACCAAACATGAAGGAGGTGGTGAAGAAGGAGGTTCTCAAATGGCTCGATGCGGGAATTATTTATCCTATATCGGATAGCCAATGGGTGAGTCCTACTCAAGTGGTTCCTAAGAAATCGGGACTCACCGTGGTCAAAAATGAACAAGGAGAAGATGTGCCCACTAGGCCCACCACGGGATGGAGAGTGTGCATTGATTATAGGAAACTCAATGCCATGACCAAAAAGGACCATTTTCCACTCCCCTTTATTGACCAAATTCTGGAGAAATTGGCAGGCCAAAGATATTTTTGTTTCCTAGATGGATATTCTGGGTACAATCAAGTGGCCATTTATCCAGAAGACCAAGAGAAGACCACATTCACTTACCCATATGGAACATTTGCCTTTCGGAGAATGCCATTCGATCTTTGCAATGCACCGGCCACTTTTCAAAGGTGCATGATAGCCATTTTCTCTGATATGGTAGGAGAATTCTTGGAGATCTTTATGGATGATTTTTCTGTGTTTGGGGAGTCATTTGAAAATTGCTTAGAAAATTTAAAGAAAGTGCTTGCAAGATGTATTGAAACAAACCTTGTTCTTAGTTGGGAAAAGAGCCACTTCATGGTTCAAGAGGGCATAGTCTTGGGCCACATTGTGTCTGAACGCGGTATAGAGGTAGATAAGGCAAAAATTGACCTCATTTTTAATCTTCCTCCTCCAACCTCGGTGAAGCAAATCCGTTCATTCCTTGGCCATGCCGGCTTCTACCGCCGGTTCATCAGCAACTTTTCTAAAATTGCCTGCCCGTTAACTCTTCTCTTGGCCAAAGATGCCCCATTCCATCTAGATGATGCTTGCTTAAGGGCTTTTAATACCCTTAAAGAGACTTTGACCAAGGCACCCATTCTCCAATCTCCCAATTGGTCTTTACCTTTTGAAATCATGTGTGATGCCTCCGACTATGCTATCGGGGCAGTTCTAGGCCAAAGAATTGACAAGTGTCCGGTGGTGATATATTATGCAAGTCGCACCCTCGCTGATGCTCAGCTTAACTACACCACCACAGAAAAGGAGCTGTTAGCTGTTGTCTTTGCCCTTGAAAAATTTCGATCATATCTCTTAGGGGCAAAAGTCATTGTGTACTCTGATCACTCAGCTCTCAAATATTTGTTCTCCAAAAAGGATGCCAAGCCTAGACTCATTAGGTGGATCCTCTTACTCCAAGAATTTGATCTTGAGATCCGAGATAAAAAAGGTTCTGAGAATAAAGTTGCCGATCATCTTTCTCAGATTCTCACAACTGATAATGCTCTTTTGCATGATTCATTTCCAGATGAACACCTCTTGTCCATCACCCATAGTCAAGTTCCATGGTTTGCGGATATTGTCAACTATTTAGCTGTGGGACAAATTCCTAATGGGTGGTCTAAACATGAAAAAGAACATTTCTTTGCCAAAATCAAACACTATTTCTGGGATGATCCTGAATTATTCTACATGGGTCCGGATCAAATAATTAGAAGGTGTGTCCCTGAGGAGGAACAACAAAGCGTTCTGAACTTTTGTCATACTTTAGGTTGTGGGGGACACTTTGCGGGAAAGAAAACAGCCGCTAAAGTGTTACAAAGTGGATTCTTCTGGCCCACTCTCTTCAAAGATGCCTATGAATTTAACAAGACTTGTCTTAGGTGTCAAGCCATTGGAAACATGAGCAAACGGGATATGATGCCACTCAACCCCATTCTAGTGGTTGAAATCTTTGATGTTTGGGGAATTGATTTTATGGGGCCCTTTCCACCATCATTCGGACATGAGTACATTCTTGTGGCAGTCGACTATGTGTCTAAATGGATTGAAGCCATTGCCACCCGGACTAATGATCACAAAGTTGTCATGAAGTTTGTCCGAAAGAATATATTTTCAAGGTTCGGATGTCCGAGGGCGATCATTAGTGATGGAGGTTCTCATTTCACTCATGCCCAATTCCGAGGTCTTCTCAGAAAATATGGGATCACTCATAAGATTGCCACTCCCTACCATCCCCAAACAAGTGGCCAAGTGGAGACATCCAATAGGGAGATCAAAACTATCCTACAGAAATCTGTTAGGCCCGATAGGAAGGATTGGTCTGAAAGATTGGATGACGCTCTTTGGGCCTATCGGACAGCATACAAAACTCCCATTGGCATGTCTCCATATAGGTTAATCTTTGGGAAAGCTTGTCACCTACCCGTTGAGCTTGAGCATAGGGCCTATTGGGCTATTAAACAGTTCAATTTCGACTTGGCCCAAGCAGGATCTCATAGGGCCCTACAACTAAATGAGTTAGAGGAGTTGAGGAATGAAGCTTATGAAAATACTAAGATTTACAAAGCCAAGACCAAAGCTTTCCATGATAAACACATTGTGAGAAAATCATTTCAACCTGATCAAAAGGTTTGACTTTTTAATTCTAGGCTGCGCTTATTCCCTGGTAAACTCAAATCCAGATGGGACGGACCATTTGTTGTGCTCAAAGCCTTTGATCATGGTGCTGTCAAAATTCTAGATCCTAAAAATGGTCAAATTTTCACTGTTAATGGTCAACGTCTCAAACTCTACTTGGAGAACACACAACTTTGATCAAAGGAATCAATCCCATTGAGTGACCCATGATAAATACAAGAATGTTGTCTGGCTGAAGACGTTAAACTTAGTGCTTGTTGGGAGGCAACCCAACCATTTCTCTTCAAAAATCTAGTGAAGTATTTTCATTTGTGTTTGTAGGAGCTGGAAGAAGTCGTTCGCAAAACTGCCTGCCAAAATAGTTATGTCTGCATACCCCAGGTTGTACCTTTCCTTCCAAGCATTCATGTATGCATTGTCATGTTTATATATTATACATGCCATTGAGGACAATGTCATTCAAGTTGGGGGGGGAGAGAAAATTTTTCATGATGCATATATTACAACCTGATAGAAGTTCTTTCTCTTGCATGTCATCATTACATGAAACTAAAAAGATGTAAACCCCATTTTGAGTTTCATGATTCATGCTTAAATTAAAAGTAATTCTGGAATAGAAAAGGCTAGGGAGAAGGATGATGGAAAATTTAGTCAATCTAGCCATGGAAAACTGATATAAGAATCCCTTTAAAGTTCATGTGCACTAAAAAAAAAATTACATTACACACTAATGAAACAAGCAAGACAAGCCCTCTGCTATTTTAGGTATATTATCTGATATTCTACACTTCTTAAAAAAAGAGATCTTTATACAAAGCTTTCTGCCAAATTATCTATCAAATAAGTGCAATGGCACTATGAGAAAAAAAAAGAAAAAAAAACACCATGAAAAATGCCTCTAATCTTAGTAACCGGGCCTACTTCACCTAAGACGTGTTGAGGTTCGCGTAAAACGGAAAAGGGAACCTGAATCTGCGAAACTGGGCCTGCTTCTCCTAAGGTAAGAGTCGAGGTTCACGTTGAGCAGTGAAGGGTAGTGCAACATCATGTGTGGTATAAAAGATCCCAAAGGGATAAAACAATAAGACAGATAAAAAGCTAATATACTTAATGCTCTGATCTAAGAGGTGCAGGGTTGAAAGACATTTACTTGGAATAGCGAATGGGGGATGCAATTGTCTAAGCTGTGGATTTGGTAGTTACACATGCACAAGTGCTATTGAGCTTTAACTTGAATTCTTAATCATGTACAATTAAGTTCCTACATAAGGCTAGTGTGCATTAATGATTCCAGATTCCTAATCTTTGGTCGATTCTATGAAGGGATAACTGGATATGAGAGCATGAATTTTGTAAACTCTTGTTAGTCCTAAAATACAATTTATTGGCATTGCTAAGGGACTAGCAATGAGTAAGTTGGGGGGTGTGATAAGTGGCCATTTCTTATGATAATTCATTGCATGAACACCATTTTATGTGCATATAATTAGGCAATTATGCATATTTCATAGTTAACCTCAACTCCGCATTTAAATTGGAGCTTTCACGTAAATTGATTAATTCAATTGTCTTATTTAATAATAAATTAAAATTGAGGGTCATGAGCATTAATTCTCCATTACATAATCATGAGCATTTGAGATTGATGTGCACATTGTGGTAATTTTTATGGACTAAAGTGCAATTATGTGTGTAGGACACCGAAGGTAATTACAAAAGAAGCCAGGGGCAAAAGGGTCATCACCATTTTGACCAAGTCAAATAAAGAATTCAAATTATTTTGGTTGGAGGGAAAGGAAAGTTTAAAATTTCGAATTCAAAGTTTAAAAAGGAGGAATCCAAACTTTAAGTTTGGAAACGAGGAAAAGGACATTCAAAGTTTGAATTAAAGGAGAGACATGATGAGCCTTGGGAAATGGGGTGCCTAAAGTCCAAGAAAGGGGGTGCCCACCCACTTTTACTCTTCCCCATGCATCATATTCCATTTGAATCTCAGCCATTCATCTCCTTTTGATATAATCTCCACCCTCTATCTACCAAACTTTCCCTATAAATAGCCCATGGTAAGGAGGAGGAAAGGGGTCTTTTCTTTGAGCAATCTTTCACTCTCCCTCTTTCTCTCCCAACCTTAGGCCTCCGGTTTCTCCCATTTATTCACCCTCCAAAGGTAACTTCAACGACAAAGGTGACTTCCTCCCGGTGTACACGGCGATCTCTTTCAAGGCGGAGCGATCCTCTCCAAGGCTCGGCGAGGAGGAGACGACGACGTCATCACCATTGCTACTACTATCTTCACATCTCAGGCCCCTCTTTTTTGTCATTGCTTTTGTGTTATGTTACTTCATTGTAATCTTGTCACCTCTTTGTTGTAAGCTTGTCTTGCACTTCATGTACTTTTTCTTTTAAGTTAATGAAGAGAGTTGTTCTTTTAATCTAGTTCTTGATCTTCTTTCATCTCTACCCCCTTCTTCTATCTCTTCTTTTCACTTCATGCAATTAATTTCTATAGCATAGGCGCATAATCATAGGTGTTTTTAATTAAGTGTTAGAATCGTTCTTTGTTTCATCACTTTTCTTCAAACAATCAAATCACAAATATTTTCCAAAGGAGTCCAAAGTTTTTAACTCTAAAAATCTCTTCTTCCTTGTGGATTCGACCCGTGCTTGTCCTAATACTACATTCTCTTTTGATCATTTTGTGCGAGTGTGGTTTTAAGATTGTTATACGCGTGTTTTAAACGACGAACTTTCGCGTAACCACGAGGTCAGGTGGCAGAGCGGAGTGTTCTGATCGAGAAGTGTGCTCGGGTGAGTGGAGGATCTTCTCGGTGAGCTGCTGTTTCGTTGAGCATGATGTTCTTGTCGTGCTCTGTGGTGTCAGAAATGACGTGTCGATCCCGGCTATTCTTGCAGATTTTGAGGCAGGATTGGGCTGTGGTTTCCCAGTAAGTCTTGCTCTTGTGCTCTTGTATGCGAATGGGTTGTGTTCGCCTTGGATTTGGTTGAGATGAGAAGGTTCCGCGGTGGTTTCGGGACTAGAGGATGAGCGTCGACAATTGTCGATTATGGCTTGTGTTGCGTCTCTTGGCGTGGTGTGTTGCAGTTCGAGGAATTGCAGTGGTGGTGCATCGAGAGATGCTGTGATCGTGGTTCGACGTGACACTTGCTGAGTGTGTCGGAGGCGCTGACCTGATGGAAGCAATGGGTTTCTTGGTGTTGGAAGGTGCTATTCCCAGCATGCGCGAGGTTTGAGGTCAGGTCGGGCATGGAGATTCTTCCGTTGGTCGGAGGTATGTCGGTTTCTCCTTTGGTTGGAGAGATTGTGTTTAGGTAAGGTTCATCGTCTTGCATTGCGTGTTCGGATTGGTTGGCCTCGTGTGCCATGAAGTCCATGCGAGACATGATCCGTGTTTTGGCAAGGTGGTTGCCTATGGGTGTTGTGCCCATTTCCCCTGGTGTGTAAGGATAGTGGCACTGTTCCGGAAGGACGAGTGCTGGTTGGGCGGTGTTCGCATTCTTGGCTGGTGCTAGAACTTTTCGATACATGGAAGTTCGGAGCCTGCAGTGTTGCAGAGGATTGCCAGATTTGGGTGAATCTGTGCCTGGGGTTTGAGGTAATGGAGCTTCCCTCACCCTATTTCCTGAAGTTGGCTAGCCGAGCTGTGGATTGTTGGGATGATGAGTCCCGAGTTGCCGTGTTGGCCGTGCGCGCGGATCAGAGTGCGTAGCGGAAACCTGGTGGGCCCATAACCCACAGGTCTCAGGATCATAGCATTGGTTGCTACGGGCGGGTTTCCTGAGGATACGTTGAGCATTGGAGTATTGATTCCTCTGTGTGAGACGTGTTGTTGCCGTGCCGTTACTTGAGGTATTGTGGTTCTTGGTTGGCAGGATGGAATGTTTGGGAAAAATGTTGGCAAGTGTGTTGCATGAGTACCCTATTCATGTGATGGAATTCGTGTTAGGCATCGGTGTGACCCAGAGGGGGTTGTCGAGGATGTCACCTGATGGAAGTCGAGGACGTGTTGGTCGAGTCGGTGGTTTGGTGCCCGACTTGTGTCGCAAGTTGTGTTCTTGAATGAGATCGTGTTCTAGAGAAAGTGATCTCTAAGAGATTTTGGGTTTTTGTTGGTAGCTGCGAGTGACTGGTAAGGCTAGTCTCGTAGTCGACCATGATAAGATGTGTATTGCTTGGGGACCCGTGTGCATTGGTCGTGGCGTTGGCGACCAGATTACAGTAATATTGGATGGCACTTTCCTCCCCTAGAGGCGTGTGCCATGAATTGTTCCGGTGGTGTCCCGTGGCTCTGTGATAAGGGTAGGAATCAGGATTGACAGGTCTCCACTTGGATTAATTGAGACGAAAGTTTTGATGAGACAGGACGGAAGAGTGACGCCTGTGGGTGGAGGCCTTTTAGTGAGATTGGCATCGGAATGGTGGTCCTTGATGAGACATTGGCGTTAGAGTGGTTATCCCTGGTCTGGCGACCAGCATGGGAGGATTTCCCTGTAAGTCTGAGTCGAGTGAGGTGATGACTGAAGACTCCTGAGTCTTGTCGTTGGTTTCATCGTGCTCCCCTGCAAGGGTAGAGTTGGCACGATGCTTGAGATCGGATGCGATATCCGAGAGAAGTTCAGCTCGTGATGTGGTAATTGTCTGTGTGTGAGTCAGCGGATGGCCTGTTGTGAGTTGGATCGTGCCCGTTGGGCCGATGGAGATTTCTCGTTGAACAGCAGCTGGTGACCAGCGTGTGGTCTTTCACAGATAGAAGATGCTGTTGTGAGCTGATGGAGGCTCTGTATTGGTTGTTCCCTTAAGTATGGTGTGCGACCTGTCAGCTGATTGTGAAGCTGATGTGCGATTTATCTACTGACCATTGGATGGATCGGTAGCTATTTCTCACGGCAAGGACTGTGTCTCCTCGGTGGCCGGGATGGAGGCAGCGGTGCCATGATTGGTTCTCACATTGTGACTGAGGTGATGCCAGACTGTGTCCTTTCGTGTGTGCCTGCTCTGATGCCCAGTGTGCGTGACATGCGGAGCGAGGTGTCGTTCATGATTATAGTCTGGCTGCGTCCCTCAGGATTGGTGCTTTCGTGAGAATCGAGGTTTCTATGCTGGGACTCTGACAACGTTGTCAGTTGGTTAAGGTGTTCTTCCCCTGTGACTTGGTGCTAGTCTTGAATTTCGAGGACAAAATTTCTTTAAGGGGGTAGGGCAGTAATGCCCCGGACTTTCCGGATATTTTTCGGATCATTTTCGTGGGTCTCGAAGTGTATTTTGTGATTTACATGTGTTTTTCTCTGATGTGCCTTCGGAACTCTGTGCAGGGCGAACCGTGGCGTTCTCCGACTCCGAGATAGTATCGGCGCATTGTGCTCCTTCTGTGAATCACGGAGGTAATTTTTCGTAATTTTTTGAATTTCCGCAATTTTTGGGCTTTTCTATATATTAACCCTTTAACCTCTCTCTCTCTCCCCATTCTCTCTTTCTCACTCTCTCTCATCTCTTTCTCTCCCCCTCTCCTCGGGCGGCCGATCGTGGCAGAGGAGGGCGAGGCAGCGATGGCGAAAGGCGAGGAACTAGGAACGGGTCGAGGATTGAGGGCCGGTGGCGCGGTGAAGCTCGGGTGCGAGTTCATGAACCGGTGAGGGTTTCGTGGAGTTTTCTTCGTGGATCGGTGTCCACAGCGTGTCGAATCTTCGGTGGAGGTAGGGAGATGGACCCTCAGCTCGTGCACTTCCTTTCTAATGAGTTTTGTAGGCCGTGGCGAGCCGAGCGTGGGTTTATTGCCATTTTGGGGAAAAACCATGATTTTGGGGTGTGAGCCCGATCTAGCATTTTAATGTGTTAATCTGTGGTTTGAGGGCATCTTTGAATGCCTAGGGGCTTGGGGAAGGGTTTCCCCTCTGTTTCCCCATCACCCAGGGGTGATTGGGGCGTGGAATGAGTTTCCCACCATTTTCCCGCCGTTCTTGATTTTCTAGAAGTGTGGCAGTCCTTCTAGAGACCACCACTTCCTTCTGGCGGTCCCCGTTCGACCATTTCAATCTTTCCGTACGTGGGTTGGGCCTGGCGGCCTCACGATGAGCCGCCAGAGCCCAGGTGGTGGCTGAAGGTTCGACCGCTAAGCCTAGTTGGCCGGCGTGGCCTTCGAGACATTTTGACGGTTGGAGGCTTTTAGGTCTGGCGGCCGAGGGTACGCCCGCCTCATGTCTTTTGGCGGCCCTATATAGGACCAGTTGTCCTTTTGTGACCCAAGGTGTGGCGGCCTATCGTTGAACCGCTACAATCCCTGTGGCGGCCCAATGTTGGACTGCTAGCTCTTGTGGCGGCCCAAATGTGGACCGCCAGCGGTTCATGTCCGACCAGAGTTATATTTTTTCGATTCGAGTCCCGGGTGAGTGGACCTCGATCCACGTGTTGACCCATCGTCTGAATGATGCTGGGCATCATGTGGGGGCCACACGTTAGGGTGCCGTGGGATCCGGGGAGGTGGTGTTCTCGACTTGAGTCACCGTGTATCGGTGTATGTGCGATGGGACTTTCCCCGCATGTCATAGATTTCTGCGGAAGATGCTTCCCGAGTGGGCCAAGTGTTTGGCCTTGGACTACGAGTCCAGTCATCCGGCCTGGGGCTGGAGGTTTCTCGCTTTTCCCTGGGATGGGGAATCGACGTGGCGGCTTGTGAGCTGCCTTGGGAATCATGCTTCTGTGTGTTCCGCGTAGGCCGTGTGTGGCCTGTGGACTGTGAGTCTAATTACCCAGCCTGAGGCTGGAGGGTCTCTTGAGTTCCCTTTTGAGGGAATGGTCTCGGCAGCTAGTGAGCTACCTCGGTATTCATGCTATCGTGGTTTTAGACCTAGGGATTAGACTAGATTAACGACATTGTGCCATTGCGTACGACGGTCTTTACCCCGAATCTTGTGACTCAAGGACCGTTGGATTTAGTGAGTCTAGAGGACTATCCAGAGTCCAGTGACTCGATGCCACTTGGTTCTTCTCAACTTTCGCACAAGGTGCGTCCGTGTTTCTCGGAGTTTCTCCTTGGAGAGTGGTCACACTAGTGACTCCCCACTAGTCGTAGCCTTCCGACACGCGAGTGGTCCCACCAAGGAGTGGTGGCGAGGCTACCCCAGAGAGAGACGGATTTAGACTAGTTTCCATCGGGCCCCACATCTACCAGCCAGAGTCCGGCTGAGGGGAAAACCAGCCAGAGGGCCAGACCAGAGACGCACGGTCTGTGTGTGTACAGGTGGTTGGGGGCGGTTGGACCCGCGCTGACGAGCGCGACCCCAGCTAGTCACTTGTTCTGTGGTTACTTGTACGATGTCTCAGTTCCCGTTGGGCCGGAGGGAGACACCTGAGGCGCGGTCTAATACGTCAGTGGACGCATCCGGCCTTACTTCTGGTGGGCAGGTACTCCTATCATGTGAGACGTGACTATCCTGTTTCCAGGTTCCGTTTCCCATCTGCGAGATGTGGTTTTCTGGACCGTCCGGTGTTTCCGAGGTAGTGGCCAGGATGCTAGTAGCTTCACTGATCTTGAATGTTGTTAGTGTTGTGTTCGCGATGAGGCGGTCGAGGCTTGACCTTGGATAGCGTGTCCAGGTTGGCCTTGTCTTGGGAGACATGCCTCTACGGTAGGGTTGCCGTTGGTTTTACCTCAGTAAGGGGTGTTAGTGTGGTCCGGTTCCTGATTGTGAGATCGAGATTTCTCTTTCTGCTTGACCGGTACAGTAGGAGTAGTTGTAGTGTCGAGTTTTGTCTGGCCACCGAGTTACTATTCCTGCTGCCACTGTTGTTCTTGTAGTTACTGCTTTCCGTGCCGCCGTTGTTCTCAGTTGGGGTTCCGCAGGATCCCTACTGAGCCAGTGACAGGAGGCTCACCCCTGCATTTCAGGTGCGGCGGTTCTTCCTCGAGGTTCAAGGGTGCTGTTCGGAGGTTCTTAGCTGCCAGCTTGTCGGGCCGAGTGTCCGCTTGGCATGTGGTACGTTTTACTACTTTAGATTGTACTTTCTGTTAGATTAGACTCTGTTCTTGTAGTTGTTTATTTATTTCTGTTAATTGTTTAATTATCCTTTTTTATTTCCTATTTCTTTGTACCTCCACACTCCTTTTAGCTATTTCGAGCCCTCCGGCTCGTGGGCGGCAGGCCAAGATTCGAATGGTATCAGGTTCTTCCCGGTATCCGGATCTTGGGTCGTTATAGTATCATCTTGAGAGGAAGTAAGATTTGAGTGTAGCCAGCCCAAGTTCTTAGGAAATCGCTTCAAATTGAAGCTACATTGGTTTGCCATTTTTCTGTTCGAAACTTTTCTATTTCATTTTGATCCTTGTTTTGAATTTATTCCTTGTTCTCTCTGAAATCTCTCAGAGGAAGGGAGAGCTTTCTCCAGGTTGTTCCCTCTATGGAATCAGAGGAAGAGAGGTCCGAAACCTCTGGTTTGGTGAATTGCTGGGAGCAACCCACTGGGTTCCCTCTTGGTAAAGAGGAAGGGAGGTTGATCCTCCGGGGTTTTTCCTCCTGGGTTGCAGGAGAAGCAAGGAGTTGTTCCTTGGGGAAGCTGTGTGACAGCGTTTGTTGTAGACTGAGTCTGCTGTGAATGTTGCTTGGTTAAGCAAGGGAATCTCACTCAGTTCAAGTGAAGGAGTTGACATAGGCAGATCATGGATCTGGTCGAACCACTATAAAGTTGCATGTACGCTGCTTGATTGCTTGCTCATTTGATTTCTCTTCTAAACCTGTTTGAATCATTCCGATGGTTAATCTGTTTGGGACTCAGAACAAGCTACAACTTCCCACTGGTATATCAAAAGGAGTAGTTGGAAGGGTAGGTCAAGCCTATCTGGAAGGCTGCCTCTTGCGTGATGGGATCATCCGATCAAACCTCTGCCAAGTACCAATGTATGTGATTACAAGCACATTCAGGTGTAGCTAACACATTAGTCTTGCATTAGCATCTGTCATCTTGAATTACTTATTGATCTTCTGTTGACACCTTGAAAATGAACAAGGGTGGAAGCAGATCATACCCATAGTGAAAGACCAATGATGAGGCTCGTCAACCATTTACCCGGCTAAAGCCTTTGTCGGCCGAGCTGACGTCCTGTGCCGATGTCACTCAGATGGCAGCACTAACGAAGCAGTAGTCATTTGACTAATGAGACCTCCCAGCACACTTTAATAAGAGCTGTGTTACTGCCTCATCCAAGAATCCACAGATGACATGTCAGCGTAAGTCAGATGTCGGCTTATTAACAGATGTGATGTAAGATAAAGATGAAGCCGGTACCGGCAGATGAAGATTGTAAGGGCTTTTGCAAAGTCAGAACACAAGAAGAATCGTCTCCACAGATTATACACCCGGCTGAAGTCTTCCCAGACTAAAGCTGATGTCCGATCTCGTCACCATTCAGGTGACGATATCGATAAAATGATGCCCGGTTTTGTCATCATTCAGATGGCAATACTGATGAAACCCCTGTCTGCGGACTGATGAAAACCCTGCTAATGATCTCAATACAAACTATATCACCAACGGAGGACCCTCTTGGGTACTGATGTACGTGAAGGGCCTATCAAAGGCCTGGTCAAAGAGACCTAAATGGGCCTTTAATGGTGGCGCCGGGAGCCACTTTGTCAAAGCCCAAATGCTGCACAAGGTTGGAGTCCTGCGCGCCGGGAAGCCTTCAGCTGAGGCGCGCTGTGAGGTGTCTGCCGAGAAGGCAAGGAGGGACGGCTATAAAGCCCCTTCCCTTCGAAAGGCTGATGGTCGGTCAAAAGTCAGAGATAGGAAGAAAAAAAGGAGCAGTAGAAGCGAAACCAGATAAAAAAGAGCCAGAAGAGAGACCGAGAGGGAAAGAAAGAAGAAGCTTAGAGAAGAAGAAGAAAGGGAGACTCAGGTGGGTAGCCCGGGGAGGGAGAGGAGTCAATGCTCCGCCCTCCCCCCATGCTTTCCTCTTTTTATTTTCTTTTTCTAATGTAATCTGGCGAGGCTTTCTCGATGTATCAATGTAGCCGGAGGATTCCGGTCTCGATTTCCATCTCTCTGTCTTTCGTTTACCTTCTACGATCTGTACAGGTTTGGGATGATGCAATAATATGAAAGATGAACATGGCTCGTTTGGGCATTCGATCGATTGAAATATCTGCTGTATTTCTCCCATTCTTGCATCGGCTGTTCTTCTGAATCTCGTTTTGCCTAGATGTTATAGCTTTCCGATCCATGTTTCGACCTCCCCTCCCTAGCCTGTCCTCTGGTGAAAGACGAAGACGGAGTCTCAACCCTCATCCAGTGGGTTATTAGGCTCTGTCCCTCCTCTTCCTCCCCCTCGAATCACGGTTTCCTGGATATCACAGATGTCTGTCGAGCTCCCATCTCGTTCAGGGTCAGAGACATCAATCTCTTGACCGTCTGAGTAGCAGGTGAGTATAGAAAACGCCATACGTCCCATGAGGATTCGATAATGGATGATCTGCCCTTCGACTGATGCTAACCCCCGCGTAAACCCCTTCTGCAGTCCAGATCTTGACTCAATCCGAGCCAGAAATCCCAGAAATCTCCTGAGCAGAGTATCGCAGCCAAGCCATAAACCCCTTTTAGCCCCTTCCCGGCGTGGCCATTTCCCCAACGAGAACTACTCTGCCGAGAGATCCCCCTTGCTTTAGCCCCTTCGGAAAGGCAAATAAAGCCTATCCCAATACAGCCTTCCCGGACCGGGGGCCTCCCGGCGCCGGGTTCCCGGCGCGGTCATTACCGCGCCGAGAACCCTTGCGCCGAGAGCATTCCCCCTTGGCCAATAAAACCCACGCCGGGAACCATGCTTCCTGCCACCCCTGCTTTACGTTGTGAATCCTCCATTCCTTGAACCCCGGAGGAAAGCCTTCCTGCTACAGGCCAAGAAACCACACAGATGCCCTCTGAAGTCCGATCAACCAAGCCTTGCATCTTGTCGAAGGATACTCTAGATCATCATATGTGCCTAAGGGATAAACATCATTGGGGATAACTCCCCTACATAACCTTACGAGCCAGAGAAACTCTGCCACTGCATAAGTTTCAATGGCCTCAAAGGGATATTAAGTTGGTGCTGTGATCACATACACGGGCTAGGGGTCCCATACCCCCCATATTCTGGCTTTCATCCCGGCACTCTGTGGGTGATCGTCTATTACTCCCTGGCATACGCTAGGTACGGGGGAGGTGCTGCTGAAATCCTCCCAGCCGATGAAAAATAATACTGAAGCTGTCCTCTGGGCTCCGTATGGTGATGGTGAAAAGGACCTCTGTGTGGGGCTCTTCCCCTCCAATCCCTCTCAGTTCTCGGCCTCCTTTGAAGCATATACAACTAAAACCAGTTGAACCCCATCTCTAGTCTCCAGAGCCAATCTACTCTGATATAATTCTCAGAAAACTCTCAAAATCCTAAAAACAGGGTACCGTAAAGTCCTAAACCCCTCACGGCGCCCAAACACCCCTTCTCGGCCAGCTACCTCTCGGCGCCACCAGCTCCCGGCGCGGCCTTCAACGCGCCGGGAACCCCCAGGCCGAGAGCTCCTCTTCCCCCTTTAGCCTACGCCGATAACCCCCTTGGAGAATCTTCAGCGCGCCGGGAAGTCGGCGCCGGGAGCTTCCTGGATTCTTCCCTTTGGCTACGCCGAGAACCTCCATCTTCTTGCTACTCACGCCGGGAGCCTTAGCCTCCCATCTGTGGTCATGCCGAGAGCCTAAGTTGCCACCCTGTGAGCCCAAATGCCCAGAGCTAACCTACACAGAGATATTCGTGGATCACCAGATGTGTCCCGAGGATAAAGTTAAAGGGAGGTAGACTCCCTTATGTCCCATTGATTCGTGTCAAAGTCACAACGACGCGCCTCCCTCTTAGCTCCGGTGAGCCATGCCAATGCTTGAGTGTCACCAGCTCCTGTGAGGGAAGAATCAAACATTGCCTTAGGGCATACGTGTGTAACGTGGAGAGGCCCGACCTCTCTCTTTCTTTCGGCTTTCTTTCCGGCACTCCGTGGGTGATAGCCTATTTCCCTCTGGGCATGATCCAGACCATGGGGAAGTGCCGCCGAAATGTTAACCGATGCTTTAAACCTCCGTCATGATCGCGGCTCATCCTGTCCGCGATTGATATCCTCTGTTTTACCTTTCCCCTGAGTCTGATTGTTTTTCGAGCCGTCGATTCAGCGATATCGTCTGTTTCTACAATCGATGTTATTATCTTGCCCGCCTTCCTGGCTCTGGTATGAAATTCAAACTGCGCACATAAAAAGAATATCCTTTTTATTATTGCCTCTCGAGGCCTCCTATTTTGGCGTTTAATCAAGGGTTGTCCTTCCTTGGAAGGGCGTAATTAACGTCATAGCCTTTATGGTATGACGGACTTCTGGTCCCGACTCGGACTTCACAATCGACTGACCAAGTCAGATCGAGCACACAATAAAATCGTCACACACGTGACTGGCACGCCTAATAAATCAATAAATCAAAAATCCAAATATAAATAAAAATATAAATAAATAATACAATGAAATAAAATAAAATCCACGTTCCACAAGCTAGCACGCCCGGTGGGACTTAGTCTCCCTTCATCTCTACGCCACAATAGGAGGCCCAGCGGGCCCCCCTCAAAATTCTGATCCTGTGCGCTTTCCTTATTCTCAGGAAGCTACAATGACTACTGGACTTATGTCTGTACGCTTCGGCCAACAACCGATCGATATGCATGTGCGAGAGGGTTACCTGGCGGTACCCCTGTCATTCGGAGCAATGCCCCCTGCTGTCGGGCTGCCCAACTGTCTGGGCCTCGTCTTCACCGACCTTCTGCAGGTGAACAACGACGAGCAAGGCACCACTGCAGGTGCCCCTATGAAGACTGCTAGTAAGAAGGCTAGCTTACCGGAGAAGACGACCTCGACGGCCGTCGCCTGCTATGTACACCAAGTTCAAAGGAGGGACACGGTTCCCGCTGCTGCCCAGATGGGAAAGAGAAATAACCGAAGAAGCCGGTATGCTACTGTTGAGCGTCATCTTTCCAATTCTGGGAAGACAATGATGATGGGAGATGTTAGGGTGAACCTCAACGGTCGCCCCAGAGAAGTCCGGCCGGACAGGATTATCCCGACTGTCCAGACCGACAATAGGTTCCGCGTCCTGGCCGCTAGGAGGGCCAATTGGGAAGCTGATGAAAGGAAGCGGCTGGCGCCCAAACCAGCAAAATATAAACAGGTCTGGCGACCAAAGAAGATTCAGAGCTGGGCCCCAGCTCAATATGAGAAGAAGGCTACTGAGGATGCTGTTGCCCGCTTCAGGACAGGAAGCAGAAGAGAAGAAAGAAACTACAGAAGAGATGATATTGCTGCTTACCCCAAGGCTCGGGGAAGGAGAGATGAAAAGAATGGTGAAGGAAGGAGTCTGATTACTACTCACCCCGTGATGAGGGGCAGAAGATATGAGAAGAAGGAAGACCTTACTGTCACCCATCCCAGGGCCAAAGGCAAAAGATGGGAAGGGAGGAATTATGCCGACACTGCCAACTGCTGCCAAGATGGCGACATGGGAATGAGTGAACCAGTCACGGTTGCCATTCCAAGAAGACCAAGAGCCTGTGCCAGACAGGCTGACATATTCAGATATTCTAAAGCCGAGCATTTGAATGCTCAGATGACAAGACTGGCTCATCAGCAGAAAAGTCAGGAAAGATTGATACTCCGACCAGAGCCGCGAAGGCACGATCCGGAGGAGATGAAACGAGTGGTCCAAGACTACTTCCACTACCTGGGGAACTCTGCCCTCGGTCAGCAAAGATTATCCCGTGCTCTGGGCACCGTGGATGAAGAAGAAGGAGAAGCCCTTCAAGAAGTAATGCTCGGAGTCTCCTCCTCCGATTCAAATGATTATGAAGAAGGCCGCAAGGCCGGATATGATAAAGAAGACCTGTATAGAGAAGAGGCTGAAGAAACTCTGATATTTCCCGCCCTCTCTGCTCTGCTTGGCTTCGCTGCAGCCGGCCATGGCCGACGCGGCCGGGCCATCTTCTTCCTTGGAGCCGTCGCTGGGAAATCCCTCAACCAGCAGTCAACGTACATTTGCGCAGGTTTTGATGGAATCCAAACAGAGATCAAGAACTGTTATTCCGGTTAAGGAACCAGCTTTCACAGACAGAGGAGAGCCGACAGTGTTCTTTTCTAAAGAAGAGGTACAAGCATCAGTTAGGTTTTTATCTTTCCCTGTGGTGGCGAAATGTTCATATGGCCGGCCACCTTTTGCTGAGATCAAAAGCTGCCTGATGCAGCGCCTTACACTCCAGTCGGATTTTGTAATAAGTAAGCTAAATCCTAGACATCTGCTTCTCCGTTTTGAATGTGAATCAGATTTTACCAAGCTGCTAATTCAGAAGAATTTGTATATAAAGGGCTATCTCTTTCGATTTTTTCGTTGGACGACGGATTTCTGCTTTGATGCAGATCCGCCCACGGTGCCAGTGTGGATTGGATTCCCTGCTCTCCCTGCCAATTTTTATCATGAAGATTGTCTGCGTTCTATCGCTGGTAATTTTGGTATGGTTCTTCGGATTCATGAGCGCTCGCTGGCCATGACTGATACTTCTGAGGCTTTGGCCTGTGTTGAGTTGGATTTATCTGCGCCACGCAGGGATAGACTTTGGATAGATTCAGATGATGATGGATTTTGGCAAGCAGTCAGTTATACTCGAGTCCCTGTACTCTGCTCATTTTGCCATAAGCTTGGACACTCTGCTGAAATCTGTAAAAAAAAACTTGGCAGAGCTGCTCGTTCTCGAGTACCACAGGATACAGAACCACCCAAGCAAAATCAGGAGTTTCGGCCTAGACAGATGAGTCCTAGAGCTGCTCGACAAAATGTGGCAATGGAGCAAAATTCTGTTCTGCACATCAAATCAGTGGACCAAGAGGTATTCTCTAAGGTTGTAGGTCCTCTGGATGCTACGAAGGTCTTCTTAAAAGAGACCTCAGAACCTGTTAGAGGAGAGTTTGAAAGAGCTGTTTCTATAAACTGCTTGGATATTGGAAGTTCTGTGGTTAGAGAAGATCTCATCCCTCTCTCTAATACGGAGAATGCTATTTCAGAGGTTGTTGCTATCTGTCCACAAACTAAGGATATTCAAGAAAAGGTGATGGGCTTAGTCTCTGAAGCCCCAGGAAAAAACAATTCTGAGAAGCCCCAAGATGAGGTAAAGGATATTGATCTATTAAATGCTGGTAAGATTGTGGCTCACAAAGCTTTTGCAGATAATGGTTTTATGCTATTAAATGTGGGTATTAAAGAAGGTGGATATCCAATTAAGCCCCACGAGGGTGGAGTTATTACCAGATCTAGAGCTAGATCTTTGGAGGATATTATCTGGAATCCTGAATGATTCAGCCTATTATTATTTGGAATATAAGAGGAGTTGGTAACTCTAGTTCTCGCAGAAGTTTAAACAATTTAGTTTCTTCAAATAAAGCCTGTCTAGTGGCAATTTCTGAACCTATGCTCCCCTTTAATAAAGCTTCCGAGTTAGGAAGATTGCTGAAACTTAATAACTATGCTGGAAACAACGGAGTGGAATCCAAGATATGGGTTTTTTGGCATGAAAGTCTTTCCCTGGAGGTAATTGTATATTCCCCTCAACATATTACCTTGGGGCTAAAAATGGACAATTCTTTTAGTGAACTATACACTTTTGTATATGCTTCTTATGATCTTCGAGTCAGACAGTCTCTGTTCAGTGACCTTGCTATTTTTGCTAGTTCGATTTCAGTTCCCTGGTTAGTGGGGGGTGATTTTAATTGTGTAGCTAAAATAGATGAAAAGGTGGGTGGTGACCCCCCCTCCTTGGCTTCTATGCTAGCTTTTAATTCTTTCATATGCTCTTCTAGATTAATGGATGCTGGTTTCCATGGAATGAGTACAACTTGGTCAAATAACAGAACTGCTGCTGCCAATATTCGTGCAAGGCTAGACCGGATTCTTATTAACAGCTATTGCTCCACTGTGGCTCCCCAATTGGCAGTTCATCATCTTTTAAGGGGACCTTCGAATCATTCTCCTCTATTGATTGTTTTGGACAAGGTTAAGAAAATTCCTGGCAGGTTCATATTTCAAAAAATGTGGTGTTCTCATACTTCATATAAGGAGTTGATCTCAAATGTGTGGCAGAAGGTTACTAGTGACCATCCCAATGCACTGGTAAGGCTCTCATTGAAATTGAAAGCAGTCAAATCCTCCTTATGCCAATGGAACAGGGAAGTATTTGGGGATATCTTCTTAAATAAAAGTCAAGCAGAAGCAATTGTAAGGACTCAGGAAACTTTATATGATACTGACCCTTCTAGTGTTAACAGAGAAAATCTCATGGCAGCAAATGCTAAGCTTCGTCAGGCTTTAGCAAGGGAGGAATTATTCTGGCATCAGAAATCCAGGATGGAATGGATAGAGAATGGGGATAGAAATACTTCATTTTACCATGCTGTTACTCAAAGTAACAGAAGAAGGAATTTTATAGACAGACTCAAAGTTGGTTCACCTGTTGAATGGTGTAATGATCAGGCCTCCCTTCAGGCTCATGCTGAAAGTTTTTTTAAACAACTCTTTTCCACTGAACAGCATGAGGTGGACTCTGCAAACTTGGATTGTATCCCCCATCTGATCACTGATGACCAGAATAAGTCCTTATGTGCCCTACCGGATGATAAGGAGATTCAGGATGCAGTGTGGGCTTTAAAAGCCTCCAGCTCTCCAGGCCCTGATGGTTACACAGGGGAGTTCTTTGTTTCTTCTTGGGACATAGTTGGAAAGGATGTAGTTGAAGATGTTCATGCTTTCTTTATGGGCTTCCCTCTCCCACAAAGTATTTTTTCATCCCTTATCACTTTGGTTCCTAAAGTTAATGATCCAAAATCTTTTAATGACTTTAGACCAATAAGCCTATGTAACTTCTCTTACAAGATTATATCCCGGATTATATCTGAAAGGTTGGTACCTTTGATGCCCAATATTATATCACCTGAGCAAGGAGCTTTTGTAAAAGGTAGATACATCTTAGAAAATGTGGCTATGGCAAGGCAGTTGATGGTGGATTTAAATAAAAAGGTTAGAGGCCATAATGTTATTTTCAAATTAGATATGACAAAGGCATATGATAGGATGGAATGGGATTTCATCCTAGCAGTTTTGAGAAAGATGGGCTTCAATACCAGATTTACATCTCTTATTGGCATGTTGTTATATAACAGCTGGTTTTCTATCAACTTCAATGGCATGATCACTGGCTATTTTAAGTCCAGCAGGGGCATAAGACAGGGAGACCCAATTGCACCTTTTCTATTCATTATTGCTTCAGAAGTTCTTAGCAGAGGGCTTTCAGCTTTATTCTCATCTGGTCAACTGAAAAGATACAAAGGCCCAAGAAATTGTCTGTAGGTCTCACATTTACTTTATGCAGATGACACATTGGTCTTCTTAAATGCAAGCAAGCTTAACATTGATGCTTTCAAACATTTTATAAGCTGCTATGAAAACAGCTTTGGGCAAAAAAGTAATACAGGAAATAGCAGTTTTATTCTCTCATCTAAGGCACATGTTGCTTTAAGACAGTCTATCCGAACATGGACTGGCTACAAATGTCAAATTGATGGTCTGACCTATTTGGGTGTACCAGTCAAAAGAGGTAGATATCTCTGTAGTGACTTTCAATTTCTTATAGATAGAGTTCAAGCTAGGCTTGAAGGTTGGAAATCCAAACTACTTTCAGCTGCTGGAAGAGTAGTTCTGATCAATTCAGTTTTACATAGCATTCCAATCTATCTTGCATCTGCTTGTAATATCCGCAAAAGGGTTCTGCATTATATTGAGAGTCAGTGCGCAAATTTTTTCTGGCATGGAGATCTAAACACCAATCGTCATCACTGGATTGCTTGGCCTTCTATCCAAAAACCTAGGCTTGAGGGAGGCCTAGGCATCAGAGATATACAATGGGTACAAGTATCTTTGGCAGTTAAAATGATATGGAATATCCTTAATGGGTCATCTTTATGGTCCTGCTATGCTCGGAGGAGATTTATCAACATCCATTTCACCTGCTGTACTAAGCCCTTTCCTTCTGGTATGCCAAAAGCAATATTTCAACAGGCCAAGGAAATTATTCTTCAGCATAGTAGATGGTATATTGGCAGTGGATCTCAGGTTGATTTTGTGAGGGATAATTGGACTGGAAAAGGCCCTCTGTCTGCTAATAACTTTGATTCCTCAGTTTTTCACTTCCGGGAGGTCTTTTCAGACCCCCAACATGCAGCTAGGAGTTTACTCAATGACTCTGTTTCTTTGTTCAACTTTCAGCTGACTGATGACCCAGATATCTGTGTATGGATGGGAAATCCAAGAGGCAATTTTTCTACCAAATCTGCTTACAACATCATTAGACCAAAGGGCACAAGAAGGTCTGCCTGGGCAAAACTTTGGCATCCATTCATTGCTCCAAGAGCAGCTTTATTTACATGAAAGGTTATTCATCGTGCAGTGCCTGTGGATAGTAGGATAAGGGACTGCGGTATAAACTTGGCCTCCAAATGCAACTGCTGTGCTCATCCAAGCCAAGAAGATCTAGACCATCTTTTTATATCCAGCAATCTGGCAGCAGATCTGTGGGATTGGGTGCTTCCTCTGATCAATCATATGGCGTGGTTAAGCAGTCTGATGAGGGCATCACCCAGGATTCCCTCTGGCTCGGCACATCCCTCCCTCCCGGAGGCATCTAGGAGGCGACTCGTTCCCCTATTATGGGCCCTAGTGCCTCTATCTACCCATCATATGAGTTTATTTCCTTTTAGCATGTAATTCTCTATTTATTTGAGTCTAAGTACCTAAGTATGTAATCATCATGTGGCTAAGGGGGGGTAATGGGCCTCCTCATTTGGGCCTGGCCCAGGGGCGCCCCTTTTCCCTCCACAAGTCATTTGAATTCCTGTCTTTGTTTTAGTTTCCAGGGACTTATTGTAAAAGTTGTGGTTCCTATAAATAGGACCCAACCCCCTCCATTTTGAGTTAATGAAGAATTGATAATTTGAGTCCACATTGAGATTTCCTCCCTCTTCTCTCTCTCTCTAAGCATTCACTCTCTCCTCTCCTAAAGGGGCCGGCCCCTTCTCTCTCTCCTCCTCTCTCTCTCCCCCTCAACCTTGGGCGAACCAGCCCCTTCACCTCCCCTCCCACCTGCCACCTCAGCTGCCACCTCACCCCCTCCACCCCTTCACCTCCCCTAGGCCATTAACTCCATTCATTTCCCCCTCTTCCCAAGTGACCCTTCCCATTCCCCATACACCTTTCCTACTTCCAATACACCCCTTCCTCTCCCCCAAGCATCCCTCCCACTTCCCCACACCCCATTCAAGGCATTGGTGCGACCCAAGCCACCCCCCCTTGGCTGGCTGCGCAAACACCATCTCCCACACCTTACCTCCTTGCCTTGGCCGAACCACACCCCCACCCCCACCAGCTTCGGCCTCTCCACCCCCCTGCCCCATCCCCCACACCAGATCCGACCTCCTCACCACCCTCACACCTCCTCCCCCTCCTGCCATCACCCTACAACTCCAACACTAGCCAAGACCTCCATTTTCACTTCACCCTCTCCCTCCCCTCACCCCCCCTCTCTAGTTAGTTCGCTGGCAGCAGAAAAGGGCCCTGAAGATCACGTCTGTTCGGGGCTCATCCGGCATCTTCTGAAGGCGTACCACCCATCCACGGAAAGAGCTCGGGGTCTACTTCGCAGGCGAGGCGATTTCGCGTTGATCCGAGCTCGGGACTGTTCACAGTGGCGGTTCTCCCCCGACTGCGCAAGACAAGACCTGCAGTGGACTTGAGCCGGAGAAGGGAGCTTCCCACGACCGCCGGCGGCAGAATCTGACACGGGTCTCTTCATCAAATTTTCTCCCCTTCAAGTCTGGGACCAGGAACAGCAAGCGGAACGGCCATCCGAGGTCGAGGGACGAAGTTATCCCTTCTTTCTCACAGGTCAGTCGGTTCTGTCCCAGTCAGGCTGCTCCGACCAGTTAGCATTCTGTTGGCCCTCCCCGTCTCCACCGACCTCAGACAACATCGAGACCAGATTTGCTGGAAAGTAGACCCCCAGACGGTTCCAACGCCACCCGCCGTTCGTGAATCGGAGCTTGGGAGCGGCCGCAGCACCACCGGCAACCTGCTGTTGCAGACAGATTGATCAGAGTACCAGAATCTTCATCCCTGTTCGTACCGCCACCACGGTCAGCGGCGGCCAGACAAAATTCTCAGAAAATTCACAGTCGACCAGGGTCCAGTGAAGAAGAGAACCCCACCAGCCACGTCACCGGCAAAATTCTGGAGCGGGAACTACGCCCCGAACAGTGATCAGGGGTCAGAACTTCAGCAAGCGGACAGAACAGCACAGTCCACCGTCCTTAGCTCTTACCCGATTCCCATCCCCCGCCTGGCCGGCTTAAAGCCCCTCCCTGCGTGGAGGTAGTGTTTGGTGTAATAATTCATCCCTCTTCCCCACTTGTGGGACGTGGTAATTGTAATAAACAGGTTCAAGCGTCACCGGCGCAGTGTGCGGGGAACACACTTCCCCGCTCGCCCTCGTCTCCGAGCGGGATCGGCGTCTTCACGCCGGTCAGGTATTCTCTCACCCTTGCTCCCTCGTCTTTCTGCTCATTTAATATTTACGCTGCAATCCGCTGGTTAGAACGAGAGTGCCCGGTCCCGTTGCCACCGCCCTTGAGTGGGCCATCGTGGTTGAGTGAGAAAGAGAGTCCTAGTGCCCCCAAGGCACCCGGCCGCCCACGAATCGGGCTCCACACTTGCGGGAGGGCTAACACATAGCGGTGCTGGTTCCTAACCAGCTAGGGTCTTGTCCCAACACCCTCTCTTGGTATCACCAAGTCACCAAGGGGACGCGTGTGAACGTGGTGTTGAAAACGTTGCAATTATCGCTTGCTTTGAGATTGTGTTGCGAAGTACGTCCAAGGGTTCATATTCACTTGTATGCTTGTGGATGCATAGGTCTAAGGGTCATTATCATCCTAGGTAGACCGTGTCACATCAAGTGGTATCAGAGCAAGTTTTAGACTTGTCTCTACTAAGTCTAGTCCTAGGGCGCATTGTCATCTAGTTCATGAATCATGGCTACCACATACCCATCCCACTCGGCCCACTACCGGGATCCGATCAACCCAATACTTTGGGACATTATTCGAGATGAGGGTGTTACCTTTGATGGGTCGCATGCTAGTGATTACCTCAAGTGGGAGGCTGCAATGGAAAGGAACTTTGAGAGGAATCGGGTATACGGACACACAAGAGTTTGTAGGGCCAAGGGACAAATTCGGGGTCAAGCCAAGATAGAATTGGAACACATAGAGGCCATAAGAAGGATTGAGAGGCAAGAGCCCATTCACTCGTGGGAAGAGATGACGAGAGAACTTAGGAAAATCTACATTCCAAAACCTTCCTACTCTTCCTACTCACACACCCCTAGCCCGAGGAGCACCACCACTACTCAATCCCAACCCGGCCAACTTAAGACCATCCATAGGACTCCGCCCCCACCACCCCTAACCGATCCCCTCTCCACATTTCGCCACCAACTCCTCTCCCTTAGAACCCAACTGTCCCAACTACCCACCCCTCCACCTAGGCCCCCAAAGACCACCACCCTCCAACCCACAAATCCCTACCAAACCCCTCCACCCCAAAGAGTTGAGAAAGTGATTGAAGTTCATGAAGCTCCCCTTGAATGGGAGGAAGAATTTGAGGCACAATGCCAAGAGTCAAGTCAGGAAAACCCAATCCCCACCAACCTTCCCCAACTAAAACTCACTTCCATAACCCTCACCGTTCAAACCCAAGTGGATCCCGTGCCCACCCCTCCACCTAGGCCCGCACCGGTCACCACCCCGCAACTCACTATTCCCCATGAGACCCATACTCCCCAAACCCCCGTAGCCCCTACTGCTACCCCTCCATTATCCCCTATAAGGGATGCCCCACCCAAGATCGACCAATCCAACTGTCTTCACCCAACCCACCTTCCACTTCCAACTACAAACCTACCCCAACCTAGACTCCCACTACCTCCACTTCCAACCCCAACCCAATTCCGACCTTGCTCATCACCTTGGGGGCGCCATGCACCTACCATCACCACCCCACCCCGAACATACTCTCTCACCTCTTTGGAGGAGGAACCCATACCCGACCCCAAAGTTGTGAACACCCCGGACCCAATTCCCAACATGGAGACCACACATGTCCAAATTGAAGAAAAAAACTCACATGGTAACCCTCACCCTACACCACCCTCTCTAGATGGGACCGAGCTTATTTTAGGAGATACCCTTGTTAGCTGGTTGATGGGTAGCCCAATTAGAGAGATGATGGCCCATGCCTACCCTCCCATGGAACAACACCTCCCCATAGTCCCTCTCTCCTCCTATCACACCACTATCCAATCCTCCTATGAGGTTGAGAGTTGGGATGACCTTCTTAAGGGCCTAGCATGGCAAATAGAGTTGACCGACATGTTGGCCACAATGGCTAACCAACCTAGGAGCGTTGACCTCCTACATCTATGTGTCGGATCCATCACCACAGCTTACACTGTAGGTTGCTACACTAGCGACCTCCTTCTAATCCTCCCCACACCCGACGAACCTAAAGCCATCCATGACTTAGAAATGCTTATCTTGGGCCGAATGCAAGGAGCCCCATCCGTGGCTGATCATCCCACTCACAACCTCAGCCCAAAGAAAGCTGACTCCCCATCTTTTGATTCTGAGGACATGGAGGTCATTCCCCTAAGAAACCCATTCCACGATCCATTTGACCCCTTCCAATGGGAGTCAGGGACCATCCATGACTCATCCACATCACCCGCTATCCACTTATTCCCACCTCCACCTATCATGAAGGGCCAAGCCCTCTCCACCCATGACTCACCCAACTTATCCACCCCCAACCTTTCTCTACTCCCACTCACCATGACAAGACAAGCCCACCTCATCCATGGCCCACTCAACTTAGAAGACACCACCCTAAAGGATGAGGGGTTGACCCACTCCATGCCATTCCCCTTCCTAGACCCCTTCGACCTCTGTGAGTGGGAGCCCAAAGGACATCACCCAACCTCCCACATGGAAATCACCCAGGGAATAGGAATGCATTTGCCTTGTCACGCCACATCTCTTGACATGATTCTTAAGTCAGGTCCATTCATCCCTGTTACCCACATGGCAAGAAGGATGCATGATTGGTCTATATTCGGGAGTCATGGCCCCCCTTCATTCATCATGGGTCATATTCATGCTAGGAGCATATGTGGATGTCCGGGCCCCCCAACATACATCACCCCTATGCATGATAGGTTGACACACGGCTGCCCCGGCCCTCCTAGGTCCATCAAGCTGTACCTAGTCACATTACATGATAGCTCCACTTATGGTTGTCCAGGACCCCCTTCATCCACTAGTGAGTCAACACCCACAAGGTTGCATGAGCATATTCGCAACAACAACAACAAAAGCAATGAAATTTACAAGAGAGCAGCTGATTCACACCACCGCCACCAGGAGTTCCACATTGGTGACTATGTGATGGTGAGAACTGAAAGGTTATTCCCTGGGAATGCCTCAAAGTTGAGGGCACATGGGACTGGTCCCTTCCGGGTGCTGGAACGTCTTGGCACCAATGCTTATGTGTTAGATCTCCCAGAGGAGTACGGAGTTAACCCCACATTCAATGTGGCGGACCTGGTGCCCTACAAGGGCCCCACGATGGCACCCAGTAAGGATATCCAGCCAGATTCATCCCTTGAGAGTGCCCCCACACCCCCGAGAGCTCCACCAAACCTGAGGGACCAGCGTGATACTGTGGCGCGAATATTGGATGAACAGACCACCAGCACGAGGAACAAGGTCTATGAGAGGTACTTGGTCCGGTGGAAGGGCCGCCCACCCTCGGACGACGCCTGGGTGAGTAGGGAAGACCTCCAGCAGCTTGCGTCCGACCTGTTGGAGCAGTATCGCAGCAGGGACGGTCTTTACTCGACAGAGTCGAGTCTTTCGCCGCCCGGGAGATTTGATGAGGGCATCACCCAGGATTCCCTCTGGCTCGGCACATCCCTCCCTCCCGGAGGCATCTAGGAGGCGACTCGTTCCCCTATTATGGGCCCTAGTGCCTCTATCTACCCATCATATGAGTTTATTTCCTTTTAGCATGTAATTCTCTATTTATTTGAGTCTAAGTACCTAAGTATGTAATCATCATGTGGCTAAGGGGGGGTAATGGGCCTCCTCATTTGGGCCTGGCCCAGGGGCGCCCCTTTTCCCTCCACAAGTCATTTGAATTCCTGTCTTTGTTTTAGTTTCCAGGGACTTATTGTAAAAGTTGTGGTTCCTATAAATAGGACCCAACCCCCTCCATTTTGAGTTAATGAAGAATTGATAATTTTGAGTCCACATTGAGATTTCTCTCCCTCTTCTCTCTCTCTCTAAGCATTCACTCTCTCCCTCTCCTAAAGGGGCCGGCCCCTTCTCTCTCTCCTCCTCTCTCTCTCCCCCTCAACCTTGGGCGAACCAGCCCCTTCACCTCCCCTCCCACCTGCCACCTCAGCTGCCACCTCACCCCCTCCACCCCTTCACCTCCCCTAGGCCATTAACTCCATTCATTTCCCCCTCTTCCCAAGTGACCCTTCCCATTCCCCATACACCTTTCCTACTTCCAATACACCCCTTCCTCTCCCCCAAGCATCCCTCCCACTTCCCCACACCCCATTCAAGGCATTGGTGCGACCCAAGCCACCCCCCCTTGGCTGGCTGCGCAAACACCATCTCCCACACCTTACCTCCTTGCCTTGGCCGAACCACACCCCCACCCCCACCAGCTTCGGCCTCTCCACCCCCCTGCCCCATCCCCCACACCAGATCCGACCTCCTCACCACCCTCACACCTCCTCCCCCTCCTGCCATCACCCTACAACTCCAACACTAGCCAAGACCTCCATTTTCACTTCACCCTCTCCCTCCCCTCACCCCCCCTCTCTAGTTAGTTCGCTGGCAGCAGAAAAGGGCCCTGAAGATCACGTCTGTTCGGGGCTCATCCGGCATCTTCTGAAGGCGTACCACCCATCCACGGAAAGAGCTCGGGGTCTACTTCGCAGGCGAGGCGATTTCGCGTTGATCCGAGCTCGGGACTGTTCACAGTGGCGGTTCTCCCCCGACTGCGCAAGACAAGACCTGCAGTGGACTTGAGCCGGAGAAGGGAGCTTCCCACGACCGCCGGCGGCAGAATCTGACACGGGTCTCTTCATCAAATTTTCTCCCCTTCAAGTCTGGGACCAGGAACAGCAAGCGGAACGGCCATCCGAGGTCGAGGGACGAAGTTATCCCTTCTTTCTCACAGGTCAGTCGGTTCTGTCCCAGTCAGGCTGCTCCGACCAGTTAGCATTCTGTTGGCCCTCCCCGTCTCCACCGACCTCAGACAACATCGAGACCAGATTTGCTGGAAAGTAGACCCCCAGACGGTTCCAACGCCACCCGCCGTTCGTGAATCGGAGCTTGGGAGCGGCCGCAGCACCACCGGCAACCTGCTGTTGCAGACAGATTGATCAGAGTACCAGAATCTTCATCCCTGTTCGTACCGCCACCACGGTCAGCGGCGGCCAGACAAAATTCTCAGAAAATTCACAGTCGACCAGGGTCCAGTGAAGAAGAGAACCCCACCAGCCACGTCACCGGCAAAATTCTGGAGCGGGAACTACGCCCCGAACAGCGATCAGGGGTCAGAACTTCAGCAAGCGGACAGAACAGCACAGTCCACCGTCCTTAGCTCTTACCCGATTCCCATCCCCCGCCTGGCCGGCTTAAAGCCCCTCCCTGCGTGGAGGTAGTGTTTGGTGTAATAATTCATCCCTCTTCCCCACTTGTGGGACGTGGTAATTGTAATAAACAGGTTCAAGCGTCACCGGCGCAGTGTGCGGGGAACACACTTCCCGCTCGCCCTCGTCTCCGAGCGGGATCGGCGTCTTCACGCCGGTCAGGTATTCTCTCACCCTTGCTCCCTCGTCTTTCTGCTCATTTAATATTTACGCTGCAATCCGCTGGTTAGAACGAGAGTGCCCGGTCCCGTTGCCACCGCCCCTGAGTGGGCCATCGTGGTTGAGTGAGAAAGAGAGTCCTAGTGCCCCCAAGGCACCCGGCCGCCCACGAATCGGGCTCCACACTTGCGGGAGGGCTAACACATAGCGGTGCTGGTTCCTAACCAGCTAGGGTCTTGTCCCAACACCCTCTCTTGGTATCACCAAGTCACCAAGGGGACGCGTGTGAACGTGGTGTTGAAAACGTTGCAATTATCGCTTGCTTTGAGATTGTGTTGCGAAGTACGTCCAAGGGTTCATATTCACTTGTATGCTTGTGGATGCATAGGTCTAAGGGTCATTATCATCCTAGGTAGACCGTGTCACATCACAGTCATATTACTACTCGGTTATGGAATATTTTAGTAGTAACAAACCTGAAATCTGCTTCTAGTTTCATCTGTTTGTTTGCTGTCATTATGCTTATCTGGGAAATTTGGAAAAGCAGATGTGTGGCCAGGTTTGAAGGTACTCCATTCAATCTGGTTGTTATCAAAAGAAGAATCATTGATGCTATTTCGATGGCTTTGGACAAGCTAAAGTTTCAGAAGCCGATATCTTTAGTAAATCTCAATAAGCTGGCGGCCTTTAGACTATATCCTCAAGTTGTTACTAAACAGCCTATTATTGTAAGATGTAAAATGGCTGCGCAGGGGTATACATTACACACAGATGGGGCATCAAAAGGCAATCCAGGTAAATGTGGAGGAGGAGGCTGTATAAGGGATGCATCTAGAAAGTTAGTGATGGCGTTTGCATTCTCATATGGCATAGGTTTTAGTGTGATTGCAGAAACTAGAGCCCTTCATGATGGTCTGAAAATTGCCAAACAATGTGGTTTCAGTTTATCCAAAATATATTCTGATTGTGCTATTCTTGTGGAAGCTTGCAAAAAAGAAATAGCCCCTAGCTGGATGGTAATCCCTTGGTGGAAGCAGATATGCAATTTTTTGGTGGAAAATGGCTGTCAAATACAACACATATACAGGGAAGGGAACCAAGTTGCTGACTCGTTGGCTTCTTTTGCATGTAATGCCCCACATAATTCTATTTTTGTTCAAGAAAAGGATCTTCCATATGCGGCAAGGGGTGCTATTAGGGTGGATAGGGCAGATCTGCCTGCATTCAGGTTTTAACATAATAGTCTTCAGCTCAAAATTTCAGTTCTCTCTTTCATTGTAATTGTTGAAATGTAAAGTCTCATATATGCCTTCATTTCCTTCTGGGGTATGCCCCTATGCTTGTACATTTTCAGAGAGGAATTTAAATAAAAATCAGGGCCCTGGAGTAGACTGGAGGAGTGAGAACATTCCCCCTCTTTGAGGGGGGTGCACTCGACCAGTTTTTCCCCAGATTGGCCAGTTTTTGTGGGAAAAAAAAAGGGAAGAGGCTGAAGAAAGAGTATCGGTCTTCGACCAACTCAAATACCCTGACCAGGCAAAAAGAAAAGTTTGCAGGCAGAAGGGAAGAATGCAAATCTTCGCCTGTAACATGGCTGGAATCGCTAGGGGGCAGAATATGCTACCAACTCAGCCAGATGAACTGCTCAGGCTGGCTACCAGACCAGGCCCCGTCACAAGAAGAGGTCAGGCTGCAAAAGATAAGATGAAGAATGATGAGGAAACCCGCAAGATCACCACCATGACAGTCAATGTGGTGACAACAGAAGAAGAAGACAATCCCTTCGTTGATGATGCTGAAGGGACTTCAGAAGATATACAGATCCCATCGACTCTAGATCCCATGATCCAGATGATGTTTAAAAGATATCAACAAGAGATCAGTGCTCTCAGAAGACAGCTAAATGAGAGGCATGAAGCCACACCGATCTCCAAGCAAGCCGAACCTGTGGGGCAGACTTCCAGCTCAGCAGAAATGGCTGTCCCAACTAATCCCCTTCCAGCTGATAAGGGCAAAGCTCCGAGCCAGCCTATTCTGCAGCAAGCAGCAGCTCAGCCCTCTACATCTCAGACGCAGCCCGCCGCGCCCACCTTGAGCGCAACTGTGATGACGACTCCCTACAGCCAGCAGCAAGCTCACTTCTTCCCAGAAGAGATAGATCCAGCCCTGGCCCACAAGCTGATGATTGAAAGAATTATGGAGATGAAGCTGTCTGAAAAGATCGGTGATGGTGTAAGTACCTATGACGTGTACAAAGTACCGTATCCTCCCCAGTATGCTGCTAAAAGACTACCCCCAAGCGTCGGTAAGCCGCCGAAAGTTGAGAAATTCAACGGCCAGGGCTCTCCCAGGGAGCACATTGCTTACTATACCACAATTATGGGCGACCTGGCAGCTGATGAAGCCTATCTGCTTAAGTTCTTTGGCTCGTCCCTCACTGGGATAGCCTTTGAATGGTATTCAAGCCTGCCCGCTGGATCAGTGGTTGATTGGCCTGATATGCAAAGAAAATTCCGCGATATATTTCATGTCACTGAAAGAGAAATTACAATAGCGGAGCTATATGCAACCAAGCAAAGGCAGGATGAAACAGCACTGGACTACATCAAAAGGTGGAGAAACTTAGCCATGAGATGCCGAAGACCTCCTCATCAGGAAGATGCAGTGCAGATATGTAAACAGAGCCTCAAGAGAGAGGTGCTAGAAAAGATGATCGGTGCAGATGTCAGGACATTTGACCGGCTGAACAACATAGTGGCGGAAGTCGAGACGTTCTTGTCCAAGCGTCCGACCGCCAATGTTCCCACTATGTCGAAGGGTAAAACCAATGACCGACGGCCATCACATACTGAGGCTAACGCCATCGATTTTAGAACCTTTGAGCAACAGAAAGGGAAAAAGGAGGCAGATGAAGCTCCCCCGCCCGAGGGTGCAACAGAAAGAAAAGATAAGGTCTCTCTGAGAGACAGAATGAGAAGGGCTTACTCTTTTCCCAAAGATAAGACATCAGCACTATTTAACTGGGCATATAAGTTCAACAAGGTAACGTTGCCTGAACCGAAGAGACCTGCGGATGCAACAAAGAAAGATGATCCGTTGTTCTGTCCATTTCACCGTGCGCTGAGGCACGCAATTGAAGATTGTTATGTCTTCAAGGATTTTATGGAAGGAATGGTCAAAAAGGGTGAGCTACAGTTGGGTGATTACCAGGTGAAGCCACCTCATCCGCATGAGCCTCCGCCCTGGAGGACGGCCGCCAATGTGATTTCAGTCTATCAGCAGCTGCCTGAGGAAGCCGTTGAAGAATGTACCAGGCATACTTATGAAGCTTGCCTCCTCACCCCACTGAAAGATCAGGAAGGATGGCAGACGAAGCCCATAAGGAACAGGAAAAAGACTCTTGCAGCCAGCACCAGTGGGGCAACTATCCGAGGTGTCACCCCAAGGCCTGAGCCGCCTCCAGTAAAGCCAGTATGGCATACAGCTGAGACCGGGCCAGTCATCCGGATCCCTACTCACAATCGGAGGAGACAAACTCCCCTACCTGCACATAAAGAAGTAAGTCCTGCAGCCAGGCGTCTATAGCAGTATATCAATGAGCTCGATGAATATGAGCAGAAAAAGCCCAAAAACCTGCTGGTAAAAGATTGTATACTCTGGGAGCAGCTCGAAGAATTGAAAATGAAAGAGCAACCAGAGGCAGAACAAGAAAAAGCTGAAAATGAGCCCTTCTGGGGGCAGGAGCCAGCAAAGCCAAATTCCCAGAAGAAGAAGAGACGGCCCAAGTCCAAAAGGGGAAAGAAAGTCACGACAGTACAATGCAACACCCTGTCGGTACTCTTTTCCTTGCCCGGGGAGAATGATGAGGATGAAGCATCAAATGCCCCGCTAGAAGCCAACCATGCTGAGGCCTCTACCTCAGCCCATGCAACACGTTCTGGGAAAAGATGGGGGCGCCCGCCACCAGCCAATCATAATATTATATTCAGAGGGGAGCAACCCTATCAGATCCCCGAGCCAGAGGTACGAGGTGTCCAGGTTCCTCCCCCTGCCAGCTTGTACCAAGAAAAGGAAGAGGCTCCTTCATTCCTGGAATTCTTGTCCAGTTTGGAAAATGAACAGTTGGCTCACACGGCCCCAGCTAAAAGCAATAAATGCCAGCAGACTGCAGTTAGAAAGCAGAAGCAGCATGAAGAAAATAAAGGAAGTAACCCTCTAGCAGAAACAGGGGTCGTTACTACAGAAGAAGCCTCCCGGGAAACCGATCAAGAGGGTAAAACCGGCACTGGGCAGCAAAGGCCACAGGCACCACATGAACCTCCAAGACCCCGTTGGGTGGAGGAGATGAGACTGTCTAACGTCCGGGTGGGCAGCCGGATCATGAAAATGCTAAAGAAGCTCCCTACCAGGTTCTCCATCTAGGAAATCCTCTCTCTGAGTGAAGAGGCTCGCCAAGCCATTATTGATGCCTTGCAGTCGCCGGCACAGTATGAAGCACTCTTGACAGAAGTGAATTCTGGTCCATCAGTCACATTCACAGAGGATGATATGCTAATCCCAAATTCCGGCCATAACAGACCGCTGTATATGAGGGGTTCCCTGAACTGTCAGCCGATAAGCAGAATACTGATAGATCCCGGGGCTGCTGTGAACATTCTCCCATACCGCATCTATCAGAAATATTACTTTGATCTGCAGCTCACCAAGGTCAGAGACATGAAGATAGCAGGATTCAACCAAAAGTGTGAGACACCTCTTGGGGTAGCTGATTTCAACCTCACATTGGGAGACCTCACTAAAGTGGTACGATTCTATGTGATCGACTCCAACACCACGTATAAAGCCCTGCTGGGGAGACCGTGGCTGCATGAATATCAAATAGTGCCATCCACGCTACATCAGTGCATCAAATACTGCCATGAAGGAAAAGAAGAGAGGGTGTTTGCGGATCTGCATCCTTTCGAAGTGTTCGAGTGCCATATGCTCGATGCATCCTACTATACCGAGGTGTCGCAAAAGTGCGAAAGGAAAGAGGCTGTGGTCAGCCAGAAAAAGCCCGCGACAGAGGCAAGGAATTGGTCTCCACCGCCACCAAAAGGCTATATTAAAAAGCATGAGGTATCTCACATCTCTTATGCCGGTGACTTTGCTCGGATTACCCCTCCTAGCGTCCACCCGGATAATGCCGATGAAGAAATGAAGCAAAAGTACACTCAGGTGGAGGTGCCGCAGGGTTTATTTAAACCCATCGTCAGCCTTGAGTACCAAACGGTGCTACCACTGAAGACTATGGAAATCCCTCGCTTCTGCGAGCCTCCTATTATATTCTACACCGGGGAGCCAGTCGAAGAAGATGATCAAGACTGTATGGCCCCTGAAGAAGCTGCAAACCGGATGGTACCGATTAAAGGCTTGGATTATACTACCCAACGGGTTTCACAAATGTTCTCCAAGATGCAAATGCCATCAATGCAGCCTGCTGCTCAGAAGAAGGCATTCAAGGAACTGTGGGATCCGCCTCGAGATAGTAAAGAACTGAGGAAGATCACTCAACACCCAGGATTGGGTTATACCCTCCAAGAATACTATGAGGCTGAGGTAGACGTCATATCTGTCTCCTACCGGCATGACGATCCTCCCGAGGTAGGATATGACAAATACCCCTCGGAAGATGAAGAAATCATTTATCAATCCATAATGAGCAATGAAGCCCCAGACAACCTGTCAGAAACAGAGACATCTGATGAGACAAAGAAAGCTTGGCACTGGGAGGACCTATCTTCCAAAGAGGATCTGTTCCAGGCTGAAGCAAAATTTGATACGGGAACCCCGGATGAAGATCAAATAGCCAGAGAGCTGGAGGAGTGTCTGGAGTTCGGGCGCATCCTAGAAGAATTCCGGGCTCTACAGAATGATGACCTTTCAGGGGAGCCCACATTAGAAGAGCCTCTAAGGACGGAGGAGTCCACTTCTGAATTTCCTGCTGAACTAGCCTCGTCCTCGGGACAGACTGAACAGAATCCGGTAATATTGGCCCTATATGATGCACCAGCATCCGCTGATGACCAGTATGATGAAACAGAGGAGCATGAAACTGAAGAAGATTATATCCCGGGAGGCTTCATTGATTTGCAAGAAGCCCCGCCCGATGTCGAAGACGGAGGCCAAGCCACCGTCGATGAGCTGATAGAAATAAATTTGGGATCCGCAGATGAGCCAAGGCCAACATTCCTCAGCGCACTGCTGGAGCCAGATGTCAAGGAACAATATATACAGTTCTTGAAAGAATTCTGAGACTGTTTTGCATGGACATATGATGAAATGCCAGGACTGAGCTCTGATGTGGCACAGCACCGATTGGCAATAAACCCAGAGGCTAACCCTGTAAAGCAGCCTTCCAGGAGAATGCGTCCTGAATTGATAAACCAGATTAACAAAGAAGTTGACAAGCTGATTGAGGTAGGCTTTGTCGAAGAAAACCAGTATACTACATGGCTGGCCAATATAGTGCCCGTAAAGAAGAAGAATGGGCAGATTAGAATATGTGTTGATTTTCGGGACCTTAATAAGGCTTGCCCGAAAGATGATTTCCCAGTGCCCATCACTGAGGTGATGATCGATGCGACTACTGGTCATGAAGCCCTGTCATTCATGGATGGATCATCCGGGTACAACCAGATTTGGATTGCTGAAGAAGACAGAGTGCACACTGCATTCCGCACTCCGAAGGGAATATTCCACTACAAAAGAATGCCGTTTGGCCTTAAGAACGCCGGCGCTACTTATCAAAGAGCTATGACAAAGATCTTTGATGACCTGCTCTTCAAAAAGGTAGAGTGCTACATTGATGATCTGGTGGTAAAAACCAGCAAAAGAGAAGACCATTTGCAAGACCTAAGGATAGTATTCCAGAGGTTGCGCAAATATGAACTCAAGATGAATCCTATGAAATGCGCCTTTGGCGTGTCCAGTGGAAAATTCCTCGGATTTATTGTCCGGCATAGGGGTATTGAAATTGATCCATCCAAGATTAAAGCTATCCAGGAGCTCCCTCCACCAAGGAATCTGCACGAGCTGAGATCTCTGCAAGGGCGCCTGGCTTATGTCCGATGATTTATATCAAATCTGTCAGGACGATGTCATCCCTTTCACAAGCTCATGATGAAAGATGTACCGTTCCTCTGGGACGATGGATGTCAGGAGGCCTTTGAAAAGCTGAAAGAATATCTTAAAACCCCTCCAGTACTGGGGGCACCAGTTAAGGGCAGACCCTTGATATTGTATATCTCAGCCGCACACTGTTCCCTGGGGGCAATGCTGGCACAGATAAATGAAGAAGGCAAAGAGCAGGCCCTATACTACCTAAGTCGGAGGCTGATTAGAACCGAAGAAAGCTACAGCTATATAGAAAAGACATGCTTGGCACTAGTCTTTGCCGTCAAAAAGCTCCGGCACTATATGCTGTCACATGAAATCAGATTGATATCTGCAGCAGATCCACTCAAATACATATTGACTCAGCCAGTACTGAAAGGCCGGTTGGGCAAATGGGCAGTAATTCTGATGGAATTCGATATCACATATATACCCCAGAGGGCAATAAAAGGACAGGCCGTGGCTGATTTCTTCGCGGAGCATCCTGTGCCGGAGAATGATATGTTGGGGACTGAATTACCCGATGATGAGACACTCGAGGCCTGTCAAGCTCAGCCAGTTATGTGGCAACTGTTCTTTGATGGAGCATCCAGAACGGAGGCAGATTCCGATGGAAAGACCAGAATACGGGCTGGAGCCGGTATTGTGCTGAAATCACCAGAGGGGGAGGTTGTGCATACTTCCTGTTCTATAAACAAGCCATGCACCAATAATGAAGCCGAATATGAAGCTCTGATAATCGGACTCAATATCAGCCTCAACATGGGTATCCAAATGCTTCAGGTATTCGGGGATTCGATGTTGATAATAAAGCAAGTCCAAGGGGAGTTCGAAGTGCGGAAGCCAGAACTAAATCCCTATCACCAGAAAGCTGTACGCCTCATGGCAAAGTTCTATCATATTGAACTCAAACATGTGGGCCGTGGACATAATGCCCAGGCTGATGCACTGGCAAAGCTGGCCAGCTCGCTAGCAGTCCCGCCAGATGAAACACTGAACATTGTTGTTATGAACCGGCGGCAAGTCCCCAGTATGCTAGAAGGGTGCCCCGAAGAGGAAGAAGTTGCCACTATCAGCGCAGTACAAACGTCTGATTGGAGACAGCATTTGCTACAGTGGTTTCTGCACCAACAGCTGCCACAGAAAAGGGAGGAAAAGATGAAACTCCTGAGAATCAAAGATTCCTATGAATTCAGAAATGGAACTTTATTCCGAATAATGGCAGATGCACGCAAAAAGATTCTACTCCGCTGCCTGTCCACTGAGGAAGCTTGGCAAGCGATGAAAGAAATACACGCTGGGACAGCAGGCGCCGACCAGGCTGGCCCCAAAATGAAGATAGAAATCAAGAAGCTGGGCTACTATTGGCCTACCATGTTTGAAGACTGCTGTAAATTTGCAAAGTCATGCCAGAAGTGTCAGGAGCATGCTACCGTGCCTAGAAGGCCACCTACAACTCTGCACCCTACAGTTCCTAGCTGGCCATTTGCACAATGGGGAACTGATGTAGTCGGGCCACTGCCGACTTCCTCGGCCGGTCATAAGTACATATTGGCCATGACAGATTACTTCTCCCGATGGGCGGAAGCTGTAGCATTAAGAGAAGTGACTGGTGAACTGGTCGCCAGATTTATCAAGTAGAATATTATCTTCCGGTTCGGGATCCCCAACCGAATAATATCTGATAATGGAAGTCATTTCAGAAATCAGAAAATCTATCGACTTGCCGAGAAGTATAAGATTGAATGGAGAACCTCCACTCCCTACAATCCCCAGGCAAACGGATTGGCAGAAGCTTTTAACAAGACTTTGTGCACCTTGCTAGCCAAGGTTGTCAGTTCTAATAAAAAGGACTGGGAAGAAAAGATGTATGAAGCTCTGTGGGCATACCGCACCGTCTTTAAGACACCTACAGGGTGCTCACCATACTCATTGGTATACGGCTCGGAGGCAGTGGTTCCACTAGAGCTGGAAGTCCCGTCGCTCAGAGTGTGAACAAACAAATGCTGAAAGAAGGTTAGAAGAACTGACTGAATTGGAAGGGAAGCGCCTCCAAGCTCAGAAGAATATCCAAATGTATCAGGCCCGCATGGCCACTGCATTCAATAAACTCGTAAGAGGACGAGAATTCAAGAAAGGTGACCTCGTCATGGTCAAGAAAAAAGAAGTCATGGCATCCAACCCAAAAGGAAAGCTGAATGCTAATTGGGAAGGTCTTTATGTGATACAAAGGGTCTACGAAGGAGGGGCCTACGTAGTTGTTAACCATCGAGGGGAAATTCAGTTCTCGCCACTCAACAGTAAACACCTCAAGCTGTATCATGCTGCACAACTAATATTCCTTGAGTAATCAGGCCAAAACACCCTTTCCTTGGCTTAGTGGCATCCCGCCCTAGCCGAGATACACCCTTTCTTCGGCTTAGTGGCATCCAGCCCTAGCCGAGATACACCTTTTCCTTGGTCTAGCGGCATCCAGCCCTAGCCGAGATACACCCTTTCCTTGGCTTAGTGGCATCCCGCCCTAGCCGAGATACACCCTTTTCTTGGATTAGTGGCACTCAGCCCTAACCAAGCTACCCTTTCCTTGGCTTAGTGGTATCCCGCCCTAGCCGAGATACACCCTTTCCTTGGCTTAGTGGCATCCCTCCCTAGCCGAGATACACCCTTTCCTTGGCTTAGTGGTATCCCGCCCTAGCCGAGATACACCCTTTCCTTGGCTTAGTGGCATCCCGCCCTAGCCGAGATACACCCTTTCCTTGGCTTAGTGGCACTCCGCCCTGATCAAGCTACCCTTCCTTGGTCTAGTGGCATTTCGCCCTGATCAAGCTACCCTTCCTTGGTCTAGTGGCATTCCGCCCTAACCGAGCTACCTTTCCCTTGGTCTAGTGGCACTCCGCCCTGATCAAGCTACCCTTCTTTGGATTAGTGGCGCTCCGCTCTAACCAAGCTACCTTTCCTTGGCTTAGTGGCATCTAGCCCTAGCCGAGATATACCCTTTCCTTGGTCTAGCGGCCTCCCGCCCTAGCCGAGCTACACCCTTTCTTGGTATAGCGGCACTCCGCCCTAACCAAGCCATCCCTCATCATGATCTAATGGCATTCCGACTTGTCACCCTCCCAAAAAGAGGGGAAGAGAGAATAAAAGAATGAAAATAAATAAATAAAAAAGATGGGGTTAAAAATAGAGATACCCCGCCGGTCTTGTTTAGGCTTTCTGAGCAAGGACAAAAATGGCTAAAACCCAGCTGTGGTGAAAACCCGAAAGGGCGCTGCAGGCAAAATCGGGTACCCCGCCACGTGAAAATCCGAAAGGGCGCGTGGGCAAAAGCAAGAGGGGGCTGGCCCCGGCGAAAACCCGAAAGGGCGCTTGAGTCAGTAATGTGGTGATCCTAAAGAAACCTCACCTCCCGCCATAAACTTCTCGTCGATCGACCGGCACCTTGCCCGATCAACGATCAAACCCACCCAGTACAGACCCTACGTTTGTCCTGATAAAACCCTCATACCTTGCCCAAAGTCCCGCCATGGCGAAGTTCACCGTTGATCGATCGGCATCCTGCCCGATCAATGATGAAACCTATCCAGTTTAGACCCCACGTCTATCCTGATGAAACATATGAAATCCTTGCATTGGTATAAACCCAATACCGTGATGAAACCTATCATTGGTCGATCGGCACCTTGCCCGATCAATGATAAAACCTGTCCGGTTTAGACCTTACGTCTACCCCGATGAAACATATGAAATCCTTGCATTGGTATAAACCCAATACCGATGATGAAGCCTGCTGTTGATCGATTGGCACCTTGCCCGATCAATGATGAAACCTATCCAGTTTAGACCTTACGTCTATCCTGATGAAACTTATGAAATCCTTACATTGGTATAAACCCAATACCGATGATGAAACCTGCTGTTGGTCGATTGGCACCCTGCCCGATCAACGATAAAACCAGCCCAGTGTAGACCTTACGTCTATTCTGATGAAATTCATGAAATCCTTGCATTGGTATAAACCCATTACCGATGATGAAACCCACCTTTGGTCGATGGGCACCCTGCCCGATCGACAAAGAAACCCGTCCTATTAAATTTGCATGTCTCTTTACGTCCCGCCGTGATGAAACCTATCATTGGTCGATCGGCACCTTGCCCGATCAATGATAAAACCTATCCGGTTTAGACCTTACGTCTACCCCGATGAAACATATGAAATCCTTGCATTGGTATAAACCCAATACCGATGATGAAGCCTGCTGTTGATCGATTGGCACACTGCCCGATCAATGATGAAACCCACCCAGTTTAGACCCTACGTCTATCCTGATGAAACCTATGAAATCCTTGCATCGGTGTATACCCAATACCGATGATAAGAGCAGCCACTAATGAAGCAGCACATCGCCTGATCCGTGCTAAAGTCCCAATTCAAGAAATATATATATGTATATCTATATATATAAAAAATGGGGTTAAAAATAGAGATACCCTGCCGGTCTTGTTTAGGTTTTCTGAATGAGGGCAAAAATGGCTAAAACCCAGCTGTGGTGAAAACCCGAAAGGGCACTGCAGGCAAAATCGGGTACCCCGCCGCGTGAAAACCCGAAAGCGTGCGTGGGCAAAAGCAAGAGGGGGCTGGCTTTGGTGAAAACCCGAAAGGGCGCTTGGGTCAGTAATGTGGTAATTCAAAGTTCCATGCCAACCGGCACACTACCTTTACCTCCCCTTCACTGATGAAACCTTCCGTCGGTCAGTTGGCTCCATTCCCCACCGATGATGAAACCCTTCCGGGGTAGACCTTACGTTTACCCTGATGAAATCTACATACCCTCTTTCAAACGTCCCACCGATAATAAAACCCATCACCATTCTGCTAAAGCCTGTCCAGCTCCGGCCTCACGTCTGTCCTGATAAAACCTACGCATTTCTTGGCAAGCCCCACCTGCGATAAAACCTGCTGGAATAGACCTTACATCTGTCCTGACGAGACCTACACCTTTACGTACGTTCCACCGTTGATCGACCGGCACCCTGCCCGATCAATGATGAAATCCTCTATCCAGTTTAGACCTTACGTCTATTCTGATGAAACATATGAAATCCCTTTACATCGATATAAACCCAATATCGATGATAAAACCAACTGTTGATCGATTGGCACCTTGCCCGATCAATGATGAAACCCTATCCAGTTTAGACATTTCGTCTATTCTGATGAAACTTATAAATCCCTTTGCATCGATATAAACCCAATATCGATGATGAAACCAACTGTTGATCGATTGGCACCTTGCCCGATCAATGATGAAACCCTATCCAGTTTAGACCTTTCGTCTATTATGATGAAACTTATAAATCCCTTTGCATCGATATAAACCCAATATCGATGATGAAACCAACTGTTGATCGATTGGCACCCTGCCCGATCAATGATGAAATCCTATCCAGTTTAGACCTTACGTCTATTCTGATGAAACATATGAAATCCCTTTGCGTCGATATAAATCCAATATCGATGATGAAACCCGCTATTGATCGACCGGCACCTTACCCGATCAATGATGAAACCTTACCCGGTTTAGACCTTACGTCTATTCTAAAATCCCCCTTGCATCGATATAAGCTCAATATCGATGATGAAGTCAACCGTTGGCTGATCGGTACATCGCCCGGCCAATGATAAAGTCTGTCCAGTTCGTACTTTATGTCCGTTCTGATGAAAACCACATATCCTTTTCAATGTCCCACCTGCAATAGTCTCTACCTAGCCTAGACCATACGTCTACTCTGATGAGACCTCTTCATTTGCATTCCGGCAAATCGTCTCCCTTACGGCACACATGGCCAATAGGACGTTTGCTGCCACCAACAAAATTCGGTTCAAACACCTCCTCGGATGCCGTCATGCGGTGGAGCGAGTTCCCCATCCTTTCTCTGAAGGGGTGGACGCTCTCCTGCCAAGGTACAAGCCATTCGCATGAGGGATTGTTAAAACCACTACCCCACCTCCCAAAGTGATAAAACCACATGCAGAATAAGATGGATACGCATGAAGCCAAGAGATTCCTTTCCATTAAAAAGGAAGTACATAAAGGGCCCCGAGGGGACATCACATCATAAAAGAGAACAAAAAGAAAAAGAAGGGATAGACAATTTATGGCCGCCGGAATATATCTTCGAAGGCCAGAAGACCCACATAAGGAGCGGCCCCCAGCTCATGAAGGCGCGCCTCCTCCTCCTGAAGTCCAATGGACATGTCCTGGAGAGACATCACTCGTCCCTCCAGCGAGGCTACCTCCTCTTCGGACTGTGGCCGGATAAAGGATAATTGCTGCAGCTCGGCTCGAAGTCCAGAGAGCTCCGTCTCCAGGATGGCCATCCGGTCCCGCACAGCTTCCTCCCGCTGAATAGCACCTTGTAGCTCGGCTCGACGTCCATCAAGCATAAGCATCAGCTTCCCCAGCTCAGACTTATATTCTGACCTCTGCAACTTCAACGCCGTTAGCTTATCAACCATAGTCCGTGCTAGGAAGTCTCTCCGATGCACGAATTTCAGTAGAAGCAGCACCCGCTGAACCCATATGTCCAAAGGGCAGCCCATGGCCTGCAAGCCAGCGGTGAAGCGATTGGCGATTTCCTTCAGTTGCAGATACGTCAAGCCAGGCTGGGATTCTACCAGCTGACGTAGCATGTCCAGATGCTGCCAGACAAAGTTGTCAGAGGAAGTGAAGCCGAAGGAGGCAGAGGGGACGACTTCAAAGGTCACCTCGCCATCGATATCTTCCCACAATGCAACGTCCGGCTGAGAGGATGAAGACGGCAGATCTGTTGCAGGGGCTGGCCAGTCCCTCTCTGTGCTCTCCTGCTGAGCTGAAGATTCCTCCCCAATCGCTGTATCGGAAGCTATAGCTTGAACATCCGCAGGGGGAGAATCGATGAAGGATGGAGCTGCCTCTTCATGAGTCTCTTGAATAGGGGCTTCATCTTCAGCTGCTCTTTCTGGTGACAGGGAAGGAGCTGCTATAGTCGGAGAAGGCAGAAGTCCAGTCTCTATAGCCACTATGGCAGGGACTGCTGACTCGGGCGCAATTGACATTACTGCGGCCGGTATAAAAGCGGAGCTTCTAGATGGATCGGCTTCGGCTCTGAAATCTGAAGCCCTGATAGGAATGCAACTCTCTCCCGAGGCCCCTAAGTCCAACGATGCTAAATCCGTCGAAGACTGTATCCGCACTGGCACAGGGTGAATGACCTTAGGGACTCCCATGCAAGTTAAAGGCAGAAAAGGGACAATAGCCCAGTTTGTAGAGGAAATGTCCATGATAGCTGCGGTTGTGTCTGAGCTAGCAGTGGCAATGCCCTAAGACTAAAGCAAAGCAACTTTCAGCACTAGATGAAAGAAACAGATGAAGCAACAAACATGAAAAGGAACCCACCCTTTGATGCGGGACGGGACTGAAATGGGCTAAGACCTACGAATGCAACAAGTGCGGCCAGCACTCGCACGCCAAAGGTAAGCCGGGCGGCTGACCTCCATGCCGTTCCTCCGGGTGGAGGCGTCTCTCAACAAGAAATCCAAGCCCACAGCCATCCCTATGAGGGAAGCGTAGGGATCTCAGCGACTAAGGAGCCGCCGTGCGCCTATGGGAATCTAGTCCGAGCTCGGCGCTCGACTAGGGCCACGGAATGGGTGCTCTCAACTCTCAACCACGCGGTGACTAGCAAAAGAGCTAGGATCCTATACGCACTCACGCTGCATGCTAGAGAGTATACTAGTAAAGCAAAATGCCAACGGTGAGGAGTATTGCACGTACCTCCACGCCTAGGCGTGGGGAAGGAACCCCGGCCGAGACCAACAACCCCGGTACACGAAGACGAGCAATAGTACAATCTCAATCACAAATGCCCACTCCTCGTAGGGAGATAACAGGCTACACAAGGAGATCCGGGGCTGTCGATGCACGGGTTGACGGGCAGCACTCGGTGAAGGGCTGGCCGCGAGGAGGTCCCGTGCGGGGGTCGGCAGATTCGCAGCACTGCGTGACTCGGCGGTGGAAGCTCCCACGACCTGCTCCGACGTCCGATTGAAGCGCCGTCAGCGATGGCGCGCAGCTAGGTCACGGGAGGAAGCCTCGGTCAAAGGGCGCGCGCAGATCCCGTCCGTGGAAGCCGGGGGCGCACCTGCAAGTCGTGACTGGATTCAGCTCCCAGAACTGCGTGCTCGAGCGGGAAAAATAATAAGAAATGGATCCGGAGGGCGAACGGGGCTCCGCTTGTTGGACGACGGAGAGGACGCAGAGCAGCAGGTCCCGCCCGAAGGGCTCGATCAGATCTGATCGTGGCTGAGAGCAGCAGGCTCTGAAATCCGCTGGTGGTTCTGGCGCCGGTTGGGCAGGGCAGACCTGCGTGACTTCACGGGAACGGATGCCACGAGCAGCTCGGACGTCGGAACGATGCGAGGTCGGCGGCGTTGGACAGAGGACAGGGAGAGGTACGATCGGTGAAGATCCCGCGCCCAAACTCACAGACGTCCGTCCTGTGGGATTTTTGTAATGGGGCGAACAGAACCAGGCCCGCAGGGAGAGGGGTCCTGCGCGCGCTTACGAGAAAAATTTCCACGGGCGGTGCCGATCTCTGAATGAGGCGAGACCACCTCGCACGCGTCTGCGAATCGTAGAAGAACCACACAAAAATGGGATGGTCGCCCAAGATCCTCACGAACAGGGGGTGGTCATCGCTGCTCTTGGATGAGAAATCCGGGCGCACCGAACTAGAACTTGAGAAGGGATAGAGGAGAAAGGGGCCCTCGGCGTCACACCGAGGGATGGGGAGTCACACCCCGGGCTTGCTCCCGTCGCAGGAGCAAGGAGGAACAGTGGATGGGTCGCAGCCACCTTCAGCAAAAGCTTTTCAATTCTATTCAATAATCTTTCAAAGAAAATACATGAGATGTTTTATATGGGGAGGGGGAATGCTAGGGTTGAAACCCTAGCCAAGAGGGAGGGGAGGGGGTGCGCACATGGCAAGGGGGAAAGGGGGGGTGCGCAACATGGCAAGGGGGGAAAGGGGGCTGCGCTCCACTCCTTGATTGTAGGAGTGGATTGGGGGATGGGGGCGGCCAAAGGAGGGGGGGATCGAATGGGGAAGGGAAAGGAGGGGGGGGGCGCACCCCTCTTCCTATAATGTAGGAGAGGGGCGGCTGCCACCTTCCAAGAGGAGGGAAAGAGGTGGGGGGCGCCCAAAACCCTAACCCTAGGTGGGCCAAGCCTTGGGTTAGGCAGCCATGCCAAATGGGCCAAGGCTTGGACCAAGAAAGTGGCCCAATAGCCCTATCTCCTACCTAATAAGCATAAAAAGGCCCAACTAAAGCCTAATTGGCCCCAATTGGCCTACAAAGGTCCACACAACTAATAAAAGTGTCCACGCAGGGACTAAACCAAGGCCCAGCATGGCCTAAAGCATAAATAGCTAAAGATAACTCTGCTCGTCCGCCAAGTGATCGCCGAGCCAAAGGGATGCCGGCGAGATCCGTGTACTCCGTCGTGAAGTGTGGCGCGTGTCCTCACCAATTCTCCCCGGGTGGGAAGAACTCGACCCTGTCGAGTACGGGTCCTGGTCGCTCCAGTAGCGCTCCAGCAGGTCCGGGTCGATCCTCTCCAGCTCTCCACGTGTGATCCAGGCGTCGTCTGTCGCAGGGCGCCCTCTCCAACGCACTAGGAAGCGTTGGTAGGCTCCGCTCCTGGTCGTGGTCACCTGCTCATCCAGTATACAATCTATATGCTCGCGTTTCTGTAATGGGGCTGGAAGAGGTGGACGCTCAGAAGGTGTAATACTCTCAACAGGAGGGGAGGGCCCAAAAAGCTCACTGGGAATCACCGCGGGATCCCGATATGCCACCAGATCTGAGACATTGAACGTCGAACAGATCCCATAGTCGTCTGGCAGCTCAATCTCATACGCATTCGACTCGATTCGCTTCAAGACTCGAAAGGGTCCAGTACCGCGGGCCTGGAGTTTCTTCACGGCCCCCGAAGGAAACCGTTCAGGTCTGACCCTGATCATGACGTACTCTCCCCTACGGAACTCACGGGTGTGCCGATGCGCATCAGCTAACTCCTCATAACGTGCGTTGCTGGCCTCGAGGTGGTGATGATGCAGACTCCGAACTAGCTGTGTTGACTCATACCTATGTGAATGCAGTGGTGGTCCTGGACATCCAAACACAGACCTAGCATGCCTATGACTCCTACATGATTGGTCAACACGGGGAGGGCCTGGACAACCAAAGTTGTATCTATCATGCATGGGTGTCCTACTGAATGTGGTAGACTCATGGGGACTAGATTGCCCAAACTCACTCATGACATTACCCCTATATGGTGAGGAGCGTGGTGAAACATGAAGGAGAGACATGTGTCCCTGGCCTCCTAAACTCTGGCGTCTGGATGTATGCAAGGTGAGGTGTTGACTAGCAGGTCCGGATGGGGTATGATAATGGACCTTCTCGACAATGTGGGGAGAATAATATGAGTCGAGAGGCTCACTAGGGAGGGGATCGAATGGGTCAAAGAAATGATGACCCCTCCCGACAGGTCCCTTCACTATACTTGCCCATGTGCGACATTCGCCCAGGTGCAGATGATCAACTTCAGGCGCTCTAATGTATGGGGCAAGAGGCTCATGAGGAAGGCAAGGAAGGCAAGGTTCCTCCCTCGGGACCGTGATACCATAAGAGGGGACAAAATCAACCTCCACGGGTATGGGAAAGAATAAAAGGACCTCGGAGGTGATATGTCCTATGGTGTAGACTGAGGTAATAGACCCCAAAGCAGGGAGTGTAAAGCGATGACTATAGGGTTGGTCAGACCCTAAGGTCAACATATAAGTCAATTCCCATTAACAATCTAAACTCCTAAGGAAGCCCTTCACATTTTCAAGAAAGCAGAAGGACCGAAAAGTGGTATGAAAGGAGTCAAGGGGTACTATTGGGAGGGCTGGTCCCATGGGTGTATAGCAAGGAATGGAGACATCTAGAAGTGGACCCTCCCTTAGCCAGCTAGCTAAAGACTCTCCAATGATCAGCTCACCCTCGGAGTGTAAGAATGGCTCTATATGAGGGTCTAAGGGTGAAGCATCTCTCTCAGGAATGGAAACGGAGTCCTCTATGATGTGGATGGGATCACTCCCTAACTCTTCAACCTCTGCTAAGTACTCCTCAGCCAACCCCTGTTCAGCAACGTAAGTCACTGGAACAAACCAGGGTGGGGCATCCGCCGAACGTGTGTCCTCCAAGATAGGGGAACGTGAAGGACACTGGTCAGAGAACCGGACATTCCTACTACAGGGGGCCACAGGGGCGGGCTCTGGGGGTGGTGGCAGGCGTGAGCCTGGAGGCGGAGCGGACTGTGGGCTAGGGGAAATCGGTGATCCCATAGGAGTGCCCATCCTTTCTAGTTTCTCCCTAAAGAGTTGCAGGAGTTCTGCGAGGGGGAGATCTCTCAAGTTAGGGGCATTCGGGGAGACTTGCTGGTAATCATGAGATTTAGTCTCGGGCCTAGACTCACACATAGGTGGCACCTTGCTCCTCCAACTATGATGTGCTCGGTTGGGGGTAAGAGGTGATGGGCGTTGCGGAGGTTGAGCCCTTAGAGTGGCCTTAGACTGACCGAGGGAGATAGGAGGAGTGGTAGTGCTCCTCGGGCTATGGGTCTCTGAGTAGGAGGTGAAGCGTTGGGGAGCGTAGATCTTCCTAAGTTCTACCTTCATCTCCTCCCATGAGTGTATGGGCTCTTGCCTCCAACCTGCCCTAAGACCTACTATGTGATCCCACACTTCCCTAGCTTGAGGTGAAAGTTGTCCCCTGGCAATGTTGACTCTCTCGGAACCATATATCCAATTCTTCTCAAAGTATTTTCCCATGGTAGCCTCCCACTTTAGATAGGCTCTAGGGCTCGATCCATCAAAGCGAAGGTCCCCATCTACAATGATGTCCAGGAATAGAGGGTCGGTCGGACCCTTGTGGAGGATGTAAGGAGTAGCCATGATGAAGCACCTGAGGACTCTAAATACACATGCACGCCCTAGGACTATGGAAGGGACATGTAGGACAACTAAGGGATGGGACTAGACACAACTCAAAATGGTGAAGGAAATTGGGGAAGAATACGGACTCAAATGTAACTAAAACAAACCTAATGACTCACATGACCTAAGACCCCAATTTGTTAGAACAAACTGGTTCCCTAAGCTCTGATACCACTTTGATGCGGGACGGGACTGAAATGGGCTAAGACCTACGAATGCAACAAGTGCGGCCAGCACTCGCACGCCAAAGGTAAGCCAGGCGGCTGACCTCCATGCCGTTCCTCCGGGTGGAGGCGTCTCTCAACAAGAAATCCAAGCCCACAGCCATCCCTATGAGGGAAGCGTAGGGATCTCAGCGACTAAGGAGCCGCCGTGCGCCTATGGGAATCTAGTCCGAGCTCGGCGCTCGACTAGGGCCACGGAATGGGTGCTCTCAACTCTCAACCACGCGGTGACTAGCAAAAGAGCTAGGATCCTATACGCACTCACGCTGCATGCTAGAGAGTATACTAGTAAAGCAAAATGCCAACGGTGAGGAGTATTGCACGTACCTCCACGCCTAGGCGTGGGGAAGGAACCCCGGCCGAGACCAACAACCCCGGTACACGAAGACGAGCAATAGTACAATCTCAATCACAAATGCCCACTCCTCGTAGGGAGATAACAGGCTACACAAGGAGATCCGGGGCTGTCGATGCACGGGTTGACGGGCAGCACTCGGTGAAGGGCTGGCCGCGAGGAGGTCCCGTGCGGGGGTCGGCAGATTCGCAGCACTGCGTGACTCGGCGGTGGAAGCTCCCACGACCTGCTCCGACGTCCGATTGAAGCGCCGTCAGCGATGGCGCGCAGCTAGGTCACGGGAGGAAGCCTCGGTCAAAGGGCGCGCGCAGATCCCGTCCGTGGAAGCCGGGGGCGCACCTGCAAGTCGTGACTGGATTCAGCTCCCAGAACTGCGTGCTCGAGCGGGAAAAATAATAAGAAATGAATCCGGAGGGCGAACGGGGCTCCGCTTGTTGGAGGACGGAGAGGACGCAGAGCAGCAGGTCCCGCCCGAAGGGCTCGATCAGATCTGATCGTGGCTGAGAGCAGCAGGCTCTGAAATCCGCTGGTGGTTCTGGCGCCGGTTGGGCAGGGCAGACCTGCGTGACTTCACGGGAACGGATGCCACGAGCAGCTCGGACGTCGGAACGATGCGAGGTCGGCGGCGTTGGACAGAGGACAGGGAGAGGTACGATCGGTGAAGATCCCGCGCCCAAACTCACAGACGTCCGTCCTGTGGGATTTTTTCAATGGGGCGAACAGAACCAGGCCCGCAGGGAGAGGGGTCCTGCGCGCGCTTACGAGAAAAATTGCCACGGGCGGTGCCGATCTCTGAATGAGGCGAGACCACCTCGCACGCGTCTACGACTCGTAGAAGAACCACACAAAAATGGGATGGTCGCCCAAGATCCTCACGAACAGGGGGTGGTCATCGCTGCTCTTGGATGAGAAATCCGGGCGCACTGAACTAGAACTTGAGAAGGGATAGAGGAGAAAGGGGCCCTCGGCGTCGCACCGAGGGATGGGGAGTCACACCCCGGGCTTGCTCCCGTCGCAGGAGCAAGGAGGAACAGTGGATGGGTCGCAGCCACCTTCAGCAAAAGCTTTTCAATTCTATTCAATAATCTTTCAAAGAAAATACATGAGATGTTTTATATGGGGAGGGGGAATGCTAGGGTTGAAACCCTAGCCAAGAGGGAGGGGAGGGGGTGCGCACATGGCAAGGGGGAAAGGGGGGGTGCGCAACATGGCAAGGGGGGAAAGGGGGCTGCGCTCCACTCCTTGATTGTAGGAGTGGATTGGGGGATGGGGGCGGCCAAAGGAGGGGGGGATCGAATGGGGAAGGGAAAGGAGGGGGGGCCGCACCCCTCTTCCTATAATGTAGGAGAGGGGCGGCTGCCACCTTCCAAGAGGAGGGAAAGAGGTGGGGGGCGCCCAAAACCCTAACCCTAGGTGGGCCAAGCCTTGGGTTAGGCAGCCATGCCAAATGGGCCAAGGCTTGGACCAAGAAAGTGGCCCAATAGCCCTATCTCCTACCTAATAAGCATAAAAAGGCCCAACTAAAGCCTAATTGGCCCCAATTGGCCTACAAAGGTCCACACAACTAATAAAAGTGTCCACGCAGGGACTAAACCAAGGCCCAGCATGGCCTAAAGCATAAATAGCTAAAGATAACTCTGCTCATCCGCCAAGTGATCGCCGAGCCAAAGGGATGCCGGCGAGATCCGTGTACTCCGTCGTGAAGTGTGGCGCGTGTCCTCACCACCCTTGAAGCAGGGTCCACATCCTCGAAGTGGGGTGAAAGAGAAGGAAGCTCCGTAGTCGGAGTGACAAATGGTGGAGTTATGTCGATCTCGGTGTCGACCCGGCAAACTCCTCTTGCAACTCCTCCTCAGAAGATAGCACCAGCAGCTTAGCAGGCTGAAAAGGCAGAGCACCTTTTGCAAATACAAGCGGGGCCTCTGATTCAGGAGCATCCCCCTCACTACCGCTGAAAGTCGCTTCCTCCTCATCAGAGACGGTCTTAGAACTGCCTGAGGATATTTCCACACTAGCTACACGCTGTGGGGCCACCTCTAAAACATGTCGGGATGTAGACCGGGTAATTATGCGCCTGGCCGAAACAGTACTCTGCTTCGACTGAGTCTTGTGACCCTCCTGTGGTTGAAGCAATTCTTCTATCATCATAGCTTCAGTCTGCTCTTCGCCTGCCACTGCTGCAAAAGGGACCTCTGAGGAATATAGCAAAGAAGACAATGCAAGTATGAAACAGATGAGAAAAAACACACTTACCCTCCGCCTCACTAGCCGGCGTGGGAGAAGGCAACCTGGTCTCCACCACAGAAGGTGCTACAACTGGCTCTTGGGCTGTGCAAAAGGAAGGGGTCAGATTCAAGGACTTCTTTGAAATCCAGTGAAAGAGAATGAGGAATGCAATTGCAGGCTATTGATGTTACCCTGAACCGATGTCTGAGCAGCCTCCCTTTCAGATTCAAACTCATCAAATGAGGGAATATCAGGGAGAGGGGTCCCGGTGTCCATAGCTACCGAAGCCGATTGCTGAGCATAAACCTTCTTGGCCTTCCTGGCCTTCCCAACTGCAGCCTTAACTACGGAAGCCTTTCTCTTCTTGCCAGGAGGCAGGGGAGTAGTAGTCGGTGCTGCTGCAGGGATTTCAAAATAAGTAGGCTTCTCAGCCTGCGCAATGATTTTTCTATAAAGCCCCTGTCGCTTTATATCAGGCCTGTCTGTTAAAGATGTCAGAGAGGTAATGTGATCAGTGGATGCAAAGTGTGAATACTGAGCAAAAATCACTGCAGTCAGGAAAGAAGAGATCATACCTGTTGGGCCGTTGTAAAAGATAGAGAGCGGCCAATACAGATAAGCTACCTCCTTGGAGCGTGAAGCAGCCTCCTTGATAAGCCAGCATACATCGCCAAGTACCTGGCACTTCTCCACTAAAGCTGCCAGGTCACTATGACCATGAAGGTCAAGACACCGAAACAAGTCGAGGTGGTCCATACCCCAGCCGTCGACATAATGAAAAGAGATAAACAACGGCTTGTTCAATATGCCGGCTATCGGGTTTTCTGCAGATAACCCATGTAAATTCAGCAAAATAAACAACCAAGACGTCTGCTTGTAGTACGTCTGGGTTCTATCTTCCCGGCGCACAAACGTCCTATATGGGTGAAATCTATCTGTCGGACCCCTCCAAGAAACTACTGCCGGGAGCGGCTCTTCGACAGGAAATGGATATTGTTGCGCCTCCAAACGAGCGTCCCCTACACAGCTCAAATGTTTCAAGTTCTGCATGAAAGTGTCCGCATTGATAGCAGCAAAGACAGGAGCAGGCGGTTCGGAATCCTTTTCCTTCAAAGCCCGACGCTGGGCCAGATAGTTCTCAGCCTCCCTCTGGTGCTGTGAATAAAGCCTTCTCAGGTGGGCCTCGGGGATGTCAAACACTGGCCCGGGCTGTTGTTTCAGAAAGGAACGCTCGGCCACGTTCCAGAATGCACCTCTACTATGCCTGTAGAAGCTGGTTCGAATGTTCCACCATTTGATATATTCTGATGTTACCCGGGGAACACGGTTATAAACTGTGGGAACTCTGAAAACTGCACCGTCCTGGCAATGGTAGAAATCCCACCACAACCGGCCATCGCCGACAATGGTGGACCCATGCTTAGCCCGGCTATCCAGGGGAAATTGAGCAACCGTTGTGGGGATATGCTGGTCATAACCAAAGTTCCGCCCAAAGCGGAATGGATAGTATGGTTCCAGAAGGAGCAGGCCACCCTTTCTGAAAACTAAGACACTAGGACGGATGGCCATGGCCATCTGACCAGCTCCGGCTCCAGGATTGGCCGGGCAGTGTTAACCCCTGAGACAGGATGGATATATGTCTCTACCTCTTCCAGCTTGCACTCTCTCTGAGGATCAATCAAAGGAGCTGAACCTGCCGCCAAGCTCCAGAAATGAATGCTGCCAGGGGCATCCACCAGCACCTTTATCAGTCGGCCCCTTACTTTGAACAACTGATCATAGAAAGGACCAGGTTCAGCACTGGCAAACTCAATCATTCTGGGCAGTACTGTGTCTGCCTGCAAAGTTCTGGGAGCCAACTCAGGAAATAAACTGCAAACCCAGGCGTTGAAGAAATGAAAAGGACCCACGGTCCTCAAAGAACAGGGAGTCCGGTGCTTGTACAGATCCCCCAAAGACTTGTATATCAGACACAGGGCCACTGGGCAGATCGACAGCCTCATTCCCCAGGCCATCTGACAGGCCGGATATATAGCTTCTGGCCGGATGATTGTCTCATCCCCTTGAGGGAGAGCGAAAGTGCACAGCCAGAATGTAAAATAAGCCGCACAATGTGTGATGGGGTCTACGCCTACTGGGTTGGGACCACCGCTGCCTGCACGGCGCAATGAAGGTGGCAGCGCCGACTTATAACGGGGAGCCCTTACCTGCTTGCTAGCAGTCGGACCTACGGAAGGGAAGTCTGCATATTTCAGGGGGCCGTCAAAGAAGTACTGAATCCACTGCCCTACCCGGATCCGTAGCTTGCTGCCCTTCTCTCGGGGATGATAACCTTTGGAGGACCCTCTACTGTACGCTAGACAAATGGAGCGATATGCCTTCATCAGGTACCGGTATGAGAAGCCAATGGAATATCTGCCTTCACCATCGGAGCTATCCTTCTCAGAATCTGCCAAGCAGACTTCTTCATACGGCTCGCCGTCAATAGGCAGTCCGGAAAGCTGTGACAGACTCCAGAGGTCAAGAGATGTCTCACCCTCTGCTGTATAGAATATGTTGAATAAGGGGCAGAAGACCTCGAACATCCCACAGCATAACCCTCGGGATATAGGATACCGAAATCGGGAAGCAAAATCACTATGATATACCCCGGCTCTGATCAACAGAGGGGCATATTCCTTCAGAACAAACTCAGTAAATTCCACGGCTCCTACCTGAAATAGGTGGGCGTCAGTGATCTTGGTATCCCCAAACCAACCAGCGGCCAAATGATACTTGAACTGAATGGCCGAACAATTCAGCACAAAAGGCTCTTCGCGGTACCCCCACTTTACTGGCGCCAGGAAGAGACCATAGCCGGGCTTCTCCCTATTGACTCGGCCACTGGCATTATCCCACCGAGCAGGTGTGAACTCCGGGGCCCGGGTCAGCATTTTCTTTTCCGGCTCCAGCTCCGATATGCCAAGGACTGCATCCCAGTCACGCTTCTCCCCGAGAAGATATATAGCCTTTCCGCGATACACTGAATCTTTCAGGCTGTCTCTCTCAACGAGAATTGCGGCTTCAACTGTACGAGCTATTCGGTAGTTCCGCATTCCACCCACGGTGAAGGTCCGGATAAACGGCAGCAAGTGTTTATCCTTCGGAAAATCCGGGCGATAATTAGTGCCCCGTCTGAAGCATGTTTCCATGGCAGTGGAGTATACCCGGGATGTTGACACCGTATCGGTATCAGAATCGGATGATTCATCAACGAAAGCGATCTTGTCGTATTCGAAGTCGAGGCTGTGCACATTCAGCCAGTTTACTGTGGCCCGTGATATATCTGGCTGGGCCGACGAACTGGCCTCGACACCTCCAGGGGATGCCGCAGCAGAGCCTGAAGCCATTGCAGTGTCTGCAATCAAAGAAGAAAAGTGAATTAAAAGTCCTAGAACAATGGGCAGTCTTTTAAAGATTGTAACATGAGACCCTATGAAAATTTCGGCAGCATCTCCCCTTATTTGGGGTCTGCCCAAGAAGAATAGGGAGTCACCAACCAAGAGGGGGTGATCCCAAAAACAAAAGGGATTGAATCCCCAAAGACCGTCATACCCGGGCGAAATCAAATAACACGGGAAGAAGCTGGACAGTCGGAGGAGAGGAGCTTGCCGCCACCGTCGAGAGAGAAAAGAAAGTGAAGAGAGAGAAGAAGCTGAGAATAATGAGAAGCCAAGAGGCTTCGGCGCCTCAAATAGAAGTCCGAAGCGAAGGGCTCTCGGCGCGGTAGAATGCGCGCCGAGAACCCCCAGGCCGAGAGACCCCCCTAGGCCGAAAGGCACGCCGAGAAGCCCTCCGCGCCGAGAAGCACCCCGCGCCGAGAAGCCCTCCGCGCCGGGAAGCTAGGTGCGTCGAGACCCCCGTCTCCACGACCGAGAGGTCTTCACGCACCGAGAAGCCTATGGCCTCGTGCCGAGAAGCTCCAAAAAGCTGAAAATAAAGTCAAACAATATGAAGATAGAAAAGAAGATACATGTGCAGAATATTGTTGCAACGAGATGATCAGGTCTGAGGATCAGATTGAAAAGAAATTGAGGAAGATACCCTCGAATAATGAAAGTCACCTGCAGGCCCCGTGCCGCTTATTCTGCACTTACGCCGCCCGCAGGTGGGGGGCATTTGTTGACACCTTGAAAATGAACAAGGGTGGAAGCAGATCATACCCACAGTGAAAGACCAATGATAAGGCTTGTCAACCATTTACCCGGCTGAAGCCTTTGTCGGCCGAGCTGACGTCCTGTGCCGATGTCACTCAGATGGCAGCACTAACGAAGCAGTAGTCGTTTGACTAATGAGACCTCCCAGCACACTTTAATAAGAGCTGTGTTACTGCCTCATCCAAGAATCCACAGATGACATGTCAGCGTAAGTCAGATGTCGGCTTATTGACAGATGTGATGTAAGATAAAGATGAAGCCGGTACCGGCAGATGAAGATTGTAAGGGCTTTTGCAAAGTCAGAACACAAGAAGAATCGTCTCCACAGATTATACACCCGGCTGGAGTCTTCCCAGACTAAAGCTGATGTCCGATCTCGTCACCATTAAGGTGACGATATCGATAAAATGATGCCCGGTTTTGTCATCATTCAGATGGCAATACTGATGAAACCCCTGTCCGCGGATTGATGAAAACCCTGCTAATGATGTCAATACAAACTATATCACCAACGGAGGACCCTCTTGGGTACAGATGTACGTGAAGGGCCTATCAAAGGCCTGGTCAAAGAGACCTAAATGGGCCTTTAATGGTGGCGCCGGGAGCCACTTTGTCAAAGCCCAAATGCTGCACAAGGTTGGAGTCCTGCGCGCCGGGAAGCCTCCAGCTGAGGCGCACCGTGAGGTGTCTGCCGAGAAGGCAAGGAGGGACGGCTATAAAGCCCCTTCCCTTCGAAAGGCTGATGGTCGGTCAAAAGTCAGAGATAGGAAGAAAAAAGGAGCAGTAGAAGTGAAAACCAAATAAAAAAGTGCCAGAAGAGAGACCGAGAGGGAAAGAAAGAAGAAGCTTAGAGAAGAAGAAGAAAGGGAGACTCAGGTGGGTAGCCCGGGGAGGGAGAGGAGTCAATGCTCCTCCCTCCCCCCATGCTTTCCTCTTTTTATTTTCTTTTTCTGATGTAATCTGGCGAGGCTTTCTCGATGTATCAATGTAGTCGGAGGATTCCGGTCTCGATTTCCATCTCTCTGTCTTTCGTTTACCTTCTACGATCTGTACAGGTTTGGGATGATGCAATAATATGAAAGATGAACATGGCTCGTTTGGGCATTCGATCGATTGAAATATCTGCTATATTTCTCCCCTTCTTGCATCGGCTGTTCTTCTGAATGTCGTTTTGCCTAGATGTTATAGCTTTCCGATCCATGTTTTGACCTCCTCTCCCTAGCCTGTCCTCTGGTGGAAGAACCCTTGCGCCGGGAACATTCCCCCTTGGCCAATAAAACCCACGCCGGGAACCATGCTTCCTGCCACCCCTGCTTTACGTTGTGAATCCTCCATTCCTTGAACCCCAGAGGAAAGCCTTCCTGCTACAGGCCAAGGAACCACACAGATGCCCTCTGAAGTCCGATCAACCAAGCCTTGCATCTTGTCGAAGGATACTCTAGATCATCATATGTGCCTAAGGGATAAACATCATTGGGGATAACTCCCCTACATAACCTTACGAGCCAGAGAAACTCTGCCACTGCATAAGTTTCAATGGCCTCAAAGGGATATTAAGTTGGTGCTGTGATCACATACACTGGCTAGGGGTCCCATACCCCCCTTATTTTGGCTTTCATCCCGGCACTCTGTGGGTGATCGTCTATTACTCCCTGGCATACGCTAGGTACGGGGGAGGTGCTGCTGAAATCCTCCCAGCCGATGAAAAATAATACTAAAGCTATCCTCTGGACTCCGTATGGTGATGGTGAAAAGGACCTCTGTGTGGGGCTCTTCCCCTCCAACCCCTCTCAGTTCTCGGCCTCCTTTGAAGCATATACAACTAAAACCAGTTGAACCCCATCTATAGTCTCCAGAGCCAATCTACTCTGATATAATTCCTAGAAAACTCTCAAAATCCTAAAAATAGGGTACCGTAAAGTCCTAAACCCCTCACGGCGCCCAAACACCCCTTCTCGGCCAGCTACCTCTTGGCGCCACCAGCTCCCGGTGCGGCCTTCAGCGCGCCGGGAACCCCCAGGCCGAGAGCTCCTCTTCCCCCTTTAGCCTACGCCGATAACCCCCTTGGAGAATCTTCAGTGCGCCGGGAAGTCGGCGTCGGGAGCTTCCTGGATTCTTCCCTTTGGCTACGCCGAGAACCTCCATCTTCTTTCTACTCACGCCGGGAGCCTTAGCCTCCCATCTGTGGTCATGCCGAGAGCCTAAGTTGCCACCCTGTGAGCCCAAATGCCCAGAGCTAACCTACACAGAGATATTCGTGGATCACCAGATGTGTCCCGAGGATAAAGTTAAAGGGAGGTAGACTCCCTTATGTCCCATTGATTTGTGTCAAAGTCACAACGACGCGCCTCCCTCTTAGCTCCGGTGAGCCATGCCAATGCTTGAGTGTCACCAGCTCCTGTGAGGGAAGAATCAAACATTGCCTTACGGCATACGTGTGTAACGTGGAGAGGCCCGACCTCTCTCTTTCTTTCGGCTTTCACCCCGGCACTCCGTGGGTGATAGCCTATTTCCCTCTGGGCATGATCCAGACCATGGGGAAGTGCTGCCGAAATGTTAACCGATGCTTTAAACCTCCGTCATGATCGCGGCTCATCCTGTCCGCAATTGATATCCTCTGTTTTACCTTTCCCCTGAGTCTGATTGTTTTTCGAGCCGTTGATTCAGCGATATCGTCTGTTTCTACAATCGATGTTATTATCTTGCCCGCCTTCCTGGCTCTGGTATGAAATTCAAACTGCGCACATAAAAAGAATATCATTTTTATTATTGCCTCTCGAGGCCTCCTATTTTGTTGTTTAATCAAGGGTTGTCCTTCCTTGGAAGGGCGTAATTAACGTCATAGCCTTTATGGTATGACGGACTTCTGGTCCCGACTCGGACTTCACAATCGACTGACCAAGTCAGATCGAGCGCACAATAAAATCATCACACACGTGACTGGCACGCCTAATAAATCAATAAATCAAAAATCTAAATAAAAATAAAAATATAAATAAATAATACAATGAAATAAAATAAAATCCACGTTCCACATCTTCTTGTGCATTTCATTTAGTTGAGCTGTGATCAGTTAAGTGCGTGAGAACCATCATTGTTTACTATTGCTATCTGTTCCTTGGTTAGCTCTTGAAAATCGTTTGGTAAAATTTTTAGATAGACATATTCATCCCCCCATTCTATATCTGTCTTCTCGTCTATCAATTGGTATCAGAGCAGATTTTCCATCATGTGGTTCAATGACCAAGAAAGACCTGAAACAAGCAATCCACGTTGCTACATAGCTAAAGGGCACTCAAAAAAGAGGCCTCCTTTCTTCAATGGTACTAACTACTTATATTGGAAGAACATGATGGACGTATTTCTATGCGCTCAGAGCCATGAATTGTGGACGGTCATCACCACCGGACCATTCGAGCTTCCTGAAGATGAAAGCACTTGGAGCAGGGAGCACATCAGTGTATCAACTGTGAATTGGACAGTAATGAACATCATGTGGTGTGCTATGCATCTAGAGGAGTATTCTAGAATCTCAGCATGCAAAATAGCCAAGAAAATGTGGGATGAGCTTCAATTGATCTATGAAGGTACATCACAAGTGCAAGCCACGAAGGTAAACATGCTTACCTTTGATTATGAATTGTTTAAAATGAAACTCGAAGAGACCATATCAGAGATGTATGCTAGGCTCTCACAGATCACCAATAGCTTGAAGTGTATGGGTAAGCAGATCCAGGAAAGTGACTTAGTTAGGAAGGTTTTAAGATCTCTGACCCCGAAGTGGCACACAAAGGCCACTATACTAGAAGAATCTGGGGACCTGTCCACCATGACAGTCACAGAATTGATAGGCTTCCTGATGGCCTACGAGATTAACCTTAAGAGGAACAATGAAGAAAACAAGAAAGGGAAAACCATAGCCCTTAAGGTTCCCAAAAGCAGTGGAGAAAGCAGTGAAGAGTATGAAAACCTCTCGGATCTTGATGATGAGCAGCTGGCCATGTGTAATGCCCTAGATTCTTATCCGATCTTTCGGATCCTTATCGGAGTGCTTTCGGATCACTTTTGTGGGTCCTGAGTTAAGTTTTACGATCCGCGTGAGTTTTTCTCTCGTACAAGTTACGGAATCCTATGGTGAGTTTATTTCTCAGTTCATCGACTCGAGGATGCTACAGTTGCGATGTACTCTTTGAGAGGATCATTTCGGCTATTTTTGCATATTTTTATGAATTAGTAGATTTACGGCACAAAAATCAGAATTTCAAAAATTAGGAAAATTCCTAATTTCTTTTCTATTTATCCTTCTTTCACCCTCTCTCCTTCTCATTTCTCACCCTCACTTTCTCTCTCTCGTTCTCTCTCCTCTCTGGTCCTCTCGACATGGGGCGCGCGACCGTGGTGCCCTGGCTGAGCCGGGAACGCGATGGAGTGAACCTGGAGCGTGATGGAGTGGCGGATTGAGCGTGGTGCGGCGCGATCCCTCGGTGGATTCAAAGCCGGCGCGGTTCGTTGGTTTGGCAGTTTTCGGCGCGGTTTAGTCGCTTCGGCATGCAGAATCATCGGTGGAGGTAGAGAGATGGAAGCTCTACTTCTCTGCTACATTCCCTCGAAGTTTCACGCCAAACGGTGCGAGAACGAGTGGGTTTCATTCAAGTTTGGGAAAATCATGCCTTTGGGGGGTTCGTCGGGTTCACCGGAAAATTGCGACGGTTTTTAGATCAGTTGGTGTCATTCGAACCCCTGAAATGTCAGCATTCCATTCCCACTGATTTCGTTGTGATTGGTGGTCATTTGGGACCGGTAGGAGCCCGGGAACCCATGCGATTCCATTTGGGTCAATTCGGCAGAATTGCCCATTTCTAGCCGTTTGCGCGTCGATTTGACCCCTTCCAGAGTGTGGAAGGTCGGTATCGTCATTGTGGTTGTATCCCCTTCGTTTCGGAGCGAACGTGGTGTGAAAAGGCCGAGATCCGACCGATCACATGGTTTTCCTGCTGTAACACCTGAACAGTCGTTATAGTAACCGTTTAGGTTATTACACGGTCCAATGTGTGACCGTTTTATGTATGTCAGTTTGGGTCTGCGCGGTCTCGCGATAGATCATCTTCTGTGTTTCGCGGCCCATACTGGATCGTTCATATCCTTCAGACGGCCCTTGGGTAACCATGTGTTTTCTTCAGATGGCCCTTGGGTGGCCGTGTGTATCCTTTGGATGGCACTTGGGTGGCCGTGCAGTTTCCTTCGTCGCGTGTGGCAGTTGAGCGGTCTTACGATAGACCGTTCCGCTTGCTTCAGCAGTCCTTTGCTAGACCGCTTAGTGTGGTTGACTCTAGTCAACGGTTTTATGGCGGTTAGTGAAGTGGTCCTTCACTAGACCATACTTTGTCTAGGGCGGCCTTCTCTTAGACCGCTACAGTCCGTTTGTCTTAGGTCAATAGGTTAAGGTGGTTAGTGTGGCGGTTTACTCTTAGACTGCCTAGTCGTGTAGCACGTCTATATTTGACCGCTTGGGTGGTTTGACCGAATAGGTCGGTTCAGGGTTGACTGTGTTTTGCGGCCTAATCCTTGATCGCTACAGTCCCCTAGCGGCCCATTCTTTGACTGTCAGTGTATGTTCCTCCGCTTAATTCCTGAGTGTTATTTCCCGATGTGTTGGTTCCCAAGTGCCTCGGCTTGACCTCGTGGTTTGCCCATTGTCCCGTGGACGTCTTATGATGTCCTATGAGGGCTATAACCACGTTATAAGGTAGCCAGACGTACTTTGCTATTGGATAGGTTTCTGTGCTGCTTCAGAGTCATTATTAGGTTCTGGTCAACCCGGTGACACCCAGTGGTTGACAGGTGACGTTGTGTGTGTCTCGATAGATCGATACATGGTTCTGGACACCTAAGAGGTACTGTCTTACCTCGGTCTGCATGTCCAGATGCGTTGAGGGTCTTGGTGAACCCTCAAGTCTCCGTGTGTCATTTTATACGGGTTTGTGGATCTGATGATCCAGTGTCATTTTTCCTCGTCTTAGGATTAGGCTGATTGGCGGCTTGTCACTGCCGTTGTGCGACGATCTTGACTCTAAGTCATGAGACTCAAGGATCGTTGTGTTGGTAGGTCTAGTTGCCCTGTTCTGAGTCTGTTGGAAGTTGATGTACTGCCTTTGTGGTTCATAGTACGGGTGACAGTGCGTGCTTAGCCTATCTGTACTCCAGCACTCGTGTTTCAGAGTCTCTGTGTCTAGTGAGCCTCCACTAGTCCTAACCTGATGACCTCGAGTGTCGGCCCACCTGGGAGTGGTGGCGGGGTAGTTCCAGAGATACGGTTTGTAGGCTAGTTTTCGTAGGCTCCCTTGCCTTGCAGTAGCGTCCTACTGAGGGAGAAAACTAGCTAGAGGCCTGGCTCAAGGCATTGAGCTTGTGTATGCACACATGGTCAGGGGCGTTTTGGACGAACGCCGACGGGCGTGACCCTGACTAGTCACTCGTTACCATAGTTCCTGATTCCGTTCAGTGAGTATCTCAGTCTCCGTTGTTCTCAGCGTCCGTAGGGAGATACTTATGGCGCAGTGTAAGACGTCAGTGTATGCATCTGGCTATTCTTCTAGTGAGGAGGTGCTTCCGTCACTTGGCACGTGACCCTCGTGTTTCTCGGAGTCTGTGTTCCTCTTCCGAGTTAGTCTGTTCTTGGCTTCGTCCAAGATCAACTCTCCCTTTTGTGTTAGTCTATTCTCGGCCTTGCCCGAGTATAGCTTTCTGTTGCGTGCATGATGATCTAGTCATGTATGCGTTAGTGTCTGTGTCTATCTAGGTCTTTTCTAAGGTTTTTGCCTAGTTTTGTAGGACCTTCGCTTTGGGCCTTGTGCCTACCGATGGATCGGTAACTCCTAACTTCGTGAGATCAGGGTTCACCCTTCTGTCATTGTTTGAAATAGTTAGGGAGTTGAAGTTGGTTCGGCAGCCGTATTTTGCTCGGTGCGGCTTTTCCCTTTTCTTTTAGTTATTCTACTCTTGCTGTTACAGCTTTCTTTTACAGCTTTCTAATAGTAGTTTTCCCTGCTTTTCCTGCTTTACTACTACTGCTATTTTAGCTGTTGTTCCGTGTTACTGTGTTATTTTTCAGTGGAAATCCACGTGACCCCTACTGAGCCAGTGACACGAGGCTCACCCCTACTTTTCAGGTGTGGTCGTTTCTTCTTCCTTCGCGGTTCCTGGTGTGGTGTGTTCGTAGTTGCCAGCGGTACCTGCGTCGGGCTTCCCCTGACCTCAGTGTACGTTTTCTTTCTATTGGACTGTACTTGTCTTTCCTTTGGACTGGACTCTGGTATAATTATTAATTTTAACTGTTAATTAAAAAGTAATTTTATTTCTGCTACTTTAGGAAACCTGATTAATGAAATTTAATTGCTTACTGTTATATCTGCGACTTCAATGTACTACACAACAATCTTTTTATCCCTTCGGAGCTTTACAACTCTTGGGAGGCTTCACGGGTTCCAAGTGGTATCGGGTCTACTCAGTAATCCTATCGAGTATATCCGGTATCCAGAGTTCGGGTCGTCACAGGTGGTATCAGAGCGTTGTTGTGTGAAGTACATGAGAATTCGAGATATACAGTGTCCAGAGTCTTGAAAGTCCAGTACAGTCTTTCGCTGGCTTAGGTTTCACGATTCTTTGTCGCTTTATTTCCGTAAGTGGTCTTGTGTGTGCTGTGTTGGCACTGTACGAGATGGTTTTACTCTTGTCAGGATGCGACGGGATGCTCCTTTTCATCGCGATGTTTGTCTCGATCGTGTTGTACTTGGCAGAGTTCGCCGGTAGGCTTGAATCTGCAGTACATTGTTCGAGATTTTTCCGTGGCTTGTTCAGGTGGCTGGTGACTTTTCTGGTTGGTGTGATGGCCGTACACGTTCTTACGTTATTTTGGCCGTCCCATCTTAAGTCTGTGCAGCTCCTGAGGTGTTTCATTTCTGTTGAAGTGGTTGCTTTATTACCTCGATTGAGAAGATGCTCAAGCGAACCTAGGATTTTCCTTCCTGGTGAGTTACTGTTAGTGAGCTTGATGCTTCTCATCTGTTTGGTAGAGTCTTTTCGAGGTAAGCCTTCGAATTACTGTCTTGGTGAGACCTTTGTCCTGTGTCTACTTAAGTGTGGACTGTATTTATTCTGTGCCTGATATACTCTTTGTTCTGCGGTTGCTTGGCTTTGGACCTAACCTTTGTGTTGAGAGCCGTGGTGCACCGTGTTTGTCGTGCCATGTCTACCGGCCGATGTGTTGTGAAGGCTCATTTATTCTTTCAGGACGTAATGGTCAGCTGAGATTAGCTTTTCTTTGTGCTTTCTGCTGAAACTGGTACTCTCCTTCGTTTGTACTAGGCGACTTGTGATTGGTTGTTAGCAGGATCAGTACTTGTGGCGTAATACATTACGATTTTCATGAATTATGATGGTGCCAAGTGTGTGCTGAGATGCGGATACCGAGGTATTTTCGATGCCTGTGTGCATTGTATGAGTGCGCAGTGGGAGCGTGTGGGCTGATAACCCACAGGTCGAGGATCGTTGGTTGTAAGATTCTGGCCAGTCGAGAGAATTGTTTTTCTCGATGTGACTTCATCTTGGCTTCATGTGCCTTGATGTTGTTATTGCCGTGCCATTATTCTTGGAGGCATTATGGTGTTGGCACATGCATTTGTGAGTATTGGGGAATCTGTCGGCATCTCTGCTGGTTGAGTACCCTCTACTCTGTAATTCTTTCTTGGGTGTTGTGCTCTCGGGACGTGATCGTGGTCCTTGAGATGCGTTTCCCAAGATTATTATTCTCGTTGTCATTTTGTCATTGTTTCCCTGTGATTCTATCTTAGCATCGTGTGGACCATGATCTTGTCGGTTAGTTGTGCTGTACTCTTCTTTTCTGGTAGAGTTAGCATGCGACTCGATCAGATGTAATATCTGAGTGAGGACTGACTTGATTGTGTTGTGGTCCAGTGCTGTCGTTGGTGTCCTATGTGCCAAGCTTTCGTTGTTGCCCTTGGCATTGGAGCCGATGTTGTCGAGCTGTCAGCTAAGAGGACTATGCTTCCTGGTTTAAGCTGATGCTTGCCGTGTCTATCGTTTTGTGTTATCGGTAGCTATTGTCGTGGCGTGAGTCATGTCTCCTTTCCTGTGAGACGTAACCGACGTTGCCTTGCTTCGGAGGTGTCAGACTTGTGTTCACTGGTGTGCCATGCTCGTTCTGTGGATCGATTTACCTCGAGATGCAGAGCGTGTGCTTGTGATGATTGTCTGGCGGTGTCCCTCTGAATTATGATTTTTGAGATTCGTGCTGTTTCGAGTTATGTCTTGGGGTTTGTTCTTCCTTGCTTCTCCTGAGTAGTTCCTTAAATTTTGAGGATGAAATTTCTTGAAGAAGGGGAGGCTGTAATGCCCTAGGTTCTGATTGGATCTTTCGGATCCGTATCGGAGTGCTTTCGGATCGCTTTTGTGGGTCCTGAGTTGAATTTTACGTTTCGCGTGAGTTTTTCTCTTGTACAAGTTACGGAACCTTGTGATGAGTTTATTTCTCAGTTCATCGACTCGATGATGCTATAGTTGCGATGTACTCTTTGAGAGGATCGTTTCGGCTATTTTTGCGTATTTTCTGAATTAGTGAATTTTTGACACAAAAATCAAAATTTAGAAATTAGGAAAATTCCTAATTTCTTTTCTATTTATCCTCCTTTCACCCTCTCTCCTCCCTCATTTCTGACCCTCACTTTCTCTCTCTATTTCTCTCTCCTCTCTGGTCCTCTCGACATGGGGCGCGCGACCGTGGCGAGCTGGCTGAGGTGGGAACGCGATGGAGTAAACCTAGAGCGTGATGGAGTGGTGGATTGAGTGTGGCGCGGCACGGCGCGATCCCTCGGTGAATTCAAAGCTGGCGCGGTTCGTTGGTTTGGCGGTTTTCGACGCGGTTTAGTCGCTTCGGCGTGTGGAATCGTCGGTGGAGGTAGGGAGATGGAAGCTCTACTTCTCTGCTACGTTCCCTCGCAGTTTCACGTCGAACGGTGCGAGAACGAGTGGGTTTCATTCAAGTTTAGGAAAATCATGCCTTTGGGGGGTTCGTCGGGTTCACCGGAAAATTGCGATGGTTTTTAGATCAGTTGGTGTCATTTGAACCCCTGGAATGTCAGCATTCCATTCCCACTGATTTCGTTGTGATTGGTGGTCATTTGGGACCGGTAGGAGCCCGGGAACCCATGTGATTCCATTTGGGTCAATTCGGCAGAATTGCCCATTTCTAGCCGTTTGCGCGTCGATTTAACCCCTTCCAGAGTGTGGAAGGTCGGTATCGTCATTGTGGTTGTATCCCCTTCGTTTCGGAGCGAACGTGGCGTGGAAAGGCCGAGATCCGGCCGATCCCATGGTTTTCCCGTCGTAACGCCTGGACGGTCGTTACAGTAACCGTTTAGGTTATTACGCGGTCCAATGTGTGACCATTTTATGTATGTCAGTTTGGGTTTGCGCAGTCTCGCGATAGACCGTATTTTGTGTTTCGCGGCCCATACTGGACCATTCATATCCTTTGGATGGCCCTTGGGTGGCCGTGTGTTTCCTTCGGACGGCTGTTGGGTGGCCGTGTGTATCTTTTGTACGGCACTTGGGTGGCCGTGCAATTTTCTTCATTGCGTGTGGCAGTTGAGCGGTCTTACGATAGACCATTCCGCTTACTTGAGCGGTCCTTTGCTAGACCACTTAGTGTGGTTGACTCTAGTCAACGGTTTTATGGCGGTTAGTGAAGCGGTCCTTCACTAGACCGTTCCTTGTTGATGGGGACATCACCTCCCATGCCCACGTTCACAGCTCATCTCCGCGTCCCGGTTGCATCCGGCATGGTCTAGTCATTTAATTTTGAGTCCTATGTAATTTTTATTTGAGTCATTTGATGTATTTTCCCTTTTATTTGAGTCATGTTCCTAGGTCTTGTGTTCATTTCCCTAAGTTTGAGTGTCATTAGGTTGTCTAATTAGCTATTGGGCCCAACTCATTGGGCTTGGCCCAAGGGCTCTCCCCTACCCCCTCGGTTATTTGTCATTAAGTCAATTGTCAGGGACTTTTGTAGAAATGTGAGTTTCCTATATATAGGACCCCATTCCCCCCATTTCAACTTAATGAATCAATCAATGAAAAAAATGCCATTTGAGAGTCCAAAGCTTAGTTTAGTGGAGTGATTCCAACAATTTTTGGATGAGAAACCCTAGGGGAGAGATTCCCCACCCTTCCCTCTCTTAATCTCTCTTTTTCACTCCACTTTCTCTCTCCTCAACACCCAATTTCGAATTTTCTTCTCTCTCCTCCCTTCCCAACCACCTCAACCCCCACCTACCATCATTAAAGCCCTCTACTTCCCCATGGCCTCCATTACTCCACCCCCCTAGTCCCAAGAAGATCCCTCACCATTCCAACACCATCTTCCACATTCCAACACCACTTTCCCCATTCCAACACAATCAACCCCTTCCCCACACAACCCCACAACTTCCAAGGCCATTTCAAATTTGAAATCCACCCTTCCCTCCACTCACTTGTGCCCCCCCTCACTTTCTCCTCTCACCCACCTTCCCAAATTCGTAGCTCCTCCTCCCACCACCTGTTAGACCCCCTTCCAGACCCCATTCTTCCCTTCCCCCACCTTAGAACACCCCCTCCTAGACCCCCTCACAGCCCGGACTTTCCCCACACTAATCCACCCCCATTTCCCCTCCCATATACCCCATTCCCCCCCATCATCATCAACCTACAGCTCTTAACTGAAGATCTACAGCAGACCAGCAACTTGCAGCGGCCACCACGACCTCCTCCAGATAAGTTTGAAGACTCAAGAGCCATCGTCGGAAGCATCTGCCAGTCGCCTTCGCAACCGAAGTGGTTTCGTCTTCTTCCGATCTCCGAGTCGTCCAGGAGGTCTATTCCCCCACAGCTGCGCGGTTCTGCCTCGGTTGAGGACCTGAGCCGGCTTAGAAGCTCTGCCACGACAAGCCCCGAAGGAATCAGTCTTCAAGTCCTTCTTCAAAGTTCTTCATCCGCCTGTCTACTTTCAGAATCAAGAAGCAGAATCCCATTCAGCATCCGGGAACAGAAGTTACCAATTTTCTTCCACGGTCGCGCAGCTCTGCCTTCCCCAGTCTGCATCGACACCTCCTCACTCTTATGGCTTCACAGATCGTCTCTGTTCTCTTCTGGCATCCCCGTTTCTTTTGCTGAAAAGAGGACTCACCCACGGTTCTAACGGTGCTGACGGCATTAAATTTGGAGTTCGGGAACGGTCAGGACAGCCTCTGCTTCCTACTGTTGGTGACCTGCCCCTGCTAGTCCGAGAAACAGATGCCCTGTTCAAACTCTTGCCCCGTCCAGCAGCGACTCCAGAAGAAATTACAAAAATTCTGAGGTATTCCCCTTCCTGTTATGAAGATTTCGCCGCCAGTCTCGCCATCAGCACAATTCCTGAACAAGATCTACAACAACAACACCGACCCTCTATCCTGGTTCGCTGATAGTAGGCAGATTCGGCATCCACCCTTGTTCCTCGTTCTTTACTTTGGTTTCCCCACCCCACTTGGCCGGCTGAAGGCCCCTCCCTGCGTGGAGGTAGTATTGATGTAATATCATTAACCCCCACCCCAAGTTCCCCCTCCTGCGAGAGGTGTAGTGGTGTAATTTGTTTGGGGCAGGTCAAGCGACACCGCCGCGGCGTGTGGGGATCCACTCGCCTCCCCGCTCGCCCTCGTCTCCGACCGGGACCGGTTTCTTCAAACCAGTCGAGTAAGTGCTCAAACCTTCACTCCAATTAGTGCTTGTTATTCAATATTAGTTCTTCATTCCGCTGGTTATGCGAGTGAGAGCCCGATCCTCAAGCCCCATAAACTTGAGTGATCACCGTGGGAATATTGCAACCGGTGCCTTTGGCACTTTATCGGCCCCCTTGATTTGGGCATCCCCACCCTTTGGGAATCAAGTCTTGGCCTTGCTGGCCCTCTACCAGCAATGGCCCAACCCCACATCCTCCCCTTGGCATTGCCAAGTCACCCCGGGCTTGGGTGAGTGACGATAGAGCGGTGGCCCAATTTGGCCCGTTTTGAATGCGATTGTGCTTGCTTGCATTAGGTCCGAGGTCGTGTCACATCAAGTGGTATCAGAGCAAGTTCACAACTTGTCTCTCCACAAGTTGGTCCTAGGGCATGTTTATGCATTTAGAGTCCTCGGTTGCATCTCCCATGTCCACTAGAATGGCCACTTCATACCCGTCATATCCATCCCCATCAACTTTCTCGAGAAGCCCACATCCTCATGGAAGTTCCATTGCCAACAAAGTGGGTAGCAACACCTCTATCATAGAAGCCCTACCTAATGTCCTTAATCGGCTTGAAGATATCATGTCTCGACTCGACCGACTTGAAGGAAATAGCCGTGCACCAAGAGTGAATGAGAGTGACCTTTGGGGAAATCTAGAAACCATATTTTTAGAACACTTGAAAATCAAAACCCCCGCCTTTGATGGATCCAACAGCCCAAGCCTTTACCTAGATTGGGAGATTTCCATGGACCAATTCTTTAAAAGTTGCCCCTTGAACGAAGGAAGAAGAATGAGGCTAGCCAAGGCACACCTCTCCAAACAAGCTAAAACTCATTGGTTAGTTGTGGAAGGTTTGAGAAAGATCCGTAGGGAGGCCCCAATTAGCACTTGGGATGAGATGAAGACCGAGCTTAGAAAAACCTACACCCTCCAACCCTCTCCCTCCTACTCAAATCACCAAAGTCTAAGGAGCACTTCAACTCCATCATCCCCACCCGGTCAATCCAAGACCCCAATCACACATTCCCCACCACTTCCCATCTCTCCTACCCCAACCACTACATTTACACCCCACCTCCAAGTCTACTCCACAACCATAGGTCCCCACACCCAATTGGGCCCCATGGCCAACTGTCCACCTAGGTCCGTGGTAACCCCCACCACTACCTCTCTATCACCCCCAAAAGGGGACACTCCTCCCAAAACCAATCAACCCAAACCCCTTCAACCCACCCATCTTCCTCTCCCTACCCCAATCCAACTCCCACCAAAGCCTCCACTACTACCCTTACCTATCCTAACCCAAGTTTCCCACTACCTACCACCCCGGATACACTATGCCCCAATCATCACCACACCCTCAAAAGCCCCTCTCACCTCCTTGGAAGAAGAACCCATACCCCACCCCATAGTGGTGAACACTCCAAACCCACTCTCCACCTTGGAGGAAACCCAAGTCCAAGTTGAAGAAGAAACAACATGCGAGGGTCTTCACCTTACATCACCATCTTTAGTTGGAGTCAATCTCATCTTATGGGAACCCCTTGTTAGTTGGCTAAAGGAGAGCCCAATAAGAGAGATCACGGCCCATGATTTTCCACCCATGAAGGAAAACTATCCCATAGTGCCCATCTCCTCTTATCACACCACAATACAAGCATCTTATCAAGTAGAGACCTTAGAGGATTTTCTTAGAGGCTTAGCATGGCAAATTGAGTTCACTAGCATGTTGACCCCTATGGCCGAACAACCTAGGAGTCTTGGCCTCCTACACCCATGCATCGGGTCAATCGCCTCGGTCTACACCATTGGTTGCTACACTAGCGACCTCCTTTTTCTTCTCCCTATGGTAGAAGAACCCATCTCGATTTAGAGCTTCTTATCTCGGGTAGAAAGCCAAGCCCTCCACTCATGGCCGACCCACTTGTCAAGAACATTGGCCCAACTATCATGGAGAAGGATGACTTAGCACCTTTTAAGGATCTTGAGGACATGGAGTTCCTCCCCCTAGATGACCCATTTTATGATCCATATGATCCATTCCAATGGGAGTCAAGGGACTCATATGACCCAACCATCTTACCAACCACCCACCCTTTCCTACCCTCACCCACCATATTGGGCCAAACCCACCTCATCCATGACTCGGGTTATACCTTGGGAGCCATGACCTTGGGCCATATATCCCTAGGTAATCAGGTTGTACCCCACCCCATGATGACTACCTTCTTAGATCCATTCGATCCTTTCCAATGGGAGTTCAAAGGTTGTCCCACACCTATACATATGGAAGTCACCTTTGGGAAAAGCATGCATGTGTCTAGGCTTACCATACCCCTTGGCATGAACACTATGTTGGGTCCATTCATTCATATCACCCACATGTCAAGTAGAAAGTATGAGTGGTCCATATTCGGATGTCATGGTCCACCTTCATTCATCATGGGTCTTAAGCATGTCAAAGGCATCTACGGATGTCCGGGTCCCCCAATATTTATCACCAATTTGCATGATAGGGCCACCTACGGGTGTCCCGGCCCACCTAGGCTAACCAAAGTCTACACTGCATCATTACACGATAGGTCGACTTTTGGTTGCCCAGGTCCACCCATCACCCCTAGAATGTCTGCATTCACAACATTGCATAAAGAGATCCGCAAGCACATTAGCAAGAAGAATGTGACTTATAAAAGGCGAGCCGACTCTCATCGACGTCACCAAGAATTCCATGAGGGTGACTTTGTGATGGTAAGGACGAAGAGGCTCTCCCCGGGAGCCATCTCCAAATTGAGGCCACGTGGGGCTGGTCCCTTCCAGGTCCTGAGGCACATTGGTGCAAATGCCTATGAGTTAGATCTCCCTGAGGAATATGGGGTAAGTCCCACATTTAGTGTCGCCGACCTAGTGCCATACAAGGGACCCACGGTGGTACCTAGTGAGGATATTGAGCCTATTCCCTCCATTGAGAGAGCACCCACCCGTGAGGAGAGTCCACCAGCCTGGAGAGCCCAGCGTGAGCGCATTGAACGAATATTGGATGAACAGGTCACTACCACCAGGAGCAAGGTATACGAGCGCTATCTCGGCAGGTGGATGGATTGGTCTCGTTCGGAAGACTTGAGGGCAGTACCACTTCTACACCCTCCAAGGAGGGAAGGACACTTACTCGACAGAGTCGAGTTCTCCGCAACCCGGGAGTATGATTGGGACATCACCTCCCATGCCCACGTTCACAGCTCGTCTCCGCGTCCCGGTTGCATCCGGCATGGTCTAGTCATTTAATTTTGAGTCCTATGTAATTTTTATTTGAGTCATTTGATGTATTTTCCCTTTTATTTGAGTCATGTTCCTAGGTCTTGTGTTCATTTCCCTAAGTTTGAGTGTCATTAGGTTGTCTAGTTAGCTATTGGGCCCAACTCATTGGGCTTGGCCCAAGGGCTCTCCCCTACCCCCTCGGTTATTTGTCATTAAGTCAATTGTCAGGGACTTTTGTAGAAATGTGAGTTTCCTATATATAGGACCCCATTCCCCCCATTTCAACTTAATGAATCAATCAATGAAAAAAATACCATTTGAGAGTCCAAAGCTTAGTTTAGTGGAGTGATTCCAACAATTTTTGGGTGAGAAACCCTAGGGGAGAGATTCCCCACCCTTCCCTCTCTTAATCTCTCTTTTTCACTCCACTTTCTCTCTCCTCAACACCCAATTTCGAATTTTCTTCTCTCTCCTCCCTTCCCAACCACCTCAACCCCCACCTACCATCATTAAAGCCCTCCACTTCCCCATGGCCTCCATTACTCCACCCCCCTAGTCCCAAGAAGATCCCTCACCATTCCAACACCATCTTCCACATTCCAACACCACTTTCCCCATTCCAACACAATCAACCCCTTCCCCACACAACCCCACAACTTCCAAGGCCATTTCAAATTTGAAATCCACCCTTCCCTCCACTCACTTGTGCCCCCCCCCCTCACTTTCTCCTCTCACCCACCTTCCCAAATTCGTAGCTCCTCCTCCCACCACCTGTTAGATCCCCTTCTAGACCCCATTCTTCCCTTCCCCCACCTTAGAACACCCCCTCCTAGACCCCCTCACAACCCGGACTTTCCCCACACTAATCCACCCCCATTTCCCCTCCCATATACCCCATTCCCCCCCATCATCATCAACATACAGCTCTCAACTGAAGATCTACAGCAGACCAGCAACTTGCAGTGGCCACCACGACCTCCTCTGGATAAGTTTGAAGACCCAAGAGCCATCGTCGGAAGCATCTGCCAGTCGCCTTCGCAACCGAAGTGGTTTCGTCTTCTTCCGATCTCCGAGTCGTCCACAGCTGCGCGGTTCTGCCTCGGTTGAGGACCTGAGCAGGCTTAGAAGCTCTGCCACGACCAGCCCCGAAAAAATCAGTCTTCAAGTCCTTCTGCAAAGTTCTTCATCAGCCTGTCTACTTTCAGAATCAAGAAGCAGAATCCCATTCAGCATCCGGGAACAGAAGTTACCAATTTTCTTCCTCTGCTGCATGGATCTGCTTCCCCACAGTCTACCCCGACCAGTCATCCTTGTTCATAGCCTCCAGGTCTTCTCCGGCATCTTTTAGCATCCCCATCAGTTTTTCTATGAAGAAGACTCGTCCACGATTCCAACAACTCTGGAGGTTCTCGATTCGGAGTCCGAGAGACATCGGAGCATTCTCTGCAACCTACGGTTGGAAATCTGAGGCTGCCAGTCCCAGAACTTGCCACTCTGTTCGAAGCTTCACCCCGGTCAGCAGTGGTACCAGAAGAAATTTAAAAAATTCTGAGGTGTTCCAGTACCAGTCACGAAGAGTTCCCCCCTATTCTCGCCATCGGTAAAATTCTGTATCAACTTCTGCAGCCCCAACTTCGACTGTCAGTCCTCCCTCCCAGATAGCAGGCAGATTCGGCTTCCCAACTTCTTATCGCTTTTGGTCCTAGTTTCCCCCTCCCCGCTTGGCCGGCTGAAGGCCCCTCCCTGTGTGGAGGTAGTGTTGATTGTAATATCATTAACCCCCACCCCAAGGTCCCCCTCCTGCGAGAAGTGTAGTTTTGTAACTTCTTTGGGCAGGTCAAGCGACACCGTCGCGGCGTGTGGGGATCCACTCGCCTCCCCGCTCGCCCTCGTCTCCGAGCGGGATCGGTTTCTTCAAACCGGTCGAGTAAGTGCTCACACCTCACTCCATTAGTGCTTGTCTTTCAATATAAGTTCTAGTTCCGCTGGTTATGCGAGTGAGAGCTCGATCCTCAAGCCCCATTGCCTTGAGTGATCACCGTGGGAAAAGTGCAACCGGTGCCTTCGGCACTTCGTCGGCCCCATTGAATTGGGCTTCCACACCCATTGGGAATCCCATCTTGGCCTTGCTGGCCCTCTACCAGCAAGGGCCCAACCCCTCAACCTCACCTTGGCATTGCCAAGTTACCCCGGGCTTGGGTGAGTGTCGATAGAGCGGTGGCCCAATTCGGCCCATTTGAATGCGATTGTGCTTGCTTGCATTAGGTCCGAGGTTGTGTCACATCACTTGTCATGGGCGGCCTTCTCTTAGACCGTCTAGACCCTTTAGCGGCCCATTGGTAGACCGTGACTTAAGGTTTTACCGTAGTCATCCGCTTCTTTGTTGTAGCACCCTTTTCTTAGGCCGCTATAGTCTGTTTGTCTTAGGTCAATAGGTTAAGGCGGTTAGTGTGGTAGTTTACTCTTAGACTGCCTAGTCCGTGTAGCGCATCTATATTTGACCGCTTGGGTGGTTTGACCGAATAGGTCGGTTCAAGGTTGACTGTGTTTAGCGGCCTAATCCTTGATCGCTATAGTCCCCTAGCGCCCCATTCTATGACCATCAGTGTATGTTCCTCCGCTTAATTCCTGAGTGTCATTTCCCGATGTGTTGGTTCCCAAGTGCCTCGGCTTGACCTCGTGGTTTTCCCATTGTCCTGTGGACGTCTTTTGATGTCCTATGAGGGCTATAACCACATTATAAGGTAGCCATGCGTACTTTGCTATTGGATAGGTTTCTGTGCTGCTTCAGAGTCATTATTAGGTTCTGGTCAACCCGGTGACACCCAGTGGTTGACAGGTGACCTTGTGTGTGTCTCGATAGATCGAGACATGGTTCTGGACAACTAAGAGGTACTATCTTACCTCGGTCTGCATGTCCAGATGCGTTGAGGGTCTTGGTGAACCCTCAGGTCTCCGTGTGTCGTTTTATACGGGTTTGTGGATCTGATGATCCAGTGTCATTTTTCCTCGGCTTAGGATTAGGCTGATTGGCGGCTTGTCACCGTCGTTGTGCGACGATCTTGACTCTGAGTCATGAGACTCAAGGATCATTGTGTTGGTAGGTCTAGTTGCCCTGTTCTGAGTCTGTTGGCAGTTGGTGTGCTACCTTTGTGGTTCGTAGTACGGGTGACAGTGTGTGCTTAGCCTGTCTGTACTCCAGCATTCGTGTTTCAGAGTCTATGTGTCTAGTGAGCCTCCACTAGTCGTAGCCTGATGACCTCGAGTGTCGGCCCACCTGGGAGTGGTGGCGGGGCAGTTCCCGAGATACGGTTTGTAGGCTAGTTTCTGTGGGCTCCCTTACCTTGCAGTAGCGTCCTGCTGGGGGAGAAAACTAGCTAGAGGCCTGGCTCAAGGCATTGAGCTTGTGTGTGCACACGTGGTCAGGGACATTTTGGACGAACGCCGATGGGCGTGACCCTGACTAGTCACTCGTTACCGTAGTCCCTAATTCCGTTCAGCGAGTATCTCAGTCTCCGTCATTCTCAACGTCCGTAGGGAGATACTTGTGACGCAGTGTAAGACGTCAATGGACGCATCTGGCTGTTCTTCTAGTGAGGAGGTGCTTCTGTCACTTGGCACGTGACCCTCGTGTTTCTCGGAGTCTGTGTTCCCCTTCCGAGTTAGTCTATTCTTGGCTTCGTCCAAGATCAACTCTCCCTTTTGGGTTAGTCTATTCTCGGCCTTGCCCGAGGATAGCATTTTGTTGCGTGCATGATGATCTAGTCATGTATGCGTTAGTGTCTATGTCTTTCTAGGTCTTTGCTAAGGTTTTTGCATAGTTTTGTAGGACCTTCGCTTTGGGCCTTGTGCCTGCCGACGGATCGGTAACTCTTAACTTCGTGAGATCAGGGTTCGCCCTTCTGTCGTTGTTTGGAATAGTTAGGGAGCCGAAGTTGGTTCGGCAGCCATATTTTGCTCGGTGCGGCTTTTCCCTTTTCTTTTAGCTGTTCTACTCTTGCTGTTACAGCTTTCTTTTACAGCTTTCTAATAGTAGTTTTCCCTGCTTTTCCTGCTTTACTACTACTGCTGTTTTAACTATTGTTCCGTGTTACTGCGTTATTTTTTAGTGGGGATCCACGTGACCCCTACTGAGCCAGTGACACGAGGCTCACCCCTACTTTTCAGGTGTGGTCGTCTCTTCTTCCTTCGCGGTTCCTGGTGTGGCGTGTTCGTAGTTGCCAGCGGTACCTGCGTCGGGCTTTCCCCGACCTCAGTGTACGTTTTCTTTATGTTGGACTGTACTTATCTTTCCTTTGGACTGGACTCTGGTATAATTTTTAATTTTAACTGTTAATTAAAAAGTAATTTCATTTTTGCTACTTTAGCAAGCCTGATTAATGAAATTTAATTGCTTACTGTTATATCTGCGACTTCAATGTACTACACAACAATCTTTTTATCCCTTCGGAGCTTTACAGCTCTTGGGAGGCTTCACGGGTTCCAAGTGGTATCGGGTCTACTCGGTAATCGTATCGGGTATATCCAGTATCTGGAGTCCGGGTCGTCACACCATGCTTACCCGACAGTTTCAGAAACTCTTGAGGTCCAGAGGGAAAAACTTCAGGAGAAGGAGACCTCAATATGCTGGTAAGAGTACCAGTTTTAAATTTGATAAAAACAAAAATGCTGACAAGATTACTTATTTTCACTGTAAGAAGCCAGGGCATATGAAGTATGAATGTCCAGAGCTCATGAAGAAGAATGGGAAATTACAGAGAAAGAAGCCTCAGGCTATGGTCTGCACATGGAGTGACGAGGAGGAAGACCCTGAAAGCGGATCTTCAGAGGAGGAAGAGCAAGGGATGTGCCTTATGGCCAGTAGCAACGAAGAGGTAACCAACATCTTTGAAAAAAATTTCATTGATAACTGGGAAGATGCCTATGGTGAACTTATAGATAAGTTTAACACACTATGTAAAGACCATAAGCTGTTAAAAAGGAAACTGAATACTACAATTGAAGATCAAATTCAGAATGCAAAAGAAAAACAAAAATTCAAGGAAGAATTAGATGAGCTGAATTCACTCAGGAAAAAAAATGAAGATCTGAAATCTGAAAACAAAAAGATTCAAAAAAAGCTCGATGAATTCAAGCTCAAACGTCAAGAAATCCAAAGTGAAAATAAGTTGATTACTGAAAAGAGGACCCCGAGTGGCTCGGTGGGAAAGGTCCTCCTTTTCATAGGAGGGACCTGAGATCGAGTGCCCAGAGGGGGGCTTACCTGGCTCACATTTAATCCTCGAGGGATGTGAGCCCGGGGTTTTTTGGTGACGGTACAAAAAAAGGGTGGCATGATGCATAAGGTAAGTAAGACTCGAACTCGGGTGGCCCAATAATCGCTCACCTCTCCGTACCACTCTGCTAGATTCCCCGTTATAAAAAAAAGTTGATTACTAAAAAATATGAAGCTGTTAAAAGCGTGAACTCTGAACTTCAGGATAAGTGTGAAAAACTACGAAGGGAATTGGAAGATAAGCAACTCACTCTAGAGAAATTTTTTCAAGGAAAAATCAACTTGGATACCATGCTAGGTATGATAGTTAACTTCAACAAAGAGGGTCTAGGCTATGACCCAACACACAAAAAACCCTTTGAGTTTACTACCGTCACATTCTGTCCATGAAAAGGGAAAGAGAAACTAGACACACCATCCAGCTCCAATAGTAATCAGAATGTCCAACAACCAAGGACAATGAAGTTCATAAAAGCTATTTCAACAAACCATGTTGGACAACAAATCAAAATTCAAAAGAACTCAGCTGGGCAAGCTGCCATGCCTTGACGCAACACTCCCATGCCCCAGAAAAAACTATTAACATGTCAAAGCATGTGATCCAGAACAGAAACCCATCAATTTACAAAAACGTGGGCCAATACAAAAAATACTGGACAAACTCTGTCCATCCACATTGACTCTTTAATGAGTATGTTCTTCCTAGACAGAATGGGTACAAGAGATACCCAAGTATTGAACAGTCCACAGACTGGAAAAGATTTCATTTTAATAGGTCAAGTGGACAAAATTTTGGTCATAACTTCAACAAAACTATCAACAAGAAGCAAAAAAATACCTTAAAACAATTTTGGATTCCAAAAAATCTGCTTAAGGATTTGAATAATGTCTTTGGACCCAATCTGTCTTGGGTTCCAAACTATTCTGCTTGATTTTTTTTCAGGTAAGTCTGGTAGCTCTAAACAACAGATGGTATTTGGATAGTGGCTGCTCCAGACATATGACAGGAGACAGAAGCAAGTTCAGTGAGCTTCAACTAAAGGTATGAGGGCTTGTCAAATTCAGAGGGAAAAATAAAGGTATAATAATCGGTTCAGGAACCATCGGTAAGCTCCCCTCTACTATAGTTGAGAAAGTTCTCCTAGCAGAAGGCCTTGAACATAATTTGCTCAGCATTAGCCAGTTGTGTGACAAAGGTCATCAAGTTATCTTTGATAATCACTCTTGCAAAATTTTTGAAATAAATTCAGATAAAGTAAAATTTGCAGGACATAGAGTCAATAATGTCTACATTGTAGACTTGGATGAAAATTCTGAATCCAATTTGTGTTTGTCTGCCAACTTAGAGAACAATGCTTTTAATTGGCATAGGTGGTTAGGGCATGCTAGTTATAGCACCCTCAATAAACTAGTAAAGCATGATCTAGTCAGAGGTATGCCCAAAATAAGATTCACTGAAAACTCACAAATGTGTAATGCATGTGCTTTGGGTAAACTGACCTGTACTTCATTTAAACTTAGGACAGAACCTCTGTCCTCTAGGCCATTAGAATTTTTGCACATGGATGTTTTTGGTCCCTCTCGATCGCTGAGTTTCAAGGGTAAAAGATTTAGATTTGTCATTGTGGATGACTTTACCCGTTTTGCATGGATTTATTTTCTAGCTCACAAAAATGATGCATTCAATAAGTTCAAACTATTTTTCAATAAAGTAAAGCAAGAGGGTAAGCATAAAATTTGCACAATCCAATCTGACCATGGGGGGGGATTTGAAAATTCCATGTTTTCTGATCTTTGTGATAATGAAGGACTGACTCACATATTTTCTTCTCCCAGAACTCCAGAACAGAATGGCATTGTGGAGAGAAGAAACTGAACCATAGTTGAAATGGGCAGAACCATGCTAGTGGAGAGTCAGCTACCTAGAAAATTTTGGGTTGAGGCGGCCAATACAACATGCTACACCATCAACAGAGCCATGGTAAGACCCATCCACTAGAAAACTATTAAAAGGTAAGAAGCAAAATGTGGCTTACTTCAGAATCTTCGATTCTAAGTGCTTCATTCATAATAACAGTAAAAAGGATCTTGATAAGTTTGAAGCAAAAAGTTGCCCAAGAATCTTTCTAGGATATTCTAAAGGGCTTACAGGGCTTTCAACATATCTGATCAAACTGTAGAAGAGTCTCCTCATGTTGTTTTTAATGAATCTATAAATTTTGCTGACCTTGAAGATGATGACAGGAAGTCAAAGCATGATGGAGAATTTTTGGAAGATAAACTGAATGAAGAATCAGAGGCACCTGAATCAGCTGCACACAATGGACCAGTTCAGAGTCAGTCTACTAAACAAGGTGAGTCTTCAACTAACCTCAGATTTCTGAAAGACCATCTTGCTAAAAACATCATAGGAAATCTGCAAGATTCCCCAAGAACTGGGTCTTATCATCAGGCAGTAAATAATGAAGACCTAATAGCTTTAGTTTCCCAAATTGAACCCAAAACAGTAGAAGAATCATTAAATGATGAGTCTTGGGTAAATGCTATGAACGAAGAACTGGGTCAATTTGAAAGAAATAAAGTCTGGAATCTTGTTCCAAGACCTGAAAACACTTCAGTCATAGGAACCAAGTGGGTCTTCGAGAACAAAATAAGTGAGGATGGAATCATTTATAGGAATAAGGCAAGGCTAGTAGCAAAATGATATTGTCAAGAGTTTGGGGTAGATTTTGATGAATCCTATGCCACAGTGGTTAGGATGGAGGCAATTAGGATATTGCTAGCTTTTGCTTGTTCTAGAAATATAAAACTTTATCAAATGGATGTTAAAAGTGCATTCCTGAATGACTTTTTAAAAGAGGAAGTTTATGTTGAGCAACCTCCTGGATTTTAATTGTCTACACAACCTAACCATGTTTTTAGGTTGAATAAAGCCCTATATGGACAAAAATAGGCTCCTCGGGCCTGGTATGATAGGCTGACAGAATTTCTGATCAACAAGGGCTATAGTAGAGGTAAGGTAGATTAGACCTATTTACAAAAATTCTGAAAAAGGAACTTATCATAGTTCAGGTATACGTGGATGACATTATTTTTGGTTCTACCTATACTGAACTTTGTGATGAATTTTCTCAATTGATGTCCGGTGAATTTGAAATGAGCTTGGTGGGTGAATTAAAATATTTCCTTGGCTTGCAGGTTCAGCAGATGGATGAAGGCTGTTTCATCAGTCAGACAAAATACACCTTGGAGATTCTCAAGAGATTTGGCATGGACAAATTGAAACATATAGCCACTCCAATGGGTACAAACACTTCATTAGACGCTGATCTGTCAGGTAAAGAAGTGGATGCAAAATTGTATCGAGGTATGATTGGTTCCCTCTTATACTTAACTGCCTCAAGACCTGATTTACAGTTTAGTGTGTGCATGTGTGCCAGATTTCAATCTAGAACCACTGAATTACACTTAGATGCTGTTAAAAGAATTTTTAGATATATCTCAGGCACACACAACTTGGGTTTGTGGTATCCTGCTGCACACAATCTAGATATAGTCTCCTACACTGATGCAGACTATGCTGGCTGCAAACTAGATAGGAAAAGCACAAGTGGGTTCTGCCAATTCTTAGGAGGGTGCTTAGTCTCTTGGGCATCTAAGAAGTAGCACTATGTGGCCCTCTCCACTGCTGAAGTTGTGTATGTAGCAGCAGGGAGTTGTGGTACACAGGTTATTTGGATTAAGCACCAGCTCAAGGACTACCAGGTAGACCTCAGCTGCACACCCATTTTCTGTGATAACACTAGTGCAATAAATCTGTCCAAGAATCCTGTCCTGCACTCACTCACCAAGCACATAGAAATCAGACATCACTTCATAAGAGATGAAGAGTCTAAGGGCAATTTTGAGTTGATCCATGTAGGCTCAGCTAAGCAAATTGTAGATATATTAACTAAGCATGTGGATAATGAGAAATCATCTACCTTGAGGAGAGAGTTGGGTATTTTAAAATGTTCTTGAGCCTCATGCTGTGCTGTTTCTTTTTAATAATAAATTTAAGGGGAGTTGTATTTTGTATTTGTCGCTCAACATTGTCTTTTTGAGTGTTTTATCATTCAGTGTCTCTATCTCTCTTTGTCTTGTCCATCTCTCTATTGTTCCTAACCACCCTTGGTATATCAATTGGTGTTAGGAGAAGGACAGATCATGTCTATCTGGACACCTACACTATGCGTGATGGTGGTCTCTGACCCATGTTCTCTGCCAAGTACCAAGGAATGTTGATCTATAAAGTCAGAGGGAGATTTTCTACATACTACAGTCTGACATTATCTTCTCTTGGTTGGGGCATTTCATCTTAATGTGAGGGGGAGTTGTCTTGTATTTACAATCTGTCAAACTTCTGTAATTTTTTTTTATCCTAATACTATCTATTCACAGATCCATTTTCTCAGACTTCTCTTAAAAGCATAAACCTGTTAACTGATTAACTGGCCAGGAAGTTTCGATTTCATGATCTTGAAGAGAATAAACTGAATGATATTGAAGAATATGTTCCTACACAAATAGTGAATCAAGATCAATTATGAAGTATAATGCCCTGAATTTCCTCAAAAAACTTGAACCCTGAACCTAAAAATTTCAGACAAGTAGGAAATTTGTACATGAAGTATTGTCTTCAAACATCCTGCATCTTTAAGATCAAAAAGGGGTAAAATTCTTCTCAGAGCAATGATTTGGTTCATTGAGAAATCAACCATTTCACCTTGAAGTGAAAGACAAATTGTGTCATGAGGTGCCTGATTAACTCTGATTAAGAAGGTATTTCATCTAAAAACATGGCAGAGCAATGGCACAGGAGGTTGAGTAACTTGGTCACTTCACCTAAGACGTGTCGTGCCTCATGCAAAAAGATTTCTCCATCTGCTAACTCTGTTCTCAAAAGAGAAGTATTCAGGTTACCACACTGAGTAACTGGGGATTCCTACATCTAACCAATGTGTCTCCTCACGATGAAAAGTGTAGGTTCAACCTTGTTCCTCATTAAAAAGGAAAATTGTCAAAAATGTTCTTGAAAACACCCCATTAATCGCCAAACTTATTACATGACTGTTTGACCTCAATATTACTGAAAAATTACCCACTTGAAAGATCTGCTCATGTTCTGCTAGTATAGTTTTTAGACAGCTTATTCTAGGCATTCAATATAACAAGTTGATTCAACTTCATCAGTGTTGTACGAAGCTAATCTTCATGATCATCATGTGAAACCTCACAATATCATCAGATAGAAACAACTAAGCGGCTTTCATTTAACTTCTTTATACTCTTGAGAGATAAACCTGCTATTTTTGAATCTGTGAACTTATTGTCTCAGGGATCTCTTAATCTGTTCTTAATTCATCCCTTCCTTTCGATGATGTCAAAGGGGGTGAGAGAGTGAGTGGTATTCTGAGAGAGAGTGAGAGAGTGAGTGAGTCTAAGAGAGTGAGTGGTATTATGAGAGATAGTGAGTGAGTTTCCGTTTCAAGAGAGAGTGAACGAGTCTGCTGGTCTGAGTTCAAATGTGAGTCTGTCGTATCTACTTTCATGCTCTGGTACTTTTCTTTGATATTCGGAATCTTCTGTTCTCTGGTTGATTGCTTCACTTTTCTTCAAGGAAGATGAATTTTTCCTATGAAATAAAACTCAAAAACTCATATTGTTGCCATCATCAAAAAGGGGGAGATTGTTGTATTCCTGTGATTTTGATGATGTCTAACAATATAAGTAAATTGAGTTTGCATAAAGAAATGGTCATTGCATCATCAATAGCAAATGTCATATGTGCTGCATGTCTTTTAACCAAGTCAGGTTGATGCACCATTGATCTTTGTGTTATCAGGTCGATGCAACATCGGTCATTGTGTTGTAAGGTTGATGCTTCATTGGTCTTTCATGGTTGTCAGGTCGATGCAATCAAGAGACGGGTCTATGCATCAGTGTAAGCTTATATAATTAAGGATGACTTACTCAGAGTCGTTAAAGAAGTAAGGTCGATGCAGATGGCTACAATGTAAAGAAGACAGGTCGATGCAGAAAAGAGATTCGATATATCAGGTCGAGGCGGATAGAGTTTTTATGCTAAAAAAAGTCGACGCACAATTGTTAAGGTCGATGCACATGTAGATTTAAAGCTCTTAAGGTTGATGCACATGAACACGTGAAGGTGTTAAGGTCGATGCACATGAAGACTTAAAACTCTTAAGGTCAATGCACATGAACATGTGAATGTGTCAAGGTCGATGCACATGAAGACTTGAAGCTCTTAAGGTCGATGCACATGAACACGTGAAGGTGTCAAGGTTGATGCATCCAAGCAACTCTAGATATAAGGTCGATGCAGCTATTTCAACACCTGTTGGCAAGGTCGGTGCACTTTAAGCAATTTAGGAGAAAGGTCGATGCATCTCAACAACACAAGGTTGATGCAACAACTTCAAAACTGCCAGTAAGGTCGATGCATGAACACAAGCCCAAGTACTCAGGTCAAAGTAGATTCTCATGCGGTAACAGTCTGAGGATCCGGATTCAACATCTCAGCCTAAAATCAGATCCAATTAAGTGTACCAACTACAGTGATAAAATGGCACATGATCCAAGAAAAGATGGCAGGCTTTTCCAGAGGATTCCAGAGGAAGAATATTCACCGTCAGTGCCAGGTGTACTAATCAGAGATCACGAGGTTTTCTACCTCATCCAACTCAATGGAGACCCTGTTCTAAATAAAGAGGTTCCCTCCCTCGAAGAAAGGTGCTGAAGCTGCTGCCATCACTGCCGTTGCATATTCAGAGAGAGAGCCACTACAGAAGAAAAAGAAAGAGAGTATCATCTTGAGAGGAAGAAAGATTTGAGTGTAGCCAGCCCAAGTTCTTAGGAAATCACTTCAAATTGAAGCTACATTGCTTTGCCATTTTTCCGTTCGAAACTTTTCTATTTCATTTTGATCCTTGTTTCGAATTTGTTCCTTGTTCTCTCTAAAATCTCTCAGAGGAAGGGAGAGCATTCTCCAGGTTGTTCCCTCTGTGGAATCAAAGGAAGAGAGGTCCGAAACTTCTAGTTTGGTGAATTGCTGGGAGCAACTCACTGGGTTCCCTCTTGGTAAAGAAGAAGGGAGGTTGATCCTCTGGATTTTTTCATCCTGGGTTGCAGGAGAAGCAAGGAGTTGTTCCTTGGGGAAGCTGTGTGACATCGTTTGTTGCAGACTGAGTCTGCTGTGAATGTTGCTTGGTTAAGCAAGGGAATCTCACTCAGTTCGAGTGAAGGAGTGCACGTAGGCAGATCATGGATCTGGCCTAACCACTATAAAGTTGCCTATAGTCTGCTTGATTGCTTGCTCATTTGATTTCTCTTCTAAACCTGTTTGAATCATTCCGCTGGTTAATCTGTTTGGGACTCAGAACGAGCTACAACTTCCCACTGGTATATCAAAAGGAGTAGTTGGAAGGGTAGGTCAAGCCTATCTGGAAGGCTGCCTCTTGCGTGAGGGGGTCATCTGATCAAACCTCCGCCAAGTACCGATGTATGTGATTGCAAGCACATTCAGGTGCAGCTAACATATTACTCTTGCGTTAGCATTTGTCATCTTGAATTACTTATTGATCTTCTTATGCATTTCATTTATTTGAGCTGTGATTAGTTAAGTGCGTGAGAGCCATCATTGTTTACCGTTGCTATCTGTTCATTGGTTAGCTCTCGAAAATCGTTTGGTAAGATTTTTAGACACACATATTCATCCCCCCTTCTATATTTGTCTTCTCGTCTATCACCCCCTGCATACACTCGGCCTACCCGGTGCATTAAAGAATGAAAAGACCTCTACCGCTCTAAACTGGACTTCCCGTCCCGATCAGAGAACAAAAAGACCCCTTCCACGTCGGCTCGGACCTTCAGTCCAAGTCAATGAACGAAAAGACCCCTTGCTTTGGGTCGGACCTTCAGTCCAAGTCAATGAACAAAAATTCCCCTTATTTTAGCTCGGACCTTTTATCCAAGTCAATGAACAAAAGGACCCCTTGCTTTGGCTCGGACCTTCAGTCCAAGTCAATGAACAAAAAGACCCCTTACTTTGGCTCGGACCTTCAGTCTAAGTCAATGAACAAAAAGACCCCTTGCTTTGGCTCGGACCTTCAGTCCAAGTCAATGAACAAAAAGACCCCTTGCTTTGGCTCGGACCTTCCGTCCAAGTTGATGAATAAAAAGACCTCTTTTGCATTGGCACTCACCTCGTGTCAATGAATAAACCACGTCAACTCCTGGCGCCCTGTCAGCGCTGACAAATAAACCTTTTGTCTCAGACCTTCCACCCGAATACATCAACTAACACACAAACTCCTCCCGTTTCATCGGGCCCCTTACAAAGCCTTCAGCTTAGACCTCCCATCTGAGTCGATGAATAAATAACTTTCCTTAGCCCAACATGAGTCACCAGTCCTCCCTCGGGATTGGCCTCACCCAGTCGGCTTAGGCCTTTCGCCTAGGTTGACGCATAAAACTCTGTCTCTCTACTTCGGCATTGACCATGTGCGAATGACTAAGCTCCTCCAAATCTAGACTTCTCAGCCCGCGTGCTCTCTGCGGTGAAGCGAACTCCTCATCCCTTTGTTGAGGGGGTGAGAGCTTTCCCATGAATTCACACCGAACCGATGATCTACTCACTCGTAGAATAAAATAATATGTTGAAGAACTCTACACCCGCAGGCCCCGCACACTCGTCCCTCGCTTGTGACACACGCGGGTGGGGGGCATTTGTCGGCGTCAAAAAAATTACTGCACGGCAAGTACGCCCTAGTAACCAAGAGCAGCTAATCAAGGGTGGAGAAGCCAAACAAGCCCCACAGCTCATCCGATCAGAACGAAAACACACATGGTGGTCCGCCACCTGATAAGGAAGCCTCCCGGGCTGAAGAGATATACCTGGCCCCTCGTTGCAGGGTGGCGAAGGCTGAATCAGCATAAAACCCGAGTAATCTGACACGGGTTCGCCACGTGTCAAAAACCACTCAGAATTACAAACCAAGGGTCCGGGAGCTTCGAAATAAACACTCTGAAAATGGTGCATTAAAATTAAGGTAGTATCGGATGTCGGGCACTCGCCTGAGCCAGCTCGGGGTCAATGAAGCAAAGAAGCATGCAAAATTGACCAAAATGCCCCTAATGGCCAAGTGAACCGGCGCAAGGCCCTTGAGGCCACTTGAAGCGGCGCGGTAGTGGCCCCTGGCCCTCATGCATTTAAGGAAAAAAAAGAGAGAAAAGAATAAAAGAAGGAGCGAAATGATAAATATATATATATATATAAATAAAAAATAATAAACATGCATAAATAATAAACGATAATCAATAAAACCAACAGCTTTGAATCTGATAAAAGAATATGCAAATGCATAAATAAATAACAAAAAAAGAAGAAAAGAAGAAAATCGATAAACATAATAAAACAAAGGAATGAATAATCAAGCTCCTACCTCTCTTGGACCCTGTGGATAGGGATATCGACGAGACCTTCGTGGGTCATACTTGAACCTCGGGATTCCCCCCATCATGGTCAAAGTTTGACCCCACTCTTGGCCAACGACCCTCTATGTTTTAACCAAATTTTCATTGGGATCCGATCCCATATATCAAACTTTCCATATTTTTGGCAGATATGTGATTTATAATTTGGGACTTTCGTCGAGATATGAATCGGTCAACTAATGACCGGCTTTGTTCAAATGTTTACCCTTAGTAGGGGCTGCTCTACTGAAGTTCAAAATTCTTATTCCTTTCTTTGATCAATATCAATTTAAGGTCTGAGCGCCCATTTCTTCCTAGCGATTAATCAAGGGTTTTCCCCTATCCGAGGGGATGTAATTAACATCGTGGCCTTCACGGTACAGCGGATTTTTGTCCTGACACGACACACACAATCGTCTGATTAGTCAGATCGAGCGCGCCAAGGGCTTCCTTGAAGTCCGAATAAATCGTCACTTATGTGACTGGCACGCCCTCGCATAAATAAATCGAATACACAAATGGACAAACGAATAAATAAATTAAAACAAAAGAAGTGCTCCAAAAGTGCGTCCAAAAGGGGTTGGGACTGAAAGGTCATTTTCCATTCTGTAGTCCACCACAAGAGAGCCGATCCTTGCAACTGATAACTCGCTAACAAGACTCTCTCATCCTCATCACATTCCATTGAGCTGAACACTCTTTCGATGGCCTCTATCCATGCTTTCGTAGCATCAAGATCCGACTGGCCCATGAACTGAGGTGGTTGGAATTGCAGAAATTCTTGCACAATTCACCCACGACTACCTTGCCATGAGCCACCCTTACCAGTCTCCTGACCTTGGCGCTGCTGGTTCATACCAGTAAAGAAATCCACCTGAATCGGTGCACTCGAGGCAGCCACCACAGGGGGAGATAACTCTCCACGCTGCCCTCCTTGGGCCTCTTCCAACGAGTCAGAAAATCACACCTGCCTTCTTGGTGCCAGCTACACACTACTGGCACAAACACAAGGCACTTAACACAAAAATAAGAGGGTAAGCAACACAACATACCCTAAGCCAGTTGCCAACTATACTGGACTTTATGGACTCTCCCTTTAAGGGAAACATTTATCTTAAATTCCCATGCACAGCAACAACCTTGCTCTGATACTGTAACGACCCAAGATCTGGATACTGGGAATGACCTGATACCATTCGAATCCTGACCCGCCGCCCACGAGCCGGAGGGCTCGGAAGGGAGAAAAGGTGTGTGTGGAGAACGTAGAAATAATAATTAAAGTAGGCAACAACTATAATTAATAGTTTATATGACAGAAATAAAAATATATTTTCAATTAAACTACAGAGTCCAGTCTAAATAAAGTATAGTCTACAAAGTAAAAAATGTACCAAATGCCAAGGGAACACTCGACCCGGCGAGCTGGCAAGTACGAAACTCCGTGCTGCACCCTCGAACCTCAAGGGGGAGCCACTAGACCTGAAAAATAGGGATGAGCCTCCTATCACTGGCTCAGTAGGGGTCCCACGAAATCCCAACCGTAAACAACAGCGGTAATGGAAAGCAGTAACAACAGTAGGAACAATAAACACGGAGGCCGGTAAAATCTCAGCTCTATAGCTACTCCTACTGTGCTGGGAAACACGCCCCGATCTCATAGTCAGGGAACCACCAGATTAACGGGAAAACCCTAGCTACGCTGCAAGAAGAAGCACTATGACAACGCTGTCGTGGAGGCCTGGCCTCACAGACTAAGGCCCAGCCCAAGACCACGTGGTCTGGGAACACGGTCATGACCTCGCCATCGTGAACCCGGTCCTATCTAGGGAACAACATACGGTAACCCTACCAGAAACTCTAGACCTCAATGTCGGTAGACACTCAGAAACCACCCGAAGAAACACGAGGCACAAGAAGCAAGGCTGGATGCGTCCACTGATGACTTAGTCCGTGCCTCCGGTGTCTCCCTCACCCTAGGCAGACACTGAGACACCATACTGATAACCACAAAATAAGGTTCTAGGTCATGCTCGTCAGCACACATCTATAGTCCCAGACCATGTGTGCACACACTGACTGACTGCACAACGTCAGGCCCTCTAGCTGGTTTTCCTCCAAGCCCGGACTTGAGCCGCCACAGGGGAGGCCTTACGGCAACCAGCCTAAAAATCGTCTCTCTCGAGTATAGCTCTCGACTACGCAGTTGGTAAGTGTCAGCACCCAGTAAGCAACCGCTCTCGGCCCAGTCGATAAGTGGATGACACCCAAGAAGCTGTGTAGCTCTCCACCTACACCCAGGTGGGTTGGCACATGCGTGCCCTGGCAAGCTACGACTAGTGGGGGCCACTATGCAAATGACTTTCGACGGAAACCACCGGAACACAGACGGGCTACGCACAAGCCCTATCATAATTAGCTCGGAACATGGGTGGCACGATGCCACCGGACTCTAGGCAGTCCACTAGACCTATTAAACCCAACGCCCCTTGAGTCACAGGACTCAGGTCAAGGCCGTTGCACAGGGACAACTCCATGCTATCAATCTGGCCTATCCTTAGGTCAGAAACCATGGTACAATAATTATTAGGGTGGCTCACGACCGCCAACCCTAATCCCTTCCAAAGGGAGGCTAAGAAACCCCTCCAACCCTAGGCTAGGTCATGAGACTCACAGTCTCAGGCCATACGCCTGGCCCACATAGAAACCACTTTCCTAAGAAGCTCACGGCGTGCGGGAATAGCCCTCCGCACTCATACCGATCCACGGTGACTCGATCTAGCGAATACACGAAAGCCCATAACACGTAGGGTCACCCGGACCCTCAAAACCCACGGGCATGCTAATTGAGGTAAAATGGTACCTCCAGACACCCAAAAACATGGTCACGGTATCCACAGGGTGTCCGGGACATCCACAGGGCCAAAGGTCCACCATTGGGTCTCAACTGGGTCGACCGGGGGCCAAAACAGGCCAAACAGGGTAGATTGGTCGACCAACGCCCTAGGGTCGGTCGACCAATGGGGCTGGGTCGACACAGCCACAGGGCTGCGTCGATGCCGCCCACGACATCAGGTGGTCTGCCCTGGTCGGTCGACCGGTCGAGGCAGGTCAGTCGATCGAACTAGGGCGACCTGCCCTGTTCGTGGCGAACGCCGTTTGGTTGACCTAACGCCCCCGTCGTTTGACCGAAAACGGCGGGAAACCCTCTGGACTCAATCTCGGAGTCCATTTCCATGCCCCAATCACCCCCGGGTGATGGGGAAAACATGGGGAACCCATTCCCCAACATCTAGACCACCTAGAGGATGCATTTAAACCCCAAAAACACAATCGAATCAGAGAATCCTCCACTCACCCTAAAATCATGCTTTTAAGCCCCAGCGTGAAGTAAACCCCACTCGGCTCACCTAAGCCTACCAAAATCACGCGAAAGGAAGTACACGGGTTAGGTAACCATCCCCCTACCTCCACCAAAGATTTCACGTGCCAAGGACGATGTTCCATCATGAAAACGCCATTAGAAGCCCCCCCGGCGCCCCGAACTCGCGACGAACGCCACCCCCTCGATCCTTGTCCATCCTCGCCGCTCCTTGCCTCACGAGCCTCGCCGCCTCGCCCCCGCCTTCGTCCATCGGCCACCGGAGAAGAGAGGGAGAGAAGAGAGAGCGTGAGAAGAGAGAGGGGGAGAAATGAAAGTGAGGAGAAAGAGGGGGGTGGGTTGGTTTAAATAGAAAAAAATCCAGGATTTAGAAAACCTGGTAAATATAAAAATAGGGAAAAATACTCCTCATGATCCTTGAAGAACGCACAACACGACTGCAACGTTCCGGTGCCCGACAACACATCGGTTTACCCTAAGTAGGGTTCCGAAGGCTCTACAGGCAAAAACTTGCGTAAATCGTAAAACACCCTCCAGGACTCACAAAGGCGCTCCGAAACCCACGGATTCAGATCCGAAAAATCCGGGGCGTTATAGTCCTCCCATCCGTATAGAAATTTCATCCTCAAAATTGAGGCAACCACAATCTCAAGGGGAAGAACACACACCAGCTGGCAACGCTCCCCCAGTTCCAGCCAAGAACTCGATACTCGCAGAAACACAATTCCTGAGGGACACAGCGAGACCTTGATCACGAACAACATGTCTCACTCCACATACAACACACCTCGATCATCAGAGCAGGCATAACACAAAAAGGGCACAAGTCTGGCATCACCCAAGCCACAACATGAATTCCAATCATGGCATCGCTGCCACGATCTCGTTCACCGAGGAAACGTAATCCTCGTTATGAGAAACAGCCATCGATCAATCTGTGCTAGGCGGACTAATCAAACGTCAACTTTGCTACCAGCTGACTGATCTCGTGCCCTGCACCAGGGACAACCCATCACTGAGCTTCCACCAGCTCACGCAGTCATCTCAACTGACTGCGATAATTCCGTCGGCTCCACGCCATGAACCATCTCATACCTGGCAAGCTGAATGCCAACAACAGCACAAGACTAGCTCTGCCAGAACACAAACTTACATCAGATCCCAGATCTAATTCTGGGAAAGGCACATCTCATATTCGGCCACCAAAGGCCTCGCTGGCACACCGCTCTCGTCAACCTTGATTCACTACAACCAGCATCTTCTATCCGTGAAAGACCATTCACCAGCCACCAATTACTCGTCAATGGGAAATCCTGCTTGCTCAACTTCCTCAGGCCCGATATGCACATTCTAATTCTCGGCAGGCCATCCGTTGACTCACGCACAGACCAATACCGCATATCAAGCCGATCCTCACTCGGACACGCATTCGATCCTGATCCTTGCACCAACTCTACCCTCTCAGGCGAGTACGGCGAGATCAAATGATGAGATTCCAGAATCCTCGGTTCTCACAGCACTACACTCAGACTTACAGGGAAATCCTTCCACGCTGGTCACAAGACCAAGGCTCACCATCCAACGACAACGTCCCTCTAGGGACTCCCATACACAGGCATCATCTTCGCACTATCTCATCAAATCTTCATCACAATTATTCCAAATGGATGCTTGCCAATTCCTCGGCTCTGCTCTCGCTATAGAGCCACAAGACGTAACTTGAACAGATCACGGCACATATCTCTAGAACAGAAAAGTGCCACTTGCTACCACCGCAACCTGGTTGAGGACACTACGAATAATGCACACGGACCTCCAAACAACATAGATCTTGTCATAGCTGATCCCACGGCTAGCCTTACCAGCCGCTCATAGCTAGCAACCGGGACCCATAATCTCCTCTCAAAGATCACATCTTTAGGATCACGATTCTAACCGGAGGACACAATTCCCAACACGAGTTGAGCACCTTACTTACCGACTCTAACCAACACGTCCTCGTCCTCCGTCACGCACCTTCATTAGCAGCCCCATTTGGGTCTAACTTCAATGCCTGACATGGCTTCCAACGCATGCACAAGGTACTCATGCGATAAACTTGCCAACATATTTCCCCAATTCTCCATCCTGACAGTGCCCCAAACCACGATACCACAAGCAATGGCACGATAATCCATACGGCCCACACAGTCGGAGACAATCTCACATCGATGAACCAATCCTCCGATGTTCTTCATAATTCCTCTAGAATCTGGCCGTAGCAACCAACGCTACGATCCTAGGCCTATGGGTTATGGGCCCACCAGGCTTCCACTGCGCACTCTGATCCACGCGCACAAGCATCACAGATGACTCGAGATCCACCATCCCGATGATCCTCAACTCAGCTAGCTGACTCGGACAACAAGGTGTGGGAAGCTCATTACCTCGAACCCTGAGCACATATTCTCTCTCTTGATCTGGCAATCCTCTGCAACTCTGCTTGCTCTGATTCACAACGCATCGGGAATTACAACACTAGCCATGAGTCTTCGCAATCACCGCCCAACTGGCACACATCCTTTCGGAATAATGCCAACGCCCTTACGCCTCAGGGGAATGGGCATCGCTTCTCACAGGTAGCCACATTGCCAAAACACCAAAACACATCTCGCACGGATTTCATGGCACACCAGACGAGGCCAACCAATCCGAACACACAATGCAAGATGACGGAGCTTAGCAATAGCGCGATCTCTCCGACCAGGGAGAAACCAGCATACCTCCTACAAAACGGGAGGTCTCCACGCCTGACCTGACCTTGAACCTCACACACGCTGGGAACCACACCTTCCAGCACCAAGAAAAACCATTGCCACCATAAGGTTAGCTCCTCCGACAACACTTGCCAAGTGTCTCATCAGACCACATCACCGCAGCATCTCTCGATGCACCACCACTGTAATTCCTCGAACTGTAACTTGCCATGCCTCGAGTATCGACTCTGCTAATCGCCAGCCACGCATTCTGCCACAGCGGTTGAGCTAGCTACAGCCACACGCTCCTTACCTACGCTTGCCTCTAATCTCGAAACCATTAACACGCCAAGCCACTTATCGAGGAGCGAAGAAACCACAAAAGATGCCAGGTTCGAAGGCTGCCACACCTCTAGCCATTGGACAATATTCCCTTGAATCTATCTTACTAGCACCAATCAAATCTTGATTCTCGGATCCTTAAAATATCCACCTCCTGAGTTGCTGCCACGCAGACCACCAAGCCAAAAGCCAGGACACGAACCATGCTCGGCCCTGCCAACACTCACCCTCGAGTCCCAAGTCTACTACGGAACCTTCATATCTCATTTGCCGTCTCGCACTGTTAGGGTGCTAGGCCCGGATACAGAGGGGGGGTGAATGTAACCATCTAGAAAATATAGCCCAAATTAAAACATTAAAGCTCAGATATGCGGAATAAGACTAATGAGCTTTCCAAGATGAAATGAGAAGGCAACACATGGACAAACAGTTAGACTGCAACAATGCAACCACCTGATCAATCAGAAACGAAGGCAGAGCTAAACAACGCAAACACACTAAGCAGAATATAATGCTCAAAAATTAACTCTCTAGATGATGCAACTAGCCAAGCATGCGCAACCTGTGAATGGGAGGTAGAAGATATGGAGCTAACGCAAGGCAAACCACTGCACAAATAGTTTTAAGGTGGTTCGGTCCTTCAGACCTACATCCACCCCTCACGCCCAACCGGAGAGAGGCTTCACTAGCAAATGCTAGAACCATGCAGACTCAGTCTGCAAACAGTTGCTGCCACACAGCTTGACCAGGGGAACAGCCTCCCCTCTTCCTCCCAACCGGAGGGACACCCAAGTGACTCCCAGCCACTTGGAAACTAGAGACCGAAGTCTCTCTTCCTCCAGACCAGGAGGGAACCCACCAGTGACTCCCAGTCACCAGCAAACCAGAGGTCGAAGACCTCTCTTCCTCCAGACCAGGAGGGACCCCTGGACTTGCAACCCACAAGCCCAGAACCGGAGATCAGATCTCCCTTCCTCCAAACCGGAGGGAACACACAAGTGACTTCCAGCCACTTGCAAACTAGAGGTCGCAGACCTCTCTTCCTCCAGACCAGGAGGGACCTGACCTCAGTCCAGAGGATCGGAAGTACAAAGCTAACCAAATGAAAAAGGAAAAATAAGAAAGGAAAAATACACAGCGATCAGAAAGCTGTAAAGAAAGATAACACAAATGTGGCTCGCATGGAGCTGACTGGCCTGGATTTGATCCACGGTCCAGTAGACAGATCTTCAGGTAAACTTCTCTTCCTCTTCTCTTCTCTCTCACTTTCTTTTTCTCTTAACCCTCACGAGCTCTCTAACTCTCTCTTTCTCTTCTTCTCCTTCTGCTCTTCTTCTCTTTCTTTTCTTCTTCTTTCGCAGGCTCTCCCAGTCTCTTCTCTTCTCTTCTTCTTCTATTTTTTTTTTACTCTCTCGATCTCTACTCCTCTATTCTTTTTGGCTCACACCTACTCGTCGCTCGATCATCTTTTCTTCTTTTTATAACAGCAGCCAGCAGGAGGGCAGCACTGGGCGCGTGTGGCTTCCACATTTCCCGCCCAGAACTTTTGGCCACTTGTCAGTCTCTCAGCCAGCTTCAGCACACGTGTCACAATCCTGTCTGCCCTTCCAGCCTCGGATCACGTGCCGCCCAGTCACTGGGGAATATTCTTCCTCGGACCACCTTCTTCCTTTTTGTTTTTCTTCTTCTCCTACAAAAAGATTAAAACCATTAATACTCAGGGTGCTCTATATATATATATATATATATTCCTGAAATAAGTTGTTTCACACTCAAGCTAAAGCTGCACGAGGTGTGTAGGTACAACAAAAGGTGCACTATACTGAGAACGACATGAGATACATAAGATGACTATAGTACGAGATAAAGAGAGAACGACACGAGGTATCACAGTAACAAAGCTAACACTACAAAGAGAACGACACGAAGTACCACAGTAACAAAGCTAACACTACAAAGAGAACGACACGAAGTCAGATGAGAACATCACGAGGTAAAGAGAGAATGGCACGAAATAAGGAAGGAAATAACACGGAGTAAAACGGTAGTAAAACACGCGATCAGAGGAAACCTGGACGAAGATAGAAAGAAGCAACACGAAGTCATAAAAATAACACTAAGACACAAACACAGAAATGACATGAAGACTCAAACACAAATTTAACACGAAGACATAAAAATAACACGAAGACACAAATACAGAAATAACATGACGACACGACAAGAGACAGTCAACGAGACGCTGACTCTGTACAGACTTAAGCTAAAGCAAGACAGTCGATGTAGACTTTATGGAGCGAAGCCAATGTGTAGACTTCACGCTGTACAGACTTTCCAAAGAGAACGTAACGTTGTACAGACATGAACTGAAGACCAATGTATGGACTTCAAAACAGATGCTAAGGCCAAGAGGAGTGTATAGACATGAAGCTTGACAATCCAGTGTATAGAGTTGAAGCTGATATGCCAATGTACAGACTTAATCGATCAAGCTGGTGTATAGACTTTGGTAATCTTCAAGGCACAATGTCCAGACTTTGCCACTGTATAGACTTGAAGAAACAGTGCAACGTATGGACTTGATCTCAAGAAATGTAAGCGATGTACACACTTAGCCAATGTATAGACTTGCTCATATGAGTGAACAATGTATAGACATTAATGACTCATGCAACCAGACACGTGAAAGCACAAACCAATTTATCACAGCATGACTCAAGCAAACACATGCAATCTTCACAATTCAGACATGGCACACTCATGCAATTTTAGACTTCATTGTAGACTTGGAGAACCCAGACACTTAATGTTCAGATGCATCGGCCCATCAGCACAATGAGTTGACGCACTGCTGTGTACACTGTGCAGACAGAATGTAGACAGAATTGAGTAGAGCATGTTATCTAACAGCCATATGAACTCCATTCATTTACATGATAAAACAGGAATTAATCGAGCATATAAAAGACACAGCAAGATGACTCACAGTGAATAACTCATCCAAAGGCCAATCATCAAAACCACTATTAAGACCATCATCAAAATCACAAGGGCACAACAATCTCCCCCTTTTTGATGATGGCAACACTACACAGTGAGTCAATCTGATGACTCAAACTATTCTCCCCCTTTGACTTCATCAAAAAGAAAATAGTTTGAGAAATTATAGCATGTATAAAAATTCAGTCAATTTCTCCCCCTTGCAAGAACATGATGCTCCCCCTTTAAGATTTTCAGCAAGAGAATGAGTTAGAGATGATCAAAAGGAATCTGCATGCACTGATTGAATGATATTCTCTCTCTTTGGCAAACAATCTCCCCCTTTGGTATAATCAAAATAAATCATGGGAAGGGATATGAATGTAGATGCAGATACCAGAAATATGAATGCAGGAGCACAATTCTTCTCCTTCTATACAGCATGATGCATATGACAAAGAGGCTCCCCCTCAATAAATGGAATCTTATGAAATGAATGACAAGGAGACCACAGGGGCAATCAAGGAGAAGTTCAGGTCAATGAACCAAGGACAATAAGCAAAAGAGGTTCAAATAATCAGATTTACAAATAAGCTCCAAACAGAAATAACACAACAAGATTTTCAAGGAGATATCAATCTCATAAATTCAAAACCTACCTTTTCAAAGTCTTCCATTATAAGGGCTTATGGATGAATTTTATTGATCAGCATGGTTTAAACATGATGTATGCAAAGTTTATCAATAAAATTCTGTATTGATATCTAAAATCATATTTAATAAAAATGAACCAAGCCCTCATATTTATCTTGATTGTCCTCCCTTTGTCTTACACAATCAAATTTATTGACTTCTTTCAGAATTACATGCACTAGTATTGAGATTAAGCAATTATGAAGTCATATTGTTTTGTCTAGGGTTGTAGCAATTTGATTTTAGCATCAATATTCAGATATTGAGATATGTTCAACAATTTTTCATGCTACAAATTTTACGAGCAGTCTAGTTCAGTGCACACCTTGTAACTAGAGGATATACCTTGATCAGAGGCCAATATCCCTAAGCACTTAGTGTGACTAACTGTCATGCTATATATGAACAGAGATAGCATTTACACATCATGACACACTCCAAGTCATTTCTTGATGAGTGAGTTGTATTTCTCAGTGTGCATGCCATTGCTCTGCCTGAATTTCAATGAATTCTTAATCAGAGTTAACTAAGGCACCTCATGACACAGTCCTTTGGACATGTGTTTCTCAGTGACGAATGTCATTGCTCTGATAGATATTACCCTTTAGACATTTCAGAAAAATTCATTTGCTTCAAATCAATAATAGTTTCATGTACTTAATCAGTTGAAGTCATGTATTCATAAGTGCAAATTTCAGAAGTTTTCAAGACACAGCATGAACCAGATGGTTAATGTTTATTAAACATGCTTCAGGTATTTTTAAGAGATTTTAAAGTCAAACTCATTGAATATATTAAACTTAAACCACATGAGTTATTTCAGTCATTCATAAAAATGTATAATAGAAGATTTCTAGTTCAAGAGTTTTCAGATTTATGATCGAGATAGCCCATTGAAATCTTCATGTAGGACAGATAGAATTTTGAACCCAAAAGATACCAATTGATAGGAGAAATACCAATTGTTAAGAGAGATTGTGAAGCTCAAAGTTTTCAGAATATGATTAAGGTTTGTCAACAAAATCAATAAGAAAGGATATGCAATGAGTTCTGACACATGTATGCATTTGACAACCTATATGCAATGCATTGACTCCCCCTCACAATATGCATTCAAACTCTCTTTTTGGCATTTTCAATATAAGGAAATGCAATGCACTATATGTATGCAAAAATATACAATTAACTCCCCCTGAAAACATTGTAATGTTTGCACTGAAAAACTGAACATATGATTCCAAATGATATTGTGACTTGTGCACAATCAGACTGTCCTATCAGCAAAGTGACCCATGGTACTAGGCGGAGCACTTGGTTTAAAAGACCACCTCACACATAGTAAGAACCTCCAGACAGACCTCCCTGCCTTTTGGTACCTTACCATTTATATACCATTGAGGTCATGCATGATTATTCAACATGCAGTCCTATATGCAATTCAGAATTTCAGTGAGCTATTGCAACACACAAATTTCAAGTCACACTCATAAGCAGTTAAGATTTTTCAGAAAATTCAAAATGCAATTTGTTTTCAGAGTTTATGCATAACACAATTATCAATCAATTGCAATTAGCCTATGTATGCATCAGATACAGACAACCCTTTTTAATCTGATATTTGCACAGAACTCTCAGCAAATACATGATCAGAAAATAATGCACATGGCAGATGATGAATGAAAATGCAAAAATAGATTTAACTTGCTATGCATTAAAACTAAAAATAAGAAGAGCAAGAAGTTTACCTGAAAAGTTCAGTATGGGGTTTTCTTCTTGAGTGCCTTGGATCATTACCCCTTTTTATTCCAGTCCCAAGGCATACCTGTATAGCAATGTTATTTTGCACAAACAGGTACCCAAGAAGTCTTGGGTCCTGACAAAACAGTATTACTCCTAACAGGTTTTCTCAGCACATTTCTAGGAGCAGTTTTCAGATCTGATTTATGCACATTCTTGTTAGCATGAATTCTATGTGCATATGCATGAGATTTCTTGTTAACAGAATAAAAATTCTGTTTGCCAAAACCAGTTTGGTTTTGATATTCTGCCAGCCAACAGGTTGCAGCCCTGTGACCTGGCTTCCCACAATGATGGCATGTAAATTTCGCAACATGGAATTTAGCAGAGTTATTCTGAACATGCCAACAATCTCCAGCTCTGTGGCCTGGCTTCCCACAGTGATAGCATGCAGGAGACTTTCCAATGGCAGGTTTAGAATTTAATTTTCTACCCTGAGCATGCCAACAGTGGGTTGCAATGTGGCCCATCTTGCCACAGTGAAAGCATGAATTAGAACTTTTCTTACCAGCATTCAGCCAGCATTCAAATCTCTTATGACCCAATTTTCCACAATTAAAGCATGTCATATGCTGGTTTATTGGAACAAACTTGTTCTTGTTAAGAGCATGATCGTTTGCATGAAATTTATTCTTATCACTAACAAACCAGCATTGTGAAATTTTGTGTCCTAGTTTACCACAATGAAAACACTCAATTTTCCTTTTCTGAGATGAAAGATTTTTATCATGATATCTCCTAGCATTCTTATCATCCTTCTCCATCAACTTACACTCATGCATCAGATGTCCAACTTTATGACAGTAATGACAAATAATCTTCTTTTTAGATGCATGTGAGTGTGTGTGAGGACTGTGATCAGCAAACACTGATGGACCCTTTTTATTTATTTTCTGTTTTCCAATCATTTTCTGATTTTTATCATGTTTTTCTGTTTTCTTAGCCTTATATTGAGGTGAAGATGAAGTAGAAGGCTTTTCCTGTTCAGAAGATTTAACAAAAATAGTTTTCAAATTGGATCCATCGACCTTCCTCATGACTGGACTGTAGCCCAGTCCCTCTTTCTTAAAATTATCCTTTGCTCCCAATATTTTCTGAGCAATGGGCTGTTTATCTTTAGAGGTGATAGCTACATCTGAACCACTTACAAAAGATGTCATAACTTTGTTCTGAAGTTCCTTCTTGTTTATCTTATTGTAGCCCAGCCCTTCCTTCCTAGGGTTGATTTTTATACCTAGTAGCTTGTCTAGGTTTTTCTGCCCATCAACAAATTTAGACAAGGAAACTTTCAAATCCTGAATTTCATTTTCTAAAGAGGAAATATGTATCTCATAACTGGCAATCTCTTGCTCACAGCAATTCATAGCTTCATTCAAAACTTTGTTAGCAGTTTTATATTTTTCAATTTCATTTTCCAGATTGCTCAGTTTATCAGAATTTTCAATGCAAACAGTTTTTCCTCTTTCTAAAGTAAGAAGTCTTTCAGACATCCCACTGTTTAACAGCTTCAATTTTTCAATTTCCTTTTTAAGCTTATCATTTTGAACCAATTCATTTATTAGAAGCTGATCTTCTGAATTGACTTCATACTTTCTTCCATTTTCAATTTCTTTCATATCTTTTTGTTGTTTTTCAAGATCTTTCTGTAATTCTATGTTTACAGACTTTATGGCATTAAGTTTTTCAATCAGCAATTTGTTCTCCTGTTTAAGTTTCTCTGATTTTTCATCATCTTCTTTGGAGAGTTTTCTGAGAGAGTCATCTTCAGATTTTAGCTTGTTTAGTTCAGAGTAAACACATTCAAGTTCCTTCTTCAATTTTGCATTCTGATTTTTATACATATGATTATCAGACAGACATGCATCATGAAATTGCTTCGTACTTGAACAGTTTTCACATGAAGAGCTAGAACTATCTATCCCAGTACCCTTCTTCAATTTTTTATACTGTTTTCTTAAGCTCTCATGTGACTCTAATAATTCAGCATATGCATTCTCCCAATCTTCTAGAGAAAAATTCTCGAAGAGATTTACCTCATCATCATCATCTTCTTCAGTTTGATTGCTGCCTTGATCTCTTCTTTTGGCCATCATGCAGCTGTCCACATCTATCTCCTGAGTTCGCTTCAGTGTATCCAAAATGTCTTTAGCTGAACTGCAATCAACGAAGCATGAGTGAAAGGCTCTATCAGTAGCTACCTTCATTAGATTTATAGCTATCTGATTCTCTTCATGCATAGACTTGTGACTGTCAGTCCATTTGGACTTTTTCTTTGGTAGTTCATGAGGACCATGTGAAATTACTTTCCACAGGTCTGGATTCACAGATTTGATATAATTCTTCATATTAGCGAACCATGCATTAAAATACGTACCACTGAAAATCGGTGGATGAGCCATGAGAACACAACAGATCAATGCAACAGGAATATTGATGCACTAAAAATAAATTAGCATCTAAGACTGCAAGATCGAATTTGCAGGTCGCTGGACCTTGTATGCAGACACCCTCTCTGATACCAACTGTTAGGGTGCTAGGCCCGGATACAGAGGGGGGGTGAATGTAACCCGCTAGAAAATATAGCCCAAATTAAAACATTAAAGCTCAGATATGCGGAATAAGACTAATGAGCTTTCCAAGATGAAATGAGAAGGCAACACATGGACAAACAGTTGGACTGCAACAATGCAGCCACCTGATCAATCAGAAACGAAGGCAGAGCTAAACAACGCAAACACACTAAGCAGAATATAATGCTCAAAAATTAGCTCTCTAGATGATTCAACTAGCCAAGCATGCGCAACCTGTGAATGGGAGGTAGAAGATATGGAGCTAACGCAAGGCAAACCACTGCACAAATAGTTTTAAGGTGGTTCGGTCCTTCAGACCTACATCCACCCCTCACTCCCAACCGGAGAGAGGCTTCACTAGCAAACGCTAGAACCATGCAGACTCAGTCTGCAAACAGTTGCTGCCACACAGCTTGACCAGGGGAATAGCCTCCCCTCTTCCTCCCAACCGGAGGGACACCCAAGTGACTCCCAGCCACTTGGAAACTAGAGACCGAAGTCTCTCTTCCTCCAGACCAGGAGGGAACCCACCAGTGACTCCCAGTCACCAGCAAACCAGAGGTCGAAGACCTCTCTTCCTCCAGACCAGGAGGGACCCCTGGACTTGCAACCCACAAGCACAGAACCGGAGATCAGATCTCCCTTCCTCCAAACCGGAGGGAACACACAAGTGACTTCCAGCCACTTGCAAACTAGAGGTCGCAGACCTCTCTTCCTCCAGACCAGGAGGGACCCGACCTCAGTCCAGAGGATCGGAAGTACAAAGCTAACCAAATGAAAAAGGAAAAATAAGAAAGGAAAAATACACAGCGATCAGAAAGCTGTAAAGAAAGATAACACAAATGTGGCTCGCATGGAGCTGACTGGCCTGGATTTGATCCACGGTCCAGTAGACAGATCTTCAGGTAAGCTTCTCTTCCTCTTCTATTCTCTCTCACTTTCTTTTTCTCTTAACCCTCACGAGCTCTCTAACTCTCTCTTTCTCTTCTTTTCCTTCTGCTCTTCTTCTCTTTCTTTTCTTCTTCTTCTGCAGGCTCTCTCTGTCTCTTCTCTTCTCTTCTTCTTCTGCTTTCTACTGCAGCTCTTTTCTTCTTCTGCTCTTTCACTCTCTCGATCTCTTTTCCTTTATTCTCTTCGGCTCACCCTTGGTCTTGCTCGATCAGCCTTTCTTCTTTTTATAACAGCAGCCAGCAGGAGGGCAGCACTGGGCGCGTGTGGCTTCCACATTTCCCGCCCAGAACTTTTGGCCACGTGTCAGTCTCTCAGCCAGCTTCAGCACACGTGTCACAATCCTGTCTGCCCTTCCAGCCTCGGATCACGTGCCACCCAATCACTGGGGAATATTCTTCCTCGGACCACCTTCTTCCTTTTTGTTTTTCTTCTTCTCCTGCAAAAAGATTAAAACCATTAATACTCAGGGTGCTCTCTCTCTCTATATATATATACCTGAAATAAGTCGTTTGACACTCAAGCTAAAGCTGCACGAGGTGTGTAGGTACAACAAAAGGTGCACTATACTGAGAACGACATGAGATACATAAGATGACTACAATACGAGATAAAGAGAGAACGACACGAGGTACTACAGTAACAAAGCTAACACTACAAAGAGAACGACACGAAGTACCACAGTAACAAAGCTAACACTACAAAGAGAACGACACGAAGTCAGATGAGAATAGCACGAGGTAAAGAGAGGATGGCACGAAATAAGGAAGGAAATAACACGGAGTAAAACGGTAGTAAAACACGCGATCAGAGGAAACCTGGACGAAGATAGAAAGAAGCAACACGAAGTCATAAAAACAACACTAAGACACAAACACAGAAATGACATGAAGACTCAAACACAAATTTAACACGAAGACATAAAAACAACACGAAGACACAAATATAGAAATAACATGACGACACAACAAGAGACAGTCAACGAGACGCTGACTCTGTACAGACTTAAGCTAAAGCAAGATAGTCGATGTAGACTTTATGGAGCGAAGCCAATGTGTAGACTTCACGTTGTACAGACTTTCCAAAGAGAACGTAACGTTGTACAGACATGAACTGAAGACCAATGTATGGACTTCAAAACAGATGCTAAGGTCAAGAGGAGTGTATAGACATGAAGCTTGACAATCCAGTGTATAGAGTTGAAGCTGATATGCCAATGTACAGACTTAATCGATCAAGCTGGTGTATAGACTTTGGTAATCTTCAAGGCACAATGTCCAGACTTTGCCACTGTATAGACTTGAAGAAACAGTGCAATGTATGGACTTGATCTCAAGAAATGTAAGCGATGTACACACTTAGCCAATGTATAGACTTGCTCATATGAGTGAACAATGTATAGACATTAATGACTCATGCAACCAGACACGTGAAAGCACAAACCAATTTATCACAGCATGACTCAAGCAAACACATGCATTCTTCACAATTCAGACATGGCACACTCATGCAATTTTCAGACTTCATTGTAGACTTAGAGAACCCATACACTTAATGTTCAGATGCGTCGACCCATCAGCACAATGAGTTGACGCACTGCTGTGTACACTGTGCAGACAGAATGTAGACAGAATTGAGTAGAGCATGTTATCTAACAGCCATATGAACTCCATTCATTTACATGATAAAACAGGAATTAATCGAGCATATAAAAGACACAGCAAGATGACTCACAGTGAATAACTCATCCAAAGGCCAATCATCAAAACCACTATTAAGACCATCATCAAAACCACAAGGGCACAACAGTCTCCCCCTTTTTGATGTTGGCAACACTACACAGTGAGTCAATCTGATGACTCAAACTATTCTCCCCCTTTGACTTCATCAAAAAGAAAATAGTTTGAGAAATTATAGCATGTATAAAAATTCAGTCAATTTCTCCCCCTTGCAAGAACATGATGCTCCCCCTTTAAGATTTTCAGCAAGAGCATGAGTTAGAGATGATCAAAAGGAATCTGCATGCACTGATTGAATGATATTCTCTCTCTTTGGCAAACAATCTCCCCCTTTGGTATAATCAAAATAAATCATGGGAAGGGGTATGAATGTAGATGCAGATACCAGAAATATGAATGCAGGAGCACAATTCTTCTCCTTCTATGCAGCATGATGCATATGACAAAGAGGCTCCCCCTCAATAAATGGAATCTTATGAAATGAATGAGAAGGAGACCACAGGGGCAATCAAGGAGAAGTTCAGGTCAATGAACCAAGGACAATAAGCAGAAGAGGTTCAAATAATCAGATTTACAAATAAGCTCCAAACAGAAATAATTCAACAAGATTTTCAAGGAGATATCAATCTCATAAATTCAAAACCTACTTTTTCAAAGTCTTCCATTATAAGGGCTTATGAATGAATTTTATTGATCAGCATGGTTTAAACATGATGTATGCAAAGTTTATCAATAAAATCCTGTATTGATATCTAAAACCATGTTTTAATAAAAATGAACCAAGCCCTCATATTTATCTTGATTGTCCTCCCTTTGTCTTACACAATCAAATTTATTGACTTCTTTCAGAATTACATGCACTAGTATTGAGATTAAGCAATTATGAAGTCATATTATTTTGTCTAGGGTTGTAGCAATTTGATTTTAGCATCAATATTTAGATATTGAGATATGTTCAACAATTTTTCATGCTACAAATTTTACGAGCAGTCTAGTTCAGTGCACACCTTGTAACTAGAGGATATACTTTGATCAGAGGCCAATATCCCTAAGCACTTAGTGTGACTAACTGTCATGCTATATATGAACAGAGATAGCATTTACACATCATGACACACTCCAAGTCATTTCTTGATGAGTGAGTTGTATTTCTCAGTGTGCATGCCATTGCTCTGCCTGAATTTCAATGAATTCTTAATCAGAGTTAACTAAGGCACCTCATGACACAGTCCTTTGGACATGTGTTTCTCAGTGACGAATGTCATTGCTCTGACAGATATTACCCTTTAGACTTTTCAGAAAAATTCATTTGCTTCAAATCAATAATAGTTTCATGTACTTAATCAGTTGAAGTCATGTATTCATAAGTGCAGATTTCAGAAGTTTTCAAGACACAGCATGAACCAGATGGTTAATGTTTATTAAACATGCTTCAGATATTTTTAAGAGATTTTAAAGTCAAACTCATTGAATACATTAACTTAAACCACATGAGTTATTTCAGTCATTCATAAAAATGTATAATAGAAGATTTCTAGTTCAAGAGTTTTCAGATTTATGATCGAGATAGCCCATTGAAATCTTCATGTAGGACTGATAGAATTTTGAACCCAAAAGATACCAATTGATAGGAGAAATACCAATTGTTAAGAGAGATTGTGAAGCTCAAAGTTTTCAGAATATGATTAAGGTTTGTCAACAAAATCAATAAGAAGGATATGCAATGAGTTCTGACACATGTATGCATTTGACAACCTATATGCAATGCATTGACTCCCCCTCACAATATGCATTCAAACTCTCTTTTTGGCATTTTCAATATAAGGAAATGCAATGCACTATATGTATGCAAAAACATGCAATTAACTCCCCCTGAAAATATTGTAATGTTTGCACTGAAAAACTGAACATATGATTCCAAATGATATTGTGACTTGTGCACAATTAGACTGTCCTATCAGTAAAGTGACCCATGGTACTAGGCGGAGCACTTGGTCTAAAAGACCACCTCACACATAGTAAGAACCTCCAGACAGACCTCCCTGCCTTTTGGTACCTTACCATTTATATACCATTGAGGTCATGCATGGTTATTCAACATGCAGTCCTATATGCAATTCAGAATTTCAGTGAGCTATTACAACACACAAATTTCAAGTCACACTCATAAGCAGTTCAGATTTTTCAGAAAATTCAAAATGCAATTTATTTTCAGAGTTTATGCATAACACAATTATCAATCAATTGCAATTAGCCTATGTATGCATCAGATACAGACAACCCTTTTTAATCTGATATTTGCACAGAACTCTCAGCAAATGCATGATCAGAAAATAATGCACATGGCAGATGATGAATGAAAATGTAAAAATAGATTTAACTTGCTATGCATTAAAACTAAAAACAAGAAGAGCAAGAAGTTTACCTGAAAAGTTCAGTATGGGGTTTTCTTCTTGAGTGCCTTGGATCATTACCCCTTTTTATTCCAGTCCCAAGGCATACCTGCATAGCAATGTTATTTTGCACAAACAGGTACCCAAGAAGTCTTGGGTCCTGACAAAACAGTATTACTCCTAGCAGGTTTTCTCAGCACATTTCTAGGAGCAGTTTTCAGATCTGATTTATGCACATTCTTGTTAGCATGAATTCTATGTGCATATGCATGAGATTTCTTGTTAACAGAATAAAAATTCTGTTTGCCAAAACCAGTTTGGTTTTGATATCCTGCCAGCCAACAGGTTGCAGCCCTGTGACCTGGCTTCCCACAATGATGGCATGTAAATTTCGCAACATGGAATTTAGCAGAGTTATTCTGAACATGCCAACAATCTCCAGCTCTGTGGCCTGGCTTCCCACAGTGATAGCATGCAGGAGACTTTCCAATGGCAGGTTTAGAATTTAATTTTCTACCCTGAGCATGCCAACAGTGGGTTGCAATGTGGCCCATCTTGCCACAGTGAAAGCATGAATTAGAACTTTTCTTACCAGCATTCAGCCAGCATTCAAATCTCTTATGACCCAATTTTCCACAATTAAAGCATGTCATATGCTGGTTTATTGGAACAAACTTGTTCTTGTTAAGAGCATGATCGTTTGCATGAAATTTATTCTTATCACTAACAAACCAGCATTGTGAAATTTTATGTCCTAGTTTACCACAATGAAAACACTCAATTTTCCTTTTCTGAGATGAAAGATTTTTATCATGATATCTCCTAGCATTCTTATCATCCTTCTCCATCAACTTACACTCATGCATCAGATGTCCAACTTTATGACAGTAATGACAATAATCTTCTTTTTAGATGCATGTGAGTGTGTGTGAGGACTGTGATCAGCAAACATTGATGGACCCTTTTTATTTATTTTTTGTTTTCCAATCATTTTCTGATGTTTATCATGTTTTTCTATTTTCTTAGCCTTATATTGAGGTGAAGATGAAGTAGAAGGCTTTTCCTGTTCAGAAGATTTAACAAAAATAGTTTTCAAATTGGATCCATCGACCTTCCTCATGACTGGACTGTAGCCCAGTCCCTCTTTCTTAAAATTATCCTTTGCTCCCAATATTTTCTGAGCAATGGGCTGTTTGTCTTTAGAGGTGATAGCTACATCTGAACCACTTACAAAAGATGTCATAACTTTGTTCTGAAGTTCCTTCTTGTTTATCTTATTGTAGCCCAGCCCTTCCTTCCTAGGGTTGATTTTTATACCTAGTAGCTTGTCTAGGTTTTTCTGCCCATCAACAAATTTAAACAAGGAAACTTTCAAATCCTGAATTTCATTTTCTAAAGAGGAAATATGTATCTCATAACTGGCAATCTCTTGCTCACAGCAATTCATAGCTTCATTCAAAACTTTGTTAGCAGTTTTATATTTTTCAATTTCATTTTCCAGATTGCTCAGTTTATCAGAATCTTCAATGCAAACAGTTTTTCCTCTTTCTAAAGTAAGAAGTCTTTCAGACATCCCACTGTTTAACAGCTTCAATTTTTCAATTTCCTTTTTAAGCTTATCATTTTGAACCAATTCATTTATTAGAAGTTGATCTTCTGAATTGACTTCATACTTTCTTCCATTTTCAATTTCCTTCATATCTTTTTGTAAATTTTCAAGATCTTTCTGTAATTCTATGTTTACAGACTTTATGGCATTAAGTTTTTCAATCAGCAATTTGTTCTCCTGTTTAAGTTTATCTGATTTTTCATCATCTTCTTTGGAGAGTTTTCTGAGAGAGTCATCTTCAGATTTTAGCTTGTTTAGTTCAGAGTAAACACATTCAAGTTCCTTCTTCAGTTTTACATTCTGATTTTTATACATATGATTATCAGACAGACATGCATCATGAAATTGCTTCGTACTTGAACAGTTTTCACATGAAGAGCTAGAACTATCTATCCCAGTACCCTTCTTCAATTTTTTATACTATTTTCTTAAGCTCTCATGTGACTCTAACAATTTAGCATATGCATTCTCCCAATCTTCTAGAGAAAAATTCTCGAAGAGATTTACCTCATCATCATCATCTTCTTCAGTTTGATTGCTGCCTTGATCTCTTCTGTTGGCCATCATGCAGCTGTCCACATCTATCTCCTGAGTTTGCTTTAGTGTATCTAAAATGTCTTTAGCAGAACTGCAATCAACGAAGCATGAGTGAAATGCTATATCAGTAGCTGCCTTCATTAGATTTATAGCTATCTGATTCTCTTCATGCATAGACTTGTGACTGTCAGTCCATTTGGACTTTTTCTTTGGTAGTTCATGAGGACCATGTGAAATTACTTTTCACAGGTCTGGATTCACAGATTTGATATAATTCTTCATATTAGCGAACCATGCATTAAAATGCGTACCACTGAAAATCGGTGGATGAGCCATGAGAACACAACAGATCAATGCAACAGGAATATTGATGCACTAAAAACAAATTAGCATCTAAGACTGCAAGATCAAATCTGCAGGTCGCTGGACCTTGTATGCAGACACCCTCTCTGATACCAACTGTTAGGGTGCTAGGCCCGGATACAGAGGGGGGTGAGTGTATCCTGCTACGAATAATGCCCAATTAAAAAAAAACACAGATGCTAGGCAAGTTCCGGAATTAAGCAAATTCGATTAAACAAAATAACGAGCAGATGCACTAAGCAGAATATAATGCTCAAAAATTAACTCTCTAGATGATGCAACTAGCCAAGCATGCACAACCTGTGAATGGGAGGTAGAAGATATGGAGCTAACGCAAGGCAAACCACTGCACAAATAGTTTTAAGGTGGTTCGGTCCTTCAGACCTACATCCACCCCTCACTCCCAACCGGAGAGAGGCTTCACTAGCAAATGCTAGAACCATTCAGACTCAGTCTGCAAACAGTTGCTGCCACACAGCTTGACCAGGGGAACAGCCTCCCCTCTTCCTCCCAACCGGAGGGACACACAAGTGACTCCCAGCCACTTGGAAACTAGAGACCGAAGTCTCTCTTCCTCCATACCAGGAGGGAACCCACCAGTGACTCCCAGTCACCAGCAAACCAGAGGTCGAAGACCTCTCTTCCTCCAGACCAGGAGGGACCCCTGGACTTGCAACCCATAAGCACAGAACCGGAGATCAGATCTCCCTTCCTCCAAACCGGAGGGAACACACAAGTGACTTCCAGCCACTTGCAAACTAGAGGTCGCAGACCTCTCTTCCTCCAGACCAGGAGGGACCCGACCTCAGTCCAGAGGATCGGAAGTACAAAGCTAACCAAATGAAAAAGGAAAAATAAGAAAGGAAAAATACACAGCGATCAGAGAGCTGTAAAGAAAGATAACACAGATGTGGCTCGCATGGAGCTGACTGGCCTGGATTTGATCCACGGTCCAGTAGACAGATCTTCAGGTAAGCTTCTCTTCCTCTTCTATTCTCTCTCACTTTCTTTTTCTCTTAACCCTCACGAGCTCTCTAACTCTCTCTTTCTCTTCTTTCCTTCTGCTCTTCTTCTCTTTCTTTTCTTCTTCTTCTGCAGGCTCTCTCAGTCTCTTCTCTTCTTCTTCTGCTTCTACTGCAGCTCTTTTCTTCTGCTCTTTCACTCTCTCGATCTCTTTTCCTCTATTCTCTTCGGCTCACCCTTGGTCTTGCTCGATCAACCTTTCTTCTTTTTATAACAGCAGCCAGTAGGAGGGCAGCACTGGGCGCGTGTGGCTTCCACATTTCCCACCCAGAACTTTTGGCCACGTGTCAGTCTCTCAGCCAGCTTCAGCACACGTGTCACAATCCTGTCTGCCCTTCCAGCCTCGGATCACGTGCCACCCAATCACTGGGGAATATTCTTCCTCGGACCACCTTCTTCCTTTTTGTTTTTCTTCTTCTCCTACAAAAAGATTAAAACCATTAATACTCAGGGTGCTCTATATATATATATATACCTGAAATAAGTCGTTTGACACTCAAGCTAAAGCTACACGAGGTGTGTAGGTACAACAAAAGGTGCACTATACTGAGAACGACACGAGATACATAAGATGACTACAGTACGAGATAAAGAGAGAACGATAAGAGGTACCACAGTAACAAAGCTAACACTACAAAGAGAACGACACGAAGTACCACAGTAACAAAGCTAACACTACAAAGAGAACGACACGAAGTCAAATGAGAACAGCACGAGGTAAAGAGAGAATGGCACGAAATAAGGAAGGAAATAACACGGAGTAAAACGGTAGTAAAACACGCGATCAGAGGAAACCTGGACGAAGATAGAAAGAAGCAACACGAAGTCATAAAAACAACACTAAGACACAAGCATAGAAATGACATGAAGACTCAAACACAAATTTAACACGAAGACATAAAAATAACACGAAGACACAAATACAGAAATAACATGACGACACGACAAGAGACAGTCAACGAGACAATGACTCTGTACAGACTTAAGCTAAAGCAAGACAGTCGATGTAGACTTTATGGAGCGAAGCCAATGTGTAGACTTCACGCTGTACAGACTTTCCAAAGAGAACGTAACGCTGTACAGACATGAACTGAAGACCAATGTATGGACTTCAAAACAGATGCTAAGGCCAATAGGAGTGTATAGACATGAAGCTTGACAATCCAGTGTATAGAGTTGAAGCTAATATGCCAATGTACAGACTTAATCGATCAAGCTGGTGTATAGACTTTGGTAATCTTCAAGGCACAATGTCCAGACTTTGCCACTGTATAGACTTGAAGAAACAGTGCAACGTATGGACTTGATCTCAAGAAATGTAAGCGATGTACACACTTAGCCAATGTATAGACTTGCTCATATGAGTGAACAATGTATAGACATTAATGACTCATGCAACCAGACACGTGAAAGCACAAACCAATTTATCACAGCATGACTCAAGCAAACACATGCATTCTTCACAATTCAGACATGGCACACTCATGCAATTTTTAGACTTCATTGTAGACTTGGAGAACCCAGACACTTAATGTTCAGATGCGTCGACCCATCAGCATAATGAGTTGACGCACTGCTGTGTACACTGTGCAGACAGAATGTAGACAGAAATGAGTAGAGCATGTTATCTAACAGCCATATGAACTCCATTCATTTACATGATAAAACAGGAATTAATCGAGCATATAAAAGACACAGCAAGATGACTCACAGTGAATAACTCATCCAAAGGCCAATCATCAAAACCACTATTAAGACCATCATCAAAACCACAAGGGCACAACACGCACAACGCATCTAGGGCGGTACACAAAGGCCCCAAATTCCACAATTTGGGCCAAAAAATCAAGCTACCGCCACACAATCTCAAACCAAATTCAGGACTGACGCAGTCCATTCACACGTAGAGGCACAGGAGTAAGAACTTACTGGGACAACTCTTCTCAATCCTACCTCGAAATCTGAAAAAATGATCGGGACTGGAACATCATCTCCGACGCCACAAAGCATGACAAGAACGTATGGCTCGACAATTAGCAGCTCATCCGAAAGATTTTTCGCTCGTCGAGCACAATTCTCGATCAGAGCGCCCGCTCTGCCACCTCGAACCACAATCTCGACGCCTTAGGGTCTGGATAAACCTCTGGTGCGGACACAAGATCCAGAGATAGGCACGACTCGGCAAGCTATCGGTACCGGACACGCAGCACTACTCAGGTAACGCGGGCATCCTTGTGGCTTGGAGACAGTCTAGAGTCTTAGCCTTGAGTCGGGACCATTTCTTTTTCTATTTGGACTTTTATAGACAATTTATGAGCCATTTGGGTTTTATTTGGGTTAATAAGGCCAAGTTTAAAGGGTTTGGGCCTCATTTGGTTAGCAAGGCCCATTAGGCAAAACCCTTTGGGTTGGCCACTAGAATTTATTAGGTTTTTCTTCTATTTGGAGTCTAGATACGATGTTGGGCCACAAAGCCCCTTGGAGCCCAAATGGGCCACCTCCTCTCCCTTGGGCAATTCAAAGCCCATGGTGGACTAGGAGGGGGCGCCCCCTTCCAAGCCACCCTTGTTGACATTTTTTGTCCAAGGGAAGAATCCCCCTCCTTTCCCATTTGTCACATGTGGTCCAAGTGTCCACATCCACCCCTCTTTTTGGTTGCCTTCTTTGACCATGGAGAGAGGGGCGCCCCCCATCCAAGCCCCCTATTGTTGAAAAGGGAATATTACCCCCTCCTTATTTTCCCTTTCCCTCTTCTACTATTTAGGGGTAAGTCTGGCCATTAAGTCTAGGGTTTCACCTCCCATAAATAATCTCTTCTACATAATTTACAGAATTGATGAAGCATTTTTTTGGAGCAAGAAAGGGTCGCCCCCTACCTTCATCCTTCTTCTCCCTCCTTGCAGCTGAGACGGTTGCAGATCCAGGGTGTGAAGCCCTTTCCTTGGGTGTGACTCGCAAGCCTTACCACCTCCGCTGGGAGTGACGCCCAGCCCCCTTCAACGCCGCCGCCATCTGAGCCGCCATTAGACCGCCACAAGCTTCGTTCTCCCCGGCTGTCCAGATCTGTACGTAGCAGGACAGAACCTGAAAGATCCGGTTAGTACGTCACCTTCCTCTGGTTGGATTGCCTCTATATCACCATATTGTGTTCTCCACATCCTCTCCTCTCCCTCGTAATCGCGCTTTGCAGTAGGATCTCCATTTACCCCGCCTCCCATCACCTTTTTCCTACCTGATGATGTCTGCCTTTGTGCAGATCTGCATGACAGAACCCTACATATCAATTTTTCCCGCCCCCTAAACTACCTCATATCACCACCAAAATTGGTGTGCACGACCACCACATTCCCATCTCTCACATACGTTCACCCCGCGATCTAAATCCCCCATTTGCCCCCCCTGTCCACATCCATCTTCCGGTTGGTTACAGTCTGCCCAGTAGACCCTTCCAGCACGAGGTTCCTATTGCATAATCTCCCCAGGAAAATTGGTTGGGTGGATAGATCTCATATTCTTAAAGATCGTAGCGCGTCGAGCGCCCTTCACAATGGCACTGGTTTCATACCGATCCGACTCCGGATCTGACTGCAGTGACTGTTCTCCCTAGGTCGCGTAGATCCCTCCAACTGGAGGGCTACGGGATAGATCCTAATTCCAGATCTCCCGTTGGCACATCGGGTGAGGTCGAGCGATCGACGCTCCTAGGGATCGAAAGGGGACACCCTACCAATGTCCTCGCCAACCGTCGCCAGCAGAAGAAGCTCGGAGGCCACCATCCTACTGGACACACTCACTTGTTGTCCTGCAGATCTGAACAGAATCGGACCGGGCCAGCAGATCGCCTCTGTCCCGAAGAGCCCGACGTGCTGCCCACCAACCCGAGTGTGCAGACCTCGGAGCCCCCCGTTGTAGCCTGTTACCTGCCTGCGTGGAGTGGGCAACTGTTTGGTTCTGTAACAATTTGTAACTCTTGTTCCGGGGATGCGTTTCTTGGCCGGGTTTGTTGTGTCTCTGTGATTTTGATGATGTCAATATTGTGTCTTACTATATATATATATATTCTTGATCATATAAATTGATGCATTCATTGGTGATCTAATCATTTATAAGAGTATGAGATATGTCAGAACATGTTCTAAAGATGATTCAAAAAGTCATGAAAAGAAAGCCAACGGTCAACGCCAACAGACAGCAAGTCAACATCACTGGTCAAATGTGAGTCAACCTATGACAGGTAAAGTCAATGCACATACAAATTCTGATATACATCCAGGTCAGTACAGATATCTTAGATTTCTATTTAGTGCAAAGTCGATGCTAGTTCCAGTCTTGGTTGACTAAGGTCGATGCTAGCTACACTTCATGCTTCAAGGGTCGGTGCATATGAGCACTCAGTGCATGTTTAAGGTCCGTGCAAGTCTTTGCATACAGCACATGTAGGTCGGTGCAGGTTTTTACATTCAATCTTGGTCGGTGCAGACTTCGTTCTGCACACATATAACGTTGGTGCAAGTGTTGTAGCTGCACGCTTGCTAGTCGGTGCACGTTGGTGCTTCAATATATATAGGTCGGTGCAATGTGCTCCTTGGTCTAAGTAACGTCAGTGCACTTTCTGTGTGTTTACATTTAACATCGGTGCATACTTAGAGCATTTCGGTCTCCAAGTTGATGCATGGCTTTAACATCAAGTCGGTGCATTCTCTCTTCTATAGATCATCAAGTTGGTGCACATCTGCAATAAGCAGAAACAAGGTCGGTGCACGGTTGTGTCTCATGCAATAGAGGTCAGTGCATCTATGGTCACACGCATGCATTAGTCAGAGAATATTCTTCATCAAGTCAGTGCATGTTTAGGCTTCATACAATAAACATTCATGAAGTCGATGCAGGTTTGTCTAAGGCATATACTAACGTTGGTGCATGTTACTGTTTGCTAGCATATATAGTCGGTGCATGCTTTGTATCGCATTGCATGTAAGGTCCGTGCAATATACTGTAGCACACTCAATCTTCCATATTAGGGTCGATGCATGTTTCATCTCATGCATGTATAGTCAGTGCATCGATTGGCATTTGGCTAACAAGGTCGGTGCACCTTGATTCCTTCAGCAAGCAAGGTCGGTGCATCTTTGGTTTCCCAGCGAAGAGAGGTCGGTGCACATTAAGTCTGTACACATTTGGTTCAGGGTCGATGCATATATGCTTTCAAGGTCTGTGCATATCTTGCACTGACTTGAAACGTAGGTATATGTTTCAGCCTTAAGCATGCAATGAATGAGTCTGTGCAGGCTTTGCATTAAGTATACTTAGTCTGTGCATACCCTTGTCTGTGCATACCTGCACGCATGAATAGGTCTGTGCATATACCACATTAGGTCTGTGCATACCCTCTCATACGTGCATCAAGTCTATGCATAATTCATATATGAACTAAGTCTATGACATTACTTATCCACTCATGCTTACAAGCTATTTGACGAAATGCCTCTCTTATGATTGACAGATTAAAGACAACACGTGAGGTCGAGCTAAAACCAGGCACGTGTTCCCAGAAATGGTGGAATGATTGGCACGTGACCCTAAGGAAGCATCTTCTGCCATGTGGATTCTCTGAAAAAGAGGGAACTAGCCCAACACACGCCTGAGGCGTGAGTCCGTGGGACTCCAGGTCTGGAGCCCTATAAGAAGACATCATCTGCGATCAAAGGACCGACGTAGAGAAGAAAAAGAAGAAGAACCAGTGAGTGACCAGCAAGAAAGAAAGAGAAAGGAAGAGAGACGAGCTGAGAAGAGAAAAGAGAGAAGAAGAGAGAGCCTTCCCTGAAGATCAAAGCTGTATTGGCCTCTAGATCAGATCCAAGTCAAGTTGTTCCTACGGAGCTACATTTGTTTCTGTTTCTCCTTTTGTTTTTTTATTATTTGTTCTTTCCATTTTCATTAGTGTTCTTTCGATCCTCTGGTTTGAGGTCGGGGTTCCTCCTGTGGACTCAGGAGAAGGGAGACTATGTCTCCGATTTGCAAGTTTTGGGGTGTCACTTGCAGTTTCCCTCTGGGTTTCAAAGGAAGGAGACTTGGGTCTCTAGTTGTGAGTGGCTGGGTGTCACTCACAGTTTTCTCTCTGGTTTGGAGGCAGAGAGGTGAGTGCTCCTCTGGGTCAAGCTGTAAGGTAGCGTTTGTTGCAGACTGAGTCTGCTTTGAACTCTAGCATGTGCTAGTGGACTCCTCACTCAGTTTGAGTGAGGGGTGGACGTAGGCAGACTATAGGTCTAGCCAAACCACCTAATTCTAGTGTTCCGTGGTTTGCTTTGTGGGTTTTCACATGCCTTCTACTTCTCTCAAAGGGGCCCTTGTCAGGTTGGGTGTGCGTCGACTGTTCGATTCATTGATTGCCTGATTCGTCAAATCTATAGAGTGGTTGATTTGTGTGCGTGTGCTTCAGTATCATTCCCCACTAGTTTACAGATTGCCTTTAAAGAAGTCAAGGTCATCCCTATGCTGTTTTCTATTCTGAGAAATCTGCCTTGTCTTACTTGGTGCTTTACTGTGCTTTCTCAGATTGGTAGTTCATCTAGTTGAAAGAAGTTCAGACTTAACAATGTTTAAATCGGCAATCTTTTTATTTAAGATCCATTCACCCCCCTCTGCATCTAACAAGTGGTATCAGAGCGGGTTACTGGCTTTTCAGATCCAAAGATCTGTAGTAATTCCTGGTGTTTCTCGGTGGTTTCTTCCTATATTTGCCATTTATTATTACTGGTCGTCTGCTTCCGATTTGCCAATGGCTCATCCTCCGGTTTTTAATGGGTCTGATTTCCCTAACTGGCTTGGCAGTCTATGCACGTTCATAAATTCAGTGAATCCTAACCTCTGAAATCTTGTTTCCAAAGGTCCACACAGAATGCCTAAAGATGTGTCCAAATGGATGGACCAACATAGAATGAAGAACAATGAAAATACGAGAGTTCTCAGCATTTTAAGAAGGACTGTTGATTCTGACATCTTTCCGTTTGTTACAAATTGTAGGTCTGCTAAAGATATCGTGGACAAACTGATGGCAGCCAATAAGAGAAGTGATGACATCTGCTTGATGGTTAATGAGAGCAACCATAGCAGTGATCAAGATGAGTTCGAAGATGCTGAAGAGGTAAACAATTCATTCTCTAGTTACACTTTAGATGATTGGGAAGATGCCTATGCCAACCTGTTAGAATCTTATGAAAAGCTAGGGAAGAAGAATAAAAGTCTAAAAAAGAAGTTAAATAATCTAGAGAATCCTAACTCTGGAGGTGAAAACATTGAAATTCTGAAAATTGAAAATGAAATATTCAGAAGACAATTGTCGAATCTAGATGCAATCAATTCAGAACTTGATCAAGTCAAATCTGAAAATGGAAAACTCAAAAAATAATGTCAGGAATCTGAATAAAGATTAATCAATCTTGAATGTGAAAACAGATTGATCACTGAAATATTCGAGGCTGTTAGAGTTGTCAATGTAAAGTTTTAGGAAAATCTTGAAAAATATGAACCAGAAAACCAGCAAGAAAATGTTAAGGAAAACCAGAGTTTCCTAACTGATGTTTTGTTTGATGATGATAAGCTTGAGGAGGAGAACACTAAATTGAAGGCAGAAACTGAGAAATGGAGAAAAGAAAATGAGGAATTGAAACAGTTGAATACTGCTATGTCGGAAAGACTTCTTGTCTTAGAAAACGAAAAATGTGCTCTTGATGAAAATCAAAATGAGCTCGAACTGAAAGAAGAAGTTGAAACCCTTAAAAAACTTAAATGATGCAATGTGTCAACAAATTAAGTCTTGTTAAGAAGAAATGGCCAGTTATGAGTTTAGTATTCTAGCTCTCCAACAAGAAAACAATGATCTTAATGAATCCTTGTCTAGATTTGTTGAAGGAAGTGTTGCATCCCTATGGTTTTGATGATGTCTCACACTATAAATCAATCTTCTATCTCTAGATTAATGTTGTTTCATCATGTGAGTGAGTACAGTTCAATGGCTGTCAGATATCATGCTTTACCTTAATTCTGGCCACACTCTGTCTGCACAGTTTTCACACCAGTGCGTCAACTCAGTGTGCTGATGCGTAGACTCTTCTGTTCAGGTTCTTCATTTGATTAAGTCTATACATCATCAGTTGAACGTAAAAGTAATACGTTGCAGCGTCAACTCATTGGGCTGCAGCGTCAACTCAGCATGTTTGCACTTCACCTTCAGACTTTCAAAGTCTATACACCAGCTGGATCCATTTAGTCTGTACATTGGCATATCTTCTTCAAGTCTGTACATCAGGCACCTTCTTAATGAAGTCTACACATTGATCCTAATACTCTGGTCTGTACACTGCCGACCAGTCAAGTCTGCACAATGTCAAAGTCAGTTTAGCTCAACCCTATACATCCTTCCAAGCCTCAACTCTATACATTCGGTTTCTTGGACAAAGTCTACACATCGCTTAGTCTGCTCATTGCCTTCAGCCCAAGTGCTCAAAGCCAAGTCTATACAACGCCAACCCAACACATTGAACAGTTCTCCAAGTCTATACACTAGACTTCATTTCTCTAAGTCTATACATTGTCGTTTGCACTGCAAAGTCCATACACTGGAAGCTCTTCGTTTGATATCAACAAGTCTGTACATTGGGTTCAACTCTCCAAGTCTGTACAGCCTGTTTGTCTTCTTGTGTGAAGTCTATACAACGCATGCTCACTTAACTAACTTTATACACTCGATTGTTAGATCTTCAACTATATACATTGGTTGAGTCTATACACTGAGATCTCATGAAGAGTTGCAAGTCTATACACTCGTTGTTAGAGACCTAGACTGCTAAGTCTATACACTCCCTCACTATGTACACACTTTCTATATTGATCTCTGAAGTCTATACAATGCTTCACGATAACACTAAGTCAATACACTTCATTATTGTTGCTGAAGGGAACAAGGTCGATGCCTGAAGCTTAAAGCGTCCACACATCAGTAGACGAAGCTCTCACGATGTCTTCTATTACGTTAACGCCACAAGCAAACAGCGTCGATGCAGCAGTTAAAGTAGCAGAGACTCTTACAAGCGATGAAGCCTTCACGAAATCTTCCACTGCGTCAACGCCATCAACAAGCAGCATTGACGTAGCGGCTTAAGAGATGCCAGTATAGAAATGTACACGTTCGTGCGTCAACGCCACCAACTGGCAGCATCGACGCAGCAGTCCAAGAAAGGGACGACTTATCTCTGGCTGCCTTCAAAACGTCAACGCGATATGCTGATAACGTCGACGTAGCTCGCCTATCTGTTGAAGACTTGATCACTGGACTGCCGATATCGTTGCGTCAACGCAGCAGGCTGATGGAGTCGACGCAGCGGTTAAAAAGATTGAAGATCTATGATGGCTGCGTCAACCCTTTGGAGCAAGTGAGTTGACGCCATCTAACTCCAGTTGCTGAGCGTACTGGTGCTGGGCACGTGATCCGAGGATAAGGAGAGTGCCCAGATGAGGACACGTATTCTGACAGCCTGCTGGATGCTGCCACGTGGTCCGAATTTTTAAGACGGGAACCTGGCAGCCACACGCCATTATCTGCTATAAATATAGAGCTTCATCCTTCAGTAGAAGCTCGATCGTGAAAAGAAAAAGCAGAAGCCATTGGTGAGAGTCTGCACGATCTAGAAAAGAAAAAGAGATAGAGAGAGAGAGAGAGCTCATGGAAAAGAAAGAGGAAGAGAGCAGAAGAGAAAGTTCGAGAGAAAGAGAGTGTGTGTGGATTGATGAATTGCTTCATTTGAAGTTACATTTGTATTGGGTTTCAGAACCGATTTCTTCTTCATTATTTTTGTTTCTAATTTACTTTCGTTTATTTTTGTTCTTCCATTCTGATTTGAATTGGTTTCCCTCCGGTGTGTGGAGGAAGGGAGTACTACTCCAATTTCCCTCTGAATTGCAGAGGAAGAGAGATCGGTGATCTCTGGTGGTGTTAGTGACAGGTTGTCATTAACTGTTCTCCTCCGGTGTGTGGAGGAAGTGAGAGGATTCTCCTGTTGTGTTCTAGCTGGGAGCTAGAACAGGTTTCAAGTTCTGTGGGTAGCAGAACTTGGTTGAGGGATTTGTTTCCCTTGGTGTTTAAGCTGTGTGGCAGTATGTTGTTCGCAGACTGAGTCTGCATTGATCTAGCATCGTCTAGTGGAATCCTCACTCTAGTTGGAGTGAGGGGTGGATGTAGATTGCGGACTGCAATCGAACCACCTAAAAAACTGAGTGCCTCCTCTGTGGTTTGCTATTGATTTCTATGCTCTTCATCTGCTTGTCCCTTTGCCTTCAAGTCATCAGTTCTTCACTCTCATCTATATTTCTCTGTGTACGGGGTAAGGAGGTGCGTTAGCAGCAGAATCTATTTTCCGCCTGAGTTTCTGCAAATTGGGAGTGATCTATTCATCCCCCCCTTCTATATCACTATTGCTGCGCTAACATTTGGTATCAGAGCAGGTTTACGCCATGTGGACGAACGGTCAAGGAAATGCTGGTGGTCCTAGATCCTTCATGGCCGAAGGTCAATCCATTAGTCGCCCTCCTTATTTCGATGGTAGTAACTATCTGTTTTGGAAGAACAGGATGGAAGTGTTCATCAGAGCTCAGAGTCATAAATTATGGAGAGTAATCACGGTGGGACCATATGAGCTGCCACCAAACGAGGATGCTTGGACAGATGACCATGTGAAGCTCTCATCACTCAACTGGACGGCGCTGAACATAATCCAGTGCGCTGTTCATCCAGAGGAATATGCTCGTATATCTACATACAGAACTGCCAAGCGAATGTGGGATGAGCTGTAATTGATCTATGAAGGTACAGCTCAAGTGAAAGCCTCGAAGGTAAACCTCTACACTTCTAAGTATGAAATGTTTAAGATGAATGCAGATGAGAATATAACCGAAATGTATGCCAGGTTATCCTTGATCACTAATACTCTTAAAGGGCTAGGGAAGGATCTTGCTGAGGCAGATATAGTCAGGAAAATCCTTAGATCTTTATCCCCGGCATGGCACACTAAGGCCATTGTGATTGAGGAGTCAAAAGATTTGACTGTCTTAACTGTGAATGAACTCATAGGATCCCTGATGACCTATGAGATGAATTTCCAAGGAGGTGGAGAAGGAAGTGAGAGGAAGGGTAAAAATGTAGCTCTAAGAGCTTCCCGCAACAAGGGTAGTAACAGTGGGAGCAGCAGCAGTAGCCCCGAGTCTGAGTCCGAGCTTGAAGGTTTATCAAATCTCGACCAGGAGGAGCAGGCAATGCTCACTAGACAGTTCAGAAAATTTTTGAAGAAAAAGGGAAAGACCTTTAGGAAGAAGAAGCCACAACCCTTTAACAAGAATGCTGAATTTACCAGTTACATGGATAGAAATCCTAAGAAACTGACTTGTTTTAATTGTAACAAACAGGGACACATGAGAGGCGAATGCCCAGACCTCCAGAAGAAGGGTCCCTATCTTCAGAAGAAAAACATAAAGGTTCAGAAGAAGAAGAAGCCACAGGCGATGGTCTGCACATGGAGCGAGGAAGAAGAAGATCCCGAAGAATATGACGATGGAATTTGCCTTATGGCAAACAGCAAAGAGGAGGTAATAAACATTTTTGAAAATTTCTCAATTGATGACTGGGAGGATGCTTATGGTGACTTGCTAGATAAATTTAATTCTCTTAGCAAAGAGCACAGAGTTCTGAAAAGAAAATTTAACACAAATATTGAAGAACAAAATCTGGTCTGTGAGGAAAATGAAAAGCTAAAAGAACAACTAGAAGAAATGACCTCACTAAGGAAAGAGAATGATAAGCTTAAGGGAGAAATTCAAGAAAGTCAAAAATAGCTCAATGAATTCAAAACTAAAATTGAAGAAAGCATGAATGAAATTAGAGTGAATTCAGAGAAATATGAAGCTGTGAAGAAAGTAAATGCTGAACTCCTAAAGAATTCTGAGTTTCTTCAAAAGGAGCTGGAAGATAAACAGAAAGTCTTAGAAAAGTTTGTCCAAGGAAAGACTAGCCTAGATGCTATACTAGGGACTAGGGTCAATTTCAATAAGGAAGGTCTAGGCTATGACCCAACCAACAAGAGACCCTTGCAATTCAAGACCATCACCTTCTGTCCAGAGAAGGGAAAAGAAAAGCTGGACACACCATCCAGCTCAAACAGCTCTAAGGGAATTCAAAGTCCCAAAGAAAACACAAAAATCAGTACTGGACAACCATTTAAGACTGGAATGAACTTTATGAAGAATAACATTAAGTCCACTCACCAGAACACAAATGGTAGCTGGATCAAGAAAATAAATCAGAATAAGAGCTGGAATTATAACAATCAGATGGGTCCAAACAAGACCTACTGGAGGAATAACTTTCATGGTCAAAGATATGCTAATCAACAAGCCTACAGGAAATTTCCTAGGAATAGGAAGACTAATGAATGGAATAGAACTCACTTCTCCAGTTCAGCTGGATTCAAATTTAATAAACCAAAAAGGAAGGTGCCAGAGAAAACCATGCTGAAACAAATCTAGATACGTAAACACTTGATCAGAGATTTGAACAATGTCCTTGGACCCAACTCATCTTGGGTTCCAAATCAATCTGCTTGATATATTTGTGTAGGTCGGCCTGGCAGCTGAAGACAACAAGTGGTACCTCGACAGTGGCTACTCCAGGCATATGACAGGAGACCGATCCAAATTCAGTAAGATAGAGATGAAGCCAGGGGGTATGGTCATGTTTGGAGGAAAGAACATATGTAAAATAATTAGAGTTGGCACAGTAGGTAAGTCTTCCACAAATTCCATTGAAAAAGTATTACTTGTGGAAGGGCTTCAACACAACCTGATTAGCATTAGCCAATTATGTGACAGGGGTCACAGGGTTGTATTTGATGATAGTTCATGTAAAATCCTTGAAACAAATTCTGACATGGTTAAATTTGTAGCCAACAGAATTAACAATGTCTACATTGTAGACTTAGATGAGAATTCTGAATCTACTATTTGCTTATCTGCCAATTCTAAAAATGATGCCTTTGAATGGTATAGACGTCTAGGTCATGCTAGTTTTTCAACTTTAAATAAATTGGTCAAACATGATTTAGTTAGAGGCATGCCTAGAATTAAATTCAACTCAATATCAAAAGCATGTGATGCCTGTGCTCTAGGCAAACAGACCAGAAATTCTTTTAAATTAAGATCTGAGCCATTATCTTCTAGACCAATGGAACTTCTTCATATGGACCTTTTCGGTCCAACTAGAACTCAGAGTCTTAATGGAAACAGGTTTGGCTATGTCATCATAGATGACTTCTCTAGGTTCTCATGGATATTTTTCTTAGCAAATAAGAGTGATGCATTTCAAAAGTTTAATCTGTTTTTCAATAAGGTCAAACAAGAAGGGAAGTACAAGGTTTGTTCTATTCAATCTGACCATGGAGGTGAGTTTGAAAACTCCATGTTTACTGAACTTTGTGACAAAGAAGGACTAACTCACAAGTTTTCTTCTCCCAGGACACCTGAAAAAAATGGGATTGTGGAGAGAAGAAATAGAACAGTGGTGGAGATGGCCCGAACCATGTTGATTGAAAGCAAATTACCTAGAAGGTTTTGGGCAGAAGCGGCCAATACAGCAACCTACATAATCAACAGGGCCATGGTAAGACCCATACACAAGAAAACACCCTATGAGCTTCTAAAAGGTAAGAAACTAAACTTGTTTCATTTCAGAATTTTTGGATCAAAATATTTTATTCATAACAATGATAAGAAAGATTTAGACAAGTTTGAAGCCAAGAGTTCACCTGGAATATTCTTGGGTTACTCTGAAGTGTCAAGGGCATATAGGGTATTTAACATATCAGATCAGAAAGTGGAAGAATCTCCACACATCCTTTTTAGTGAAAAGAAAGATGTCTCTAATGTTGAAAATCTTGACAGGGATTCCAATCATGGTGGAGACTTTCTAGAAGACCAACAGGAAGAAGAGAAGACTCAGTCAAATGGAGAAATAAATTCCCCCAATCAGGAAGGGCCAAGAGAAACAGGTGAGTCTTCAACAAATATCAGATTTCTTAAAGACCATCCTTTAGATAAAGTCATAGGCAATCTTGAAGATCCTCTTCGAATTAGGTCTCATTTTAGAAATATGAATAATGATGACTTAATTGCTTTAGTCTCACAAATTGAACCCAAAACAGTAGAAGAGGCCTTAGCTGATCAAGCTTGGGTCAATGCTATGAGTGAGGAATTAGGTCAGTTTGAAAGGAATAATGTCTGGGAGCTTGTCCCAAGACCAGATGGTATTAATGTCATAGGAACCAAGTGGGTGTTCAAAAATAAGATGAATGAAGATGGAATTATCTCGAGGAATAAAGCCAGACTAGTAGCCAAAGGCTACTGTCAGGAATTCGGTGTAGACTTTGATGAATCCTATGCACCTGTTGCTAGGATGGAAGCTATAAGACTGTTGCTTGCCTTTGCATGCTCAAAGAACATAAAACTCCAACAAATGGATGTTAAAAGTGCCTTTTTAAATGGAGTCATTAAAGAAGAAGTTTTTGTTGAACAACCTCCTGGATTTCAATATTCTCCTCAACCTAACCAAGTTTTCAGGTTAAACAAAGCCTTGTATGGTCTAAAGCAGGCTCCAAGAGCTTGGTATGAAAGATTATCTGAATTTCTGATCAGCAAGGGCTACAAAAGAGGTAAAGTTGATCAGACTTTATTTACCAAGGGCATGAATAAAGATCTCATCATAGTTCAGGTATATGTAGATGACATTATATTTGGATCAACTAAGCATGAACTATGTGATGAATTTTCTACCATGATGTCTGCTGAATTTGAAATGAGCTTGGTTGGTGAACTAAAATATTTTCTTGGATTGTAGGTACAGCAGCTAGAAGATGGGTGCTTCATCAACCAAACCAAATACACAATGGAACTGTTCAAAAGGTTTGGCATGGAAAACTTAAAGCACATTACTACACCCATGGGCACCAATACTTCATTGGATGCAGATGAGACAGGTAAAGAAGTAAATGCCAAACTTTATAGAGGTATGATTGGATCACTACTTTACTTGACAGCCTCTAGACCTGATATACAATTCAGTGTAGGAATGTGTGCAAGATATCAGTCTAGACCTACTGAACTACACTTACCTGCAGTTAAAAGAATCTTCAGATATTTGTCAGCTAGTCACTCTCTTGGTTTATGGTTTCCTGCATCTCACACACTTAACCTAGTAGCATACACAGATGCTAACTATGCAGGCTGTAAACTAGATAGGAAAAGCACAAGTGGCCATTGTGAATTCTTGGGTGGGTGTTTAGTGTCTTGGGGCTCCAAGAAACAACATTTTGTGGCCCTCTCCACTGCAGAAGCTGAATATGTGGCTGCAGGGAGTTGTGGAACACAAGTCATATGGATTAAACACCAGCTTCAGGACTACCAAGTAGACCTGGGGTGCACACCTATTTACTGTGATAATACTAGTGCCATCAATTTTGCTAAAAATCCTGTTTTGCATTCACGAACCAAACACATAGAGATAAGACATCATTTTATAAGAGATGAGGTGTCTAAGAATAATTTTGAACTGATTCATGTAGGCACAGATAATCAGATTGCTGACATATTCACAAAACCTCTGGATAATGAAAAATTTCCACATTGAGAAGAGAATTAGGCTTATACAAATTGTCTTAATTATGAAGCCTGTTCTTGGTGTGAGGGGGAGTTGTGTCTTTCTGATGTTTAGCCTTCTTGCATGCTGGTTTAAGGGGGAGTTCAGAATGCTTACTGGTTAGCTGTCAGGAATGCTCTAAATAAAGGGGAAGCCTTGAGAGTTTGCTGGAATATTTCATTGAGGAATGCTATGTCTTAGGGGGAGCTGAGTTGTGATGTGAGAAGAGAAGTTCTTTGACAGATTCAAAAGGGCTGTCCAGATGTGTACCTTTGCTGGTCTTGCATGACTGATTTAGTGTGGTTCTCTCAGGAAGTAGAGTGTCACTTATCTCTTAAGTCTATAAGTCAGTGACTCTAATCTCCAAGTTAGAATCTTTCCTTTGGTACTCTTTCAGATATCTGGACTAATTGCATAAAGTATATCTTCCTACATTGTCATTGATTATGGTTCAGGCCAAAAACTTGTATGTCTTGATATCTGACCCAATCAACTTGAAATCTAGACTTCAAGACTCAATTCAAGAAAAGTTCTTTTTGGTATTGTCTTCAATCATTCTATCTCTTTAACTCAAGGGCTTAACTGAACAAACATGTTCTATTTTGATCACTGAGAAACTGAGAGCTTCATCAATGAAATGAAAATTTCTCCCAAGTCATGAGGTGTCAAATGCTTAAAATAAATGAAAAGTCATGACAGAGCAATGGTGGCTTGCTGGTGAGTAACTGGGGACTCTGGCCTCTAATCAAGGTGTTTCCTCATGTCAAAAGCCACAGTTACTAACTATGTTCCATTAATAATAAAAAAAAAGGGAAGGAAGTAATGAGGTACTCACTCTGAGTAACTGGGGATTCAGGCCTCTAATCAAGGTGTCTCCCTAATGTCAAAGGAAGTGAACTACCAACTTACTCATTGATCTTCTTGAAAATCATCTCCAACAAAAATTCATTGTTGTTATGCAACTAATGGATTGCTTGTCTTCAATACCTTGAGAACACCTCTCTGATTTAGTCTCTTGCTGTCTTGTGGAATAGTTGAATGATCAGCTATATCTGTTCATACTTGTGAACTCCTGCTCTCAATCATCCACTATGTATGCTGATAAACTTGTCTATCATTCTACTTCCTATTGTGTACTGAAGTCTAAAGAATCCTCTCTTGAGTTTAGAAACTCCTTATTCTCTTAAGACCTACTCGTGACTTTATGCACTAAGAAGTAATTGCCCTTAGTCCTCATGTTTCCAGCACTGTCACACATTCTGTAGTTCTTTTTGCTGATGTCAAAGGGGGAGAGAAGTTTGCAATTTTGTAATGTCTGCAATTTCAGTGAGAAGTTCTGCAATATCAGTGAGTCTTGGATTTGTCTTGAGCTTTGGGGGAGTCATGTTACTTCATGCTGATATGTTTATGAGTTGTGGGGGAGATGAGAGTGTGTTGTAGGGAATGTTTAATTCATTTGCATGAGCATGCCTTGAATTTATTCTGCTTGTTGCAGCTGGTATTAACTTTTTGTTGAAACTTGATATTGCTTGATTCATAGTGTTGTCATCATCAAAAAGGGGGAGATTGTTGCATCCCTATGGTTTTGATGATGTCCCACACTATAAATCAATCTTCTATCTCTAGATTAATGCTGTTTCATCATGTGAGTGAGTGCAGTTCAATGGTTGTCAGATATCATGCTTTACCTTAATTCTGCCTACACTCTGTCTGCACAGTTCTCACACCAGTGCGTCAACTCAGTGTGCTGATGCGTAGACTCTTTTGTTCAGGGTCTTCATTTGATTAAGTCTATACATCATCAGTTGAACGTAAAAGTAATACGTTGCAGCGTCAACTCATTGGGCTGCAGCGTCAACTCAGCATGTTTGCACTTCACCTTCAGACTTTCAAAGTCTATACACCAGCTGGATCCATTTAGTCTGTACATTGGCATATCTTCTTCAAGTCTGTACATCGGGCACCTTCTTAATGAAGTCTACACATTGATCCTAATACTCTGGTCTATACACTGCCGACCAGTCAAGTCTGCACAATGTCAAAGTCAGTTCAGCTCAACCCTATACATCCTTCCAAGCCTCAACTCTATACATTCGGTTTCTTGGACAAAGTCTACACATCGCTTAGTCTGCTCATTGCCTTCAGCCCAAGTGCTCAAAGCCAAGTCTATACAACGCCAACCCAACACATTGAACAGTTCTCCAAGTCTATACACTAGACTTCATTTCTCTAAGTCTATACATTATCATTTGCATTGCAAAGTCCATACACTGGAAGCTCTTCGTTTGATATCAACAAGTCTGTACATTGGGTTCAACTCTCCAAGTCTGTACAGCCTGTTTGTCTTCTTGTGTGAAGTCTATACAACGCATGCTCACTTAACTAACTATATACACTCGATTGTTACATCTTCAACTATATACATTGGTTGAGTCTATACACTGAGATCTCATGAAGAGTTGCAAGTCTATACACTCGTTGTTAGAGACCTAGACTGCTAAGTCTATACACTCCCTCACTATGCACACACTTGCTATATTGATCTCTGAAGTCTATACAATGCTTCACGATAACACTAAGTCTATACACTTCATTATTGTTGCTGAAGGGAACAAGGTCGACGCCTGAAGCTTAAAGCGTCCACGCATCAGTAGACGAAGCTTTCACGATGTCTTCTATTGCGTTAACGCCACAAGCAAGCAGCGTCGACGCAGCAGTTAAAGTAGCAGAGACTCTTACAAGCGATGAAGCCTTCACGAAATCTTCCACTGCGTCAACGCCATCAACAAGCAGCGTCGACGCAGCGGCTTAAGAGATGCCAGTATAGAAATGTACACGTTCGTGCGTCAACGCCACCAACTGGCAGCGTCGATGCAGTAGTCCAAGAAAGGGACGACTTATCTCTGGCTGCCTTCAAAACGTCAACGTGATATGCTGATAACGTCGACGCAGCTCGCCTATCTGTTGAAGACTTGATCACTGGACTGCCGATATCGTTACGTCAACGCAGCAGGCTGATGGAGTTGACGTAGCGGTTAAAAAGATTGAAGATCTATGATGGCTGCGTCAACCCTTTGGAGCAAGTGAGTTGACGCCATCTAACTCCAGTTGCTGAGCGTACTGGTGCTGGGCACGTGATCCGAGGATAAGGAGAGTGCCCAGATGAGGACACGTGTTCTGACAGCCTGCTGGATGCTGCCACGTGGTCCGAATTCTTAAGGCGGGAACCTGGCAGCCACATGCCATTATCTGCTATAAATATAGAGCTTCATCCTTCAGTAGAAGCTCGATCGTGAAAAGAAAAAGCAGAAGCCATTGGTGAGAGTCTGCACGATCCAGAAAAGAAAAAGAGATAGAGAGTGAGAGAGAGAGCTCGTGAAAAAGAAAGAGGAAGAGAGCAGAAGAGAAAGTTCGAGAGAAAGAGAGTGTGTGTGGATTGATGAATTGCTTCATTTGAAGCTACATTTGTATTGGGTTTCAGAACCGATTTCTTCTTCATTATTTTTGTTTCTACTTTACTTTCGTTTAGTTTCATTCTTCCATTCTGATTTGAATTGGTTTCCCTCCGGTGTGTGGAGGAAGGGAGTACTACTCCAATTTCCCTCTGAATTGCAGAGGAAGAGAGATCGGTGATCTCTGGTGGTGTTAGTGACAGGTTGTCATTAACTGTTCTACTCCGGTGTGTGGAGGAAGGGAGAGGATTCTCCTATTGTGTTCTAGCTGGGAGCTAGAACAGGTTTCAAGTTCTGTGGGTAGCAGAACTTGGTTGAGGGATTTGTTTCCCTTGGTGTTCAAGCTGTGTGGTAGCATGTTGTTCGCAGACTGAGTTTGCGTTGATCTAGCATCGTCTAGTGGAATCCTCACTCTAGTTGGAGTGAGGGGTGGATGTAGATTGCGGACTACAATCGAACCACCTAAAAAACCGAGTGCCTCCTCTGTGGTTTGCTATTGATTTCTATGCTCTTCATCTGCTTGTCCCTTTGCCTTCAAGTGATCAGTTCTTCACTCTCATCTATATTTCTCTGTGTACGGGTTAAGGAGGTGCGTTAGCAGCAGAATCTATTTTCCGCCTGAGTTTCTGCAAATTGGGAGTGATCTATTCATCCCCCCCTTCTATATCACTATTGCTGCGCTAACAGGAAGGAACAATTTAGATAAGCTTCTTGGAAGCATGGTTAATTTTTAGAAGGGAGGGTTAGGCTATAATGCTGCAAATAAAAAGAGTTTTGGAAACAAAACTCAAACATCTTTTGTTTCCAGTTCTAATACTCACAATTCTTCAGACCAACCTGTCCTTCAGTTTACTGCTTAGAAAATTTCAAAAACAACTGAAAAACAAAAGAACAAAATTGTTTCTGCCACCTCTTTGCATGTTCCCCATAAGACACCCTCACACACACATGCATACAAAAAGAAAGTGATTTGTCATTACTATCACAAAATTGGCCATGTGATGCATGAGTGTAAAGTGATGGAAAAGGATGATCTAAATGCTAGTAAAATGCATTCTAGGAAAACTTATCTTATAAATCATGATGTTCTAAAAAAGGGGATTCAATATTATTGCTGTGGCAAATTAGGCCACATTGCAGCCCACTGTTGGCATACTCAGGGAAGGAGATTTAACTCTGAATTTGTTAAATTCCCTATGAATCAAGATGCTTTCAGCAGAAATAAATCTGTTTTCAAAGAAAAATTTATTTCATGTTTTGAGTGTGGAAAGCCAGACCACAAAATTGCTGATTGCTGGCTGGCAAGGAATAAAAGATAAAGTTTCCATGATAAAAATAGATACTTCCATGAAAATGAACATAGATCCCATGTTAATGTTAATGTGCACAAAAAGAGTTCAAAATCTGGTTTATCATGTCACTACTGTGGTCTAGTTGGGCATTCTATGAACAATTGCTCTTTGATGATATTTGATGATTCAAAAGCCCAAAGGTTGTGGAGAACACCCATCAGAGGTGCTACTAACCATTCAGGACCCAAGAGCTCTTGAGTACCTAAATTCGTAAAATAAGAATCTGTTTTGCAGGAGTGCCTTGGGATGGAGAATAAAAAGATGGTTTAATAAATCAAGGTGCTCAAGTAAGGTAAAACCCCAACTCTGCTGTTTACAGGCTTATTCACCTGAATTTTCTTTTAGCTGAACATCGTGCTTAATATGTCAATTAAGATCTCACGCATACATGTCCACAACTGCGTCTGCCATTTGCATTCTTTTCTGTTTATGCACTTGCTGGGTGATCTGTGCATATATGAGGCTAAAGGGTTGTGTGCATTTGATGCATACATATGCCAATTGCAATTATTTGATATTTGTTAAAATGCATAATCACTTAAAATAATATGCATTTCTGAACAATCTAAAAAGCTGGAATTTGATCCCTGCATGCTGTCACATGTATAAAATGCTCATTTCCACACATGCTCATTCACATACTGATGGGGGCATCATCTGTAGCTCTAGTTCCCACTACTCGCCACATCACTCCGACAGCAATAGGCATGATTTTTCGGCTTAATTTACAAAAAAGTATCATGTATTTTCCACTTTGTTTGAGTCTTATTACTGTAATTTTCTTTATTTGAGTCAGTTGAGTAAGTTATTGGGTCAATTAGATAGCATGTTAGGCTTAATGGGCCCAATTGTAAGGGCTAGCCCATGGGCGCCCCCTTTTGGATAGGTTTGGTCATTATGTGTTAAGTCAAGGGTATTTTGGTCATGTAAAGAGTTGAGCTCCTATAAATAGGACCCAACTCTCTCATTTGAGGGAATGAAGAATTAGCATTTGAATTTCTAGAAATTGTATGCCCATAGGTGTGAAGCACCCCTTCACCTTCCAAGAGAAATTTGAATCTCCCTCCACTAGTAGGGTGCGCCCTCAACTTCCTCTCCACCCCTAGCTCTAGCCAAAGCCCACCACTTCCCCCATCCATCAACTCCCCTCATTCCCAACACCAAGCTCTGGTCCGCCCCCTCCCTTGCCCTCCACTCACCACCATCGACCGCCACACCCTCCATTCCCCTTCCCACAGCCACCAACAGCCACCCCTTGCAAGTATCTTCCCCTCCCCACCCCCATATACACCCTATTTCTTCAATCAATTTTCAAGTTGCTGGGAGCTGAAGACCCGCTAGTTTCAGATACTGCTCCATCTCCATCTCCAATTTCCTGCTAGCACACCCTATATTTCTGGAATGCCCTTTAAGTCATCTTCGTAGGCGAGGTGATCTCGCCACAATCCGAGCTCGGAGCTGTTCGGGAGGGCAGTTCTCGTCAGGTCGCGCTTCCGGCATCCGGGTGGAGATCAAGACCACAATACAGAAGCTCATGCGGCCACATCCTTGGTCTCCTTCATGCGCCACTTGACCGGGATGAGATACTACTAGTTCTCTGTCCAACGCAGCAAGCGGAGCATCATTCGGAGTTCGGAGGTCCCCGTTCCATTTAATCTTCCCGAAGTGCGCAGATCAGTCCAGTCAGGGCCTGACCGACACCCATTCACTCTAAGGGCTCTATCTCTCTGCTCCGACCTCCTCTGGTGTTCTTTCTGATTGCTGCTCGAAGAGGACCCTCCCACGGTTGTATCGATATAAGCTGCATTGCCTTCGTAGCTCAGAGCGAGGACGTCTTCCAGCGCCTTTGATTCTGGAATAGACCGGAGCTGAATCAAGGAGACCAGTTCAAGAGCCTTCGTCAGCCTCCGACGACCACGATAAAATCCCCAAAAATTGTGAAGCCTTCCTGGGTCAACCCAGGAAGTTTTGGTGCTGGTCTCGCCCACTTCTGACTTTGGACGGATCCGTGGCGACCTCATTAGCATACCCCTATCCTGCAAATCTGAGCAGACAGAACTGCGGGTTATCTTCTACTTCGGCATTCCCCACCCCGCCTGGCCGGCTTAAAGCCCCTCCTTGCGGGAAGTAGTGTTTGTTGTAATCCCACATCTCCCCACCCTTTGTCCAACCCTCCTGCGTGAGTAGTTTATGTAATCATTTAAACAGGAAAAAGCTTCACCGACGCAGTGTGCGGGGAAACCACACTTCCCCGCTCGCCCACGTCTCCGACCGGGGTCGGGTTCTTCAAACCGGCCAGGTAATCTCTCAACCCTTGCTCACATTTTAGTGCTTGTTCAATTAATATCTGTCAACGCTCCACTAGAGTGTAAGAGAGCACCCGGTCCCTAAAGCACCCTCGCTTTCGAGTGACCACTGTGGAGGGAGAGAGTGATCCGAGTCCCTTGTGGCACCCGGTCAGCCCATCACTTCGGGCTTCTACATCTTTGGGGGGGGGGGGACACATTCATAACCTTGCTGGCCCTCTACCAGCAAGGGTCTAGTCCCACCACCCTCGACTCGGCATCATCGAGTCACCCTTGGGTTGAGTGTGTGCGTTGGTGAGCGACCGTCAACGATAGTCTCTAAATTATGAATTGTGCTTGCGATGGATAAGTGCGAGGGTTCTTTGTCTAGTTGCTACATTCTATAGGGTGTTTCACATCAATTGGTATCCGAACAAGTCATTGACTTGTCTCCACAAGTCAAGTCCTAGGGCCATTGCATCCATCACCCCGATCATCATCACTTCCCCATTCCTATGGCTACCTCATACCAATCACACCCATCTCTTTCACCTCTCCCAATGGATCCCAAACCCCTTGGAAGCCCCGCTGCCAACAAGGTTAATTGCATAAACTCTTTCATGGAGGCCATGCCCAACATTCTTGGGCGGATTGATGATATCACTTCCCAACTCGATAAACTTGAGGGAAGTAGGCCCGCACCAAGGGAGGATGAGAGTTACCCCCGGAAAAATCCGGATGGCCACCTCTTGGCGCTTTTGAAAATCAAAACCCCCGTCTTTGATGGATCCTACAACCCAAGCCTCTATCTAGATTGGGAATTTACGATGCACCAATACTTTGATTGGTACCCCTTGGCCGAAGAGTGGAAAGTGAAACTAGCCAAAATGCACCTCTCCAAGCAAGCCAAAACTCATTGGCTAGTGGTTGAGGGTTTAAGGAGGATCCGTGGGGAAGCCCCGATTGGCACTTGGGAAGAGATGAAGGACGAACTTAGGAAAACCTACACTCTCCTACCCTCTCCTTCCTACTCAGAGAACCACAACCCAAGGAGCACTCCCACTCCTCCAACCCCACCCGTCCAAACCCTTCCCACTAAAACCCAATTGGTCCCAGCCTCCGCCTCTCCATCTACCCCCATAAGGGCCCCCACACCCCAACCTAAACCCCCTCAACCAACCTACACTACTCAAACCCATTTGGCCCCTGCCTCCGTCCCACCATCTTCCCCCATAAATGACGCACCTCCCAAGATCAACCAACCCAATCCTCCCCACCCAACCCATCTCCCACTCCCGACCCCAACTCTACCATGTCATAGGCCTCCACTACTTCCCCTCCCTATCCTAACCCAAGTTTCCTATTACACACCACCCCGGGTACACCATGCACCAACCATCATCACCCCACCCCCAAAAGACCTTCCCATTCCCTTGGAAAAGGAGACCATACCCATCCACATGAGAACAGATGCTAACCCATAATCCCTCCCCACCCTCGAGGAAACCCAAGTACACACCAATGGTGAGGAAGAACCTCAAATCTCCCCTTCCCATAGCTCAGACCATCAAGAGCCACTTGCCTTCACTCATGGCACCATAACCATAGATGGGCTCATACTCAATTGGCTCAAGGTGAACCCCGTCCTCCATAGCTTTCACTCATACCTTCTACCCATGGAGCAACACCTCCCTATAGTGCCCCTCTCCTATCACACCACCATCCAATCATCTTACCAAGTGTAGACATTAGGAGATCTCCTTAAGGGCCTAGCATGGCAAATGGAGTTGACTGGCATGTTGACCACAATGGCTGACCAACCTAGGAGCCTTGACCTCCTACATCTATGTGTCGGGTCTATCACCACGGTTTACACTGTGGGTTGCTACACTAGCGACCTCCTTCTATTCCTCCCCACGCTCGATGAGCCCGACCTTCTCCTCAATTTGGAGCTTCTTATATCGGGTAGAAAGTCAAGCCATCCCTCATGGCTGACCCTCTCACCAAAAACTTCAGCCCAATGGTTTCATTAGAAGAGGATGATCCACCACCATTAGAGGACCTTGAGGACATAGAGCTCCTCTCCCTTGGTACCCCTTTCCATGATCCCTTTCAATGGGAGCCCAGGTATCCATTTGACCCACCCACATCATTCTCCATCCATTGCCTCCTAACCCCAGCCAGAGGGTCTGATCAAGCCCACCTCTTCCTAGGCCCGGACCACCCAAAGGAAGTCATGACCATGAACGACATGCACCTAGGAAATAAGGATGTGCCCCACCCCAACATATCCACCTTCTTAGATCCCTTCGACCCTTTCACATGGAAGTTCAAAGGTCATCTCACACCTATGCACATGAAAGTCACCTTTGGGATAAGCATGCATGTGTCTAGGCTTACCACACCACTTGGCATGAACACTATGTTGGGCCCATTCTTTCACATCACCCACATGTCAAGTAGGAAATAAAAGTGGTCCATATTCGGGTGTAATGGTCCTCCTTCATTCATCATGGGTCGTAGGCATGATAGGAGTATTCATGGATGTCCGGGTCTCCCGGCATTTGTCACCCCCATGCATGACCGGATCACCTATGGATGTCCCGGACCTCCCCATTCCATCAAAGTCTTCTTGGCGTCAAAGCATGATTGGTCTACTTTTGGTTGCCCAGGTCCACCCATCACCCCTAGAATGTCAGCATTTACAAAATTGCATGAAAACCTTCGCAAGCACATCATCAAGAACAATGAGATTTACAAAAGATAGGCCGACTCTCACTGACGCCACCAAAAATTCCACCTGGGTGATTTTGTGATGGTGAGGACTGAGAGGCTCTCCCCGGGAGCTATCTCGAAACTGAGGCCTCGTAGGGCTGGTCCCTTCCAGGTTCTGATGCGCATTGGCACGAATGCTTATGAGTTAGACCTCCCCAAGGATTACAGAGTAAGTCCCACATTTAATGTGGCTGACCTGGTGCCATATAGGGGAACCACAGTGGTACCCAGTGAGGATGTTGAGCCCGTTCCCTCCTTTGAGAGAGCACCCACCCTTGAGAGAAAACCACCAACCAGGAGAGACTAGCGTGAGCAGGTTGAGCGGATATTAGATGAACATGTCACTACCACTAGGAGCAAGGCGTATGAGCGCTACCTCGTTAAGTGGAAGGGCCGACCCCCTCGGTGGACACATGGACGAGCTAGGAAGGACCCTTATTCGACAGGGTCGAATTCTCGGCACCCCGAGGGAATGATGGGGACATAATCTGCAGCTCTAGTTCCCACTACTCGCCACATCACTCCGGCAGCAATGGGCATGATTTTTCGGCTTAATTTACAAAGAAGTATCATGTATTTTCCACTTTGTTTGAGTCTTATTACTGTAATTTTCTTTATTTGAGTCAGTTGAGTAAGTTATTGGGTCAATTAGATAGCATGTTAGGCTTAATGGGCCCAATTGTAAGGGCTAGCCCATGGGCGCCCCCTTTTGGATAGGTTTGGTCATTATGTGTTAAGTCAAGGGTACTTTGGTCATGTAAAGAGTTGAGCTCCTATAAATAGGACCCAACTCTCTCATTTGAGGGAATGAAGAATTAGCATTTGAATTTCTAGAAATTGTATGCCCATAGGTGTGAAGCCTTTGGTTAGGGTGAGAAGCCCTCCCCTCCCTCCTCTCTCCAAAGGGGGCGAACCCCATTCTCTCTCTTCCCCCTCCCCAAATTCGAAATTCATCCTCTCTCCTCTTTCCTGCACCTCATCTCCACCTCAACCACCCTTCTCTTGCCACCTAGGACCACCCCTTCACCTTCCCAAGAAAATTCAATTCCACTATTACACCCACCACTCCCCAAGCACCCCTTCCTCTTCCCCAAGCAACTCTTCCTCTTCCCCAAGCACCCCTCCAGCTCCCAAGAGAAATTTGAATCTCCCTCCACTAGTAGGGTGCGCCCTCAACTTCCTCTCCACCCCTAGCTCTAGCCAAAGCCCACCACTTCCCCCATCCATCAACTCCCCCCATTCCCAACACTGCCAAGCTCTGGTCCGCCCCCTCCCTTGCCCTCCACTCACCACCATCAACCCCCACACCCGCCATTCCCCTTCCCACAGCCACCAACAGCCACCCCTTGCAAGTATCTTCCCCTCCCCACCCCCACAAACACCCTATTTCTTCAATCAGTTTTCAGGTTGCTGGGAGCTGAAGACCCGCTGGTTTCAAATACTGCTCCATCGCCATCTCCAATTTCCTGGTGGCACACCCTATATTTCTGGAAATCCCTTTAAGTCAGCTTCGTAGGCGAGGTGATCTCGCCTCAATCCGAGCTCGGAGCTGTCCGGGAGGGCCGTTCTCGTCAGGTCACACTTCCGGCATCCGGGTGGAGATCAAGACCACAGTACAGAAGCTCCTGCGGCCACATCCTTGGTCTCCTTGGTGCGCCACTTGACCGGGATGAGATACTACCAGTCCTCTATCCAACGCAGCAAGCGGAGCATCGTTCGGAGTTCGGAGCTCCCCGTTCCATTTAATCTTCCCCAAGTGCACAGATCAGTCCAGTCAGGGCCTGACCGACACCCCTTCACTCTAAGGGCTCTATCTCTCTGCTCCGAACTCCTATGGTGTTCTTTCTGGTTGCTGCTCAAAAAGGACCCTCCCACGGTCGTATCGATATAAGCTGCATCGCCTTCGGAGCTTGGAGCTATTCGAAGCAAGGACGTCTTCTAGCGCCTTCGATTCTGGAACAGACCGAAGCTTAATCAAGGAGCCCAGTTCAAGAGCCTTCGTCAGCCTCCGACGACCATGATAAAGTCCCCAAAAATTCTGAAGCCTTCCTGGGCCAACCCAGGAAGTTTTGGTGCTGGTCTCGCCCACTTCTGACTTCGGACGGATCCGTGGCAACCTCATCAGCATACCCCTATCCTGCCAAATCTGAGCGGACAGAACTGCGGGTTATCTTCTACTTCGGCATTTCCCACCCCGCCTAGCCGGCTTAAAACCCCTCCCTGCGGGAGGTAGTGTTTGTTGTAATCCCACATCTCCCCACCCTTTGTCCAACCCTCTTGCGTGAGGAGTAGTTCATGTAATCATTTAAACAGGATGAAGCTTCACCGACGCAGTGTGCGGGGAAACCACACTTCCCCGCTCGCCCACGTCTCCGACCGGGGTCGGGTTCTTCAAACCGGCCAGGTAATCTCTCAACCCTTGCTCACATTTTAGTGCTTGTTCAATTAATATCTATCAACGCTCTGCTGGAGTGTAAGAGAGTGCCCGGTTCTAAAGCACCCTCACTTTTGAGTGACCACTGTGGAGGGAGAGAGTGATCCGAGTCCCTTATGGCACCCGGTCAGCCCATCACTTCGGGCTTCTACATCTTTTTTGGGGGAACACATTCATAACCTTGCTGGCCCTCTACCAGCAAGGGTCTAGTCCCACCACCCTTGACTCGGCATCATCGAGTCACCCTTGGGTTGAGTGTGCGCATCGATGAGCGACCGTCAACGATAGTCTCTAAATTGTGAATTGTGCTTGCGATGGATAAGTCCGAGGGTTCTTTGTCTAGTTGCTGCATTCTATAGGGTGTTTCACATCACATAGATATTACCTTAGAGAACTATCATAAGAAAAATTTGAAGATGCACATAAGACTGCACTTTGCACTGGATTGCTATGCATGACCCGATGGTATATTAAATGGTATGCTGGGAGAAGGACAGATTATGCCTGTCTGGAAACTCACATCATGCGTAGAGGCTAGCCTCCGTCAAGTACTGGGTCAAGTTTTCTTATAGAGCAGTCTAGACTTTCTTGAGAATGAATTTTAAAATCCTTTGCTTAGCCTTCATTGCATAAGCTGCATAAAGTTAGTGCATTTGCATACATGAGTTAATTGCATATCCTTTCTAAAGAAAATTCCAAAAGATTGGTTCACTGCATATATACAGGGGGAGCATACAAAAGCGTTTGAGATGCTGGTGAGTTTGTTGTTCTATCTCTGTCTGAAACCTTTACTGTCTAATCTCTGTTCTTCCAGTAACTCACGTCAATAATTGATTTCAGTTGGTTTCATTTACCTTCACCTATCATTTGAACTCACATGAACATTAAACATCTACCATGTTCTCAGCTCACTGATCTTAAATGATTCTCAAACTCTCTGAATATCCATGGTATCACATATCTTTGAAATTCTCTATCAAACTTGATATCCTGTTGTTGTCTACAAAAATCCTGTTGAAATCTCATGGGCATTTCCTTGAAATATGTAGCCTTATTACAATAAACCTGGTCATCTTTGCTACATGCTTGAAATTCATGTGCCTTCACATACATGCATACTCTTTGATGCTTGTGTCTCAATTCACAACTTGACTGTTACTGAATCTTATTGAAAATTTTGAAACTTGAGAAGATTTCAATTTGTGTACCTTGATCATAAATATGAAAATCATCTGTACTAGGAATCTTTCATCATATGGAACTATGAATGTTCTGAAAAGATCAAATTGGTTTAAGTTTAATGTATTTTCAGCTTGTTTCTTAAATGTCATGAAAATATCTGAATCAATTTTTAATAAACTTTAACCAACTGTTTCATGTTATTTTTTGAAAAACCTTATGTAATCTGAAATATTAAAATTACGACCTATTTGGTTGAAATGCATGAAATCTGTATTATTTTTAAACAAGTCTTTCTTCAAAACCTTATGGGTAGCTGTATCTAAATGCTAATTCAGCTATGTAAATGGCAGAGCAATGGCTAAATGCACTGAGAAACTAGGATCCTTGTCAAAGATAATGGACCCAAAGTCATGATGCTTCTTGGCTAACTCTGTTTAGAAAATTAACAAAGGTTAGTTTCACTCAGTATCTAGGGGTACCTGTGTCTGGTAAACGTGTACCCTTACGCAAAAAGGTGATATCTATACCTAAAACAGAATGGTACATTCTGTTGAGTAAGCTAGGGGTACTGACGTCTAATCAGCGTCTACCTTTACGATGAAATGCATGAATTATTTCTGACTGTTCTGAAAATAAAAAGAAATGAAAATCTCTGCTGACCCCAAAAAGGTGAAAATTCAGATATGTCAAATTGTTTAACCTCAATACTCATGATTTTTTTTCCTAAAGAAGTCATTGAAATAGATTGAATAAGATGTAGGGAGGTTAATCAACATGTTAACATGAGGGCTTGGTTCACTTTTATTAAATCTAAATTCAGATATAAGTAAAGAGCTTCATTGACAAACTGTATATGCATCATATTTAAACCATGCTATTCAATAAAGATTCACTCATAATCCCTTATAATGGAAGACTCTGAAATATTCATACTCTTGGATTTATGATATTGATATCTCATTGAAAATCTTGTTTGAAGCTCATTGAAAACCTTATGCTTAGTCTTTATCATTGCTCACTAACTAATCTTCAATCTGTCTTGAATTCAGTGGGAGCATAAGTATGAACTGCATGACTAACCTTGCTCGTTGATGCGGGACGGGCACGCGACCTGGGACTCTAGCTCGCGATCGTCTCTATGCGAGGGAAGACGTGGGACCATGTGCGGTTGAGAAACCGGCAGTGAGTCTCCGGTATCGGCCTTTCCGCGTTAACTCGGGTCGAGTCACGGGACGGTCACTCACTCTCGCTGTCGTAGCGGTGATAAAATGATAACAAGCTAGATAATCTATCACTCATGCAGCGGCATATACAAAAATATACGAGTAAAGTAATGCCTATGAGGAGGGTGGCGAGTGTACATCCACGCTCCGGGCGTGGGGAAGATGTTCCCGGCCAAGTACGGTAACTCCCAGTAACAACGATAAAAGTTAATTACAACAGTGAATTTTATTGCCCACTCTACGCAGGGAGATAAAGGGCTACAAGTGGGGCCCGGGAGGATCGACCCTAGGTTGACGGACAGCAATCTGGAGGTGCGTATGGCATGAACTCGGCCTGCTGGTCCGACTTGGTCCTGCGCTGACTCGGTACTGCGCCGACTCGGTTCTGACTCGCTGGATAGCAAGGCGCGGATTCTAAAGGAACGACGGCCTCCTGAGGTCTTCTGAAGACGCCGCTTGGCTGGGACGATGGCGGGATGTCCCTGATTGACTCCCTGAAGTGGCGGTTCCAGAAGTTGACTTTTGATAGATTTGAACGAATTATTCCCAGACTGTAATTTCAAACCTACACAGGGAACAGATCTGCACGCCTCGGCTGCAAGAATTATGTGGCTCAGATCCGGTGGCCGATCGAGGCGTGGCTGGTACCGTTGGAAAGATCACTCAAGGAACTAAAACATATAGTTTTCACAGCTCCATCCACCTAATGGATTGAATATGAGAATGACTGTAACACTGCTTTGTTTTCTGACCCGGACTGACAGACACACAGGGTAGATTGTGTTTTTCCTGAGACTGACCTTTGACCGAAGGGGAAATGATTTTTCTAGACTCCACAAAAATTATGGTGGAAGGGGGTATATGTTAGAGACACTAAAGAATTTTTGTGATATTTTTGGAAATTTATAAGTGGGTGGGAAAAATACAAGAAGGTGACTCTGTCCCGTAGATCTGCAGAATGACAGATTACAGGGGGAAGAACAATAAATGCGGGAAAAATACCAAATGACACGAAATTTGAACTGGAGGTTAAGGGAAATGGACAGAGCAAACGCTCAAAATTAGGACTCGATCAGACAAAAAAAAACAGAGATAAAAATCTGGAGATGAGCTTCTTTCCTGATGGAGATAGAATCCGGCGATGGTGGCGCGACGGCGGTGCGATGGCGGCGGCAAAAATGGAACTCAGAGGGGCTAAGGAGAATGGGCTTCACACCCTAGAGGGCTAGAGGAGAAAGAAGAACCAGGGAGAGGGGGAGAGGGGCGCACCCTTCCTTGGAGCAATTGCCAATTTTTCACTTCATTAATTCTTGAAATGGTAAAATACATAGCATTTATAAGAAATGAAAAATGACCTAATCTACCCTTAGATCTAGGGTTAGAGTGGGGTACATAAGGGATATAACTAATTAGTTCGAATAGGTTTTTTACAAAAATCAAAAATCCATAAAAAAGGGGGGGCGCCCCTTGACCAAGGGACAAGGTAGGTAGCCTCCTTTTGAAATTTTCAACCACTTGTCTCCCATGTGTCCAATTGACCTTCTAGATGTCACCTAGGACTTTGACCAGCCCCACATCGACCCATATGGTTTATGTGGACCAATGGGGAAGGAGTGAGGGCCCCCTTGCTGGACCTACTGACAATTTACACAAAAACCCAAAGAATCCAAGGGAATGAGTACACATTGACTTATAAAGCCTTACAATTGCACGTATACTTTCCCAAGGATATAAAAATAAACTAAAGACACAAATGTAAATTAAAATGTCAGTGCTCTTGCTCTGATGTCCCCATCACTCATTCTGATTATCCTTGTACTCATAAAATCTCTCATGGGCTGATTTCATCTTTTATTGCCTCTGTGCTTTTACTGAACGTCCTTGAGAAAACATCCTAATGTGCCATTTGCTTCAAGGGGAGAGATTATCGATTGCATTGCACACTCATTCTGCTTCAATCTGTCATGACCTGAACTCTTATTTGTCTGATCATGTGTCTTTGCTAATGCTCTCTTTGACCTTATGACGTGTCCACTTGATCTGCTTTGATCCGCTTAATCTTGACTAGTGCTTTGAATCTCTTCCAAGCCTACTAATTTGTCCAAAGAGGGACATTCTCTGTTTAAGGGGGAGTATGAGTTATTCCTTCACTCAATTGATGCATGCTCTCGCATTGTTCATACTGGTCTGCCCATTCCTTTCTATTCCTTCCTTTTTGATGTTGTCAAAGGGGGAGAAATTTCTGATCTGTCAGATGCTCATTGTTGATCATCATGAACTTGTTGCAATGACTCATATATTGCCATCATCAAAAAGGGGAGATTGTTGTGTCTCTGTGATTTTGATGATGTCAATATTATGTCTTACTATATATATATTATTGATCATATAAATTGATGCATTCATTGGTGATCTGATCATTTATAAGAGTATGAGATATGTCAGAACATGTTCTAAAGATGATTCAAAAAATCATGAAAAGAAAGCCAACGGTCAACGCCAATAGATAGAAAGTCAACATCATTGGTCAAATGTGAGTCAACCTATGACAGGTAAAGTCAATGCACATACAAATTCTGATACACATCCAGGTCAGTACAGATATTTCAGATTTCTATTTAGTGCAAAGTCGATGCTAGTTCCAGTCTTGGCCGACTGAGGTCGATGCTAGCGACACTTCATACATCTAGGGTCGGTGCATATGAGCACTCGGTGCATGTTTAAGGTCGGTGCAAGTCTTTGCATACAGCACATGTAGGTTGGTGCAGGTTTTTACATTCAATCTTGGTCGGTGCAGACTTCGTTCTACACACATATAATGTCGGTGCAAGTGTTGTAGCTGCACGCTTGCTAGTCAGTGCACGTTGGTGCTTCAACATATATAGGTCGGTGCAATGTGCTCCTTGGTCCAAGTAACGTCAATGCACTTTCTGTGTGTTTGCATTTAACATCGGTGCATACTTAGAGCATTTCGGTCTGCAAGTTGGTGCATGGCTTGAACATCAAGTTGATGCATTCTCTCTTCTATAGATCATCAAGTTAGTGCACATCTGTATTCAGCTGAAACAAGGTCGGTGCACGGTTGTGTCTCATGCAATAGAGGTCAGTGCATCTATGGTCACACGCATGCATTAGTCAGAGCATATTCTTCATCAAGTCGGTGCATGTTTAGGCTTCATACAATAAGCATTCATGAAGTCGATGCAGGTTTGTCTAAGGCATATACTAACGTCGGTGCATGTTAATGTTTGCTAGCATATATAGTCGGTGCATGCTTTGCATAGCATTCATGTAAGGTCTGTGCAATATACTGTAGCACACTCAATCTTCCATATTAGGGTCGATGCATGTTTCATCTCATGGATGTATAGTCAGTGCATCGATTGTCAACATCCAGCATGGCAGGCTATTAAAGATAACGATTTGCGGTCTGAAATAAGTAGATTTACCATACAGGATGGGGAAGATATTTCCATATGGTCTTTTACCAAGTCTGGAAACTTTGACATCAAATCCACATATAATCACATCAAAGGGCAAACCAATGGTACTCTTGCCATCAAACTGTGGCATAGAATGTTCCCTCCCGTGCTTCTTTATTTTACTGAAAGTCCTTAATCATGCAGTGCCAGTTGAAAGCCAAGTCCAAAACAGTGGATTCTACTTAGTATCTTGTTGTAATTGCTGCTCTACGTCACATGCAGTTGAAGATGTGGATCACTTATTCCTTTATAGTGAAATGGCTACTCACCTATGGAATAAATTTGGCCCTATTCTTGACAACTCATATTTGGAAATAAGAAACATAAACAGCCGATTGTAGTATATTCTCAATAGGACAACATTGCACAGTCCGCAAGGCTTTGTTTCTCTGTTAGTGGTCATGCTGATCTTATGGGAAGTATGGAGGAATAGATGCTGCAACAGGTTTGAAGGTACTAGAATTAATTTCTCTCGAATTGCTGATCAAATTCTAGAGGACACTACCCAGGTTATGCAGCAGATTTCCTTTAAACACAGTGCTGGTACCACTTTCAGTCAAGCTCTTCATTCATTGGGCATTACTCTAAAACATAAGGTCCTCTCTTGCTTTATTGTCCGATGGCTTGCCCCCAAGTCCCTCTTTTCCCTCAACGTGGATGGTGCCAGCAAAGGCAATCCCGGCCCTTCAGGGGGAGGTGGTTGCTTTAGAGATTCTCATGGGAAAATGCTATTGGGTTTTTCTTACTTCTATGGAAATGGATCTAATATGGTGGCAGAAGGACGAGCCCTTCTCGATGGCCTTAGACTGGCCCAGCAACACAACATTCCCATTTCCATCATATACTCTGATTCTAAATCTCTGATTGAATTGCTCAAAGAGAGAAGAAATCCTCTTTGGTCGCTTCTCCCTTGGTGGAATAAGCTACAGGATGCTATCATCACTTTGCATTGTCCCATTGTGCACACTTACAGAGAGACTAATCAGGTTGCGGATGCTTTGGCCAACTACACAGTCTCCATGGGTCACAACACTGAATTCTTATCGGCAAGGGAGCAACCACACATGGCGAGAGGATATATCACAGCCGATGCTTCTTTCATCCCCAACATTCGCACTCGACGTATATAGACATAGGTTTCTCTCCCTTGATACACTTGACATTGTACAGATATAGCCTTTCCTTTCCTTTCCTTGTGTACTCAAGGGGCACTTCCCCCCTGAACTCTTATACATTTTTTAAGCAATAAAAAATCGCATCTAGTGATACGAAGGTGGAGTGGGAACATCCCTTTCCTCTGGAAAGTGGTGCACTCTCCCTTTGTTCCATTAGAAGTTTTGCCCCCCCCCAAAAAAAGTGCATCGATTGGCATTTGGCTAACAAGGTCGGTGCACCTTGATTCCTTCAGCAAGCAAGGTCGGTGCATCTTTGGTTTCCCAACGAAGAGAGGTCGGTGCACATTAAGTCTATGCACATTTGGTTCAAGGTCAGTGCATATATGGTTTCAAGGTCTGTGCACATCTTGCACTGACTTGAAACGTAGGTATATGTTTCAGCCTTAAGCATGCAATGAATGAGTCTGTGCAGGCTTTGCATTAAGTATACTTAGTCTGTGCATACCCTTGTATGTGCATACCTGCACGCATGAATAGGTTTGTGCATATACCACATTAGGTCTGTGCATACCCTCTCAGACGTGCATCAAGTCTATGCATAATTCATATATGAACTAAGTCTATGACATTACTTATCCACTCATGCTTACAAGCTATTTGACGAAATGCCTCTCTTATGACTGACATGTTAAAGACAGCACGTGAGGTCGAGCTAAGACCAGGCACATGTTCCCAGAAATAGTGGAATGATTGGCGCGTGACCCTAGGGAAGCATCTTCTGCCACATGGATTCTCTGAAAAAGGGGGCACGAGCCCAACACACGCCTGAGGCGTGAGTCCGTGGGACTCTAGGTCTGGAGCCCTATAAGAAGACATCATCTACGATCAAAGGACCGACGTAGAGAAGAAAAAGAAGAAGAACCAGTGAGTGAGCAGCAAGAAAGAAAGAGAAAGGAGGAGAGACGAGCCGAGAAGAGAAAAGAGAGAAGAAGAGAGAGCCTTCCCTGAAGATCAGAGTTGTATTGGCCTCTGGATCAGATCCAAGCCAAGTTGTTCCTACGGAGCTACATTTGTTTCTGTTTCTCCTTTTATTTTTTCTTTATTTGTTCTTTCCATTTTCATTAGTGTTCTTCCGATCCTTTGGTTTGAGGTCGGGGTTCCTGCTGTTGACTCAGGAGAAGGGAGATTGTGTCTCCGATTTGCAAGTTTCGTGGTGTCACTTGCAGTTTCCCTCTGGGTTTTAGAGGAAGGGAGACTTGGGTCTCCGGTTGTGAGTGGCTGGGTGTCACTCACATTTTTCCCTCTGGTTTGGCGGAAGAGAGGAGAGTGTTCCTCTGGGTCAAGCTGTAAGGCAGCGTTTGTTGCAGACTGAGTCTGCTTTGAACTCTAGCTTGTGCTAGTGGAATCCTCACTCGGTTTAAGTGAGGGGTGGACGTAGGCAGACTGTGGGTCTAGTCGAACCACCTAATTCTAGTGTTCCATGGTTTGCTTTGTGAGTTTGCTCCTGCCTTCTACTTCTCTCACAGGGGCCCTTGTCAGGTTGGGTGTGCGTCGACTGTTCGATTCATTTATTTCATGATTCATCAAATCTGTAGAGTGGTTGATTTGTGTGCGTGTGCTTCAGTATCATTCCCCACTAGTTTACGTATTGCCTTTAAAGAATTCAAGGTCACCCCTGTGCTGTTTTCTATTCTGAGAAATCTGCCTTGTCTTACTTGGTGCTTTACTGTGCTTTCTCAAATTGGTAGTTCATAGTTGAAAGAAGTTCAGCCTTAAAATTATTTAAATCGGCAAATCTTTTTATTTAAGATCCATTCACCCCCCTCTAGATCTAACAAGGTTGTCTTCCACACGCACTACGCGTGGAGGTACGTTCTTGCACCTCCTCTTCGCATTTGCTTATCCCGTATGCAATCTACTACTGCTACTTACGTGAGATAGGATCCTAGCTCGCTAAATACCATTCACTGCTGTGATTGAGAGTGCGTGGATCGTTTCGTGACTTGATCCGAGCACAAGTGTGAACTGACCACCCTTGACTCTGTCGGTTCTTCAACTGCGCGGATCCACGCGTTTCCCTCGCTTGGGATAATTGTGAGCTTGCAGTTCTTGTTGAGGACACATACTCCTCTGGAACTCTTTAGCATCGAGCCATGGTGTCACCAAAGTGCACGCCGTTGCTGGCCGTAGTAGTAGGGTTTGCATCTCCCATAGGTTCGCAGTTCATCCCACATCAAATTGGTATCAGAGCAGGTTGAGTCTAGGGTAGTCTTGTCCTAGGTGTTGCATTCCATTCCTATATCTGGTACATGAAAAGGTGTTACCGGAACGATAGGTTACGCCTATTGGGAAGGTAGCAGCCTTACGTGAGTCAGATCTTTAGATTAATGTCTCCGCCATGTACTAGATATTGGTTGAGTCTAGGGTCTTCATTTTGCATTAGTCAGTGCACTCCGATCTCTGTGTCATTGCATGCCCACTCATAAAGGTACGCAATACTCACCACCACCACAACCTATGGTGGATCCCCGAGCCCGTAGTCCCGATGAGCCTTCGGTGGTCGACATGTTCCAAACTCTTCTGGATAGATTGGATACGCATATGGATGGGCTGAGTACGCGTGTAGATGGCTTAGGCACACGTTTGGATGAAAGAATGAAGGCCTTAGAGGATCGGGCCGAAGTATCCGGCCAATCTATCCAAGGTTTGGACAGACGAGTCACCGTCCTAGAGAAAGCCCTGATCAGTCCCACCCAAGGCAACATGTCAGTGTCTGAATACATGAATAATTTTGAGGAGTACCTGTTGAGATATGGAGTCCGAGAGGAGAGCTCCATGACCGTATTGCACTTCCGGAAAGGTCTGCGGCTTCACTACAAATATGAATTATTTTGCCGCGATGTGACCACTCTGGAACACGCTTACCAGGTCGCACTAGAGGTTGATCCATTCGAGTCAGAGTTCAAGTCTGCCCTACGACGGGCGTTTACATTTCAGCGGGGTGCCGAGCTACTGGTGAAGTCTCGTGATCAATGACACCCGAGAGGGGGGGGTGACTTGGGTGATTACGAATTTTAAGAGAACCTTTGCTAATTTAAACAAATGTAATGAATAGCAATAAGGAAGTTCAGATCTATTAAAGAAACTATTAGATCTAACAAAATCTATGGCATACAGCGGATCCTTAGTACTGTGGCGGAGGTATGAATCTGAAGATTCTACTCACGCAAGGTGTTATCTTCCTGACAAGATTGGCCTTGTCAATTCAAACCCACCTTTTGATATACCAAGGATCTATCACTGAAATGATCGAATATGCTAGCTCTAAAAGATCAAATGCGAAAGAGATAATATGCAATATCAATCACACAGAATGCGGGTAGATGAAAAGAACCAAACCACACGATAGACAACGATTTTAAGGTGGTTCGGATGCAACGATGGCAACCTACATCCACCCCTTACAAACTATCTTGTAAAGGATTACAAGATCAGAACACACACACACACTTGTAAGGAGATAGTAACTCCCACGAAAGTGTAAACGCACCGAAGCACACACGAAACTGAAGGAAACAAGACATACACACACAGATCTGGGTAGATCCACACACACACACACAGATGTTTAGATATTACAAGAACACACACTTGAAGCTCAATGGAAAATAGAAGTAGAAACACAAATGAAAACTTCATATTTAAGCTCCTCCTTAGTGGATGAAGAAGATCTGTGATGTAGCTTGCTTCTTAGGTTGATTTCCACTTGAATGGCAAATGCTTGAGATTTGATGAAGAATGCTTGGATGAAACATTGTTCACGGAGTTCTTCCTGCAGCCCTTTTTCTCCTTTGATAGCCTTCCTTTGATTCCTTTTGGTGATTAAGGTTTCTTGGCCCAAAGAGATGTTTTTATACAACTTGGGTGGTCAAGGGACATGCCAAAACACAGATCCATAAATTATGGCATGTCTGGAGGCTTTAGGATTAAAGAAACCAAAGGAAAGGGGCTTCCCACGTTGAAGAATTAAAAGTCAACAATTGCTGCCTCAAGGGTTCGGTCGACCGAATTCTCCGGTCGGTCTACCGAACTCTGAGAAACCTATAAATTTTATCCCTGGCAATTTTGGTCAACCGGTATCCTCAATAGGTCGACCGAACTCTATAACTTTTACAGAGTTTTGATCCCTATAAAAATAGGTCAACCGAATCATGCCCAAAGGTCGACTGAACTCTGGAAAAACTACAAAAACATATTGTTAGCCTAATGAGACATATCCATATGACAAAAACCTTATGTCATCATATAATCCATTCATTTTTGGGTTTGATTTAGCTATTTTTATGCATTTGGAAGGCTCAACACATTTGAGAAATTGTCATTACACAAAATGGCCTTAAACACGTTCAATGCTCGTTCTTGATCACTTTGACACGACACGAGATGGAAACTAAGTCTAGGGTTTTGTTATCATCAAAATCACCTGGAGAGACTCAACAATCTCCCCCTTTTTGATGATGACAAAACTCTAGAAAGAAAGTACAATAACGTGCCATTAGAATGAATTAAGGACAGTAATCAAAAAACAATTCGTCAAACAAATTAAATCTATTTCATTCATCCATATGTGCCCAAATTGTTTGAAAGAAATAAGACCAATATGTGTGCCAATGCCAAGTGCATTTCATTCATTAAAGTTTATATTACATATTACATTGACATTGACACAAACACAAAGACAGACACGAAGTGACTAGACTGACTAGAGGGAAGATGACACCTAGACTCATGGATGCACGACTCACATTTGGAATGCAAATGCCAAATGGAAAAACACACACGCAGACATACATCAAGCATAACATATATAAACCTAACTAGCTACTTCTCCCCCTTTGGCATCATTAAAAGAGGGAGGGGAATATAAGAGCAGTGGACGACAAACTCGGGGATAGAAGAATAGCTACTGAGCAAGGTTATCCGAAGTCCCGTCGTCATCATCATCATCAGAAGTATCATCCTCATCCTCGGAGGTAGCAGGAGGAGGAGATAGAGGTGGAGATGGAGGAAGACGGCTTTCAAAGGAGTGCAAAAGATGATCAATGTGAAGAAGTGAGAGGTTGGTAGTCCGAAAAGCCTGGTGAGTATCCTCGTAGCTTGTGGTGAGAGAGGCCACATGGGTAGAAAGGGTGTCCAAGGCGTGAGAGAAGGTATCCATCCGACCAGTCATTGTGTCCATGAAAGTGTCACGCCGGTCAAAAGATGAGTCGATCCGGCTAAAGGATGTGTCAAAACGACTCCCAAGGTCAGAAATCTGCCCCCCAAAGGTTTCCATATTAGTTTCTAAGCTTGAAAGACGCCTATCGAAAATCTCATAGTCTACCCAAGAGGGCTGTCCAGCACCCTGAGCAGAGGACTGCCCATGGTGAAACTGTGGAGGCGGCGGCAAGTCTGGATCTACATGTGGAGGAGAAGGTGGCTGCTCCTCGGGCTGAGCTGGAGGTGGGAGTGGTGCTTGAACCACTTGTTCTTGTTGCTCTTCAGCTTCCTCATTTTCAGAGTCTTCTCCTTACATTCTGACATCTCTTGTCAGCTCTCCATCCAGACCCCAATAATATCCAAAATCTGTGGACATCTTGTGTTTGTTATACACATCACACTGTCGCACTTCAATAAATACCTCATCTGCCAACGGAATTCCAGCATGAATAAATACTCCTGTCAGTTGGGATGCATAGGGCAGAGATCTTCTCCTTGTGTACGGCATGAACCAATTAATTTCATCATAAGATGACCCATATTGATAGTCACTCCAGTGATCACATTATAAAACAGAAATCTATGAACTTCTGTGACCTCATCACGGCTTCCTGCTTTTGGGAAGATAATGGTAGTAAACATGTGATGCAAAATACGCTGCAGTGGAGGGAAATAGTTAGAATTCAGTGTGATTAGATTGCTGACTCCATGCACGTATTCGCTACACGTCTGTTGATATTTATTTGCCTATCTTTTATCTTACTTTTGAGGTTTGCAAAGTAATATGGCAAGATAACAAACAAGCAATCAAAGATCTACTCAAACCTGTGAACATGTGAACATGAACCTAGGCAATCATAGCTAGCTCTAGCATGGGCATGCTATCTCGATCAAATTACGCTAAAGAAAAGGAAAACACACGTCGGGGCGTGGAGCAAGGAACAAATAAAAACACACCGCTAGGTGGAGCAAGCAAGGAAAATAAAGATTATCGATGAAGAAGACAGTTAATGCCCAATACCGAGGAAAGATGTGATCGCCACCAAAGTAAACACAAGTCAAAGACCTGAATATACCTTGGAAATAGGTGGATGAAGCACCCGCCCAAGGGAGAGAAAACCAAGGAAAGCCTGCAGATCAACTTGGAAGTAACAGCCAGAACCCTGTGCGTCGCTTGGAAGCGACGGCCTCACGATAGACCGCCAGAAGACAGTGACGCGCCTGCACCAGACCGTCAGATAACCTGCAGTAGTAAAGCTTGAATTCTTTTAACTCCAACTCTTCCAGCCGGCTAGAAGACTTGGGCCTCGTGCTAATGAACCTGTAAACCTGCCAAAGAAGTAGAAAGACAAGACAAGACAACCTCAATTAGCCCTTTTCACAAGCATAGCATCAATTCTTAAAGAGCTTGAGAACATCAAAAGGAGAGGGAATTACCGGGGAGTTTTGGTTTTTTAACCCCTCTGGGTGTTTTTTAAAGGTTTGGGAGGATGTTTGTATGCTTAAAGAACAGTGAAAAACGTGGAGGAAGAGGAGGGATAATGCTTTGTTTGAGGAAAACCAAGGAAGAACTCAAGCATGCAATGATGAACTTGAAAGACAAAACTAAAGTACTCCCTTGATTAGAAGATGGATGGACGTGGGAAGCAGCTCCTCCTGGATGAAGATGGCTCCTGAGTTCGGCAGCACTTCGTCGTGAATTCAAATCTTCCTCTCCTTTGACCATGAAGTCAAGGGTTCTATTTATTGACCCTCAAACTCTTAGGTCGAGCAGAGGATAATTCAGCAAGATAAAGAGATAACTCTTAGCAAATCCTTGAAGATAATATCACCAAGAGTCCATAGAAACAAACGGGGGGTTCTGAAGATCAGATTTGAAAGAGATAACGTCAATCCAAATCCTTATCTCGACCACGGAGCAGCAAAGAAAAGGCCTGAACTGCCAGGACTCTCGGAGGGAAGTAACGGCTGCACGACAGATCGCCACTTGGAAGTAACGCATCAAGGAACGACCGCCATTTTCAACCCTATCCCAAAGAGATAAGATCAACGGGAAGAAGATCCAAACAATAGGACTCTTCAAGGAAGCGACGGCCAAGGCATAGGGCGTCAGAATGGAAACAACAGCTGCACGACAGACCGTTATTATCAACATAGAATCAAAAGGATAATCTTTGAGGACGAGGCCTTAAGCTTTGGGACTCTTCAAAGAATAACGGTCCAGGACCCATCCGTCAGAAGGAAGCAACGCGCCTGACTGGGACCGTTATTAGCATTGAGGTTCAAAAATAGAGTGAAGGGTTTGCTAAGATTCATCCAACGAAATGCCACCGGGAGCCACATCTTAATCCAGGAATTAAGACCCAAGAAATAGGCTTCAACTAACCAAGAGACTCAATGAAGGGTGAACAACTCGGAGCATCGTATAGAATGAAATAAGGAGACGACCCGACTTATTGGGTATAAAACGGGTGTCAACAGATGCCCCTCCTTAACGTCCTCTTTGCAGGGGAACGAGCGGAGATGAAGCGAAAGCGAAATGGAACATGGAGATGAAGCGGAAATGAAGCGGAGTGTATCAAAAAGAGGGCGTTAAGGTAAACGACACCCGTTCTGTACCAACAAGCGATAGGAATTTTCTGAAAAACTTCGAATTGATCACAAGGAAATAGCCAGCCAAAGGGATGCAAGTCTGGAGGAACTAATTATCTAAGGAAAGGAAACACGGCTAGCCACCGGAGGCAACGGAAAAGAGACTAAACTCCAGACAGGAATCTTCAGCAAACCAGATCAAGCGAGCAGATCGAAGAAAATCTTCTAATTCAGAATGGAATGATTCTCCTTATTCGGGATTAAGAACACAGCTGTTCACCATCACTGAGATATCTTGAACAGATGAAACTCATGAATGCTCAAAAGAATGCGCATGATGCATGCTGGGCTAAAGGAAAACAAAATCTTCAAAACAAATGCAAAGAAAAATAAAATAGAAAAAATACTCAAGAATAATATTGCTAGATCGGAGAAATCAGAGTCAGGACACCATCTGCAACCACGGCGTGCAAGATAGAACCATCGTCCCCAAATTTTCTAATCTAACGGCCTATCCAACGATTAAACATGTGAGCTTAGATCATCATCATTTTTGTTTTAGGGGAACATCAGATCCCAGGACACATGAATGACCAGCCGGTTCTCGAGGTAATATATCATAGATAACATATAGTAATGCATTAAAGGAGTGAGGGAATGATATACAATACCTGACTTACCTGCCGGACGGAAGGCCAAGCGTGATTTTACTCGTAATTCCTTTCATGAAAAACAAGTTAGCCAATAATAAATCGAAAATAAGCATCAAGGCATAACCATTGTACGTGCAAGAGGCATCGATAAGGAACATCATGATAGAAAATAGGGTCGTTTAAGCATCAATTAGACCTTTCAATTATCAAGAAACTAGCAAGCATATAACGGTCTGATGACAGGGCGTCACATCAAGTAACGGATCACCCTTGATCCGTCATAAATCAGGCGGTTCACATTCTTCAATAAAACAGTCCAACACACGTAACGGCCTATGAAAGAAGCGTCAGAATGATGTGACGGCCGGTCGATAGACCGTCACATTTCCTGAGTTTTCAAAAAAAACAACCGAACGGTCACGGCCCGTTCATTCCACCACTCGACGCCCAAAACCCAACCGAGAGAAACCACCGGCGACCACCGTCCCCACCACTCCAATGGCCGGCGACGAGGCACCCCAGCCGCCACCAAAGAAGAGAGAGAGAGGGAAAAGAATGGCCATACGGCGGCTCCACCGCCAGATTGAACGGGAGGCGATCCCGCCGGTGGAAGAAGAACAACCGGCGAGGCGAAGTCCAAGGGAGGAAGAGGAAGCTCCCACGGCCACGGGGGACGAAGGGGAAGTTCCCTTGGGTGCAGACGAGCCCAAGGAACCAGAGAAGAAAAAGAAGAAAGCCATGGACCACGAGGTAGACCCCCCGCCCTATTTTTCCAATTTTTGATTTTTTGTGTTTATTTATGGATGCATGTGAGGGAAAGGGGTAGAAATGGGTCTACGAACCCACTAGGAACAATTGTAGGCCATTTGGCCAACATGGGAAGCCATGAGAATACAGGGGAAAAAACCCCAACTAGCAGACGAAGTGACGGTCCTGCCAGCGACCGTCACTCCCCTGACGCTCCACCCTGAGTGCGTCAGAGACAAGCGACGCCCCAACCCAGGGCCGTTACTTCTGCCAGGGAATTAAACTATTTTTAGGGTTTTCAATTTTCAAAATTTTTATTTTGTTTTCAATTAAGAATGATTATGCAATGATTATATGATGCTGATGGACTAATTAATGATCTAATATGCAATGCAGGGAAAGAGAAGATCACGGATCTCCTGGCTTCAGATCCGGGCAGTGTACCAGGCATTGCCCGACTACCAGAGAGAGAGATTAGCCGACATGGGATTCGCCGAGGTGCTTAGCATCGAGGTGATCCGGATGGACACTCCGGTACTGTACGCCTTGCACGAGAGATGGGACCCGATCAGCAGGGCTTTCATCTTCCCGTGGGGCCACATGATCCCCACGCTAGAAGACATAGCGAGAATTACCGGATTGAGAGTCCACGGAGCCGCGGTGACAGGGTGGACATACGGCGACTACCGAGAGATGGCGCAGCAGCTGCTCGGGCTGGATCTGATCAGGCCGGGACAGTCCTCCTCCCAGCTTTCGAGATCAGTGCTGCAGGAGAGCTTGGGACTGAGAGGAGCGGCGATCGCCGTGGGAGAGCTCCCCGAGGAGCATCTGAGCAGAGTGATAGACCAGGTGCGCCCTCGCGTGGCGGCGGAGGCGGGACCAGAGGGAGATAGAGTGCTCAGGCGCTTCCTGATGCTGCTATTCGGGAAGCTCCTCTTCGCGACTCGGGCAGATGTCATCAGCTGCAGACTGCTGCCGATGATAGAGGATTTGGGCAGAGTCAGGCGATACGCCTGGGGAGCGGCAGTGCTCGCATTCCTGTTCGAGTCCCTCAGCACTACGGACAGGCAGACGATGCTGGGCGGCTTCTCGCCTTTCCTACAGGTAAATGTACTTCTAAATGCTTTCTATTATACCATGAATATTGATGCTATGATTTATGAAAAATGATTTATGCAATGATTTATGCAATGATTTGACTGAATCGATTTCTAAATGCAGATCTGGAGCTATATGTACCTCCCGGGCATCGGGAGAGGCGCACTACTCCATCCCGGCCGCATACCGATCGCGAGGCGTTGGTCGGTGGCGAGGGACACAGGGTCGATCATTAGACTGACCCGGACGATCCAGGACGACTTGGACTCCTTCCCGCATACATCGGTAAGTCCAGAACTCAAAATGATTTCTATATGCTTTTAAATGTTTCTAAATGCTTTCTAAAAAATGCTTTCTAAATATCTTTTAATGCTTTTATATGCTAATGAATGAACTAAATGCTCTCAGGTGAGATGGACCCCATACCGCGACGAGGGCTATACGGGACAGCCATGGGTGGAGGCGGCCTTATCGTACCGGGGGCGAGACATATGGTTGCATTGCCTCCATATCATCGAGCCTCTGCACTACAGGCTGATCCTGCGGACCCGGGGACTACACCAGCCCGAGGTGACCTTTCCACGCCACAGCGACGACCACCCCGGTAAGTCAGCAAGGGGCATCAGCGGCAATGTGGATTGGTGCGCCCGGAAGGCGAAGTACGTCCACGATTGGAACAGGCGGGGCCGAGCGGTGAAGGAGCGAGACGAGAGCGACGAGGCATATCTGAAGGCCTTCGCTCGACTCTACGGCGACCGAGTGTACCGAGGTACCCGACGACCGGTATGCAAACTAAAACTCTAAACTTTTCTATTATGCAATGTGCAATGTGATATATGCTGACTCATGCTTTCTAAAATGCAGCTAGACCCCGAGGGACGGATAGCCGAGCTGGAAGGGCTACTCCACTCCACCATCCAACAGCGGGACGGGTACCGGACTGCTTTGGAGCTCTTGGTGAGACTCTAAAAACTTAAATGCTCATGATTTATGTAATGATGTTCATGATGCAAATGCCAATGTCAACTAACCATGACTTCTAAATGCAGCGGGCCGAGGGAGCCCAACGCGCTGGACCGGATGCCCCATCGTCTTCCTCGCAGCCTGCGGGAGGCAGGGCTGAGCAGGAGGCTGACTTTGCTCGGGCAGTTGCCCGGGCCGAGGAGGCGGAGGCCACCCTCACGGAGCGGGTAAGAGACTAAAAAACTTATGATTATGCCTAATTAAATGCTTAATAACTAATGACATGAAATGCAATCTACAGGCAAGGGATCTAGCAGCAGCAGTGGCCGAGGCCAGCCAGGCGAGAGCTGAGGTAGAGAGAAGCCAGGCCGAGACTGATCGAGCCCGAGCAGAGACGGAGCTGGTACGGGCAGAGATGGCCCGACTGAGAGCGGAGTCCCTGCGACGCCCAGATGATGCAGAGATGGAACAACTCCGGAAGGAGTTAGCGCGGGCACGAGCTGAGGTGGAGGAGCTTCGGATCGGGACGGCCGACTTGGATCGCTACCGGACCGAAGCACGGGAGACGCGGCGTCAGATCTTTACACTGAAGATCGAGCTGCGGACATTGGAGCGGACGGTCCGGATGATGGGCCGGGGACCGGAGCGGAGTGCCTCCCAGAGTGGGGTACACAGGAGTGCTGCCCCGAGCGGCTCAGTAGGAAATTTCCTTGTCAGCTCCTCCGCCCAGCGGAGGAATGAGAGGGCAGAGAGAGGACAGCAGGAGGAGAGTGCTTCCATAGCACCGCCACCCGTGAGGAGACCCGAGGATAGAGAGGATGAGGGCGGTCCGGCGGATAAGCCGACCGAATGATGTATTTTTATGTTTTTTCTTATCTTTTTGTATAGATCTTTTGGCAAAAATGGAATGAGATCCCCTTTTTTTTAGTTTTCTATTTTGTTTTAGTTTTATGCAAGCGTGAATGAATGAATGTGAAAAATGCAGGATGGATGAAATATGAATGAATGAATGAGATGTATGCAGGAATGCATGTATGAAAATGGGAAGAAAACGAGGTGTACAATGTGAAAGACCGCCAGGTCTAGGCAAGGGCAGAAGAAATAGCCTGAACTCAGCAGCAGAGAAAGTGACGGTCTAAGATCTGACCGTCATCATCAAACGACGCTCTGGTGAGAGACCGTTAATCGTCAGAGACCCACTCTGGCAGTGGGGCATCAGGATAAACGACGGCCAACTGAGGGTGCGTCAAAGACAAGTAACGGCCAGGGGTTAGACCGTTGATCATGGCAGAACGATAGTTGTTCAGGGCAACTAGCAGGAAATGCGACGGTCTGAAGAAGACGCGTCAGAAAGAGACGGTCCTAAGCAAGACCGTCAGGAAGTGTTTTAGCCCAGAAGAGAAGGAACTGAGTAGCTGAGAATGCGACGGCTTAGGGCTTGCGCGTTACAGAAAGCGACGGTAGACCCTTAGACCGTTATTCTCCACAGAACATGATTCGGGGAATTGAAACCCACAGAGAATGCGACGGCCAAGGGCTGGCGCGTCGGAATGAAGTAACGGCCGCACGATGGACCGTCAGAATCTGGGTTGTAATCCGAAACGGATTGAGCCGAGATAACTAAAACCCGAGGTTTAGCCACTTGATCCATCACTAGAACTTATCCTAATTGAAGATAAAGCCTTCTAGCCCGAGTCTTATCCTTCCAAAGTTAAATATAAGCCTTAGCAACTTGAAACCTTAATCAAAATCGCAGCTTTGCTGAAACCTCTGTTCTAGGGTTTGAAGAGCTCTTCCAAAGAGCAGAAAACATGATGAAGAGGAGCTTCGAGGTGATGGCTATGGAGGAGAAAGCTTACACCGGCCCTAAGGCTGCTAGGAGGGAACATGGAGAGCTCCAGCGGCTGACCTCAATTCCCAAACACCTAAGCTCCAACGTCCTAAGAGTGGTAAGTTCTTACAATTCATCCAAAGTTCAGAATTTTGCTGCACTTATTCTTTTCATGACTTCCTTCCTTCTTTTCTCAAGCCCCTTCCTGGTCCAAGGTGCTATTCCAATCTGAAGTGGGTGGCTCCCATGGTAAAGGCACTCCCCATAGAGGTCACATCAATCCTTAAAGCATGGCACCTCCAACCTCTCTTGGTTTTAGGCAAGAATTTCCAGAAATTGTCCTTTGATTGGCCAAGCCTTTCAGCACTTGTGGAACTATGGCATCCACAAACTCATACTTTCATCTTCCCTTCCTTTGAAGCAACCGTCCTATTGGAGGAGGTAGAAACCTACCTAACCCTTCCTAAGATTAAGGTGGGGGATGAAGACCGGGTTTGCTACACAATCGAGCCTATCGACCCGTCCTTGATCTTGAGTGATTTCATTCACAATCCAAAGGACGTGAGAACCATGATCAGCCCACACCACATCCACTTGATACCCTTGGCATAGTGGATAGTGTCTCATTGTAAAAACAAGTGGGAGAGACATGAAGCAATAGCCAAGGCGGTGGCGGTTTGCTTGTGTGGAGTCTTTCTTTTTACCACTACCAACCACCTCTTAGACATTCAAAATCTTGGTATTATTAGTGGGCTGTGGCGGGGAATGTCTATCTCTCAAGCGGTCCTCTCATGCCTTTATGAAGGACTAAGCTCGGCTTGCATAGGAGGCCCTTTGTTTGCTTCCATGATGCTCCTTGAGTGCTGGATGGGAATAAGAATCAAATTCCTTCCTAAGGAAGACATAATCTCAGCAAGCCGGATCTTTGGGAGCCACCCTCTCTTCTTTATTGGAGGGGCATTTGGATACTCTTCTCAGGTTGAATGCAAGACAGCGGATAAGAAAACTCGGGATGAATGGCGCCTCTTCTTTAACACTTTGCCGATAGACAAATTCATCATGCGACCAAGAGTCCTCCGGAGCACTCTTCTCAAAATACCGCGGCGTCAAGGCCTGGACCTCCAGCTAGTAGGGAACACTACCATGGCGATCTACAACCCGCACCGATGCCATCTTCAGATCGGATTACCTCGAATCAGCGTTTCTGCACTATCACACTACCCTCCCCTTCTACCTAGGAAGATGGGGACCGAGGAAGATGAACGAGCAGTCCGGAACGCGCTGACCATGTGGGAGATCAGCAAGGTGCGTCCGTGGCAAGCAGAGGTTGAAGAGAACGACGAAACACGCCGAGCTTACATGAAAGAGTTGAGAAGAATCCGCCCTCTTGCGGATAAGAAATTGAATGTATCTTGATCTTCCTTTTTGTTCATGAGAGATATCACGTAATTGACAATCAAAGTTGAATTTATCAAGAATTATATTTCATTAATCTTTGCTTGAATGAGATGAGATTGCCATAGTTGAATGATCTTGAGTTCCATCCTTTGAAAGGCTAGAATGACGTGAACAGACAGGGCTTCTGGAGGATATGACGGATGTGCACTGGGCCGCTATAAGGAAATAACGGTCCTGCGACAGGCCGTCATAACGAGAATAACAAGAGCCCGGTCTCTGAAGGATATGACGGATGGGTCTTGAGCCGTTATATTCAAGTAACGGAGAGTCTCAGACCGTTATAATGATAGTTCAATGGAAAGGAAGAAGGCCCATGCCTGAAGGGAAATAACGGTCAAAGATGGGCCCGTTATATGACTGTAACGGTCTGATGCTGGCGCGTTACACACTCTGAACCGGCAAAGTTGTGAGCTTTTGCTTTTGGGCTTGCCCCTGTATTCTGCACACACTCAAACATGAAACAAGTTAGATCTGTTCTTAGACTCAATCCCTTGCCTTGAAGCAAGTTAGATAATGACAGTTTCTTGATATTTGGTCAAGGGGTGGAGCCTTATTAAATAGGCGAAAATATAATGACAATGCGATGCATGCTATGCATATGATGGTATTTTTGGGAGTTTTGGAAAATATTTAATGTTTTTGGATTTTTGAAAATATTTGTTTTGTTTTGGATTTTTGAAAATATTTGTTATTTTTAGATTTTTGAAAATATTCGTTGTCTTTGGATTTTGAAAATATTTGTTGTTTTTGGATTTTGAAAAACCAGTGCCTCTCTAGCAACACGAGACCTCCCTCGTTTTAGGTTGAGTCTCGAGACCGGCGTGCAATATTGTGACAACCCCTGGCCGAGACATAATCATTGTGACGGTGTTTTTACCAAAGCCATACCTAGGGTACTCATCTCAGTCCTAAAAGGGAAAAAAAGATCATGGGGGTAAGCTTAGGCCAGATATGGGAGTTTTTAGAACTTGATTCCCTCACCGTACAACCCTATCAGAGATTTGGTCTGTTGCGCCGGGGCTTTTATGTCCGTCATCGAACCTTTGTTCCACCTAGGCATGCATGCGACCGGGCTCATAACGTCCCGCGGGGAACTGTACTGCCACTCTTGTCATGCCCAGTTTTCTTTTTCCTTTGGAGCTTTTGAAAATTCATTCACAGACTTTGAGATGATGCTTTTGACTTTGTTGTAAAGAGCACTCCTTTTCTTTTCTTTTCCTTTCTTCCTTGTGGCGTCAGGTCATAATGGACTTGCCCCTATTTGAGACCTCTTCTCGTTAGGGAGTTTGGATTGGTTGTCTCCTCCTTATTCTCTCCTTGCCTCTGGATTCAGCCGAAGAATGAAGCGGACAGGGACTTCGACTTTCCCCTAAAGCATGGCCAAAGAGAAACGGTGTCTTTTAAATAAGGAGCCCGACCAGGGACGTCGTGTAGTGTGTGATTGCCTTACTCGAGACCCTCTTTTCGAAGATAGGGAGGAAGTTCTTATTACCGGAGAAGCACATGGTTTAGATTTTTAAGGAAAGAAACGCTTAAGATACAACCCATTCCACGGGTGAGAGAGCTCCTCACCTTCCGCGTTTACTAAACGATAAGCATTCCCTGGATAAGCTTCTTTTATTACAAATGGCCCTTCCCAGTTAGGTTGCAACTTGGACCTAGGACCTGCAGACCGAATGAATTTGCGTTTCAAAACAATTTCACCCTTACAAATTTTTCGTTCGATTACCTTCTTTTGAAAATAACGCGAAACCCTCTTTTGATAAACGGACACGTGATCAGCCGCATTCATCCTCTTCTCATCTAAGAGTTCTAGCTGGACCAGCAACGCCTCTCGACGTTCATCGAGATTAAGTTCCTTATCAAGCTGCACTCTAAGGGAAGGGATTAAGATCTCGTATGGGAGCACCGCCTCCATCCCATAAGTTAAAGAGTAGGGAGTTTGTCCCGTAGGGGTGCGGACGGAGGTGCGGTAAGCCCACAGAGCTTCCACCAATCTTTCAGGCCAATCAGAAAATTTATGTGCTTCGCATGTTTTCTTAATGATTTTAAGAAGGGTTTTGTTAGTGGCCTCGGCTTGACCGTTGCCTTGAGGGTAATATGGAGATGAATGATGCAGTGCAATATTGAACTTCTTACATAGGTCCTTAAGCTCTTGGGAGACGAACTGGGGTCCGTTGTCGGTGATGATGCTGCTTGGCACTCCGAACCGCGAGATGATATTCTTCATGATAAAGCGGCACACCGTTGTAGCTTTGATCTCTGCATACGCCTCGGCTTCGGCCCATTTGGTGAAGTACTCAGTAGCGGTGAGGATGAAGGATTTTTGCTTGATCTGAGAATTAGGATCACCGAGTGGGCCGACGACGTCGAAAGCCCACATAGAGAATGGCCAAGGAGCAGTCATAGGATGGAGGGACGAAGCTGGAGAGTGAATTTTATCAGCATGGAGTTGGCATTTAAGACACCTCCGGACATAGAGGGAGCAATCTTCCTCTAGAGTGGGCCAATAGTAGCCCTGCCTAAGGATCTTCTTTGCTAGAGCCTGGCCGTTGACATGACCTCCACACTCACTAGAATGGCCCGCTTCAGCCACTTTCCAAGCTTCTACATCATCCAAGCATCTCATGAGCATTCCATTAGTGGCACGCCTATACAGCTCTCCTGCGATGATAGTGTACCTTGCGGCGGCTCTTCTTATTGCTTTACGCTGCTCGGCTTTTGCCCCTTCTGGGAATGACCCTTCTTTGCAAAACAATTCTATTTCATGATACCAAGGCAATTCCTCTTCATCCAGAATCTCCTCGAGTTCTGCTAATGAAACTTCCTTGAGATCTTCCTTCTCAACTCTCGCCTCTACAGATTTCCTGAGGTCGACGAACCAGGGATCTTGAATAGAGGGTGCGTCCAATCTCTGGACGACAATGGTCTCAGTACTACGATTGAGAGAAAAAGATAAGGAGGAAGCAAGAGATGCCAAAGCATCAGCTAGAATGTTCAAAGAACGGGGAGTATGAATATAGATCAGCTTACGGAATCGCTTAGCAATGAGCGTGACCAAATCTTGATAAGGTTTGAGCTTGGGGTCACGAGTACGGTAAGTGGACAGAACTTGCTGTAGAACGAGCTGAGAGTCTCCTATGATGTTCAAATAGCGCGCGCCTAGGAGATAGGCGTGCTTCAAGCCGGCCAGGAGAGCCTCATACTCAGCGATGTTGTTGGTAGCAGGAAATCGAAGTTGATAAGCGAAGGGGATGGTTACTCCCTCCGGAGTAAGCAAGACAGCCCCGATCCCTTGGCCTTGGGAGTTGAGTGCACCGTCGAAGTGCAGAGACCAGAAGGGATGATGAGAAAGGACAGAGAGATGCTCATCAGGGAAATCGTCCTGAATGGAATCGGTATGAGGAATAGGAAGATGTGCAAGATGCTCAGCAATGGCATATCCTTTGACTGCCTTCTGAACGACAAAGGTGATGTCAAACTGAGAGAGGAAGCTCTGCCAGCGAGCTAACCTACTAGAAAGGACGGGCTTTTCTAGGAGATAACGGACCGGGTCCATTCTAGAGATCAACCTAACTGGGTGGGCGAGAAAGTAATGTTTAAGCTTCTGAGCTACCCACACTAAGGCGGCACAAGTCTTCTCCATAGCGGTGTACTTGGATTCAGCTGGATTAAACAGTCGAGAGAGGTAGTACGCAGCCCGCTCTTTCCCTTCATCATCTGCTTGTGCTAAGACCGCCCCTAGGGAGTCCTCAATAACCGAGATGTATAGGATTAGGGGTTTCCCAGGGACAGGAGGTTGCAAAACCGGGGGATTGGACAGATACTCTTTGAGGTCCTCATAGGCCTTCTGACAATCTTGATTCCATTCGAACTTGACCCCCGCCTTAAGCAATTCATAAAACGGACGACACCTCTGAGAATGCTGAGATATAAATCTTCTAATGAATTGCAGTCTACCAATCAATCCTCGAAGTTCTGTAATGTTCTTTGGCGGAGGCATGTCCATGACGGCCTGTGCTTTATTATGATCAATCTGGATCCCCCGTTTACTCACTATGAACCCTAGCAACTTCCCTGAGGAGACTCCGAATACGCACTTCTTCAGATTCATCTTAAGCTTATACTCCCTGGCTCTCTGCAGCACTTTAGCCAGAATAGAGGGGTGTTCTTCTTTTGTTCTTGATTTCACCAAGATGTCATCCACGTAAGCCTCCATGTATATGTGCATCATGTCGTGGAAAATGGCCATCATTGCCCTTTGATAGGTGGCACCCACGTTCTTCAACCCAAATGGCATAACCACATAACAATACGTGCCCCAGGGCGTGGTGAAGGAAGTTTTCTCTTGATCTTCCGGAGCGAGACGGATTTGATTGTAGCCCGAGTACCCATCCATAAACGACAGAGCTTCGTACCCGGCAGTGTTATCCACTAGAACATCTATATGAGGTAGCGGGAAATCATCTTTGGGACATGCTTTGTTTAGGTCCCTGAAATCAATGCATATGCGCACTTTTCCATCCTTCTTGAGAACAGGGACTATGTTCGCCACCCACTGGGGATATAAGACTACTCTGACGAACTTGGCCTTGTATAGCTTGTCGACCTCTTCTTTGATCCTCAAGGCCATGTGGGGGTGAAATCTTCTTGACCTTTGTTTAACAGGTGTTGCCCTGGTTTAAGCACGAGTCGATGTTCCACTAAGGAGGGGTCAAGACCTGGCATGTCCTCATAAGACCAGGCGAAAGAATCGCTATACTCCCTTAATACCTTAATTAGATCTTCTTCTACCTGTGAAGGGAGGTTAGCAGAAATAATGACGGGCCTTGGGTCTTCTTCTGTTCCCAAGTTGATTTCCTTTGTAGGTTCATCCACTGCCGTCGACGGCTGGTCGAATCTTTTTAGTCCTTGTGCATATAAATCGGCAGTGTCATCTACGTTGTTGTCTTCATCTATTGGATCCTTCTCATCTAAGACCTCATAGACGCCTAATCCGTCGTCGCTCCATTCCCCTTCTATTTCTTCTTCGTCTTTAATCACAATTGCCGTGGCGACAAATTCCGGACATTTCAACAGTGCATGACATCGCTGGGCTAATCTTGCAAGAACCTATCAGGAACAGATCGGGAAGGACGCGCAAGCGAGCGCGGCTCAGGATGGGAAGGGTTGGACGACCCAGAACAAGACCCGACTTCTCTAGACCTAACTGACTCTACTTCCTTAGACTCGCTAGACCCTAACCCTAACCTAGGAGAGAGAAGGCTTAGTGGAAGGGGAGGAGCAGGGGACTCGTGCCCCTGGGAGGAGGAGGATGGAGACAGGACAGCGTAATCTTCCACTGAAATCTCCGTTTTAAATTTGACGTTTTTTTTTTAGATCAGTAGAGACTACATAGCAAGACGGAGGAGGTGGGAGCTGCATAGGGAACAGCTCGGGGAAGATGCAATCGAAGAAGGGATCAGAAGAAGAGAACCACATCTCGTGGAGTTGAGCATTGGGAGAAGGAGGAGTGAATAGAGTGGATAGATCAATGCGCGGGCACTTCCCGCAAGCACACGGAATGAATAGAATCTCCGGTGGATCAATAACGAATGGATTTATCATGATAGGAGGAAGGCGGGGTATGAACCCCCTTTGCTGAAAGATGGATTGGAAGCGCGAGGGAGACCAAGAGAAGATAACTGGAGAGCTCTCCACCTTCTGTAATTTAACCGCGGGCTACTTCTTCGGCCTCCACTGTACGAGCCGAACCTCTTGTTGCTTCTGGCGCTCCTCCTCATAAAAGAGCCTCTGCAAGGCCTGACTGTAGTCGAGCATGTCATCATCTGACCCTCCTGGCAGGGAAGGCGGACTGGCAATCGGACAAACTATATCCCTTTTTGGCTGAACCGGCTTTGGAGCTAATGTACCGGGCTGGAGAGGCCCTCTGACAAAGTGCTGACGATAATCCCAAGTAAGCGGCCCAGAATCACCCATCATAGATAATGCTGTTTCCTTGTAACCGAGACCTCTCCTACCCATTTTTCTTCCCTTGGGTATAGGCCTGGTCATCCCTTGCAGCTGCGCACCGAGGCCTCTCCCCGGTTGATAGCCCAGTTTCAATATAATGTTCCACCCCTTTGAATCTCGAATCTGCAGCTTCACTTTGACATTGACTGGAGTAGTGATGGGCTTAGGAGATGTGTAAGCCCAAGGAAAGTTCAGATCGAGCACTGACAGAATGGGCCGGCTGCTCGGCCAGAGTGTGGGAAGAACTTGATCTGAGATGGCCTTGACTGTCTGCACCGTGGACAAGCTCTTGACTTTGACGACCCTCCCTTGGAAGGGGAATTTAACGCACTGATGTGCGGTGAAGGGTACGGCGCCAAGCGTGTCAATCCAGGGACGACCCAAGATAGCCTTGAACATAGGGTCGATATCGAGAACATAGAATTCCACGGCCATAGCAAGGGGCCCGAGCTCTGCCTGAATGGTGATTATCCCGTGACATGCTCGCCTTGAGTTATCATATGCTGCTATAGTGGTGGGAGTAGGCCGTAGTAGCTCTTCAGATATGTTGCATGCTCGGAGGGTGCTAAGTGGACAAACATTAATTGAGGCCCCCGTGTCAACCAGTGCTGCTTCAATGTCGACTTTGTTCAGGGTAATTGTTATGCAGAGCGGCATTTGCCGAGCCCCCGGAGGTGCAAGCTCGGTTTCTGAGAATGTAATTGCCGGCCCTTTGGAGATAGTTGCTAGTGCCGTTGGTAAGCTGTCGACTGCCATGTCTTCACTAACCATCACCTTCTGTAGGAAATCCCTCAGTGCATCCTGATGAAGGGTGGGCCTTTTGATCAGCTCCAGTACAGATATCTTAGCGGGTACTCGATCCAGATGATGTAACAAGTCATATTGAGTACCCGGTAGGGGTTCAGCTTCCTCTTGCTCGGCCACCGGCTGAGAGGACTGGGGATTAGAAGTAGTAACGTAATTCCGATGGAACATCTTCCCGCTCCTTAAGGCACAGTTTGCCGCAGCATCCGAAGAGAGTATGATGGGCCCTGTAGGGTGGATGAGTGGGACAGGTGGTGCGGGAGAGGTGATTTGGTGGAGCGTAGGGTTGGTGAGGTTAATGGGGGGTGAGCGGATGATAGGTGAGGGATTGGTGGAAGGCACGGCGGTGATGGATGTCGATGCGGGTGGAGGGAAGGCTAGTGGATGTTTGAGAGTGGGCGAAGGATTAGGTGGTGGTGTGATGATGACGAGGGGAGTAAGTGTTGACGGGTATGATGGGATGGAGAGCGGTAGAGGGTTTGCTGGAGCGGGTGTGGATGGCAGGACGAGCGGAGGGGGTGTCGGTTGTGTAGGGAGGATGAAGGAATGGTTGCGGAGGTTGTGGTGGAAGGCCATTACTTGCGGTGTGGCGCCATCATCATCAAAAGACCACCCGGCGTTGGGGGCCGGGGGGTGAACCACGTTTACTTGTGCTGGTGCCGGTGGCTGCTGCTGAGGAGCAGGTGGATGATTCGGCATCGGGTTCTGATGGATGCCCAGGTCTTGTACTTGCTGCGGTTGCTGCTGTTGTGGCGGCTGCTGCGGCTGCGGTGCTTGATGCTGCTGCACTTGCTGCCCCTGCGACTGCCTTCTCTTCTCTTTAATCTCAATAATGGCCCTATGCATTTCGGCCCAGTCGATTCTCTGCCCCTCATGAAGGTCATATACCAGATCTCGGAATTGAAAACATCCTTCTATGGTATGGCCTGGCTGCCTATGGAACATGCAATATTTAGTCTGATCAACCGCCGGGTTCCAAACAGGTCGTTCCGGAGGAAGTTGGATTGCATTTATTGACATGAGTGCCGAGAAAATATCTCTAAGTGTCTCTGGCAATGGAGGATACTGGGCTCTCCTGGGAGCCGGGCGCTTGCTATTAGGGTTGTTGTTATTGTAGCCGTTGGGTGGAGGGACGTTATGGTATTGTGATGGTGGCGGTGGTTGTTGCGGAATGGTGAAGGTGTTTTGAGGAATGGTGAAGGCGGGGGGAGGGTTTTGTGGAGTGGCCTGGAAGCTTTGTGGAGCGGGGTTTTGTGGATTGCGGGGGTTTTGGTTGTAGCGGAAGGGTGCGGCCTGAAATGGAAAAGCAACGGCTTGTACTTGCTCGTTTGTTTGGACTCCCTCGGTAACCGGCCCTTGTGGTTTCTTGTGGTACTTGGGCTTTTGTTTTCGAAAAGAGAATGGATAGGGGAGTCCTTGAATTGAGTCTGTATGAAGCGCGCCCGGCTGTAGAGTTGATGCATGTTAGCTATATCATTCATTGCCAGGATGTTGCGGAAAGTCGGCGTGGCATTGGAGATCAGTAATTTGACCTTCTCTTCCTCCGGAATATGGCCAGGCACTCTGGCGGCCATCTGCCTCCACCTGTCTGCATAGGTGGCGAAGTCTTCCTCTGGCTTCATCTTCTCTGCTACTAGATCTGTAAATGAATATTCTGGCCCGACCCTGTCTTGAAACCGCTAAATGAATTTGTCCTTGACTACCTTGAAACTTTCGGCCTCTTCCAGTGGCGAAGAATAGAACCATTCCAGAGCAACTCCATCTAAGGATCGGCGGAATAAATACGCCATGAGGCGATCATCATATTGGAACTGCGCCGATTCATATAGAAAATCCCTCACATGGATAAAGGGATTGATGTTCCCATCGTACTTACGGTAGTTGGGGAGCTCTGATTGCGGAGGGAACCGAATGTTCTGGAAGCTCGGAATAGGAATATCGGCCAAGGATTGTGGGCCAACCCTTTTCTGGAGGAAGTCGAGTTGTTGCTGCATGGCGGCCCACTTGTTAAGCAAGTCCTGCTCTTGGGAGGGAGCAGGGGTAGTGAAGGACGCCGATTGTATTTGAGGAGCGGATGGAATGACTGTAGCAGAAAGGGGAGGCCCATAGGCATGAGTAGAAGGATAGACAGTGGAAATAGGGGGCCCGTAAGAAGGATATTGAGCCTGAGATATACCCGGATGGGAGTGAGTTTGGGCCACCCCTTGCTGAGGGTGTAAGAAATCAGAAGGGTTCATGAGAAGCTGTGAAGCCACCGAACCAGAATTGTGATGATCCACCTGGACAAAAGAAGGGATAGGCGATTTCCCTTTATCAAAAGACTGATGGGCTGAATTGGAAGATTGGCCCATCTCCACGCCAGTGAAAGTGATGGTCCGGGGTTGGACCGGAGTGAGATCAATCGGAGTGGGCTGAACGGACGGCCCAATAATGGAAGGATTAGATTGACCTTGAACAGCGGCGGAGGGAGAAGCGTTGGACCCTTGCACAGCTTGATATAGGACTTGAAGTTGGGTCGGGTCCAATTGGGCCATCATGTGAAGGACGGAGCCCGCGGAAGGAGTAGAAAGAGAAGGGGTACCTTGACTACCTCCCACAGATGTGGAGGACGGGAGAGGGGCAGTCCCTTCTCCGGAGGGAAAGGTGGCAACCCTAGGGGGGTTCTCAAGGAGCCCTTGAGAAGAGAGTCCTCTTGGGAACGCGGAGGATTGAAGGATGCCATGGTGGATTCGAAGAGGGGTTGGAATAGAACGTGAAGGAAGAAGCGACTCGAGAAGACGATTCAGACGGACGAAAACAACTCCACATGCAACGGACAACCTTGACAAAAAGCAAAAACAACCAACACAAAGCACACAATAAGCAACCAAACTTAGGTGATTTTAACAAGATGTAAGTGGTAAAAGATGGAGACACTCAAAAATCAAGCAAGTTGTTTAGAATGATGCGACAAGATTCTTATGATTTCTCCTTTGGAACTTTAGTGAATTGATCGATATGTATTCTCAACAATGGGTTCCTAATAGGAGATGGATATGGGACTTGGTTTGACTCTAAGTGTAACCACTCAATCACTTATGCAACCCTAGACACGGGGTGGGAAAGGTACAACCAGCCCGGCGTCCGTGTGGGAATCCACGGCTCGCGGGGACTTATGGAGGTCCCTGCTGTGATTTCCTAGTCGGCCCCAAGGAATATGGAGACGAGAGGTCCTCACAACAAGGTAGGAAAATGCAATCTAATGTATGAAAAGATGAATGACCCTATGTGCACCGGAGTGCATGCAAAGTCTAGCCTAACAATCTAACAATCAATAGTGCACACCATGATATGCAGATATGAGCAAAGCAAGAAGGAGGTCAAGTATCACCCAAGCAATAAATCACAGCAAAAACTGCGGAAATCAATGCACCTCGGATGCGTACCTGCCAGGAGAATAACGGTCGAAGGACCCTGCGTCAGAGAACAATAACGGTCGAAGGCCAGACCGCCAGATAATATATAACGCAGGGGGATGAGACCGTCAGATGAGCTAGGGAACCAAAAACTAACAGAAGTAACCGGGAAGCCCGTGAAAGCTCGCACAGCAGAACGAAAGCGGCGGCCTAATGCCCCTGCGTCAGACGACTGTGACGCGGGGACACAGGGCCGTCAGAGGACTCAGAAAACCAGAATATGAAGTAATCAAAGGGGAAACAAAGGGCAACTCAACAAGCAGATGATGGCAGGTTTTAAACAAGAATTAAGAGCACGATTGGCACAAGCTGTCCCACCGTGATCGCCAAAAAATTATCTGTTGATATTTATTTGCCTATCTTTTATCTTACTTTTGAGGTTTGCAAAGTAATATGGCAAGATGACAAACAAGCAATCAAAGATCTACTCAAACCTGTGAACATGTGAACATGAACCTAGGCAATCATAGCTAGCTCTAGCATGGGCATGCTATCTCGATCAAATTACGCTAAAGAAAAGGAAAACACACGCCGGGGCGTGGAGCAAGGAACAAATAAAAACACACCGCTAGGTGGAGAAAGCAAGGAAAATAAAGATTGTCGATGAAGAAGACAGTTAATGCCCAATACCAAGGAAAGATGTGATCGCCACCAAAGTAAACACAAGTCAAAGACCTGAATATACCTTGGAAATAGGTGGATGAAGCACCCGCCCACGGGAGAGAAAACCAAGGAAAGCCTGCAGATCAACTTGGAAGTAACGGCCAGAACCCCGTGCGTCGCTTGGAAGCGACGGCCTCACGATAGACCGCCAGAAGACAGTGACGCGCCTGCACCAGACCGTCAGATAACCTGCAGTAGTAAAGCTTGAATTCTTTTAACTCCAACTCTTCCAGCCGGCTAGAAGACTTGGGCCTCGTGCTAATGAACCTGTAAACCTGCCAAAGAAGTAGAAAGACAAGACAAGACAACCTCAATTAGCCCTTTTCACAAGCATAGCATCAATTCTTAAAGAGCTTGAGAACATCAAAAGGAGAGGGAATTACCGGGGAGTTTTGGTTTTTAACCCTCTGGGTGTTTTTTAAAGGTTTGGGAGGATGTTTGTATGCTTAAAGAACAGTGAAAAACGTGGAGGAAGAGGAGGGACAATGCTTTGTTTGAGGAAAACCAAGGAAGAACTCAAGCATGCAATGATGAACTTGAAAGACAAAACTAAAGTACTCCCTTGATTAGAAGATGGATGGACGTGGGAAGCAGCTCCTCCTGGATGAAGATGGCTCCTGAGTTCGGCAGCACTTCGTCGTGAATTCAAATCTTCCTCTCCTTTGACCATGAAGTCAAGGGTTCTATTTATAGACCCTCAAACTCTTAGGTCGAGCAGAGGATAATTCAGCAAGATAAAGAGATAACTCTTAGCAAATCCTTGAAGATAATATCACCAAGAGTCCATAGAAACAAACGGGGGGTCCTGAGATCGGATTTGAAAGAGATAACGTCAATCCAAATCCTTATCTCGACCACGGAGCAGCAAAGAAAAGGCCTGAACTGCCAGGACTCTCGGAGGGAAGTAACGGCTGCACGACAGACCGCCACTTGGAAGTAACGCATCAAGGAACGACCGCCATTTTCAACCCTATCCCAAAGAGATAAGATCAACGGGAAGAAGATCCAAACAATAGGACTCTTCAAGGAAGCGACGGCCAAGGCATAGGGCGTCAGAATGGAAACAACGGCTGCCCGACAGACCGTTATTATCAACATAGAATCAAAAGGATAATCTTTGAGGACGAGGCCTTAAGCTTTGGGACTCTTCAAAGAATAACGGTCCAGGACCCATCCGTCAGAAGGAAGCAACGCGCCTGACTGGGACCGTTATTAGCATTGAGGTTCAAAAATAGAGTGAAGGGTTTGCTAAGATTCATCCAACGAAATGCCATCGGGAGCCACATCTTAATCTAGGAATTAAGACCCAAGAAATAGGCTTCAACTAACCAAGAGACTCAATGAAGGGTGAACAACTCGGAGCATCGTATAGAATGAAATAAGGAGACGACCCGACTTATTGGGTATAAAACGGGTGTCAACAACGTCATGAGGAGAAAAGTGTCCTCAAAAAGGCCATGACCAAAAACCAAGTCGACACCCCTAGTCGAAACTCCAAGAGCCCGTGCAAATAGATCTGAATCAATTTGAATCTGAACCCCTTTGACCACAGTAGACAGAAGCCCATTTCTCATAGTGAGATTTCCATAGAACTATTGAACAAGGTTAGGATAGTATTTGGTGTAACTTGTAATAAAATCTATCCAACCAATCTGAACATCAAAAATAGCACTCAAATCTGGAAAGAACTAATGCATCTCGTCGAAATCTACCAGACGAGGGTCGAGAATGGGCCATGGCCGCATCGGCGTCGCCCGTGGAGGTGGGGCTTCTCACCGTGGTGGAGGGGCTTGGCCCTCATTTCTCCTGGTGCTAGACTCCCCCTAGGTGAGATGCTGAGAGCTTCTTATAGACGCCATTTAGACAAGAAATCCATTGTAGAAACCCTTGAATGGATCGAACCCTTCCCTGGGAGTAGAGAGACACAGAGGGACACACCAACGGTGGTGGATAGAATTTCCCTACAACCTGGAAGCCGAAGAAGGAGAGTTGGAGCCACACAAGCCACTCTGGAGATTTCTTCCGAAATGTTGATGAACTGGCCGAATCTTGTGTCGATGGAAGAAAGAGGGGTTTTTTGGCTGTGAAATGGAGAGGTGGAGTGTTCTAGGGTTAGCGAAGAAGGTTGGAGAGAGAATGGGGGTGATGGAATGATGAAATGGGATGAGAAGACCCCTTATAAAAGGGTTCGGATGTTGGTTCGGCCGGTTCGATTCGCCGTATTTGGTCGACCGGACACGGGGTGGCGGTCGACTGAAATGGTCGACCTAGACCTAATTTTCCATTTTTTTCTTTTTTTTGAACTCCACCATGCCTCCCCCTTTTTATTTTTGAACTCCATCATACCCTTTTTTTATTATTTTCTGGCTTGCCTTTTCTTTTTCATCTCTTCCCCCCTTTTTTTTGAATTGGGAGGAAATGGAGTGAGATAGACCTCTGATACGAATTGACTTGAGGAACATTTCTGGACCTCCCCCTCAGTGACTGCCTAGAATCCCCAGGTCACTAGTCCACATTTATTTATCGAGAGTAATTGGTCTTAGAAATTTTTCAAAGAGGGATGTATATATATATATATATATATATATACAATCACACATATAAGGTGATATCATGCACAAAAATAAAAATACACACAACGTATGCATGCATTTTACACAATCTACCCTTCATGCTTCTGACTTTTTATGTAAATGCAACACTCATCTTAGTGTAGACCTAGGTGTGTATGCTCTCACCCTTGCACATGCCAAGTTCTCTTCTGATTTTATTGAATTGTTCCTAGTTTAAGGGTTTTGTGAAGATGCCTGCCAGTTGATTGTGTGTGTCAACAAATTTTAACTCAAAACCCCCCTTGCCTACATGATCTCTCAAAAAATGATGGCGAATGTCAATGTGTTTGGTCCTGGAGTGTTGAACTGGATTTTTGGATAAATTGATAGCACTTGTACTATCACACAAGATTGGAACTAAATGCACTTCAACATTCAAATCAAGCAATTGATTTTTGATCTAAAGTACTTGGGCTCCACAACTTCTGGCGGCTACATATTCAGCCTCGACCTTTGAGAGAGCTACTGAATGTTGTTTCTTGGAGACCCATGAGAGTAGGCACCCACCAAGAAATTGACAGTACCCAATAATACTTTTACGATCTACAATACATCTGGTATAATCTGCATCGGTGTATATAATCAAATCAAATGAACTACCGGTGGGAAACCACAATCCAAAATCTATTGTGCCAATTAAGTATCAAAAAATCCATTTAACAGCCAATAAATGAGATTCTTTAGAACATGACTGAAAACGAGCACATAAACATACACTGAATTGAATGTCAAGATGGCATGCTGTGAGATACAGTATTGATCCAATCATACCTCGAAACAGTGTAGAATCTACTATTTTACCCTTTTCATCTTTGTTTAACTTTGTGGTTGTGGCCATCGGAGTTGACATAGACTTTGCTTGTGCCATCCCATATTTCTTCAATAGCTCCATGGTATATTTGGCTTGATCTATGAAGATGCCTTCTAATGCTTGTTTGACCTGCAACCCAAGAAAAAATGTTAGTTCCGCCATTAGACTCATCTCAAATTCGCCCTGCATTATCTATGCAAACTCATCACATAAGGCATTATCAGTAGATCCAAAGATTATGTCATCAACATAGACTTGAACTACTAATATGTCTTTACATGATTTTCTCGTGAAGAGTGTTTGGTCAACCTTACCTCTCTTGAACACATTTTCAATCAGGAATGAGGTAAGCCTTTCATACCATGCCCTTGGAGCTTGCTTCAACCCGTACAAAACTTTCTGCAACTTGTACACAAGCTTTGGATGTTTTGAGTCTTCAAAACATGGAGGTTGTTCTACAAAAACATCCTCTTTGATGTACCCATTTAAAAAAGTAGATTTAACATCCATTTGAAATAGTTTGAAGTTTGATGAGCAAGCATAGGATAAAAGAATCTGGACTGCTTCTAATCTAGCAACCGGGGCAAAAGACTCATCAAAATCAATACCCATTTCCTAGCTATACCCTTTGGCTACAAGCCGGGCCTTGTTCCTAACAACCACTCCCGTGTCATTCAACTTATTTCTAAAAATCCAACGGGTTCCTATTATGGGTTGATTCTTAGGACGTGACACAAGAGTTCACACCTCATTTCTATCGAACTGGTGCAGCTCTTCATGCGTAGCCTGGATCCAGGATTCATTTTACAGAGCTTCCAGTACATCCTTAGGCTCCTCTTGAGAGATTAAGGCCATCAAATCCTCTTCTTCCACTAGCCTTAATGACGATCTAGTTCTTACCCCATCCTCAAGATTACCGATAATATTTTCAGCGCGGTGATCTTTCAAGAATGTGGAGGAACTGGGCAAGTCGGGGTGTTGCACTTGCTGTTCCTGAAGTGTTTCAATTGATAGATCTTCATCCTTTTCATCCTTGCTGGTGGCTCCTTCCGTTGGTTCACCCTTAGCTTTAAAAGATCCAGCATCAGTTGGATTTCTAGGAACTTCATCTACATCCAAGATTGGAATAGGTTGATTCGTCAGTTTTAATTCAGATTCATCAAAAATAACATGAGGACGTTCTTCAACAACCAAGGTCCTTTTATTAAAGAATATGTAAGCTCTAGAATTTAATGCATAACCTAGGAAGATTCCTTTATCACTCTTTTCATCAAACTTACCTAGGCTTGACTTACCATTGTTCAGAATATAGCAAGGGCATCCAAAAGATTTGAGATGGGAAATATTTGGTTTCTTACCCTTATAGAGCTCATATGGTGTTTTCTTCAAAATGGGCCTTACCATTGCCCTGTTGATGATGTAGCATGCCATACTTATCGCCACAGCCTAGCAATATTTTTGTAGGGAGTTCTCAGTTAACATGGTCCGTGCCATGTCAATCAAGGTTCTATTTTTTCTCTCCACTACAGCATTTTGTTGAGGCGTCCTTGGTGATGAGAAGTTATGTGTGTATCCCTGCTCTTTGCAAAAACTACTGAAGTCATGATTTTCAAACTCACCACCATGATCACTTTGAATTGTGGTGATGAGATAACATCTATCATTTTGGATTTTTCTGCAAAACATTTGAAACTCCATCAAGGCATCACTTTTATTGGCTAAAAATAACACCCATGTGAATCTGGAGTAATCATCAACATTTATAAATCCATAAGATTTTCCTCCTAGGTTGGATGTCCTAGTCGGACCAAAAAGATCAAGGTGCAGCAGTTCTAAAGGCCTAGCGGTAGAAACAATGTTTCTATTTTTGAAAGAGATGTGTATTTACTTACCTTTTGTGTAAGCCTCACAAATCGTATCACTTTCAAATTTAAATTTAGGTAACCCATTTACCAAGTCATGTCTAGACAATTTAGAGATTACTCTAAAACTAGCATGACCTAGTCTTCGGTGCCATAGCCATGCATTGTCATGGTTGTTTGCTACAAAGCACACATCATCACCGGAAACATCATCAAGATCAATAGTATACATATTGTTATTTCTTTTGCCGATGAATCTGATTTCATTAGTGATTTTATTCATGACAAGGCAATGAGTTTCGTCAAAAACAATTTTAAAACCCTTATCACACAGGTGGCTTATGCTTAAAAGATTGTGATTTAAGCCCTTTACCAAAAGCACATTCTTGATAAGAGTTTCAGATTTCTTACCTATGTTGCCGATCCCATTGATTTTACCTTTGTCTTTTCCTCCAAAGGCAACCAAACCTCCATCCTTGTCTTGCAGCATAGAGAACACTCTCTTGTCCCCTGTCATATGTCTTGAGCAACCGCTGTCTAGGTACCATTTGCTCCCCCTGGCTTCAAGACATATCTGCAAGATACAACATTCTCATGCAATTATTTTTGGTACCCAAACTAATTTAGGTCCGTGAGTGTTAGTCCAGTTCTGTGCATATCTTTTCTTGATCCAAGCATCATGATTTCTTTGTGAATTTAGTTTGAACCAACAATTAGCAACAACAGGACCAAATCTACCACAGTGAAAACAATTAACATTTGAGAACCTCCTTTGGAATTGGTGTGGTTTAGATTGAACATGTTTGGGCTTGGTGTATGAACATGAAGCACAATCATTTTCTTTTTCATGCACGTAAGATGTAGTAATCTTGTGCTCAAAGGATTTTTTATTCTGGGGTATGTACCCCAATCCTTCTTTCCGGAAGTTAACTTTAACTCCCAACACGTTATCTAGGTTTTGTTTCCCTTTAACAAACCTAGAGAGAGTGAACTACAAGTCAGTCACCTCCTTATTTTAACTCACATTTTATTCTAAAATTATGAAATTGAAGATGTCAGAACTTCTTTTCCATTTCTCAATTTTTCACAAATTTCTTCCATTTCAGACATTTTACATGATAACTCCTCTTTAGCTTTTTAAATATCTGAAATTGTTTGTAGCAAGGTTTCTTTTTCTTCAGTTAGTTTAAACCATTCCTGCTCAAGTTTTTCGAACTTAACCGAAGAACCCTCATGTGTAAGATCTTCGATCTTTTTCTTGAGAGATTTTTTTTTCGATCATATTTTCTTGTATTTCATATACAACTTTTCATACTTGGATTCCCATTGTTCATTTGAGATAAAGTCAGGGTCAGAATTTACCTCAGTTGAATCATCTTCGAGTGCCATAAGGCACAAACTTTCTACGAGCTCTTGCAGCTCCTCTTCGGACTGTTCGTCATCTTCATCACTCCATGTGGCAACCATGACTTTTGGCTTTCTGAATTTTTTTTCTTGAACTTTCTTTTCAGATCTGGGCACTCTCCTCTCATGTGCACGGGCTTCTTGCATTCATAGCAAATAACATTGCTAGGCTTGCTCAGCTCACCCTTGGTTTGAAAGTGCTTCCTTTGCCCCTTTCTAAAATTTCCTTGGAAATTCTTCTTTCTTCTCAAAAATTTCTTCACTTGGTGGGTCAACATAGCCAAGTCTTCTTCTTCATTACTCCCTTTGCTAGACTCCTCTTCTTGGGAGTCATCATAAGACTGGTCGGCTTTCAAGGCCACGGTTTTCTTCTTCTTAGATTCTTCCTCCGCAGTTCTTTTGATGTTTATCTCATAGGTCATGAGTGACCCTATGAGCTCATCCAGGGAGAGTATGGACAGATTTTTCGAATCCTCAATGACTGTGACTTTTGTGTGCCAGGCAGGTGGAAGAGATCTTAATACCTTCCTCACGAGTTTGGAGTTTGTGTAATCCTTTCCAAGGCACTTGAGACCAATAGTGATCTCAGTCAGTCTTGCGAACATCTCAAAGATGGTTTCTTCGGGTTTCATCTTGAAAAGCTCGTAATCTCTAACGAGAAGATTGGCTTTGGTCTCCTTGACCTCGGAGGTTCCTTTATAGATGAGCCACAGCTTGTCCCACATTTCTTTGGCTGAACTGCACATAGATACACGAGAAAACTCGTTAGGATGTATAGCACATTGCATAATGTTCATGGCATTAAAATTAACTGTGGATTTCTCAATATCCTCAGGGTTCCACTCGTCTTCATTTTTAGAAAGTTCATATGGGCCCTTGTCCACCACCCTCCAGATCTCATACTCTTGGGCTCTCAGAAAAATATGCATTCTATTTTTCCAATAGGAGTAATTCGAGCCATCAAAGTATGGAGGACGGTGGATGGAGTGACCCTCAGGCATCATCCCCTTGTTGGCCATTGATCTGGATCTGACTCTAGATCGTTAGATCTGAAAAATGTATAGCCTTAGCTCTGATACCAATTGAAGTCCCGCGATCAATGACACCCAAGAGGGGGGGTGAATTGGGTGATTACGAATTTTAAGAAAACCTGTCACCCACCACTACAATTCACCCACCATCATCCTTAGATCCCCATTCTGAGCTGTTCCTGCCACTTAAGGGCCATCTGGTCCTTGGGGAACCTCTGGCTAGTTGGTTAAGGAAGGGCTTATTTCCAGATGTCACGATTCCTTGCTACCCTTCCATAGAGCCAGCATTACAGGTATTGTCCACCACCTCTTTTCACACCACCTTCCAATCCTTTTACTTCGTGGACACCATGGACGATCTTCTTGAGGTATTAGGTTGGCAAGTGAAGTTGGCCGGCATGTTGGCTCTTAGGCCCAATCCACCCAGGTGCATTAGCTTCATCTACCCATCCTTGGGTTCCATTACTTCTGTTTGCACCATGGGTCTATACACTAGTGAGCTCGTGTTGTTCATACCTCTACCTGACGAGCTCAACCCATCCCCACCCCATGACACCTTCTCTCCTATAGAGAAGCCCACACCTCTGGAAGAGTCAGCAGCCTCCTTGATCCCCTCAGTTGACGAAGAGCTGACCGACATTGGGGACCTACACCCGGGGCCAAAAGGGAGCTACATCACCGAGTCCCTAATCTTTCTTGATCATTTCGACCATTCCACATGGGGACCCCTAGCTTTACAAGTCTCCCTCCTAGTCCTCCATGAAGCCCACCATCTTACCCCGCCCCACATCAGGTCCGCTATGTCTGACCAAACCCCAGCCTTACATGCACCTACACACTGGGTCTTGGTTAGGAAAAGACACGTCATACAGAACGTGCTGCATGCATTTTTGCATTTGTGTTCGGGTCCTCCAAAGTCCATGAAACTTGATAGGAAGCCTATGCATAGTATCAAATTTGAATGTCTAGGTCCTCCCAATGTTGTCAAGATGGGTAGGTATCATGCGTATGCTAGGTCCACGTTTGGATGTCTAGGACCGCCCCTGCATACATGTGTATCAGAGTAGCAGTCTAGGGGCTTGCATTACATTGAGGCCAACAATGCACGATACAAGGAGCTAGCCGACGCTCATAGGCACCACCGTGAGTTCTAGGAGGAAGAGTATTTAATGATCAGGGTCAGGCTTGAACGGTTTCCCTCTGGAACCGTGAAGAAATTGCAAGCTTGCGGTGCCGGTCTCTTTGGAGTAGTGAGGCGAGTCAGGTCTAATGCGTACGTTGTAGACTTGCCAGAGGATTATGGGATGAGCTCCATATTCAATGTCTCGGATCTAGTCGCCTATAGGGACCCAGCGGTGATTCCCATTGACCCTTTTGAGCCGTCTCCACCCCTTGTGAGTGGCCCCACCCCTGAATGTCTACCACCAGCCTCATTTCCTCAATAGCATGAGCAGATAGAATCCATACTGGATGAGCAGGTGACGACTACAAGGAGTGGAGCGTACCAACGCTACTTGGTGCAGTGGAGGGGATGATCCGCGTCTGATGACACATGGATCACCCAGGCGGAGCTACAGAGGATAGATCCAGATCAGCTGGAGTGATACCAGAGCGATCGAGACCCCTACTCGACGGGGTGGAGCTTCTCCCACCTGGGGAGAATTGGTGCGGACACCAGAGCCATAGATAGGCATGACTCGGCAAACCGTCGGTATCGGACATGCAGCACTACTCGGGCAACGCAGGCATCCTTATGGCTTGGAGACAGTCTGGAGTCTTAGCCTTGAGTCGGGACCATGTTTTTTTTTTCTATTTGGAGTTTTGTAAGCCATTTATGAGCCATTTGGGTTTTATTTGGGTTAATAAGGCCTAGTTTAAAGGGTTTGGGCCTCATTTGGTTAGCAAGGCCCATTAGGCAAAACCCTTTGGGCTGGTCACTAGGATTTAATGGGCTTTTCTTCTACTTGGAGTCTAGATAGGATGTTGGGCCACAAAGCCCCTTGGAGCCCAAATGGGCCACCTCCTCTCCCTTGGGCAATTCAAAGCCCATGGTTGACTAGGAGGGGGCGCCGCCTTCCAAGCCACCCTTGTTGACATTTTTTGTCCAAGGGAAGAATCCCCCACCTTTCCCATTTTTCACATGTGGTCCAAGTGTCCACATCTCCCCCCTTTTTGGTTGCCTTCTTTGACCATGGAGAGAGGGGCGCCCCCCTTCTAAGCCCCCTATTGTTGAAAAGGGAAGATTATCCCCTCCCTTATTTGCCCTTTCCCGCTCCCACTATTTAGGGGTAAGTGTGGTCATTAAGTCTAGGGTTTCACCTCACATAAATAATCACTTGTACATAATTTACAAAATTGATGAAGCATTTTTTTGGAGCAAGAAAGGTCCGCCCCCTACCTTCATCCTTCTTCTTCCTCCTTGCAGTTGAGACGGTTGTAGATCCAGGGTGTGAAGACCTTTCCTTGGGAGCGACTACCAAGCCTTATCACCTCTTCTGGGTGTGACGTCCAGCCCCCTTCGCCGCCGCCGCCATCCGAGCCGCCATCGGACTGCCACAAGCTTTGTTCTCCCCGGTTGTCCAGATCTGTACGCAACAGGATAGAACCTGAAAGATCCGGTTAGTACGCTCCCTTCCTTTGGTAGGATCACCTCTATCTCACCATATTGTGTTCCCCACATCATCACCTCTTCCCCGTAATCCCGCTTTGTCATCAGATCTCCATTTTCCCCGCCTCCCATCACCATTTTCCCACCTGGGGCAGTCTGCAATGGTGCAGATCTGCGTGATAGAACCTTGCATATCAATTTTTCCCGCCCCCTAAACCCCCTCAGATCATCACAAAAATTAGTGTGCACGACTACCACATTCCCATCTCTCACCCACGTTCACCTCGCGATACAAATCCCCCATTAGCCGCCCCTGTCCCTGTCCATCTTTCGGCTGGTTACAATCTACCCAGTAGACCCTGCCAGCATGAGGTTCCTATTGTAGAATCTCCATAGGAAAATTGGTTATGTAGATGGATATCATATTCTCATATATCGTACCCCGTCGAGTGCCCTTCGTAACGGCACTGGTTTCATCCCGATCCAACTCCGGATCTGACTGCAGCGACTGTTCTCGCTGGGTCACACAGATCCATCCAACTGGAGGACTGTGGGATAGATCCCTATTCCAAGTCTCTCGTCGACACATCGGCTGAGGTCCAGTGATCGGCGCTCTCAGGGATCGAAAGGGGACAGCCCGCCAACGTCCTCACCAACCGCCACCACCAGAAGACGCTCGGAGGCCACCATCCCATTGGCCACACTCACTTGCTGTCCTGCAGATCTGAACAGAACTGGACCTAGCCAACATATCACCTTCGTCCCGAAGAGCCCGATGTGCTGCCCACCAATCCGAGTGCGTAGAACCCGGATCCCCCCACTGGAGTTTGTTACCTCCCTGCATGGAGTGGGCAACCATTTGGTTCTGTAACAATTTGTAACTCTTGTACCGGGGTCACGTTTCTTGGCCGGGTTGCCTTGCCCACGCACTGCACGTGGAGGTACGTTTTCACTCCTCCTCTTCGCATTTGCTTATTCCGTATGCAATCTACTACTGCTGCTTGCATGAGATAGGATCCTAGCTCGCTAAATACCATTCACCACTGTGAGTGAGAGTGTGTGGCCCGTCCCGTGACTCGATCTGAGCACAAGTGCGAACTGACCACCCTTGACTCTGTCGGTTCCTCAACCGTGCGGATCCACGTGTTTCCCTTACTTGGGATGATTGTGAGATTACATTTCTTGTTGAGGACACACACTCCTCTTCTGGAGCTCTTTGGCATCGAGTCATGGTGTCTTCAAAGTGCACGCCGTTGCTAGCCATAGTAGTTGGGTTTGCATCTCCCATAGGTTCGCAGTTCGTCCCGCATCTACCTCAAGCAGGGGGGTGACCAAAACGACAATAACGCCCTCGGAGCATACTCATGGCCACCTAACTACAAGCAATCCTTGCCAGCCATCTGACCTCAATGTAAATTCCTCGAACACAGCACTGTAAACTCATGCCTACCGGCAAACTCTACCCAACGCAGCACGACTTGGGCCACCACCAATGGGGAAGAAAGCTCTCTATCTCATTCCTCAGGCCCCACGTCGGCACTCCGACGAGAACAACAACCGCCTTCACAATGCCAACGCCACGCACTCAAGCTCTCAAGTGAGAAATAATGCGGTAGACAAACACAAAACTATATGCCAGCTGTCGAATGTACTGGACCTTATGGACTCTGATCACTGCAATATTTTGAATTCCCATGTACATCCATAACACCGCTCTGATACCATCTGTAACAACCCAAGATCCGCATACCAGGAATGTCTCGATACCATCTGAATCTTGACCCGCCGCCCACGAGCCGGAGTGCTCGGAAGGGCTAAAAGGTGTGTGTGGAGTACATAGAAATAAGAAATAAAGCATGAAACAACTATAATTAACAATTTATATGATAGAAATAAAATTACATTTTCAATTAAATTATAGAGTCCAGTCCAAATAAAGTACAGTCTATAGAGTAAAGGACGTACCCAATGCCGAGTGAGCACTCAACCCGGTGAGGTGGCAAGTACGAGCCTCCGTGCTGCACCCTTGAACTTCAAGGGGGAACCGCTACACCTGAAAAATAGGGGTGAGCCTCCGATCACTAGCTCAGTAGGGGTCCTGCTGAACCCCAACCGTAAACAACGACGGTAACGGAAAGCAGCAACAATAGTAGGAACAACAAACTTGGTGGCCAGTAAAATCTCGGCTCTATAGCTACTCCTACTATGCTGGGAAACACGCCCCAATACCATAGTCGGGGGACCACCGGACTAACGGGAAAACCCTAGCTACGTTGCCAGAAGAAGCACCACGATAATGCTTTCGTGGAGGCCTGGCCTCATAGACTAAGGCCCAGCCCAAGACCACGCGGTCTGGGAACACAGTCATGACCTCGCCGTTGTGAACCCGGTGCCGTCTAGAGAACAACCCATAGTAACCCTACCGGAAACCCTAGACCTCGGTGTTAGAAGACACTCAAAAACCACCCGAAGAAACACGAGGCACAAGAATCAAGGTCGGATGCGTCCACTAACGACTTAGACCGCGCCTCTGGTGTCTCCCTCGCCCTAGGCGGACACTAAGACACCGTACCAGTAACCATAAAACAAGGGTCTAGTCAGGTTCGTGCTCATCAGCACGCGTCTGTAGTACCCGACCATGTGTGCACACACTGACTGACTACACAATGTCAGGCCCTCTAGCTGGATTTTCTCCTGGACTGGACTCGAGCCGCTACAGGGGAGGCCCTACGGAAACTAGCCTAAAAACCATCTCTCTCGAGTACAGCTCTCGACAATGTAGTCGGTAAGTGTCAGCACCCAGTAAGCAACCGCTCTCAGCCTAGCCGGTAAGTGCATGACACCCAGGAAGCTGTGTAGCTCTCCACCTACACCCAGGTGGGTCGACACATGTGTGCCCAGGAAATTTATGACTAGTGGGGGCCACTAAGCAAATGACTTTCGACGGAAACCACCGGAACATAGATAGGCTACGCACAAGCCCTGTCATAATTAGCTCGGAACACAGGTGGCACGATGCCACCGGACCCTAGGCAGTCCACTAGACCTATTAAACCCAACGCCCCTTGAGTCACATGACTCAGGTCAAGGCCGTTGCACAGGGACGTCTCCATGCTATCAATCTGGCCTATCCCTAGGTCAGAAACCACGGTACAATATTTATTAGGGCGGCTCTGGACCGCCAAGCCTAATCCCTTCCAAAGGGTGGCTAAGAAACCCCACCAGCCCCAACTGGGTCATGAGACTCACAGTCTCAGGACATACACATGGCCCACATGGAAACCACTTTCTGGAGAAGCTCACGGCATGCGGGAATAGCCCTCCGCACTCATACCGATCCACGGTGACTCGATCTAGCGAATACACGAAAGCCCAGAACACGCGGGGTCACCCGGACCCTCAAAATCTATGGGCATGCTAATCAAGGTAAAACGGTACCTCCGAACACCTAAAAACATGGTCACGGTATCCATGGGGTGTCCGGGACATCCACGGGGCCAAAGGTCCACCATTGGGTCTCAATCGGGTCAACCGGGGGCCAAAACGGGCCAAGTGGGGCAGATTGGTCGACCAACGCCCTGGGGTCGGTCGACCAATGGGGCTGGGTTGATGCAGCCCACGATAGCATGTGGTCTGCCCTGGTCGGTCGACCGGCCCAGGCAGGTCGGTCAATCGAACTGGGGCGACCTGCCCTGTTCATGGCGAACGCCGTTTGGTGGACCGAATGCACCCGTCGGTCGATCGAAAATGGCGGGAAACCCTCCGGACTCAACCCCGGAGTCCATTTCCATGCCCCAATCACCCCCGGGTGATGGGGAAAACATGGGGAACCCATTCCCCAGCTTGTAGACCACCTAGAGGACGCGTTTAAACCCCCAAAACATAATCGAATCGGAGAATTCGCCACTCACCATAAAATTATGCTTTTAATCCCCGACGTGAAATAAACCCCGCTCAGCTCACCTTGGCCTACCAAAATCGTGGGAAAAAAAGTACACGGGTTAGGGAACCATCCCCCTTCCTCCACTGATGATTATGAATGTCGAGCACTTCGTTCCATGGCGAAAACACCGTTAGAAGACCCGCCGGTGCCCCGAACTCTCGATGAATGTCACTGCCTCGATCCTCGTCCATCCTCCCCGCTCCTCGCCTCACGAGCCTCGCCACCTCGCCCCCGCCTTCCTCCGTCGGCTACCAGAGAAGAGAGGGAGAGAAGAGAGAGGGGGTTAAATGAAAGTGAGGAGAGAGAGGGGGTGGGTTGGTTTAAATAGGAAAAAATTCAGGATTTAGAAAATCTAGAAAATACAAAAATAGGGAAAAATACTTCCCATGATCCTCGAAGAACGCACACCATGTCTGCAACGTCTCAGAGCCTGACAACATGTCGGTTCACCCTACGCAGGGTTTCAATGGCTCGACAGGCAAAAACCCATGTAAATCACAAAACACCCTCCGGGACTCACGAAGGCGCTCCGAAACCCACGGATTCAGATTCAAAAAATCCGGGGCGTTATAGACATCACATGTCACAGCCCGGGATTCGAGCACCGGTAAACCAATAACCCAAACCTTGAACCGCTACCCACAAGTGGAAAACTCGTAAGGGAAAAGTTTTTGGTGTTGTGGGGTGAATGCCAATTAGAAATAAATACATAAATTAAATTCACATGATTTGAACAATTAATAACCGGAATAAATAAACATTTTATAGGAATTTAACATTTTAATATCGAGTCCAAGTCTACACAGTACAGCTAACAGAAGGAAGTACGTACACTGTAACAAGCCTACACTGGCCCTCGCAACTGGCATCTAGAATAGCTCAAGAGCAACTCTCTCACCCTGGTCCCCGTGGCAAGGCACCAGACCTGAAAAGAAAAGGGGTGAGCCTCATCTCATTGGCTCAACAGGGGTCCCGCGGAGTCCTACCTAAACACAAACACAGTAACGAAAGCAAAAATAACCACAATTAATATAAAATGTAACAAGACTAGCAGGTAACTACAACAAAAGCTACAACAGTCTACGTAGCTGTGAAAACACGGTGAGGGCGAACACCACTCAACCTACAGTGGAATCACAACATCCACAGCTACTCCGTGAACACTGCGAACAGAGGTCAAACCCTCGAACACAGGAACAACACAGCTACACTAAAGAAAACTCATGACACCCTAGTCGTGTAGAAACCTCAAATCAGAAACCTTAGTCTCAACCTAGGAGGGAGCCACGACCTCACCGCTGAAGTCCCGCGATCAATGACACCCAAGAGGGGGGTGAATTGGGTGTTTAAAAACTTTTAGCAAAATCTTTCCCAATTCAAACAAGTGTGAAAAATAGCTGAATGAAAATATAGATCTATATGTAAACACTTAGATCTAATAAAATCTATCACACTCAACCGATCTTAGGTACGGTGGCGGAGGTGAAAATCCAAAGATTCTACTCACGCAAGATGTTATCTTCCTGACAAGGTTTGTCTTGTCGATCCGAACCCACCTTTTAATATACCCGAGATTTAATATGAGAATGATAAATTATGCTAGATTTAACTCAAACAAAATAATCAAATAGATCTACGTGTGTGCTGCACAGAATGGAGATAGAAGAAAAAGAATAAACCACACTATGGACAGTGATTTTTAGGTGGTTCGGATGCAACAACGGCAACCTACGTCCACCCCTCACGATCTGTGAGGATTCACACACTGTCTTGCAAACGATTACAAGATCAACACACTGGTGCGGACACCAGAGCGATCGAGAAGCATGAGTCGGCAAGCCGTCGGTAACGAACGCGCAACACCACTCGAGCTACACCGGCATCCCTATGGCTTGGAGACAATCTGGAGTCACCGTCTTGAGTCCTAGTATTTTTACTGTTTATGGGGTTTTTATTTGGTGTGTAATGTGTTCTTATTTGATTTTATTTGGGTTTAATATAGTGTAATTAGGATAAATAAATAGGTTTCTTTATAAAAGGGCCACCCTGGCCCCGCGGGCCCCCCTCACCCTCTTCCCCATTGGGCCACCTAACTTCTAGGGACCCATAGGGGCTGGCCCATTGTCCACCTTGGATTTGGACCATTGGACCAAGAGATAAAAAATGCCATTTTCCTTCTTAAAGGGGGCGCCCCCTCTTTTGTCTCCATTAGGCTTATTTTTTTATTTAGCTTTGACCACATGGGGAAAAATGGATTTTAGCATCCCTAATGTACCCCTCCTTAACCTTAGATCTGAGGGTAAGGTTGGTCATTTACCTAGGGTTCCCATTTCATATAAAAGACTTGTATTTTCTATTTTCACCACAATTAATACAAAGAATTCAGTCATTTTTGCTCCCAAGGCCAAGGCCGCCCCTCTCTCTCTCCTCTCCCTCCCCTTACAGCTGTGAAGGCTGCTCATCTGAGGTGTGACTCCTTCCCTATCCGTGTGTGAAGCTCAGTGCCGCCACCGCCGTCGCCATCGAGCCGCCGTTGCATCGCCATCGAGCCGCCGTTGCATCGCCACCGCCGCTTCGCCGGAGATCTGTCCTCACCAACCAACAAGCCAAAGGCCGATTTTTAATTCCCAACTCCTAGATCTGTTGGATCTGCAATTTTTATGGTGAGTTCCCCTTGTAGTTCCCACATCCCAAACCAATTTTCACATTTTTCCCCATCATTTTCCCTCCTTCCCACTTTAATTCCCACTGCCTACACAGTCTGCCCTGTGCAGATATGTGCCACAGCAACTCTGTTGTTCCCTTGTTTGATCCCTTTTCCAATTTCAGAATGAGCTAAAATTTGGATTGGAACTTCTGTCCACCAAATACCTCTTCCCCAATTTGTTTCACAATCTTTAGAGTCTGTTTACCCCTCCATAAAATCTCTGTAAAAATTGATGTCGATTTTGTCCTGTGCAGTCCAGATCCGACCCCTTCCACCATAAAATCCTTTCCCCCACCCAAACCACCTCTGAAAATTACAAAAAAAATATTCATGTGTTTCTTACCTTCCCTTTTGTCTACCATAAAATTTCCCGATCCCAGATCCACCATTAGCCCTTTGGTCAAACCGCAATCTCAGGCAGATCCCAGTCTGCCCAGACTGTTCTGGGTCTGTAAGTCAGCTGGTTTGAAATTTCACCGAGGAAAATACAGGGATAGAACAATTCCTATAACAATTGGTGTTTGAAGACCTTTGAAGTAGCTTTGCAACGGCGCCAGTCTCGCGTCGGTCTGACGTCGGGACTGATCGCAACAGCCGATCTCGTCAGGTTGCGCAACCCAAAAACTACAGAATAGGCTCGGGACAACACCTTCCAACGCCCGATGATCAGAGCCACCCCGCCTCCCACCAGGTGCTCTAGCCTGGACGCTTCCCATGGAGCGATTCTCTGAGCGTCCCCTTTACAACGGGACCAACCCCGCCCAGTTCCATCGTCCGAGCAGCACGTGGGCCCCACAACCCACAGCACGTGCCGTCCGGTCAGCACCAAATCGTGACCTTTCGGCACCAACGGAGCGAATCAAAATGCTGCCCATCAACCCAACTTCGATACTCTCGTCCCCCACATGTTACCTATTACCTCCCTGCGTGTAGTGGGTTTAAAATTTGTAATTCAGCGATAATTGTTTAACCGGGAGTATGAATTTGGCCGGGGTTGTCTTCCCCACGCCCGGAGCGTGGAGGTAACAATCTCTCCTCCTTGGCATTTGCTTACTTAGTATATGATTATATGCCGCTGCATGAGTGCGTTAGAATTCTAGCTTGTGAAATCAATTTTAAATCACCGCTGTGAGAGCGAGAGTTAACCCGTCCCGTGACTCGATCCGAGCACAGAAGTGAGTTTGACCACCCTTGACTCTGTCGGTTTCTCAACCGCGCGGATCTACGTTTCCCTCGCTTGGGACGACGAGTGAGCTCGCATTTCTGTTTAAGGCATATATCCCATAGGAGCTCTTCGTGTCGATCCGAGGTAGCTATAATGGTCGTGTAGTCACTGGTCGCGTCGTCCAATTTGTCACGTCGTCACCTAGAGTCTAAGGTTCGCATCATTTGGCATCGAGTCCCTTATTCGTCCCGCATCAGTTTTGGTATCAGAGCGAGTTGAGTCTAGGGTTGTCTAAGTCTTAGGTGTTGCATTTGCATTCCTGATGTGACACAAATAATGCAGCAACCAAAAGACCTTTGGACTTTATTCGCAACAATCAACAAGGTTGAGAGCAACTTGAGAGTCGCCGTTACACCGCACACACCCGTTTCCCGCGGTGACTCGATGATGCCGAGCCGAGGTAGTGGAGAAAGCCCCTGGCTGGTTAGAGAACCAGCACCACTAAAGTTAACCCTCCCGAAGATAGGAAGCCCACAAACAAGGGCAGCCGGGTGCCTTGGGGGCACTAGGACACTCCTCTCACTAAGGCCACGGTGACCACACAAGGGTGGTGGTTCCGAGATCGGGCACTCTCTCACCAACCAGCGAATAAGTTTTGCAGATATTAAATGAACAAGAATAAGGAGCAAGGGTAGAGCTCACCTGGTTGGTTTGAAGAAACCAACCCCGAACGGAGACGAGGGCGAGCGGGGAAGTGTGGTTCCCCGCACACTGCGCCGATGAAGCTTGAGCTGTTTATTACAAACACTACTCCTCACACAGGAGGGTTGGACTAGGGATGGGGAAGTAAAGTTTACATGCAAACACTACCTCCACGCAGGGACGGGCGGCCAGGCGGGAGGGGAAACTCGCCGAAATCGTGGGAGAGGAAGCCGATGTTGAATCTGCTCGCTTGCTGTGAGAAGCGATAGGAAGCCGCTGTTGCAATCGTAGCTCCTGCTCAGGAATTTTTCTGACGACGAGAGCAGGGGGAAATTCTTTGTAACAGGAACCAGGACACCTCTGAATTTTATTGAATTCTTCTGATGTCGTCGCTGGCCACGGCGGGGGTTTGAATAGGGCGATGGAACTTGGGGTTGACAGCTTCTGTTCTGATGCAGCAGGTTGCAGAGATTGCTCCGGTGGCCCCCGGACTCCGAATCACAAACCGTCAGGGTTTCAGGAACCGTGGACAATCCCTCTGTGCTGCAAAACTGACGGGGAAGCCGTCCGATGTCGGGGTGGACTGGGGTACGCCAATGAATGTGAGCTGGTTGCTGCAGACTGGGAAAGGCAGACCCGCGCGACTGAAGGGGAAAAATCGGAACGTTGGCTCCCGGACGCCGACTGTGGTTCCGCTGCCTGCTTCTGGTCGGAGACAAGTGGAGGAAGAACTTTGAAGAAGGGCCCTTGGTCGGAATCTTTCACTGTTAGTAGTGGTGCAGCGACGAACCGGGTTGCACAGTCTGGCCGCAGCAGCTACCAGAAACAAACAGTGGCTTGCAGAAGTTGTCCCGACCGATCCCGGATGCCAAATCTCGAACCGTCAGAGGTGCTGGATCCGTGGACGAGCCCTCTTCGCGGAAAAACTGGTGGGGAAGCCGTCTGAGGTCGGGGTGGACTGGGGGATGCCGATGAGTGGGGGCAGGCCACTGCCGACTGTGGGAGGCAGACCCGACCAGTCGAGGAAGAAAGACCAAAACTCTGACCTCCGGATGCCAAATGCACTCCCGCTTCTTGATCCAGAAAGAGGACTGGTGGAAGAAGATATTTGTAGAAGAACTCGCGGCTTGAATCTTCCACCGTCGGCCGTGGTGTAGCTTTGAACAGGGTTCAGGAACTCTGCTGATGGAGCTCTGCGCAGTCGGGGGAGATTGGCTCTCCCGGACAGCCCCGAACTCGGAACGGGATGAGATCACCTCGCCTGCGAAGATGACTGGACGCCCTTTCCATAAAGGTAAGGTACGCCCTCAGATGTCGCCGTGTGAACTCGGGGGAGCTTCTGCAAGACCACCTTCTTCTGCCACCTGCAGACGTGTCCAAATGAAGGGGATGGTGGTGGGGTTAGGTTAAGGGGGACTGGAGTTTGGTAATGGAGGGAAGGGTGGTGGTGATAGCAGATGGGGGAGGGTTGTGTGGGGGTGAAGAGAGGGGCGGAGCAGGTAGTATGGAGGTGCAGGAGAGTGGATGGGAGAGAGGGCCGAAGCTTGGAGAAGGGGGGGTGGAGGGGTCGGCCAAGGCAAGGGGGTGGGTGTAGATGGTGAGGGGTGGTGCGCAACTTGTGGTGGGGTGGGGGTTGGGATGGTCAAGGGATATGAATGAGGGTGTGGGGGAGTGGGAAGGTTGCTTGGGGAAGAGGGATGGGTGTCTTGGAGGTGGGGAAGGTGTATGGGGAATAGGAAGGGTTGCTTGGGAAGTGGAGGAAATTGATGAGTATTAAGTGGCCTAGGGGAGGTGAAGGGGTGGAGGGTGAGGTGGCAGCTGAGGTGGCAGGGGAAGGGGGAGGTGAAAGGGCAAGTTCGCCCAAGGGAGAGAGAGAGAAGGGGGGAAGAGAGAGAGAGGGGTTCGCCCCCTAGAGAGAGAGAGAGAGAATGAGAGAGCTAGAAAGAGAGAGGGGTGCACTTATGCTCAAATATTCAAATGTTCATTAACCTTCAAAAGAGGGATTGGGGTCCTATTTATAGGAAACCCACTTTTACATATAAGTCCCTGACTCTTAACACAATAATAGATAACCAAGGGATAGGGGGGGTGCGCCCATGGGCCTAGCCCAAGGAAGTAGGCCCAATAGTAAGCACCATAGCCTAATGAGACTCAACTTAGGGAAATGACTTAATAACCTAGGTACAAGACTCGAATAAAAGGCAAATTACATGAATATGACTCAAAATAAAGATAACAAGTGCACAAAGATGATCCTCAAGGTGCTGCAGTGAGCGGTGAAGTGATGGAGCTCAGGCCTGGATCTCAGCGGAGGGGGAGGGAGGTCCCGAGCCAGAGGGAATCGTGAGTGATGCCCTCATCAATTCCCCCGGGCCGCGAAGAGCTCGACTCTGTCGAGTAGGGGTTCTCCTGCTGTGATACTGCTCCAAGAGGTCGGGGTCCAACCGCTGGAGGTCCTCCCGACTCACCCATGCGTCATCCGAAGGGGGCCGTCCCTTCCACCTGACCAGGTATCGCTCATACGCCTTGCTCCGTGTATTGGTGACCTGTTCATCTAATATCGCTCCACTTTGTCACGCTGGTTTCTCAAGCTGGGTGGAGCTCTCTGAGGTGTGGGGGCGCTCTCAAGGGGTGGAGTAGGCTGGAGTTCCTCACTGGGTGTCACCGTGGGGCCCTTGTAGGGTACCAGGTCAGCCACATTGAATGTGGGACTTACTCCGTATTCTTCAGGGAGGTCTAACACATAAGCATTGGTGCCAAGTCATCTCAGCACCTGGAAGGGGCCAGCTCCACGAGACCTCAACTTTGATGTATTCCCAGGGAATAGCCTCTCAGTTCTCACCATCACAAAATCACCTACTTGGAATTCTTGGTGGCGGCGGTGGGAATCAGCTGACCTCTTGTAAATCTCATTGCTCTTGTTGATGTTTTTGCGAATATCCTCATGCAACTCTCTAAGGTGTTGTGCAAAAGACTCAGCAGTGATGGACACCCTAGCATGCGGGGGTAGGGGAATGAGATCTGTTGGCTTCCTAGGCTTGTAACCATGCACAGCTTCGAAGGGACTCATGCCTATGGACCTATTGGTGGAATTATTGTATGCAAACTTGGCTTGAGGTAGGATGAGATCCCAATTTCCAGGGCGGTCCTCAACAAGGCACCGCAAGAGATTCCCTAGGCTCCGATTGATGACTTCGGTCTGGCCATCGGTTTGAGGGTGATAGGCCGTGGAAAACTTAAGCAGGGTCCCCATTAGATGCCGGAGGGTCTTCCAAAAGTAACTGGTGAATTTGACGTCCCTATCTGAAATGATGGTCTTGGGCAGGCCATGGAGGCGGACCACCTCATCAAAGAACAGGCGGGCTACGTGGGAGGCATCTGAAGTCTTAGAGCAAGGGATAAAATGAGCCATTTTTGAGAACCTATCCACCACAGCATAGATGGAATCATGCTTCCTCTGGGTCCTAGGCAGGCCTAAGACAAAGTCCATACTCAAATCCTGCCATGGTCGGTCTGGGACAGGGAGAGGGGTGTATAGGCCAGTATTCTACTTTACTTGCTTGGCTGTAGCACAAGTACGACACTGCCCCACAATTTTGGCTACATCCCTTTTGAGACTTGGCCAGTAGAACTGTCCCTCAACCAATGCAATGGTTTTATGAACCCCAAAGTGTCCCGCCAGACCTCCTGCATGTAACTCCCAGACTAACAAATCCCGCAGTGAGGTTCGAGGTATGCACAGCTTATGGCCTCTAAAAATGAACCCATCCTCTAGGATAAAACTTTGGTGCTCCTGGAGTGGTTGGGTGGTCAAGAGGGTATGGACATGCCCAAAGTCAGGACAATTCGGATATTCTTCCTTGATCCTTTCAAACCCTATGACCTCCGCCCGAATGGTAGCTAGCAAGGAGATTCTCCTACTGAGCGCATCCGCGGCACGATTCTCGCTTCCAGCCTTATGTTTGATCACAAAAGTGTAGGACTGGATGTACTCGACCCATCGGGCATGCCGGGCATTCAGTTTCTGCTGGGAGTTGAGGTATTTTAGGGCCTCATGATCAGAAAATATGACAAATGCTTTAGGCAAGAGATAGTGTCTCCAATGCCGGAGGGATTGTACCACGGCATAAAATTCCTTGTCGTAGGTGGAGTATCTCATCCTGGCATCACACAACTTCTCACTAAAGTAGGCCACTGGGTGTCCTTCCTGGCTAAGGATCCCGCCAATTCCTACCCCAGAGGCATCACAAGTCACCTCAAAAACTTTGGAGAAATCAGGGAGGCATAAGACAGGGGCTTGGGTCATTCTCTCTTTGAGCTCTTGAAAGGCCCTAGATGCTGACTTGGTCCACACAAAGGTCCCCTTTTTGAGGCAGTCGGTGATAGGGGCTGTGACGGTGCTGAACCCATGGATGAACCTACGGTAAAAGGTGGCTAACCCATGAAAGCTCCGGACTTCATGGAGAGTGCGGGGCTCTGGCCAATCGAGGATGGCTTGGACCTTTTCAGGGTCCATGGATACCCCGTCGGTGGAGACAACATACCCAAGGAAGGTAATGGACTTTGTCATGAAGTGACATTTTCCCAAGTTGGCAAAGAGACTCTCCTTCCTAAGGGTGGTACAGACTTGCCTAAGATGACTGAGGTGGGCTTCCTTGGACTGGCTGTAGATGAGGATATCATCAAAATAGACTACCAGGAAGACTCCAATATAGGGCCTAAGGACCTCGGTCATAAGGCGTATAAATGTGCTTGGGGCGTTAGAGAGCCCAAAAGGCATCACCAGCCATTCATAGAGTCCATCTTTGGTTTTGAAGGTTGTTTTCCATTCATCCCCGAGCCTTATCCTTACTTGGTGGTAGCCACTCTTAAGGTCTATCTTTGAAAAAATGGTGGCTCCAGCTAGCATGTCTAGCATATCGTCAAGTCTAGGTATGGGGAACCTATATTTGACGGTAATCTTGTTGATGGCTCTGCTATCAATACACATTCGCCATGTCCCATCTTTCTTTGGTGTGAGGAGGGCTGGGACAGCACAAGGACTTTTACTAAGACGAAGGAAGCCTTTTCTAATGAGTTCCTCCACTTGTCTCCTCAGTTCAGCATGTTCAGTAGGGTTGAGGCGATGGTGGGGAAGGTTTGGGAGGGTGGCCCCTGGGACAAGGTCAATAGCATGTTGGACATCCCTCATGGGTGGCAGTTGATCGGGGAGCTCCTCGGGGAACACGTCCTTGAATTCTTCTAGGAGAGGGTGTATTTCCACGGGATGAGGGTTGGAGGGGGTGGATTCCCCTAGGCATATGACCACAGCGTATATGGGTGTTCCGAGAGCTACCTCTTCCTCGAGTTCTTGTTTAGTGATGAGGTGTAGGCCTTTGGTGGGACTCTCATGGGTGGACAGTTGGCTTGTTGGTTGGGTTGGGGGTGATGGGACCCCTGGGTTTTGAGGTGGTGTGGGGAGAATTCCCTTGGAGGGTGGGTCCTTTCGGGGTGGGGAAGGGTTGAGGCGAATGGTCTTCCCCTTGTGTTCAAAGGTGCACGTGTTTGTTTTCCCATAGATGGTAGCATTAACATCATATATCCAAGGTCTCCCTAGCAGGATGCTTCCTACAGCCATAGGTATGATGTCACACCATATTTGCTCTTGGTAGGATGAGAAGGTGATGGGGATAAGACAACATGTGTTGACGGGTAGGGAATGGTTGTTTATCCATGAGACACGATATGGTTTGGGGTGGGGTGTTGGGGTAAGTCCTAGGAGCTTGACGGTGTCCGGGGACACGGCATTGACACAACTTCCGTTGTCTAGGATAACCTTCCTAACATGGTCCCCGATTTTGATGAAGGTGTGAAAAATGGAAGTCCTCCTCCAATCATTCTCTTGAGGTTGGGTAAGGGTGCACCTTATTACTCCTAAGTGGGTGGAGTGGGGATCATCTTCTACACCTTCCTCAAAGAATTGCTCATCGTATTCCTCTTCCCACTCTAAAGTAGCCTCGTGTTCCTCAATAGTATTCTCATGGGTTTCTTGGGATGTGGTAGGTCCGCCCTCAATAACAAGGCTCGACATCCCCTTGGAAGGGCATTGGGAGGCTATGTGGCCATAACCATGGCACTGAAAACATTTGATCGTACTACTCCCTGGGGTCTTCCCTTTGGAGGCTTCCTCCCTTCGGGGAGGAGGGTTGAGTGGAGTGGTCTTTGTGGGGGTGGGAGTGGTTGGTTGGGGGTAGGGCCGAGTGGGGGTTCCCCCACTGGGAGGAGGTGTTCTTAACAGAGGAGGCAGGTTGGGACGGGGTCCCGGGCCCTTGGGGGGGGCAAACCTTGGGTTCCTAGAGAATCGCTCTACATCACGGGCTATTTGATAGGCAATCTCCAAGCTATGCACTTCCCTCATAAAAAGCTCCCGTTTGATGTGGGGAAGGAGACCATTCCTAAACCGGGATAAAGTGACGGCTGGGTCTTCGACCACACCACACCTTAGGAGATATGAGTCAAATTTCTCAATATACTCTTCCACGGTCTTTCCCTCTTGGGTAAGGCTTTGCCATTCATCAAGGAGAAGTTGGCTATAGGAGATGGGAAGATATTTATTCCTAAGTTGATCTTTCATGTCTATCCAAGTGTCAATGGGTTCCTCACGCCTGATCCTCCTTTGGCTTTCTACCTTTAGCCAATAGGTCTTGGCTAGTTTAAGAAGGTGCATCTTGGCCAACCTAACCTTTCTCTCCTCGGACATGGGGTACCAATCAAAGTATTGGTCCATGCCATGCTCCCATTCTTTATAGGTACTAGGGTTATGAGACCCATCAAAATTAGGAGCTTCCACTTTGATCATTCTTAGTAGGAAGTCATCCGGATCCTCATGTGGTCGCCTCTCATGGTATCGAGGTTGTGGGGCTCTCTCTTGCTCACGATACCACTCATCATCTAGATCTTCCCTCTCATGTTCAATCCGCGGAGGAGGAGCCCTTTGGGCATGGTTCCTAGGTGGGGCCCTAGCTTCTTCTAATCTCTCTAATCGGATGGAAATTCCATTCATTTGCTCCGTGAGGATTTGGATGGCAGCCTCAAGTCGATCCATAGGAGTTTGGGGAGCTTCCCTAGGGATGTTTTGGTTGCCTTGGAAATTGGGATCCATAGGTGGATCGGAAGTAGAAGGATCGGTCCGGTATATGGTACCCCTACGGGTGGACATGCACAAAGACAAGGTGACCGGTATGGGATGGCAATGCAATTGTCCTAGGACCTAGGCTTGTAGAGACAAGTCTAAAACTTGCTCTGATACCACTTGATGTGACACAAATAATGCAGCAAGTAAAAGACCTTTGGACTTTATTCGCAACAATCAACAAGGTTGAGAGCAACTTGAGAGTCGCCGTTACACCGCACACACCCGTTTCCCGCGGTGACTCGATGATGCCGAGCCGAGGTAGTGGAGAAAGCCCCTGGCTGGTTAGAGGACCAGCACCACTAAAGTTAACCCTCCCGAAGATAGGAAGCCCACAAACAAGGGCAGCCGGGTGCCTTGGGGGCACTAGGACACTCCTCTCACTAAGGCCACGGTGACCACACAAGGGTGGTGGTTCCGGGATCGGGCACTCTCTCACCAACCAGCGAATAAGTTTTGCAGATATTAAATGAACAAGAATAAGGAGCAAGGGTAGAGCTCACCTGGTTGGTTTGAAGAAACCAACCCCGAACGGAGACGAGGGCGAGCGGGGAAGTGTGGTTCCCCGCACACTGCGCCGATGAAGCTTGAGCTGTTTATTACAAACACTACTCCTCACACAGGAGGGTTGGACTAGGGATGGGGAAGTAAAGTTTACATGCAAACACTACCTCCACGCAGGGAGGGGCGGCCAGGCGGGAGGGGAAACTCGCCGAAATCGTGGGAGAGGAAGCCGATGTTGAATCTGCTCGCTTGCTGTGAGAAGCGATAGGAAGCCGCTGTTGCAACCGTAGCTCCTGCTCAGAAATTTTGCTGACGACGAGACCAGGGGGAAATTCTTTGTAACAGGAACCAGGACACCTCTGAATTTTATTAAATTCTTCTGATGTCGTCGCTGGCCACGGTGGGGGTTCGAATAGGGCGATGGAACTTGGGGTTGACAGCTTCTGTTCTGATGCAGCAGGTTGCAGAGATTGCTCCGGTGGCCCCCGGACTCCGAATCACGAACCGTCAGGGTTCCAGGAACCGTGGACAATCCCTCTGTGCTGCAAAACTGACGGGGAAGCCGTCCGACGTCGGGGTGGAATGGGGGACGCCGATGAATGGGAGCTGGTCGCTGCAGACTGGGAAAGGCAGACCCGCGCGACTGAAGGGGAAAAATCGGAACGTTGGCTCCCGGACGCCGACTGTGGTTCCGCTTCCTGCTTCTGGTCGGAGACAGGTGGAGGAAGAACTTTGAAGAAGGGCCCTTGGTCGGAATCCTTCACTGTTAGTCGTGGTGCAGCGACGAACCGGGTTGCAGAGTCTGGCCGCAGCAGCTACCAGATACAAACAGTGGCTTGCAGAAGTTGTCCCGGCCGCTCCCAGACGCCAAATCTCGAACCGTCAGAGGTGCTGGATCCGTGGACGAGCCCTCTTCGCGTAAAAACTGGTGGGGAAGCCGTCTGAGGTCGGGGTGGACTGGGGGATGCCGATGAGTGGGGGCAGGCCACTGCCGACTGTGGGAGGCAGACCCGACCAGTCGAGGAAGAAAGACCAAAACTCTGACCTCCGGATGCCAAATGCACTCCCGCTTCTTGATCCAGAAAGAGGACTGGTGGAAGAAGATATTTGTAGAAGAACTCGCGGCTTGAATCTTCCACCGTCGGCCGTGGTGTAGCTTTGAACAGGGTTCAGGAACTCTGCTGACGGAGCTCTGCGCAGTCGGGGGAGATTGGCTCTCCCGGACAGCCCCGAACTCGGAACGGGATGGGATCACCTCGCCTGCGAAGATGACTGGACGCCCTTTCCAGAAAGGTAAGGTACGCCCTCAGATGTCGCCGTGTGAACTCGGGGGAGCTTCTGCAAGACGGGCCTTCTTCTGCCACCTGCAGACGTGTCCAAATGAAGGGGATGGTGGTGGGGTTAGGTTAAGGGGGACTGGAGTTTGGTAATAGAGGGAAGGGTGGTGGTGATAGCAGATGGGGGAGGGTTGTGTGGGGGTGAAGAGAGGGGCGGAGCAGGTAGTATGGAGGTGCAGGAGAGTGGAGGGGAGAGAGGGCCGAAGCTTGGAGAAGGGGGGGTGGAGGGGTCGGCCAAGGCAAGGGGGTGGGTGTAGATGGTGAGGGGTGGTGCGCAACTTGTGGTGGGGTGGGGGTTGGGATGGTCAAGGGATATGAATGAGGGTGTGGGGGAGTGGGAAGGTTGCTTGGGGAAGAGGGATGGGTGTCTTGGAGGTGGGGAAGGTGTATGGGGAATAGGAAGGGTTGCTTGGGAAGTGGAGGAAATTGATGAGTATTAAGTGGCCTAGGGGAGGTGAAGGGGTGGAGGGTGAGGTGGCAGCTGAGGTGGCAGGGGAAGGGGGAGGTGAAAGGGCAAGTTCGCCCAAGGGAGAGAGAGAGAAGGGGGGAAGAGAGAGAGAGGGGTTCGCCCCCTAGAGAGAGAGAGAGAGAATGAGAGAGCTAGAGAGAGAGAGGGGTGCACTTATGCTCAAATATTCAAATGTTCATTAACCTTCAAAAGAGGGATTGGGGTCCTATTTATAGGAAACCCACTTTTACATATAAGTCCCTGACTCTTAACACAATAATAGATAACCAAGGGATAGGGGGGGTGCGCCCATGGGCCTAGCCCAAGGAAGTAGGCCCAATAGTAAGCACCATAGCCTAATGAGACTCAACTTAGGGAAATGACTTAATAACCTAGGTACAAGACTCGAATAAAAGGCAAATTAGATGAATATGACTCAAAATAAAGATAACAAGTGCACAAAGATGATCCTCAAGGTGCTGCAGTGAGCGGTGAAGTGATGGAGCTCAGGTCTGGATCTCAGCGAGGGGGAGGGAGGTCCCGAGCCAGAGGGAATCGTGAGTGATGCCCTCATCAATGCCTTTATTCGGTATATCAAAAGGTGTTCCCGGAACGATAGGTTACGTCTATCGGGATGGTAGCACATTTACGTGAGGGGATTTTCGGATCCCGCAACTCCGCTAAGTATCGGATATTGGTTAAGTCTAGGTTCATCTCTGTGTATCCCAGTCACTCTGTATTTTGCATGCCCACCCGTAGAGGTACCCAATACTTACCACCACCACCTATGGCGGATCCCCAAGCCCGTAGTTCCGATGAGCCTTTGGTGGCCGAGATGTTCCGATCTCTAATAGATCGATTCGATACGCGTATGGATGGGCTTAGTACGTGTGTAGATGGCATAGGTATGCGCCTGGAAGGGAGAATGAAAGCCTTAAAGGATCGGGCCGAAGCATCGGACCAGTCTATCCAGGGTCTGGTGGGGAGAGTTGCTGTTTTAGAGAGGGCCCCGGTTGAGGCATAACTCGCGCCGACAAATGGCCAACAGGAGCCAGTTCAGCAACTTGCTACTCCAAGGGCTCAAGGGGTATATGATAGAAGGCAGTGAGTGCCTGAGGTGGATGACTATGCATCCGATAATGAACCTAGGGGTTATGGTCGTGACCGACGAGCCCAACGACGGAATCGTGATTATGATGACGACGACCGCGTTCTTAGGAACGTGCGTGCGGACCCTCTCCTTTTTGATGGGTGCTTAGACCCAAAGGTCTATTAAGATTGGGAGGCTGGCATAGATCGGTACTTCGAGTGGTTTGAGATGACGGACAACCGAAGAGTTCGCTACGCAAAGATGAAGTTGCAAGGGCAGGCGCAAACCTATTGGACTAATGTGGAGAGCCTATTGATGCAGCGACATCAACCCCAGATCGGTACTTCGGATGACATGAAAATCAAATTGTGGCAGAAGTGCCCTCCTGCCACATATCACCAGCGTCTCATAGATAAATGGCAAAGTCTCACCCAAGGGAACCAATCCGTGATTGAGTACACCGCCGAGTTTGATGCGTACTATTTGCGGTGTGTAGTTAAGGAAGAGAGCACCATGACCATCTCGCGCTTTCGAAGAGGTCTGTGGCCAAACTATCAATATGATCTTTTCCGCCGCAATTGGACCACTTTGGAACAAGTGTATCAGGTTGCTCTCGAATTGGAGCAATTCGAGGTCGAGTTTGAGCCTACCCAATGGTTGGGACCCTTCCCTCTTCGTAGTGTCGAGCCCCGCGGATCTTCAGGCGCATATCAGAGGTCCCCCATGGCCCGACCTCAAGAGCCCACCTGTCCGGAGCTATTCGCTCCAAGGCCTCACCCTCCCCCACCGAGGGATCTTCCTCCTCGACCCCAACAACCTGCACCCATTGTTCATCCACCGGCACCCGCACCTCTTGCCCGTCCCCTGTTGCCTACACCTCCCGTCCGTCGGGAGGATAAGGGTAAGGGACATTTAATCGGGGACCCTAGTGGATCACGGTAGTAATTTTTTCGCTGCAATGGGTTTGGCCACTTTGCAAACCAGTGTTACACTCGTCAATCTCTAGTCATTGGGGAAACACAGGTCGGGGAAGCCTCATCTTCTGGGCTTGTGTCAGTCAGCTATGAGGTAGAACAGGAATTAGCTGAAGAATTCTTTGAGAATGAAGATGATGGCCAGGATGCCCAGCATCAAGACGATACCCATTTGGGGGTCGTCAGGTGTATTCTTACCCAGCCACAGGCCACTGATGACTGGCATCGGACCACTATCTTTTATACATACTGTAGGCTGGGCGGGAAAGTTTGTAAGGTGATTAACGATAGTGGGAGTTGTATCAATGCAATCTTCACGGGCACTGTTTCTCGTCTTGGTCTTACTCCCGTGGACCATCCTTGCCCTTATCGAGTATCATGGGTGGATTCCACCTCCATTCCGATCAAGCTGCGGTGTCTGGTCCCACTGTAGTTCCATGCCTACCGTGATGAGATCTGGTGTGATGTCCTCCCCATGGAGGTGGGCAGTATTATTCTTGGTAGGCCGTGGTTGTTTGATCGGGATGCCACGCACCATGGCCGGCCGAACACCTATACCTTCGACCATGGTGGCCAACGGATTACCCTCCATCCCTCTCAGCCCAAGAGTCCTTCAGTTAGGGGTCCTACTGGTCCTAGTACCCCGGAGCCTTCTGTCCCTAGACCCAGTACCCCATCCCCAGCTCGGGCCATGACCGTTACCTCTAGCACAGGCGATCCCCCGTGTAGGAGGTTGATGATGATTAGCTCTCGAGAGATGGAGCGGGAAGCTAGTTGTCACGCCCCGAAGCGATAGCAGCGGAACGTGTCGTTTGCTCGGAACGTGACAGTTAAACAGTCATGTCAATCAGAGCATAGTCATTTCCACAAAACACAATTTTGACAAATAATAAATTTCATTTCAAATATAAGTTCTGAAAAGACTCAATAAAGAAAAACTATAAGGAGACATAAGACGCAAGATAACCAGACTAGACGGTTCATCTAGATGTCAGAGTTCTCTTCACTCTTGCCCTTGCCCATCATGTTCGGTCTCGTGGTCACTAAGGTAATTACCTGAAAAACATTGGAAAACGTAGGGTGAGCGAACGCTCAGTAGGACTTAATATCTCATGCTCCAAGCTAGCTTTAAGTCAATTATAGTTTCACATGCGCATGCAGGTCATGCAAGATATAGAAATCGAGAACTATAATGACACGAGATAAATTCAAGAACTATATAAAAAAAAAGAGTAAGCAAGATGCTAGATACACTCATAAAGAGTAAGGACAATGACAATCAAGAGAGTATAGCAAGAACTTTCATGTCAGAACATCAAGTACTTATCATAATGAGGAAACAATAACAATCATCCCTCTATGACGAACAATATCACGAGGGCGGTTAATGAAACTAGCACAATATTCTCTCTATGACGACATTATCATGAGAGCTTTCTTGTAGTTAGCACTGTGGAGGATTGCCAAGACACTAAGGGAATATCACGACGATATGATAACCCCTCCAATAAGGTAATTCAAGATCTTTTCATGATGAACAATAAGTTGTGGAAAGATGCACTATGATGGTAATTACACCCGATCATCACTATCACGAAAGCGTTTGCACATCTAGCACTACATAGGATTGTGTACTATGATAGCAATTACTCCCGATCATCACTATCACGAGAGCGTTTGCACATCTAACACTACATAGGATTGGCCAATGCACTAAGGGGAAAATCACGACGATATGACCGCCCCTCATGGAAATAGCACTAGGTAGTATTTGGTCGCACACTTAGGAGTTCTCACGACTGTATGATTGCCCCTAAACGCCAATAACCGAGTTGGTGAATGCCAGCACCCGATCATCGTATACCGGTAACGTTTGGACTTTGCCTCGCCCAATAGAGTCAGATCAGGACCCGTAGCATTTAAAATGTCATTTTAGTGGGACCCATAGCCCCTGACATTTAGTCTAGACTAATTCCATATTAATGGCCAAGAATTTCAAGGATCAAGCATGTAAGAATATTAAGATAGATTTCACTGAACATAGAGTTCAAGGATAGAACTTGTAATAAGGATGATATATCAATAAATCATATGAAAACCATGGCATTCTGGAAATCTGGGTGATTAGGTACAACCAGCTCAGTCGGCCTTGAGGGAATCCAAGACTGCGAGGAGACTTACGGAGGTCCCAATGACTAACTTACCAGTCCGAAGGAATGAAATATCCAACGGAGGGCTCGTATGTCACCGAGAGTTGAGGTGTATAACATGAACCAATCATGAAACAGGGACTCCATCTACGGACGTGAGATGAGAGTGCCAAAAGACCCAAGGTATGGGTCATAACCGGAAGAAAACGGTGAGAACATGAATGCGTTAATTATAAAATTTATGTCCATCCAATTCTATAATTAACTATAATTAAATAAATTTATATTAATTGACGTCTGTGAGTAGTGTCATTTATTAATTAGCATCCTCTTGGAGGGACATTAATTCTATGATTTTTAACTTAATTTATTTAACAAGAATTCACGTCAATATCTATTTAATTGAATAATTTTAAAACATACATTCAAAGACACATTTATTTATATAAAATAATTTAGAGAAATAGAATATATGATAATTAAGAGAAAAATTAAAAGATTCCAAATATATAATTTTTTTATAATTTTCTGTTACATATCTTAATAGATATGAATTTTCAAAGATATAGTTACAAATATATACATATATATATATATAATATATATATATATATATATATATATATTAAAGATATGACGACATTGTAAAATATCGTCAAAATGAATCAACGACATTCTCAATGTCGTCATTTCAAAAATATAAATTCTAACTTCTTCAAACCTCCGGTTCTCGACGTACACACGTCGGAATCACGCGTTCTATATATCGAAATGACGGGCTCGAAAAACTCTACCTAATCGGGTGTTAAAAATAATTTTTCGTTGAGAGATGAGGGATCTTGAGATAGGAGGCACGAAAAATGGTGCAACCACTCTTACTACCTCGGTCACCTCCCCAATAATACACCCATAAAATTTCATGGCCAAAGGACACTATGGCGTCCCCAAACAGGCCATCAACATAAAAATATATAACTATGGTACTACGGTAACCATTGCAATTCGCCTTGTAACTATTAGAAATTCATATATCTAATAGAGTTAATCATTAACAGGTTAACACACCATATAATCACATGAAAATTTACAGTAAATTTTAGGGATTTCAAAGATATATTTTTCTAGAATTTTAATTATATGATTACATGATTACAAAATATTTAATCATGATTTACTTCTATTCACTTAATGATTTTCTACTTAAAGCATGCAGGAAGTCATGGCATCAAACGTATAAAAACATGCAGGATGATTAATCAGATTTGACTTGGGAGATTGCCTACCACTTTGCGTTGATGTTCTGACAGACAAATAAAAGAAGAAGAAGGATGATGATGACGGCAACTGCTGCAGCTTCCTCTGTAACTACAATCAGCAAGACGAAGAAGGGGAATAAGAACTCTTCTTCTTCACGATAATAATAGCAGCCGTAACATGTACAAGGCAACGGCAGCAAGAGAGGCTTGTTTGTAGAAAAGGAGAGGAAGAAGAAGCAACGGCTTCTTTGCATCAATGGTGCAGGATCCCCCCTTCTCCATGAATGTAGCAGAGATTTGTTGATGGTTGATGTAGGGAACAACATGAGCAACGGCGTTAGCTGGCTCGTCGATGGAGGTTATTTATAGAGTGATGGAGTTTGAATCCTATTAGGAATAAGAATTTTCACGTAAAATAATCCTACTTTATCTAAAGCTTCCTTATGTAGATCTCCTAATAGGTATAAACCTTTCCCACGTGCAATTGCCTATTGCTTATTCACAGCCTCCTTCCAAATCTTCATTCGACGCCAACCCTAGTAAGTATCGAAGCCCATTTCTCCTATGCAAGGAGGAAGGTTCTGGTTCTTTTTATATATATTATATATCCCATTTTATCCCTTCGTGGTTGGTTTGGCTAAAGGCCCACTAAAGGCTTAACAATTGGTCAAACCCCATGTGTGTGGGTTAAAGTTATGTAAAGCCTAAATTGTATATGGATGAGATTTATAAATCATGATTTGTTTTGGGCTAAAAGAAATAAACAACCCACGTAGTTATAAATCTATTTATATATATATTTATATGTGATTTGGCTCATTGGCAATCAGTGGGCTGGGTTCCTAATCATCCTGGTCCATTGTGTGGTCCCCTTCTATAGGTATATGGGTTAAAGAGAATCATGGCTCCCTCACGTGAAGCCCATGAGGGTTAAAGGCTAAGGATGGTTCGGCTGTGGGTTGGACTTTGTTGGTTTAAGGCCTCATGAGTAGTTGGATAGGGCTTCTTTATGGGTATGGGTTGAGGCCCTTGTACATATATATATATGGTAAGGATTTAAGGCCCCCTTTTAATGTACGTGGCTTTATTTATTACATAGTTATGGGTTTTGGAAGTTTGTGTTATGGGCTTTGGTTAGGGCCCATTATGGTTTAGCATTCTCTGGGTTGGATTTTTATCATGTTTTAAGCCTTAAACCTTTATTAAGACTCACTAATTATACATGTTAGAATTTTAATGGGTTTTAGCTTATATTCCAGCGTCTTTGTTCACTTGTGAGTAGAACTCCATACGGGGATTTTATTTCCTAAAATTTTATTTATTTACCATTGTCTCAGGTATCAGAGTCGGGTTCGACCCTATGAAATTCTTTAAATATTTATATATATATATATATGGAATAAGGTCCCTTCTAAATATTTAAATCATATTTTAAATTTAAGCCATAATTAGATAAAAGGATATATTCAATTTCCATTACTCACTTATTTATTTTGGCTCTATTTATCGATATATATATATATTTTTATTAACCATAATTATTTCATGACTATTATTTATAGTTATTTTCATTTATTTCATATTTAAATTTTCAGGGTGCTACACCCTCCCCCACTTAAAAGAATTTGGTCCCCAAATTCATATGATTTCCTTCCCGAGCAGTGGGGTAAAATCACCATATCTAAAACATGTGTTCTAGCTAGATTATCCTCATAGTTGCAAGGCCTGGGTTAGTCCTTGGACCGTGCGTTGCATTTCTCTCCATTGGGCTCCTTCGGCGGCCATCTTAGTCTACAAAATGAGTTTTAAATAAATGATTAATCATATCTCTTGGTATTTATCTAACGCGGACGTAACATATTTTATTATTTAACCCAAAGCTCTACCCAAATCTCACATGGTTCCTATAGGATAACTGACAAGGAGAACTCAATCTAAGACTTAGACTAAATGACTTAGGGATTTAGAAAGCCTAGGCTTTGATACCACCTTCTGTCACTCCCCGAACCGATAGTAGCGGAACGTGTCGTTTGCTCAGAACGTGGCAGTTAAACAGTCATGTCAATCAGAGCATAGTCATTTCCACAAAACTCAATTTTGACAAAAAATAAATTTCATTTCAAATATAAGTTCTGAAAAGACTCAATAAAGAAAAACTATAAGGAGACATAAGACGCAAGATAACCAGACTAGACGGTTCATGTAGATGTCAGAGTTCTCTTCACTCTTGCCCTTGCCCATCATATTCGGTCTCGTCGTCACTAAGGTCATTACCTGAAAAACATTGGAAAACGCAGGGTGAGCGAACACTCAGTAGGACTTAATATCTCATGCTCCAAGCTAGCTTTAAGTCAATGACAGTTTCACATGCGCATGCAGGTCATGCAAGATATATAAATCGAGAACTATAATGACACGAGATAAATTCAAGAACTATATAAAAAAAAGAGTAAGCAAGATGCTAGATACACTCATAAAGAGTAAGGATAATGACAATCAAGAGAGTATAGCAAGAACTTTCATGTCAGAACATCAAGTACTTCTCATAATGAGGAAACAATAACAATCATCCCTCTATGACGAACAATATCACGAGGGCGGTTAATGAAACTAGCACAATATTCTCTCTATGATGACATTATTATGAGAGCTTTCTTGTAGCTAGCACTGTGGAGGATTACCAAGACACTAAGGGAATATCACGACAATATGATAACCCCTCAAATAAGGCAATTCAAGATCTTTTCATGATGAATAATAAGTTGTGGAAAGATGCACTATGATGGCAATTACTCCCGATCATCACTATCACGAAAGCGTTTGCACATCTAGCACTACATAGGATTGTGTACTATTATGGCAATTACTCCCGATCATCACTATCACGAGAGCGTTTGCACATCTAGCACTACATAGGATTGGCCAATGCACTAAGGGGAAAATCACGACGATATGACCGCCCCTCATGAAAATAGCACTAGGTAGTATTTGGTCACACACTTAGGAGTTCTCACGATTATATGATTGCCCCTAAATGCCAATAACCGAGTTGGTGAATGCCAGCACCCGATCATCGTATACCGGTAACGTTTGGACTTTGCCTTGCCCAATAGGGTCAGATCAGGACCCGTAGTATTTAAAATGTCATTTTAGTGGGACCTATAGTCCCTGACATTTAGTCCAGAATAATTCTATATTAATGGCCAAGAATTTCAAGGATCAAGCATGTAAGAACATTAAGATAGATTTCATGGAACATAGAGTTCAAGGATAGAACTTGTAATAAGGATGATATATCAATAAACCATATGAAAACCATGACATTCTGGAAATCTGGGTGATTAGGTACAACCAGCTCAGTCGGCCTTGAGAGAATCCAAGACTGCGAGGAGACTTACGGAGGTCCCAATGACTAACTTGCCAGTCCGAAGGAATGGAATATCCAACGGAGGGCTCGTATGTCACCGAGAGTTGAGGTGTATAACGTGAACCAATCATGAAACAGGGACTCCATCTACGGACATGAGATAAGAGTGCCAAAAGACCCAAGGTAAGGGTCATAACCGGAAGAAAATGGCGAGAACATGAATGCGTTAATTATAGAATTTATTTCCATCCAATTCTATAATTAACTATAATTAAATAAATTTATATTAATTGACGTCTGTGAGTAGTGTCATTTATTAATTAGCATCCTCTTGGAGGGACATTAATTCTATAATTTTTAACTTAATTTATTTAACAAGAATTCACGTCAATATCTATTTAATTAAATAATTTTAAAACATACATTCAAAGACACATTTATTTATATAAAATAATTTAGAAAAATAGAATATATGATAATTAAGAGAAAAATTAAAGGATTCCAAATATATAATTTTCTATTACATATCTTAATAGATATGAATTTTCAAAGATATAGTTATAAATATATATATATATATATATATATATATATATATATATATATATTAAAGATATGACGACGTTGCAAAATGTCGTCAAAATGAATCAACGACATTCTCAATGTCGTCATTTCAAAAATATAAATTCTAACTCCTTCAAACCTCCGGTTCTCGGTGTACACACGTCGGAATCACGCGTTCTATATATCGAAGAGACGGGCTCGAAAAACTATACCTAACCGGATGTTCAAAATAATTTTTCGTTGAGAGATGGGGGATCTTGAGATAGGAGGCACGAAAAATGATGCAACCACTCTTACTACCTCGGTCACCTCCCCAATTGAAATCCCGCGATCAATGACACCTAAGAGGGGGGTGAATTGGGTGTTTACAAATTTTAAGAGAACTTTTGGCCTTTTGTAAAATATGTGATAGAATGCTAGTTAAGAGATACCATAACTAAATGTGCACAGATTGGATTTATCAAACTTAGTGGATGATAATATACATAATGCAAGATATATGAAGATAAATCCGGAATAACAACAAACACTAACAATCATAAGAATGGAGGTAGAGGAAAAGGATCAAACCACATAAATCAAGCCATAGTGCACGGCGGATTTTAAGGTGGTTCGGATGCAACGATGGCAATCCTACGTCCACCCCTCACCAAACCCGGTGAGGCTTCACTCGGGGATAAATCCCCAAACGGAGACGACGCTCCAACCACACACGCAGGACGACGCCTGCCCACACACACGGGGACACACCCCAATACACACACACACACACACGGAGATGAGGTCTTCAACACGATCCAACAACCGGATCAACAAGACACACACACGCTGCGACAAGTGCAGCAAACCACACACTAAAATAACTGGATCTAAGTAGATCCACACACACACACACACGTAGATCTAGGAAGATCTACGCACACACGAATGGAACACAATAACCACACACAACCACGGATCCAACACGATCCACACACACACAGATTTTTTAGTTTATGTTGAACACAAATACAATACCCAAAACATAAATACGATGAGGCTTAGTTTAGAAAACTCCTGTTTTGGGTTCCCCTTGAATGCACGTTGCGGATCTTGAATGCATCTTCAATCTTCACTTGAACAACCTTCCTTTGATCTCTTCTTGAAACCCTTGCTTGCTTCTTGATTTCCTCCCCCTTGATCTCTCTTTATTGGTTGCTTGCTTCTTCACTTTGTAGGTGCTTGTTGGCTTCAGATATGCCTTCAATGGGTTGAGAATGGATGAAGAACACTTGCTACACAGAGTACTATTCACGGCTACAGTACCTTTCTTCTTCCTCTTTGGACAGCACCCTCTTGATCTCCCTTGAAGCCCTCTTGGATCCCTTTGCTTGCTTGCTTGCTTCTCTTCTTGATTGGAGCTTTGTTGGCTTCAGATTGAGCTTGAATAGCTTCAGATAGATGAAGGGATTGCTGGACGGAGTACTGTTCACACAGCTCCTCTTGCTCTTACAGCAGCTCACTTTCCCCCTTTGATGGCCTCTTTTAGATCTCACATGAAGTCCTTAGGGTTTTATGACCCTTTAGGTTTGTTTTATATTTCTTGAAGGGCCCTTGGACAACTCCTAGACCAGATCCATGAATCCTGGTGTATTGGGGGCAAAAGGATTAAAGAAATGGGGTGAAACCCCTCTCCTCGAGCTTGAAACAAAAGTCAACAAAAGGGGGCTTCGGGGCTGGCGATCGACCGGAGGGCATGGGGCGGTCGACCGGAACCTGTAAATCTTGGAGTGTTTCGTTTCTGGAAGAACCGGTCGACCGGAAAGGTAGGGGCGATCGACCGAAACCTATAAAACTTAGAATTCTTAGGCTCTGGCAAATCTGGTCGACCGGCCAAGGTGTGTTGGTCGACCGGAAACTCCTATACCTGAAAAATGGAAGTGTTAGACCAATGAAACATGTCCAAATGTCAAGAGCTTCATGTTCATATCAAAATCATGCTTTCTGGAATTGAATTAAACTTAGAATATGCTTTGAGCATTTCTAAATTGTGTTCCGGGGGCTGCGCCCCCGGAAACCCCCGCAAGGGGCGTTGCCCCCTCGATCCCCGCGACCTAACCGCGCAGGTCGATCCGCGGGCGAGGGCGCACAATGGCCAGAAGGGTTTCATGTGTAAGGTGCAAGAATGAGGTGTATTAATGACAGATGTATGACATATCCATGGTGAGATTGAAGCTTTAACAAGGTGAGTATCTTACCAAAGTCTCTTGACAGTAAATGATAAATATCACCTGTTTTGAATTGCAGAGGAGCAGGATGCTTATTCACACGTTTGGTTTACCAGGTGGCTACCATGAGTTTGATCCTGCAAGCAAAATAGTCAGGGTTAATACCATGCTTGTTCATATTAAAGAGGTTATGAAACCTCTTGCCTCTTGCAAACCCAACATAAACAACAAGATGAATGAACACAAACATCAAGAACATGTGTAATCAACCACAGGTTTAGTTATCATAATTAAAGCACACATTAAGTTTAGTTATCATCAAAACCATAACTTAACAAACACAACAGTCATCGAAACCAAAACTCAGTTTACAGGATCACGCCCCAACCGTTGCGCTAAAAGCTCGAGCTTGTAGCGAAGGCGGACCGTATTTCCTTATGGCATTGCAGAACCCCACACTATCGTGCTGTGGGCGGACATGAACGCACATGGACCCCATAATCCATGCGGCGGGATGGGTTGCCAACACACCGATGCCCCACGTGAACCCCATAATCCACGTGGAACAGCAAATCCCTAAGGGAGACGCTGGAAAATCCAACAATCTCCCCCCCAGCGGCACCTAGGGGATTTGAACCCCCAACCTCGCTCTGATACCAGTTTACAGGATCATGCCCCAACCGTTGCGCTAAAAGCTCGAGCTTGTAGCGAAGGCGGACCGTATTTCCTTATGGCATTGCAGAACCCCACACTATCGTGCTGTGGGCGGACATGAGGGGCTTCGCACATGGACCCCATAATCCATGTGGCGGGATGGGCTGCCAACGCACCGATGCCCCACGTGGACCCCATAATCCACGTGGAACAGCAAATCCCTAAGGGAGATGCTGGAAAATCCAACACCAATAACGCACCCATAAAATTTCATGGCCAAAGGACACTATGGCGCCCCCAAACAGGCCATCAACGTAAAAATATATAACAATGGTACTACGGTAACGATTGCAATTCGCCGTGTAACTATTAGAAGTTCATATATCTAATAGAGTTAATCATTAACAGGTTAACACACCATATAATCACATGAAAATTTACAGTAAATTTTAGGGATTTCAAAGATATATTTTTCTAGAATTTTAATTATATGATTACATGATTATAAAATATTTAATCATGATTTACTTCTATTCACTTAATGATTTTCTACTTAGAGCATGCAGGAAGTCATGGCATCAAACGTATAAAAACATGCAGGCTGATTAATCGGATTTGACTTAGGAGATTGCCTACCACTTTGTGTTGATGTTCTAACAGACAAATAAAAGAAGAAGAAGGATGATGATGACGGCAACTGCTGCAGCTTCCTCTGTAACTACAATCAGCAAGACGAAGAAGGGGAAGAAGAACTCTTCTTCTTCACGATAATAATAGCAGCCGTAACATGTACAAGGCAACGGCAGCAAGAGAGGCTTGTTTGTAGAAAAGGGGAGGAAGAAGAAGCAACGACTTCTTTGCATCAATGGTGCAGGACCCCCCCTTCTCCATAAATGTAGCAGAGATTTGTTGATGGTTGATGTAGGGAACAACATGAGCAACGACGTTAGCCGGCTCGTCGATGGAGGTTATTTATAGAGTGATGGAGTTTGAATCCTATTAGGAATAAGAATTTCCACGTAAAACAATCCTACTTTATCTAAAGCTTCCTTATGCAGATCTCCTAATAGGTATAAACCTTTCCCACGTGCAATTGCCTATTGCTTATTCACAGCCTCCTTCCAAATCTTCATTCGACGCCAACCCTAGTAAGTATCGAAGTCCAATTCTCCTATGCAAGGAGGAAGGTTCTGGTTCTTTTTATATATATTAAATATCCCATTTTATCCCTTCATGGTTGGTTTGGCTAAAGACCCACTAAAGGCTTAACAATTGGTCAAACCCCATGTGTGTGGGTTAAAGTTATGTAAAGCCTAAATTGTATATGGATGAGATTTATAAATCATGATTTGTTTTGGGCTAAAAGAAAGAAACAACCCACGTAGTTATAAATCTATTTATATATATATTTGAAGAGGCGAAATCTCGCGCTGGTTCCTGAGCTAGCTGGTAATCACCAAGATAATGAACTGCAAGACAGGGAAAAGGGTCAGAGGGCCCAGGGGGATTCCCTGGGGTAAAACTCTCCGACGCTCAAGTCAGTAGAGCAATGGTGGGAGCAGCGATAGGGAGGAGAAGGTGAGGGCGCGAGATCCCTCTCCACCAATGGGGTGAAGTGATCCTTGCTCAGGAGGTGGGGGTGGAACAATACCCTTCTTGACTTACCTTTCGCCGGAGGGTATCCCAGGTTTTTATAGTGCGCCGCCTTCTGGAGTCCTGCGAGCTGAGAGGTCTTCGGTGGAGGTTACGTCCTCGTCGTGGGCGTTGATGGCCTCATCGTGGGGGCGTTATCCTCGCGGGGAAACCGGAGCTCCTGGACTTCTTAGCGTTTGGCCCGCTGTGGACTCCAACGGCTGCACTGATGAACACTTCATCGGTCGTCCCGAGCTTAAGGGGGCCGGCCCTATCGGGCGATAGGCCTAGCTCGGTGAGGAGATGGGTCGGATAGACCGGCTAGCTCTTCCCCCCTTCGGGCGGAGGGGTAGCTCGTGCGCAGGTCTTCCTGTGACCTGACCGAGGCTCGGGCTCTCCGAGCCTTGGGGCCGCCTAGGAGAGTTGTTTCCTCGAGCATTGTTTTATTGGGCTTTTCCGAGTGGGCCCTGCGGGCTGTCACTTGGACGAGCTTGCCTCGTTGGGCCTTGTTGGGCCTAGTTGGGTCTGCTCTTTGAGTGGGCTACAGGAATCCCCCTCTCCACTTGTCCCCCTCCTACTCCCGAGCCAAGGAGGCTCGGTTGAGTTATTTTTTGAGGCTTTGGACCGGCGTGGCTCGGGTGGGTGGAATCCTGTTGGCGTGATGATGCCACGTGTAGCGGTCGCCTGGGCCCATAGTAATAATGATCCTGACGGATTTTGAAATGAAGGGGCCCCCTTTTTCTCGGAGGTTGAAACGGCGCGCCGCCTCCCGCGAGGGTTTATAGGCGTAGGGCACTGCTCGTTCCTCCCAGTCCTTTCAGGGTTATCGGCCTTTCCTCCATTTCTCTGCTTCTAGGGCTCCTTGATGCGCCGTGAAGATACAGCGGGGGAGCAAGCTCTCGCGGCGGCATTTGAGGAGCTGGCGCGTGTAACCGCGGAGGCGATCCGGCGGCTTCCTCTTCCTCCGGAGTCTTCGGGCTCTAGTGAAGGTTCTTCTTCCAGCTCGATGGCGGATCTGCGCTCGAAATCGAGCAGGTGAGGCGGGAGCCCGTCCCCAATCGTAGCGAGTTGGGGGAGGCTGACGTGAAGAAATTGGAGCATCAGTTTCGCCTGCCTCTCCGGTATAGCTTCGTAGCCGCTGCCCCATATGAGACGAGTTTGGACAGCCGCACGGGCCATATTTGTACTTTTCTCCTGGCGTGGAAGAGCGGATTCTGCCTCCCCTTCGAGCCTTTCATCTTGAAGCTTCTCAATTTTTTCGTGTTGGCGCCTGTTCAGCTGGTGGCCAACTCGTATCTCCTGCTTTCTGCCTTTCGGATCCTCTGCCGCCTGCAGGGGGTTCCCCCGTCGCTGGATCTCTTTAATTATTTCTTCGAGCTGAAGGCACATCCGTCGGCGGGGAAAGGCTTCTATTTTATCCAGGCGCGTAGGAATCGGAGTTGTATTCTGCTGGCGGTGAAGGATTCTTCGCACAAAGGGTGGAAGAGGCAGTTTTTCTGGGTGAACGCGGAAGCAGTGGACGAGTCCTGGAGGTGTCAGGTTATGCCCAACTTCCACCCGAATCTTCCCCCGCGCCAGGAGAGGTTCCCCGCCGACATGGAAGAGTACGCCGCTCTCCTGTTGACAAATCGCCGGTCGACTGAGGAGCTGGTGACGCTGGAGAACGTGGAGCGGTATCTGCTTACACAGCTCAAGCCATCAGGTGCCATTCTTCGGATTCTGCTGCGGGGTCGGAGGGTCGACTTTTCGTTTCCTAACCGAATCCTCTTCTTCATTGCAGACATCCGGCGGGAGCCCTTGGAAGAGGTCACCGAGGTCATCGATCTTGGGGATGATTCGGCGGCCGATGAGCCTGTTGCTCCCGCGGGTCGTTCCCAAGCCCGGGATAAGGGCAAGGGGGCGGCCTCCGAGGGATCTTCGCGGTCAAGCGGGGCGAAGCACAAGGACCCCCTGGAGGGGAGATTGCGGGAAGCCGCGAAGGCCAAGAAACGGGCCAAGAAGGCCGGCCATCCTACCGCCGCCGGGGGTGATTCAGGCTCGGCGGCGCTCCCCTCTCGGGGGCAAGATGGGGCCGACCCTTCAGGGCCAGCTCCCCCACCTACCAGGCGAGAGGGGGCCGAGGAGACCAGGGGCCCCTCAGAGGGCGGAGATAGGTCGGTTCTCCCCTCCCCGGGGATGGAGGGGACCGGTGCTGAAGTAGCCGACGTCGAGACCGGGAGACCGGTCGAGGTCGGCGATGTCTCGGGCGGCGAGGCGCGGGCCGAGACAGATAGGGATGGGGGTTCGCCCGCGAGGGCATCGCAGCCCCAAGTGCTCGAAGTTCCCGGTGCGGTCGATCCTGCGGCGTCGGTCGAGGTTGGGGATTCACCCGGAGAGGCGTCGCAACCCCAACCGACCGTGGTGTACGGGGCGGCCGGCCCCGTTGCTCGAGCCGAACCTTCTGGCGGGGCGTCCGGTGGAGAGCGGATCTCCATGTCGGAGGCCTTGGAAAGGCTCGGTGTTTCGGGCGACCTGTATCGGGTTTGCCGAGAGGTTGCCGCAAAGACGAGGGGGGGAGACAAGCGCTACTCCCCCTCCGGAGTCCTCGACGTCCTCATGAAGGGCGGCCTAGTCATGGCTCGGACGGCGGCCTTGATGGCGGAGACGTACGCTCGGGCGGAGGCGGAGCGGTCGAATCTCGCCTGGGCCCTCGGGGGGTGCGAGAGGAAACTGGCCCGCCTCAGCGAGGAACATGAGGGGCTCCGACGGGAATTCTCCGCGATCAGGGACTCGGCACGGGCGAGCCGGCTAGAAACCAAGGCGCTGACTGAGCAGTTGGCTAAGGCCCGGGGGTCGCTCGAGAGGAAAAGCAAACTCTTGGAAGAGGAGCGTCTGCGTCACCTCGAGCTGGACGGTCGCTGGGAGCTCGAACGGGCCGAGTTACTGGACCGGGTGGAGGTAGCGGAGCGCCTTCGTTCCATGGCTGAGGCGGACCGAGTCCGGGCGGAGAGGCGGTCGAGCGAGGCCGAACGAGGGATGGTCGCGGCAGAGGAACGCCTGGCGGGAGCAGAGGAGCGTGCGGCCGAGGCGGAGCGGGCTCGAGTCGAGCTCGTTGGAAGGACGGAGCAGATCGAGGCGGAGGCGGTCGAGCGATATAGAAGCTCGGACGCTTACTCAGCCGACCTGGAGAGAGCCACCCTACCATATTACGAGGTAGCGCTTCACCGTGGCGCCCGAAAGGGGTTTAAGCAGGGTTATCGCCGGGCGGTGGACTACGCCTTCGATCGAGACTCCGGGATCGAGTTCCCTTTGGGCCAGGCTTATGACTCGGATGAGTCGGTTTCTAGCTCCTCTGCGTCGAGCGGGGAAGATCCAGAGGGGTCTCCTTCGGCGGGGTCACCAACTCCGGACGCCTCGGGAGGGCTCGCGACCGAGACAGTTCTCGTACAGGCGAGGTCAGTGCCTGGGTCGGCCGTCACCGAAGGTGCTGGGGGTGACGCCCCTACTTCCATTGCTTCCGAGCTTCAAAGTGGGCCCGAGGCCTGATGTATTTTTCCTTATTTTGCCCCTTTCTCTTGTTTGTCTCTCTTTCCTCCTTTAGGGAGTTTCCTCTTTATGAGATAATAAATGACTTACTTGTTTGATCGCCATCCTTGCCGTGATTTGGTTGGCGTATCTGAAGTAGTTGGAAAGTGCCGATATGTCCTGCGTGGTTTTCACATGCTGATTTGGTAGGCTTCTGATGGGGCGTCCTTCCGTTCCCTCATGCTTTGAATGTCAGGCCGCTTCGTGAATCCCGCTAGGGCGGGAAACGAGGAGTTGGAGGTGACTGTTCAGGGGAGAAATCCTTTGGCGTGTTTTCGAGGGGGGGGGGGTCATTTAAGGCGTGTAGCCTCCTTTGGCCTATAAGAAGGACCGAAAGGCGCCCTTTCCTCTTTACCGCTTGGGATTTTCTCTAACAGTCTTTCCTCACTCCTTCTTCTTCACTCTGCGTTGTGCCGTTGCATTTGGAGCATGGAGGATCCTTCGGAGGGCGACGCCGCCGACGATGGGGAGCAGAGGGCTCTTGCCGTCTCGGCTTGTTGGACGGGTCCCATGGTCGCCGCGCGGGTCTGGAGAGGGCTTCGTCGTGTGAGGGCACGTCTCTTGCCCTTTCTCAGTTCTGGCGTGACTTCCGGGCGGGCGCCGAGGCGGAGGACGGATGGGGGTATTAGGGATGCCTGCCGCCACTCCCCCTCTGCATGGGGGGGGAGGCGCATCAAGTTCCCTCCTCACCGAAGCCTTCCTCCGTCTGCAGCCTCTTTTTCCCTCTTCTGCTCTTCATTTCTTTCACTCTTCGGAGGCTGCTTGCTCTCTGTTCCCTTCCAAGGAGTTGGCAGGTTGGGAAAAAAGGGGTCTTCACGGTGCTCCTTCTCCCTAGCCTCCATCAACTTGGAAGGTAGCCTTCTCCGACTTTAGAAGGTGGCTACCTTCTCTGCAGTCCCTCTGTCACCTTTGTTGGGGGTCGTCTGAGCCAACTGGATCGGCCCCCTCTTGTCCGAGCCAGTTTCTACGCAAGGCAGAGTCAGTGGCTGGACGCGAGGAGATCGAGATCGAGTCAACCGAGCGATGCCCCCTTGCGGCGGTGTTAGACGGATTTTCTTGCTTTTTGTCATGCAATGTACTGGCCTTTGCCTTTCTGATGTATCAATAGTTTGGAATGAAAAGAAAAGGGGTTTATTTCGTCCATCTTGTTGTACAATTTCAAAAATAGAATTTGCGTAGTGCGGCTGCGTTCAATGTCCTAGGAATGGGTTCCCCTTCCATTGTTGCTAACATGTACGCACCTTTCCCGAGCGTCTCGACCACTCGGTAGGGGCCTTCCCAGTTAGGGGACAGCTTGCCCGCCGCCTCTAGTGGTCGAGAGGCTTCGGCTTTTCTGAGGATGAAGTCTCCCGGTCGGAAGTGTCTGCTTCGGACTCTGGCGTTGTAGTATCGAGTGAGGCATCGCTGGTATTCCGTCGCTCGGATGCTGGCAATGTCCCGGAGTTCATCTGCTAGGTCGAGGTTCTCGAGTAACTTTTGGTTGTTTTCCTCGGTCGAGTAGCGGATGACTTGGAGAGACGGGTTGGCGATCTCCAATGGAATGACGGCCTCAGTGCCGTACACCAACTGAAAATGACTTTCACCGGTTGCCGTCCTGGGAGTCGTTCGGTGTGACCACAGTACGCTAGGTAATTCCTCGAGCCAACTACCCTTGGCTTTGCCGAGTCTGGTCTTTATGCCTTTCAAGATAGTCTTATTGGCATTTTCGACCAGCCCGTTGGCCTGAGGGTGGGCGACCGAAGTGAAGTGGTTGCGGATGTTTAGGTCGACGCATCTGTCTCGGAAATATCGAGAATCGAATTGCCGACTGTCATTGCTCACTATCACTCGGGGGATGCCGAAGCGACAAATGATCGATTTCCAGACGAAACTCCAGGCGACTGTCTCGGTGATCCTTGCAGTGGCCTCAGCCTTGATCCATTTAGTGAAGTAGTCGATGGCGATGATGATGAACTTTTTCTGGGACTGAGCCGTGGGGAATGGTCCGAGAATGTCGATCCCCCACCGAGCGAAGGGATAAGGCTCGGCGAGGGTGACGAGTTCTGTGGCCGGCCGATGGACCAAGTGGTCGAACTGTTGAGCATAGGTCGAGCAGTCGCGCTGCAGGGTGGGCCACCAGTACCCCTGTCGTAACAGGATTCTGGCCAGTGACCTTGCCCCTAAGTGCGCTCCGCATAGGCCTTCATGAACCTCTCGAATGGCTCGGCTGGCGTCGTCGGGGCCGAGGGACTTCAGGAGAGGGCCGACGAAAGACCTTCGGTAGAGTGTGTCGTCCAGGACGACGAAGCGCCGGGCTTGGTACTTCATTCGGCGTGCTTCCCGAGGGTCGGACGGCTCTTGGGAGTCTCGAAGCCAAGACAGGTAGGGGGTGCGCCAGTCGCTCGGGACGGCCGAGTCAACAGCGAGGAGCTCCGAGTCAATGCTTTGGCGCTCTAGCTCTTCGAGGAGGACCGATCGGGTACCTTCTGGGTCTAGGGAGGAGGCCAATCGAGAGAGGGCGTCCGCTCGGGAGTTTTCTTCCCGGGCTATTCGGACTACCTCGAATCCCTCGAATCGTTGGGCCAAGCTCCTGACCAGCTGGAGGTATTTGATCATGGGTGACTCTCGAGCTTCGTACTCGCCGTTGACCTGGCTCGCGACCAGCTGAGAGTCGGTGTGGATCCTGACTCGCTCAGCCCCCAACCGTCGGGCCATGCGTGCTCCCGATATAAGGGCCTCGTATTCGGAAGCGTTGTTGGACGCCTGGAAGTTGAATTTCAAGGCGTACTACAGCTCCACTCCTTCGGGAGATCTCAGGAGGATCCTAGCACCGCTACCGACCGAGTTGGAAGAACCGTCGACGTACAGTTCCCAGGTTGGCCCGGGCATGGTCAGTAGTCTCCCTTTGGTCGGGATGGTGCTTTCGGCGATGAAGTCGGTGAGCGCTTGACCTTTTATAGCTGAGCGCGGGCGATACGAGACGTCGTAGGCCCCAAGCATAAGGGCCCATTTGACGAGTCGCCCCGAGGCCTCGGGGTGGGCCAAAATCTTCTTCAACGGCTCGCCGGTTAGCACGGTGATGGGGTGCCCCTGGAAGTAGGGTCGGAGGCGTTTCGCGGAGGTAACCAGCGCTAGCACGAGCTTCTCGGTTGCGGGGTACCTCCTCTCGGCCTCGCTAAGCACCTTGCTGGTATAGTAGACTGGTCTTTTGATTCCCGAGTCATTTCTGACCAGGACCGAGCTAACCATTGATGACGTCGCCGAGAGATAGAGTAGCAAAGCTTCGCCCGGCACGGGCTTGGAGAGCACCGGGGGCGAAGCCAGGAACTCCTTACGCTCAGCGAAGGCTTTCTGGCATTCTTCATCCCATGCGAACGTAGCAGATGCCCACTTGGGCCCCTTCAACAGTTTAAAAAAGGGCAAGCATCGTTCGGCCGCACGGGATAGAAAACGGCTGAGAGCGGCGATACGCCCTGTCAGACGCTGGACGTCCTTGATGCAGGCGGGCGGGCGCATGTCCAGGATGGCCTGGACCTTGTCGGGGTTAGCTTCGATCCCACGCTGAGTGACCAGGAAACCCAGGAACTTCCCGGATCTTACTCCGAAGGTGCACTTGGCAGGATTGAGCTTCATATTGTACTTCAGGAGGACGCCGAAGGCTTCGGCGAGGTCGGTGAAGTGGTCCTGGGCCTTGGGGGTCTTGACGAGCATGTCGTCAATGTAGGCCTCGACGTTCCGACCTAGCTGCTCCTCGAACATGTGGTTGACCAGTCTTTGGTATGTGGCTCCGGCGTTCTTCAACCCGAAAGGCATCCAGGTATAGCAGTACACGCCGTAGTCGGTGATGAAGGCGGTCTTCTCGATGTCTTCAGAATACATCCTGATCTGATGGTAACCCGAATAGGCGTCCAGGAAGCTGAGCATCTCGTTGCCCGATGTCGAGTCGACCAGTTGGTCGATGCTGGGCAAGGGATAGCAGTCTTTAGGGGTCGCCTTATTCAAGTCGGTGAAGTCCACGCACATCCGCCACTCGTCGGAAGCCTTTGGTACCAGAACGACATTGGCTAGCCACGTCGGGTACATGACCGGTCTAAAAAGACCAGTCTCTTGCCCCTTGGTGACCTGCGCCTTGATGATCGTCTATTTCTCTGGTGCGTGCTTCCTTCGGCGCTGCTGCACGGGCTTCATGGTGGGGTTGAGGTTGAGTCGGTGCAGCACGGTCTCCTCTGGTATCCCAGGGAGCTGATCGTCGGACCAAGCGAAGACTCGGATGTACTCAGAAAGAAAATTCTTATATTGCTGCTGTTCCTCGGGTGGTAGGTCGGCTCCGATCCTTACTCCTAGGGTCGGGTCGTCGTTTAGGAAGATTGTTAGCAACTCGCCACCTGGCTTAGTAGCTGCGGATTTTTTCTCGACTTCCCGGGGGCCCTTATTATTCCCGTCCGGCCGTGTGGCCTCCACCAAGATGTTGTAGCACCTTCGGGCCATGGCCTAGTTACCTCGGATTTCCCCTACTCCGTTCTTGGTGGGGAATTTCATTTTTTGGTGATAGGTAGATGGTACGGCCTTGATCCGGCTGAGGATTCCCCAGTCGAAAATGGCGTTGTACGCTATCATCCCTTTGATCACTATGAAGTCTACCATGACCGTAACGGTTTTGGGTGGGGTGCCGAGGGTAACCGGCAGGCTTAGGGCTCCCTCGGGGAGAGTGGCCAGGCCATTGAACCCATAGAGGGGCGTCCGGATCGGGCGGAGTTTGGATGGACCCTCTCCCATTTTGAGAAAATAGTCATAAGACAACACATCAGGGGCACTTCCGTTGTCCACAAGAATCCGATCTATGTTACAATGGTTTATAGTGGCCGAGATTACGAGGGCGTTATCGTGCGGGGTGCTCAGCCCCTCCAGGTCTTGATCGGAGAAGACTATGACCTGGGGCGGGGCCTTTGGTGGCTCTGGGGCTCGGCTCGCCCGCTCGGCATGACGCTTCCTTCCACGGCTGCTGTCACCTCCTGATGCTATTCCTCCAGAGATGACGTTGATGTGGACCCCTCGGGGGGCGTTGTCAATCTCCTCTGCGGCGCCTTGATCTTCTCTGCGCTCGACAGTGAACCGAGCCAGGTGCCCCAGGCGGACGAGGCGCTCGATCTCATCTTGGAGCTGGTGGCAATCACCGGTGTGATGCCCGTGATCACCGTGGAATAGACAATGTCTGTCTCGCTTGCGGTTCTTCGACCTCATCGGCTCGGGCCGACAGAGAAGTCCCGAGTCTTTGACGTCTTCATAGATTTCATAGACCGGGGCGGTTAACGGGGTGTACCGCTCGTACTTCCGCTTGCGCTCTCCATCTCGATCTCGCTTCTTTCCCGAGCTAGGATTTGGCTCGGGGCCCCGCTTCTTGTCCCCCTCCCGACCCGAGCCGGTTGCGTCTCGGCAAGCGCTGAGCACTTCTTCGCACTCGGCGTGGCGTAGAGCCAGAGTCACTAGCTCGGCAAGGGTCGAGGGAGGGTGGAGGACGAGTTCACGGCGGATGTTCTCGTCCCGGGTACCCCCGGTCAGTGCGGTTGTGGCCGAGGCCACATCCAGGCGGGGGATTCGGAGGGCTTCCGATTTAAACCGGTGGACGTAAGCCCGGAGCCTTTCCCCTTGCGCCTGTTTGAGGGCCAAGAGCCCCGCTACTGACCTTGGGGGGGCACTTCCGGCGAAGCTCTCCTTGAAGACTCGCCCGAACTGCTTGAAGTCTCGGATGGATCCGGGGGCGAGAGCCCGGAACCATGCTTGAGCGCCCTGGACCAGAGTGGTCACGAAGGCTCGGCACTTGATGGGGTCCGACGCTCCGTGTAGAGTCATCAGGGCGTCGAAGCTATCGTAATGATCGGCCGGGTCGCCTTGGCCGTCGTAAAGCTTGACGGTTGGTATGGGGGCTCTGGGAGATACCTCCACCTTCAAGATATACTCGGAGAACGGGGATTTCTCCTCGTCTTCCGGGGAAGAGGCCTTCTGCAGGGCGCGAAGGGCGCGCTCCTGCTCAGCGAAGCGCCTTTCGAAATCTCGCAGCCGGAGGGATAACTCCGGTTGCTGTCGTGCCGCGAGGCTAGAAGGGGTGCCATGGCGGTCTCCGGGAACGTCGCTTTCGGATCTGGCCATTGCGCCCCCCGCCTTCTTTTCCTCGGCGTGGAGGAGGCCTCTTGCTCCGGAGGTGGAGCTTGCGAGGGTCCTCCGACACCGTTACGGATGAGCTGCTGGCCGCGGAGGGTGAAGCGGCCCCCAGCTGTGTGTTGGGACGTACTCCTGCGGGGGGGGGGGGGGGCTCCCTGACGGGGCACGAGACCTTGCATCCCTAGCCGCTTGGGTCTTCATGAGATCCACGAGGACATCCAGTTTGGCGTTGAGGGCCTGGAAGGCTTCGGCGCCACCGTAGGGGGGTAGCCCCGCCGCCGCGGGGGGGGGGGGGGTGGTGGTCCGTCGGCGGGGACGCTGGCGTTGGAGGGAGGGTTCTGTGAGGCCCTAGAAGGGCCATCCCCTGCTGCTACCATGGCCTTACCCCTTTCGCCGACGGACCTCCTCCCCGAGCTCCTTCTCACCATGTTGGCTCTTCGTGTGTTTCCCACAGACGGCGCCAGATGAAGAGGCGAAATCTCGCGCTGGTTCCTGAGCTGGCTGGTAATCACCAAGATAATGAACTACAAGACAGGGAAACGGGTCAGAGGGCCCAGGGGGATTCCCTGGGGTAAAACCCTCCGACGCTCAAGTCAGTAGAGCAATGGTGGGAGCAGCGATAGGGAGGAGAAGGTGAGGGCGCGAGATCCCTCTCCACCAATGGGGTGAAGTGATCCTTGCTCAGGAGGTGGGGGTGGAACAATACCCTTCTTGACTTACCTTTCGCCGGAGGGTATCCCAGGTTTTTATAGTGCGCCGCCTTCTAGAGTCCTGCGAGCTGAGAGGTCTCCGGTGGAGGTTACGTCCTCGTCGTGGGCTTTGATGGTCTCATCGTGGGGGCGTTATCCTCGCGGGGAAAGCAGAGCTCCTGGACTTCTTAGCGTTTGGCCCGCTGTGGACTCCAACGGCTGCACTGATGAACACTTCATCGGTCGTCCCGAGCTTAAGGGGGCCGGCCCTATCGGGCGATAGGCCTAGCTCGGTGAGGAGATGGGTCGGATAGACTGGCTAGCGCTTCCCCCCTTCGGGCGGAGGGGTAGCTCGTGGGCGGGTCTTCCTGTGACCTGACCGAGGCTCGGGCTCTCCGAGCCTTGGGGCCGCCTAGGAGAGTTGTTTCCTCGAGCATTGTTTTATTGGGCTTTTCCGAGTGGGCCCTGCGGGCTGTCACTTGGGCGAGCTTGCCTCGTTGGGCCTTGTTGGGCCTAGTTGGGTCTGCTCTTTGAGTGGGCTGCAGGAATACCCCTCTCCAATATTTATATGTGATTTGGCTCATTGGCAATCAGTGGGCTGGGTTCCTAATCATCCTGGTCCATTGTGTGGTCCCCTTCTATAGGTATATGGGTTAAAGAGAATCATGGCTCCCTCACGTGAGGCCCATGAGGCTTAAAGGCTCGGGATGGTTCGGCTGTGGGTTGGACTTTGTTGGTTTAAGGCCTCATGAGTAGTTGGATAGGGCTTCTTTATGGGTATGGGTTGAGGCCCTTGTACATATATATATATGGTAAGGATTTAAGGCCCCCTTTTAATGTACGTGGCTTTATTTATTACATAGTTATGGGTTTTGGAAGTTTGTGTTATGGGCTTTGGTTAGGGCCCATTATGGTTTAGCATTATATGGGTTGGATTTTTATCATGTTTTAAGCCTTAAACCTTTATTAAGACTCACTAATTATACATGTTAGAATTTTAATGGGTTTTAGCTTATATTACAGCGTCTTTGTTCACTTGTGAGTAGAACTCCATACGGGGATTTTATTTCCTAAAATTTTATTTATTTACCATTGTCTCGGGTATCAGAGCCGGGTTCGGCCCTATGAAATTCTTTATATATTTGTATGTATATATATTTGGAATAAGGTCCCTTCTAAATATTTAAATCATATTTTAAATTTAAGCCATAATTAGATAAAAGGATATATTCAATTTCCATTACTCACTTATTTATTTTTGGCTCTATTTATCGATATATATATTTTTTATTAACCATAATTATTTCATGACTATTATTTATAGTTATTTTCATTTATTTCATATTTAAATTTTTAGGGTGCTACACTAGTAAGGGGAGTCCTGTGTTTGCTATCATGGTCCGTGAGGTGGAGCGAGAGTCCGAGGGTGAACTCCCACCCGATGTTGTTCCCATTCTGCAGCAGTTTGCTGATATATTCCCTGAAGAGCTTCCCGAGGGACTCCTACCTATGCGGGATATTCAGCATGCTATCGACCTGATTCCGGGATCTTCATTGCCCAATCTTCCCCACTACTGCATGAGTCCCACTGAGCACGCCGAGCTAATGCGGCAGGTCGATGAGCTTATGCAGAGAGATCTGTTCGGGATGGCATGAGTCGTGTGCTGTGCCCGCATTACTCGCCCCAAAGAAGGATGGCACTTGGAGGATGTGTATTGATAGTCGTGCCATCAACAAAATCACCATAAAATACAGGTTCCCTATTCCCCGCCTAGATGATATGCTTGACATTATGGCAGGCACCACTATCTTTTCAAAGATTGATCTTAAGAGTGGCTATCACCAAGTATGGATTAAGCTAGGTGATGAGTGGAGACTGCATTTAAGAGCAAGGATGGTCTATATGAGTGGTTGGTTATGCCCTTTGGGCTGACTAATGCCCCCAGCACCTTCATGCGACTGATGACTCAGGTCCTTCGACCTTTCATTGGAGTCTTTGTTGTAGTGTATTTTGATGATATCCTCATCTATAGTCGCACTACGAGGGACCACTTGGATCATCTTCAGCAGCTCTGCCTACTCTTAAGGTGAGAGCAGTTGTTTGCAAACCCACAGAAGTGTGCCTTTATGACTCCTCAACATACCTTCTTGGGTTTCATTGTGTCTAGTACTGGGGTCTCCGCTGATCCGGAGAAGGTCTGGGCCATTGTTGATTTGTTTCATCCGCGGATTTAGCTCTGTCACTACCCCGATCACAGACTATATCAGAAAGGGCACATTTGTATGGATGAAGGCCGCCGCTACTGCCTTCAAGGACATCAAGGAGTGCATGACCTAGTCACCAGTCTTTCGATTACCAGATTTCTCGAAGGTGTTTGAAGTCTCATGTGATGCGTCGGGTGTAGGAATTGGAGGAGTGTTGAGTCAGGAGACCCACCCGATTGCATATTTCAGTGAGTAGCTGAATGACGCGAAACTGCGATACTCTACCTATGATAAGGAATTCTATGTAGTTGTTCAGGCTCTTAGACATTGGAAGCACTACTTATTACATCAGGAGTTTATCTTGTACTCCGACCATGAGGCTTTCAAGTACCTCCATGACCAAAAGAAGCTCAATGCGCGTCATAGCAGATGGGTTGAGTATCTCCAGCAGTTCACATTTGTGCTCAAGCATAGGGCTGGAGTGGAGAACAAGATGGCTGATGCCTTGAGTCGGCGTGCATGTCTGCTGACTACCATGAGTGTCGAGGTTATAGGGCTAGAGAAGATGAGAGAGGCTTATGTTGATTGTTCTGACTTTGGTCAGATTTTTGCCATCCTCTAGGCCAGACCCTCGAGAGATCATAGTGATTATGTGCTTCAGAAGGGTTACCTCTCTCGAGGAGGCAGGCTTTGTGTTCCCCGAACTTTGGTTCATGACTTCTTAGTCTGGGAACTTCATGCGGGAGGTCTAGCCGGCCACTTCGGTCGGAACAAGACTATCGAGACTGTCGAGCACAGGTTCTATTGGCCGAGCTTGAAGAGAGATGTTGCACACATTGTGCCCTAGTGTCGTACATCTGTTACGGCCAAAATGAAGAAGCAAAGCTCGGGCCTCTACACACCTCTCCCCGTGCCTGATACTCTGTGGCATGATGTTAGCATGGATTTTATTTTGGCATTGCCACGAACCTCTAGGAAGCATGATTCGGTCTATGTGGTAGTAGATCGATTCTCGAAGATGCCCCTTTTCATTCCCTACTCGAAGACTTTGGATGCTTCGAGGGTAGCCCGCCTGTTCCTCTCGCATGTAGTGTGTAAGTTTGGGTTGTCTCGTACCATAGTGTCTGACCGTGATGTTAGGTTCACCAGTTATTTTTGGAAGACACTGTGGCACATGTTAGGTACTCACCTCAAGTTCTCCACTGCATATCATCCCTAGACAGATGGTCAGACCGAGGTGGTCAATAGGAGTCTAGGTGACCTTTTGAGGTGTCTTGTTAGGGACGGTGTAGGGGATTGGGATGTCATGTTACCAGTGGTTGAGTTTGCATATAATGATTCGGTCAATAGGTCTACAAGTATGAGTCCTTTCGAGATTGTCACAGGTCGTAGGCCTAGGAAACCAGTGGATCTTGTTCCCATGCCCATTCATGCACGAGTGTCAGAGTCTGCCGAGTCATTTGCTAGGCATGTTAGGAGTCTGCATGACGACATCCGTTGTCACATTGAGGCCAACAATGCACTGTATAAAGAGTTAGCCGATGCCCACAGACACCACCGTGAGTTCCAAGAGGGTGATTATGTCATGATCAGGGTTAGACCTGAACGGTTTCCCTCTGGAACCGTAAATAAATTGCAAGCTCGCGGATCCGGTCCATTCCGAGTGTTGAAACGCGTCGAATCCAATGCGTATGTTGTGGACTTACCCGAGGAATATGGGATAAGCTCCACTTTCAATGTGTCAGATCTAGTTGCTTATAGGGACCCAACGGTGATCCCTAGTGAGTCTTTTGAGCCATCCCCACCCCTTGAGAGTGACCCCACACCTGAGTGTCCACCACCAGCTTCATTTCCGAGGCAGCGAGAGCATATAGATCATATACTGGATGAGCAAGTGACTATTACCAGGAGTGGATCCTACCAGCACTACCTAGTGCTATGGAGAGGGCGACCCGCCACCGATGATACTTGGATCACCTGGGCAGAGTTGTAGAGGATAGATCCTGACCTACTGGAGTGCTACCAGAGTGACCAGACCCTTACTCGACAGGGTCAAGTTTCTCCCACCCGGGGAGAATTGGTGTGGACACTACAGCGATCGAGAAGCATGAGTCGGTGAGCCGTCGGTACCGAACACGCAGTACCACTCGAGCTACACCGACATCCCTATGGCTTGGAGACAATCTAGAGTCTCCGTCTTGAGTCCTAGTATTTTTACTATTTATGGGGTTTTTATTTGGTGTGTAATGTGTGCTTATTTAGTTTTATTTAAGTTTAATAGAGTGTAATTAGGATAAATACATGGGTTTTTTTGTAAAAGGGCCACCCGGGCCCTGCGGGCCCCCCTCACCATCTTCTCCATTGGGCCACCTAACTTCCAGGGACCCATAGGGGTTGGCCCATTATTCACCTTGGACTTGGACCATTGGACCAAGAGAAGAAAAATGCCATTTTCCTTCTTAAACGGGGCGCCCCTCTTTTGTCTCCATTAGGCTTATTTTTTTATTTAGCTATGATCACATGGGGAAAAATGGATTTTAGCATCCCTAATGTATCCCTCCTTAACCCTAGATATGATGGTAAGGTTGGTCATTTACCTAGGGTTCCCATTTCATATAAAAGGCTTGTATTTTTTATTTTCACCACGATTAATACAAAGAATTCAGCAATTTTTGCTCCCAAGGCCAAGGCCGCCCCTCTCTCTCTCCTCTCCTTCCCTTGGCAGCTGTGAAGGCTGCTCATCTAAGGTGTGACGCCTCCCCTATCAGTGTGTGAAGCTCAGTGCCGCCGTCGCCATCGAGCCGCCGTTGCACGGCCAATGCCGCTTCGCCGGAGATCTGTCCTCACCAACCAGCAAGCCAAAGGCCGATTTTTAACTCCCAACTCCTAGATCTGTTGGATCTACAATTTTTATGGTGAGTTCCCCTTGTTGTTCCCACGTCCCAAACCAATTTTCACATTTTTCCCCGTCGTTTGCCCTCCTTCCCACTTTAATTCCCACTGCCTACATAGTCTGCCCCTGTGTAGATCTGTGCCACAGCAGCTCTATTCTTCCCTTGTTCGATCCCCTTTCCAATTTCAGAATGAGCTGAAATTTGGATTGGAACTTGTGTCTACCAAATACCTCTTCCCCAATTTTTTCACAATTTTTAGAGTCCGTTTACCCCTCCATAAAATCTTTGCAAAAATCGATGTCGGTTCTGTCCTATGCAGTCCAGATCCGACCCCTTCCACCATAAAATCCTTTTCCCCACCTAAACCACCTCTGAAAATTACAAAAAAATTATTCATGTGTTCCTTACCTTCCCTTTTGTCTATCATAAAATTTCTCGATCCCAGATCCACCATTAGCCCTTTGGTCAAACCGTAATCTCAGGTAGATCCCAGTCTGCCCAGACTGTTCTAGGTCTGTAAGTCAGCTGGTTGTAAATTCCACCGAGGAAAATACAGGGATAGAAAAATTCCTGTAACAACTGGTGTTTGAAGATCTTTGAAGTAGCTTCGCAATGGTGCCAGTATCGCGTCGATCCGACGTCGGGACTGATTGCAATAGCTGATCTCGTCGGGTTGCGTAACCCGAAAACTATAGAACAAGCTCGGGATAGCACCTTCCAACGCCCGACGATCGGAGCCGCCCCGCCTCCCACCAGGTGCTCAAGCCTGGCCGCTTCCCAGGGAGCAATCCTCCGAGTGTCCCCTTTGCAACAGGACCCACCCCGCCCTGTTCGGCCGTCCGAGCAGCATGTGGGCCCCGCAACCTGCAGCACGCGCCGTCTGGTCAACACCAAACCGTGACGTTTCAGCACCGACGGAGCGAATCAAAATGCTGCCTGTTAACCCAACTTTGATACAACCGGGCCCTACATGTTACCTATTATCTCCCTGCGTGGAGTGGGTTTGAAATTTGTAATTCAGCGATAATTGTTTAACCGAGAGTACGAATTTGGCCGGGGTTGTCTTCCCCACGCCCGGAGCGTGGAGGTAACGATCTCTCCTCCTCGGCATTTGCTTACTTAGTATATAATTATATGCCGCTGCATTAGTGCGTTAGAATTCTAGCCTGTTAAATCAATTTTAAATCACCGCTGTGAGAGTGAGAGTTAACCCGTCCCGTGACTCGATCCGAGCACGGAAGTGAGTTTGACCACCCTTGACTCTGCCGATTTATCAACCTCGCGGATCCGCGTTTCCCTCGCTTGGGATGACGAGTGAGCTCGCATTTCTGTTTAGGGCATATATCCCATAGGAGCTCTTCGTGTCGAGTCGAGGTAGCTCTAATGGTCGTGTAGTTGCTGGTCGCGTCGTCCAATTTGTCGCGTCGTCACGTAGAGTCTAAGGTTCGCATCATTTGGCATCGAGTCCCTCATTCGTCCCGCATCACACACACACACTTGTGGAGAGTTCGAAACTCCCACGATGGTGCACACTCACCAAACCACACACGGATATGAAAGATCCACGACACACACGCACTGATCTAAACAGATCCACACACACTAGAATGTTTAGAGATTATACATAACAACACTTCAAGCTCAATTAGAAATGAAAGGCGAAACACTAAAAGAAAATTTTCAATCGAAAGCTCCCTCTTAGTGGATGAAGATTGATTTGATGAAGCTTGCTCCATAGTGGTGCGGACACCCGAGCAGTTGAGCGGCGCGACACACCGAGCCATCGGTACCGCACACGGAGCATGACTCGAGCCACCTCAGCGTCCATCTGGCTCGGAGACAGCCTGGAGACTCCACCGTGAGCCTCCCCATTTATCATATTTAGTTAGACTTCATGTGTGTGTAATTTGTGTTTATTTCATTGAATTCGGTTTGCTATTTTGATTGTAAGAGGGGCTTATGTGCAATTTGGACCCCGTGGGCCCCACGGGTCCCCCAGGCCCCATCCCATTGAGCCACCTCAACCTAGGGTCCCGTGTGGGGTCAGTCAACCTTCCACATGGAGGCTTCTAGAAGGGTGGGCCAAGTGGGGGACAAGTGGCTTGGAAAGTCCACATTTTGGCCACCCACCCCACCTACCATGTCAAGCTTGTTCCCTCCTTGGTCAAGGTGCGCCCCCCTCCCCTTATTTTTTATTTATTTTTTTGTGTGTGTGTCACATGCCATCCCAGCCCTTCATCTCCCACCCCTAGATCCTACGGTTGTGGATGGATGTGAGATGTAACCTATTTAAGCTTGTATTTTCTATTTTGGAAGGATTAATGCCATTTTGAACTTGAAAATTGTTGGAGCATGGCCTAGGCCGCCCCCTTCCTCTCTCCCTCTCCCCCATGCAGCTATGAAGGTTGCTTCTTGGTGGTGTGACTCCAACCTATCAGTTCCGATCGCCGCCGCCGCCGCCACGAGCTGCCATCGCCATCAACGGAGTTCTGCCTGCGCAGTACTACCGCAGATTGTTTGAAATTCACAGGTCTTCCCCGAGCTCATTTGGCTACCAAATTTGGAGGAGTTGTTCCTGGGATGTTTCTATCCACCCACAAAAATCAGGCCAGCATTCAGATCACGTTTCCTATTTTTTGATTTTCGTCCACTCTTCCATTTCGGTTTTGCCCGAGTTCTGTCCAGGTTCACCTCCGCCATGAGTTTCATGTCTTAGATCCACTTTTTGATTTTTTTTAGTTCTCCCAATTTTACTGGTGGTTCCATCCATCCACCCCTTCATCCACAATATTTCTCAATTTTTGATTCACCCATTTCATATTTTCTAAAAATCATTCTCAAACCCATTTACAGTTCTGTCCACCTGTTCCCAGATCCGACTACTAGTCACCCCAAACATCATAACAAATCGCAGCCACCTCCAAATCAAATTCTAAAAATATTCCCCATTCCGTGGTTTGATTACCTACAACGTTCAAGATGAGCTCGAAGTCTGAATCCAACTGTACGTAGGCGGTCAACGGCCATTTATAGGAAACTGATATGCTGATCTGAGATTTCGGGAGCTGTGGAGCAGAGAATTAAAAAATAGTTAAAGCCCAGGTCCGCGCAGGTTCAGAAGAGTCCACTGGCCCTAGATTGAAGGATTTCGAATCCTCTTTCCAACGGCGCTGGTTTCATCGCATTCCGACGACGGGTCCGATCGCAGCGACCGTTTTCGCCGGAGCGTGTGGGCCCCACGGCCCATTGCTTGCGCCGTTCGGAAAGCACGAGAACGCGGAGTTCGGCGCCTCGAGACGACATCAAGATGCTGCCCGTCAACCTGATTTGCGTGATCCCCGGGGCCCACATGTGACCTTTTACCTCCCTGCGTGGAGTGGGTTGAATCTCTTTGTACCGCTGTGAATTATGTTAACCGGGGGCCCGTAAGTCAGCCGGAGTGTCTTCGCCACGTCGGGTGTGTGGAGGTAAAGGTCTTAACTCCTTGGCGTTACATTGCTTAGCTAGTATATGGTCTTAGGCCGCTGCCGAGAGTGTAGGTACTAGCCCGTGTGTCCATGTCACCGCTGTGAGAGTGAGAGTGACCCGTCCCGCGACTCGATCCGAGTCCGGAAGTTGAGTCGGACTACCCTTGACCTCCGCCGGTTCCTTAACCGCGCACGGTCCGCGCTTTCCCTCGCTTGGGACGATGAGTGAGCTTCCACTTCTGTTAGCGACGTTTCGCCACTAGGAGCTCGTAGTGTCGGGCTTAGTGTCTCCCTGGTGTGTGTTGCTGGTCGCGTCCACATCTAGAGTCTGAGGTCCATCCCACGTAGAGTCGCCTCCCGTGTCCGTCCCGCATCAGTTTGGTATCAGAGCGAGTCGAGTCTAGGGTAGTCATTGCATATGTCTTGCATAGTATAAGTCGAGTCTAGGATCATCATTTCAAAACAAAAAAAAAAGTGTTTTCAATTTGCATTTCACCCAATAGCTCGGTATATTAAAAGGCGTTGCCCGAACATTAGGTTATGCCTATCGGGAGGGTAGCGTACTTGCGCGAGTGATCTTCGGATCACTTGTCTCCGCCTCGTATCGGATATTGGTTAGGTCTAAGTGCATCATCTAGTGAGTGTTTGCATTAGTCGGTGTCTTCTAGGTCGTGTGTCTTTGCATGCCCACCCGTCGAGGTACCCAATACTCGCCACCACCACCTATGGCGGACTCCCGAGCCCGTAGCTCCGATGAGTCCTCGACAGCCGAGATGTTCCGAGCCATTATGGAACGTCTTGACACGCGTATGGATGGTCTTAGTACGCGTATGAATGGCATAGGAACGCATCTAGAAGGGCGGATGAAAGCCCTCGAGGATCGGGCCGAGTCTTCGGATCAGTCCATCCAGGGTCTAGTTGGGAGAATTGCCGTCCTCGAGAGAGGCCCAGTAGCGGCGCAACCCGCGCCAACGAACGGCCAACAAGAGCCGATGCAGCAACCCGCTGTGCCAAGGGCTCAGGTGGAGGATGTCGGGAGGCAACAGGCGCCTATAGTGGATGATTATGCTTCCGACAATGATCAGGGGGGTAACGGTCGTCGTCATCAATGACGGAATCGTGATGACGAGGATGACGACCGCATTCTTAGGAGTGTGCGTGCGGACCCTCCCACTTTTAGTGGGTCCTTGGACCCTAGGGTGTATCTAGATTGGGAGGCCGGCATGGACCGGTACTTCGAGTGGTTTGAGATGACAGACCATCGAAGAGTCCGATACGTGAAGATGAAGCTGCAAGGGCAGGCCCAAACTTATTGGATTAATATGGAGAGCCTTCTCAACCAGCGACGTCAACCCCAAATCGGTACTTGGGATGATATGAAGATCAAATTGAGGGAGAAGTACCTTCTCGCCTCATATCGCCAGCGTCTTATAGACAAATGGCAGAGAATCTCCCAAGGGAACCGATCCGTGACCGAGTACACTGCCGAGTTCGATGAGTATTACTTACGGTGTGGGGTCACGGAAGAGAGCACCATGACTATATCCCGCTTTCGAAGAGGTTTGCGGCCCAATTATCAATATGAACTCTTTCGCCGCAATGCAACCACTTTGGAGCAGCCATATCAGATCGCTCTCGAATTGGAGCAGTTCGAGGCCGAGTTCGAGTCACCCCATCGGTTGGGCTCTTTTCCCCTTCGTAGTGTCGAGCCCCGTGGCTCATCTGGCACGTATCCGAGGGCTCCCATGACTCGACCTCAGGAGCCCGCTCGCCCCGAGCCCTTCGCTCCTAGGCCTCGTCCTCCACCCCCGAGGGACCTTCCTCGTCCCCAACATCTTATGGCCCCACCCACAGCCCGTCCACCGGCACCCGCACCTCCCGCACGTCCTTTGTTTCCTACACCTCCTATCCATCGGGAGGATAAAGGTAAAGGACCTATGATTGGGGAGCCAAGTGGATCACGGCAGCAGTGTTATCGCTGCAATGGGTTTGGCCATTTCGCCAACCAGTGTCCCACCCGCCCATCTCTTCACATTGGGGACACACAGGCCGAGGATACCACCCCTACGGGCCTCGAGTTAGTCAGCTATGAGGCAGATGAAGAGCTACCTGATGAGTACTATGAGATGGGAGGTGAGGCCCAGGATGCCCAGCATTCGGACGATACCCACGTGGGGGTCGTCAGATGTATCCTCACCCAGCCGCAGGTCAGTGATGACTGGCGTCCGACTACTATCCTTCATGTATTCTGTAGGCTGGGAAAGCAAATTTGCAAGGTGGTCATCGATAGCGGGAGTTGTATCAATGCAATCTCCACGAACGCTGTCGCCCGTCTTGGTCTCACACTCGTAGACCATCCTTGTCCCTATCAGGTATCATGGGTGGATACCTGGTGCGGACACCCGAGCGCATGCGAGACACGAGCCGGCGAGCCACCGGTACCGCACGAGGAGCACGACTTGAGCCACCTTAGCATCCCTATGGCTCGAAGACAGTCTGGAGGTTCCCCACTGAGTCATAGCATTTATCATATTTTTTGGGGATTTTTATTTGTGTGTAATGTATTTTATTTTCTTTTCGTCAGTGTGTAATTTAGATAGTTCGAGGGGCTTATGTGCAAAATGGGGATCCCTGGGTCCCACGGGCCCCCACTCCACTCCCATTGGGCCACCTCAGCTCTAGGGCCCCTGTGGGGTCAGTCAACCCTCCATGGAGGCTTCTACAAGGGTGGGCCAAGGGAGGGGGACAATGGACTTGAAAAGTCCACATGGGAGGCCTCCAACCCCACCTACCATGTCCCCCCCTTGACCCTCCTTGGTCAAGGTGCGCCCCCCTCCCCTTTTTGTTTAATATTTTGTTTTATTTTGATCAAACTCCATCCTAGCCATCCATCCCCAACTCCTAGATCCAACGGTGGAGGATGAGTTTGGTGGGAGTCATATATAAGGCATGTAATTACCATTTTCTTGAATTAATGCCATTTTGAACTTGAAAATTGTTGGAGCATGGCCTAGGCCGCCCCCTTCCTCTCTCCCTCTCCCCCTTGCAGCTGTGAAGGTTCCTTCTTGGTGGTGTGACTCCACCCTATCAGTTCCGGTCGCCGCCGCCGCCGCCAAGAGCCGCCATCGCCATCAACGGAGTTCTGCCTGCGCAGTACCACACCAGCTTGTTCGAAATTCACAGGTATTCCCTGAGCTCATTTGGCTACCAAATTTGGAGGAGTTGTTCCTGGGATGTTCCTCTCCACCCACAAAAATCAAGCCAGCATTCAGATCACGTTTCCTATATTTTGATTTTCGTCCACTCTTCCATTTCGATTCTGCCAGAGTTCTGTCCAGGTTCACCTCCGTCCTGAGTTCCATGTCTTAGATCCACTTTTTGATTTTTTTTAGTTCGCCCAATTTTACTACAGGTTCCATCCATCCACCCCTTCATCCAAACTTTTTCTCAATTTTTTATTCGCCCATCTCATATTTTCTAAAAATCATTTTCAGACCCATCTATAGTTCTGTCCACCTGTTCCCAGATCCGACCACCAGTCACCCAAAAAATCATAACAAATCGCCTCCTTCTCCAAATCAAATTATAAAAATAGTCCCAGTTCCGTGGTTTGATTATCTACAACGTTTACGATGAGCTCGAAGTCTGAATCCAAATGTACGTAGGCAGTCAACAGATATTTACAGGAAACTGATATGCTGATCTGAGATTTCGGGAGCTGTGGAGCATAGAATTGAAAAATAGTTAAAGCCCCGGTCCGCACAGGTTCAGAAAAGTCCACTGACCCTAGATTGAAGGATTTCGAATCCTCTTTCCAACAGCGCTGGTTTCGTCGCATTCTGGCGACGTGGCTGATCGCAGCGGCCATTTTCGCCAGAGCGCGCGCCGCTGAAACAACAACATCAGCTCATGGACAGCATCCTCTCCACTTGGGAACCGGGGCACCCGGCCTCCGGTGAGTGTCGCCGACTGACCGCTGTCCAGGGAAGCGTGCTGCCAGGGGTCCCCATTACAGTGGGACCCACCCCGCTAGACCCGGAGGACAGGACAGCGTGTGGGCCCCACGGCCCATTGATTTCGCCGTCCGGAAAGCACGAGAACGCGGAGTTCGGCGCGTCGAGATGACATCAAGATGCTGCCCGTCAACCTGATTTGTGTGATCCCCGGGGCCCACATGTGACCTTTTACCTCCCTGCGTAGAGTGGGTCGAATCTCTTTGTACCGCTGTGAATTATGTTAACCGGGGGCCCGTAAGTCAGCCGGGGTGTCTTCGCCACGCCGGGTGCGTGGAGGTAAAGGTCTTAACTCCTTGGCATTACATTGCTTAGCTAGTATACGGTCTTAGGCCGCTGCCGAGCGTGTAGGTACTAGCCCGTGTGTCCATGTCACCGCTGTGAGAGTGAGAGTGAGAGTGACCCGTCCCGTGACTCGATCCGAGTCCAGAAGTTGAGTCGGACTACCCTTGACCTCCGCCGGTTCCTTAACCGCGCACGGTCCGCGCTTTCCCTCGCTTGGGACGACGAGTGAGCTTCCACTTCTGTTAGCGACGTTTCGCCACTAGGAGCTCGTAGTGTCAGGCTTAGTGTCTCCCTGGTGTGTGTTGCTGGTCGCGTCCACATCTAGAGTCTGAGGTCCACCCCACGTAGAGTCGCCTCCTGTGTTCGTCCCGCATCAGTTTGGTATCAGAGCGAGTTGAGTCTAGGGTAGTCATTGCATAAGTCTTGCATACATCATGGTCTAAGTCGAGTCTAGGACCATCATTACTTTCAAAACAAAAAAAAAGTGCTTCAAATGCACTCATCCCAATAACCCGGTATATAAAAAGGTGTTGTCCGAACGTTAGGCTACGCCTATCGGGAAGGCCGCACACTTGCGCGAGTGATCTTCTAATCGATTAACTCCGCCCCGTACTGAGTCTTGGTGTCTTGTCCTTAGTGTGCATGCATCCCAACCTTGCATAGTCGATCTCGTGTCATGTTCAAATGGCCTTGCATGTCCATTCCTAGGGATCCGTTCCCATCCTTTGGCAACTATGGCCAACCCATGTGAACCCGTCCAAGGCGACAAGTCCGTGTCCGAGTACATTAGGGACTTTGAAGTGTACCGGTTTGGAAATGAGAGCACCACGACTGCCTCCCAGTTCCGGAGAGGTTTGCGGCTTCATTTCCGATATGAATGTCTTATCCGTGACGCGTTCTCTCTGGCGCAGTGTTATCAGGTCGCTCTCGAGGTCGAGCCTTTCGAGGCCCGATTTGATGCCGCCATTCGGCGAGCAGATGCCGCCCTTCGGCAAGCCTCTACCTATCAGTCGATTCCCAAGCCGGTCGGACAGCCTACCCCATGGTATTCCTCACCCACGAGAGCTCCCATGCTACCACCCTCTACTTCCGAACTCTATTCGGAACCATCTCATTTGGAGCCACCTAAGCCCGAGCCACCCGTATTTCTAACGGGTACACTTTACATAGCCGAGCCACTACTTAGTTGGCTCAAGGATAGCTTGGTCCCACTTCCCTTCTAATCTATGGACCATATCCTACCTCTGGTGCCAATCAACTCATTCCATACCACTTTCCGGTCTAGTCACCATGTGGATACATTGGATGACCTTCTTAACGGATTAGACCGGCAATTGACATTTACGCACTTGTTGGCTCCAGGCTTCGACCGACCCACAGGTCGTAGTTTCACTCATCCCGCTTTAGGGTCCATCAGCTCCGTGTACACCGTGGGTCATGTTACCACGGAGGTTCTTCTACTCCTCCCTATGTCGGCCGAGTCCGACTTCATTTCCTTTTGCCCAAGGAAGGAATCTTACTTTCTACCTATGATTGTCGTCCCACCTCTCACAATGAATGAAGGTGATCATTTACACCTCCAAAATTTCCAAATGTGGGACAGCGATTTGTGGAAGCCTAGTCCGAGGGGTCATACCTTCTTTGATCCCTTCGACCCATTCTCTTGTGGACCCCGTGACCCACCACATTTACTCCACCTTTTTGTGAGAGTCCACCATCATATCCCCACCGTCTCATCTTCCTTCAAGGATGAAGGAGATCAACAACACCTTCTAGACTTCGACACATGGGATCTTGAGATGAGGGAATCCATATCGAGGGGTCACACATTCTTTGATCCCTTCGATCCCTTTCTTCATGAGCCCCTTGGCCCACAACCTCCATTCCCCCTCTTTAAGGAAGTCCACTATCACACCCCTCCTACTCGGGCCTGGCAACCTTCACATGGCAATAGGTCCGAACCGTCATTTGGGGGTAATGAAGACTTTGGTTCCCCCGGCCCACCTCAACCACCCAAGCCTCCCGGACTTCGCACATCCAAACCCCATGTCCATGGTTGGTGCAACGTAGGATGTCTAGGAGTCCACCATGACATTAACCTCCGGTTATGTCAAATGCATGCATGGCACACCTTCGGATGTCCTGGACCACCTTGCATATGATTGGGTCGAACTAACATTAGGTTTGTTTAGGGTTGTGTGTGCATCCGTGTGTTTTTTTTTCTTTTGCTAAGCATGTTAGGAGTCTGCATGACGACGTCCGTCGTCACATTGAGTCCAGCAATGCACGTTACAAAGAGCTGGCCGATGCTTATCGACACCACCGAGAGTTCCAAGAGGGCGAATATGTCATGATCAGGGTAAGACCTGAACGGTTTCCTCGGGAACCGTTAAGAAGTTGCAAGCTCACGGAGCCGGTCCATTTAGAGTGTTGAAACGCGTTGGATCCAATGCGTACGTTATGGACTTGCCCGAGGAATACAGTATAAGCTCTACTTTTAATATTTCGGATCTAGTTGCATATAGGGATCCAGCGGTGATCCCTAGTGAGCCTTTCGAGCCATCTCCTCCCCTTGAGAGTGATCCCACACCTGAGTGTCCACTTCCACCTCCAGCCCTTTTTTACGGCAGCGTGAGCATATAGATCGTATACTGGATGAGCAAGTGACAGTTATCAGGAGTGGATCTTACCCGCGCTACCTAGTGCGATGGAGACGACGGCCCGCTACTGCGGACACATGGATCACACATGGAGAGTTGCAGCAGATTGATCCGGATCTTCTGGAGCGATACCGGAGCGATGCAGACCCTTACTCGAGAGGGTCGAGTTTCTCCCACCCGGGGAGAATTGGTGCGGACACCCGAGCGCATGCGAGACACGAGCCTGCGAGCCATCGGTACCGCACGAGGAGCATGACTCGAGCCACCTCAGCATCCCTATGGCTCGGAGACAGTCTGGAGGTTCCCCACTGAGTCATAGCATTTATCATATTTTTTGGGGATTTTTATTTGTGTGTAATGTATTTTATTTTCTTTTCGTTAGTGTGTAATTTAGATAATTCGAGGGGCTTATGTGCAAAATGGGGATCCCTGGGTCCCACGGGTCCCCACTCCACTCCCATTGGGCCACCTCAGCTCTAGGGCCCCTGTGGGGTTAGTCAACCCTCCATGGAGGCTTCTAGAAGGGTGGGCCAAGGGAGGGGGACAATGGACTTGAAAAGTCCACATGGGAGGCCACCAACCCCACCTACCATGTCCCCCCCTTGACCCTCCTTGGTCAAGGTGCGCCCCCCTCCCCTTTTTGTTTAATATTTTGTTTTATTTTGATCAAACTCCATCCTAGCCATCCATCCCCAACTCCTAGATCCAACGGTGGAGGATGAGTTTGGTGGGAGTCATATATAAGGCATGTAATTACCATTTTCTTGAATTAATGCCATTTTGAACTTGAAAATTGTTGGAGCATGGCCTAGGCCGCCCCCTTCCTCTCTCCCTCTCCCCCTTGCAGCTGTGAAGGTTGCTTCTTGGTGGTGTGACTCCACCCTATCAGTTCCGGTCGCCGCCGCCGCCGCCGCTGCCAAGAGCCGCCATCGCCATCAATGGAGTTCTGCCTACGCAGTACCACATCAGCTTGTTCGAAATTCACAGGTCTTCCCCGAGCTCATTTGGATACCGAATTTGGAGGAGTTGTTCCTGGGATGTTCCTCTCCACCCATAAAAATCAGGCCAGCATTCAGATCACGTTTCCTATATTTTGATTTTCGTCCACTCTTCCATTTTGGTTCTGCCAGAGTTCTGTCCAGGTTCACCTCCGTCCTGAGTTCCATGTCTTAGATCCACTTTTTGATTTTTTTTAGTTCGGCCAATTTTACTGGGGGTTCCATACATCCACTCCTTCATCCACAATGTTTCTCAATTTTTGATTCACCCATCTTATATTTTCTAAAAAATGTTCTCAGACCCATCTACAGTTCTGTCCACCTGTTCCTAGATCCGGCCACCAGTCACCCCAAAAATCATAACACGACGCCGCCTTCTCCAAAACAAATTCTAAAAATAGTCCCAGTTCCGTGGTTTGATTACCTACAACTTTTAAGATGAGCTCAAAGTCTGAATCCAACTGTACGTTGGTGGTCAACGGCCATTTACAGGAAACTGATATGCTGATATGAGATTTCAGGAGCTGTGGAGCAGAGAATTGAAAAATAGTTAAAGCCCAGGTCCACGCAGGTTTAGAAGAGTCCACTGGCCCTAGATTGAAGGATTTCGAATCCTCTTTCCAACGGCGCTGGTTTCATCGCATTCCGACGACGGGTCCGATCGCAGCGAGCGTTTTCGCCGGAGCGTGTGGGCCCCACGGCCCATTGCTTGCGCCGTCGTCGGAAAGCACGAGAATGCGGAGTTCGGCGCCTCGAGACGACATCAAGATGCTGCCCGTCAACCTGATTTGCGTGATCCCCGGGGCCCACATGCGACCTTTTACCTCCCTGTGTGGAGTGGGTCGAATCTCTTTGTACCGCTGTGAATTATGTTAACCGGGGGCCCGTAAGTCAGCCGGGGTGTCTTCGCCACGCCGGGTGCGTGGAGATAAAGATCTTAACTCCTTGGCGTTACATTGCTTAGCTAGTATACGGTCTTAGGCTGCTACCGAGCGTGTAGGTAGTAGCCCGTGTGTCCATGTCACCGCTGTGAGAGTGAGAGTGACCCATCCCGTGACTCGATCCGAGTCCGGAAGTTGAGTCGGACTACCCTTGACCTCCGCCGGTTCCTTAACCGCGCACGGTCCGCGCTTTCCCTCGCTTGGGACGACGAGTGAGCTTCCACTTTTGTTAGCGACGTTTCGCCACTAGGAGCTCGTAGTGTCGGGCTTAGTGTCTCCCTGGTGTGTGTTGCTGGTCGCGTCCACATCTAGAGTCTGAGGTCCACCCCACGTAGAGTCGCCTCCCGTGTCCGTCCCGCATCAATACCACTTCCATTTCGGTCAGGCTACGGTGCTTGGTCCCGCTGCAGCTCCACTCCTACCGTGACGCGATCTGGTGTGATGTTCTCCCCATGGAAGTGGGCAGTATCATTCTTGGTAGGCCGTGGTTATTTGACCGGGATGCCACGCTCCATGGCCGGTCGAACACCTGTACCTTCGACCACGCTGGCCAGCGGGTTACCCTCCAACTCGTTCGGCCCAGGAGCCCATCAGTCAGGGGTCCTACTGGCCCTAGTACTTCGAAGCCTTCCATTCCCGGGCCTAGTACCCCATCCCCAGCTCGGGCTATGACCGTTACCTCTGGCCCAGGAGAGCCCTCGACGAGGAGATTGATGATGATTAGCTCCCGGGAAATGGAGCAGGAGCTTAGTCATGGCTGTCCGGTGTTTGCCATTACGGTCCGAGAGGTGGAGCGGGACTCTGAGGGTGAGCTCCCACCCGAGGTTGTTCCCATTCTGTAGGAGTATGCTGATGTCTTTCCCGATGAGCTTCCCGAGGGATTCCCACCTATGCGGGATATTCAGCATGCCATCGACCTTGTTCCGGACTCTTCTTTGCCCAACCTTCCTCATTATCGCATGAGTCCCACGGAGCATGCCGAGCTTAAACGGCAGGTCGATGAGTTAGTGCAGAGAGGGTCTGTTCGGGACAGTATGAGTCCATGTGCTGTACCCGCATTACTCGCCCCGAAGAAGGATGGCACGTGGAGAATGTGCATTGATAGTCGTGCCATCAACAAAATCACCGTGAAGTACAGGTTCCCTATTCCCCGCCTTGATGACATGCTGGACATGATGGCAGGTGCCACTATCTTTTCGAAGATCGATCTTAAGAGTGGCTACCATCATGTGCGGATTAGGCCAGGTGATGAGTGGAAGACCGCATTTAAGACCAAGGACGGTCTATATGAGTGGTTGGTCATGCCTTTTGGGTTGACCAATGCCCCTAGCACTTTCATGCGGCTCACGACTCAGGTCCTTCAACCTTTCATTGGAGTCTTTGTAGTGGTGTATTTTGATGATATCCTTATCTATAGCCGCACCACAGGGGACCACTTAGACCACCTTCGGCAGGTCTGTCTACTTCTTCGGCGAGAGCAGCTGTTTGCGAACCCACAGAAGTGTGCCTTCATGACACCTCAGCTTACCTTCTTGGGTTTCATTGTGTCTAGTACGGGGGTCTCCGCCGATCCGGAGAAGGTCCGGGCCATTGTTGAGTGGCCAGAACCCCGTACCGTTCATGATGTCCACAGCTTTCATGGTCTTGCGACGTTCTATCGTCACTTCATCTGCGGATTTAGCTCCGTCACCGCCCCGATCATGGATTGTATCCGAAAGGGCACATTTGTATGGACGAAGGCCGCATCTGCCGCCTTCAAGGACATCAAGGAGCGCATGACCCAGACACCTATCCTTCGACTGCCTGATTTCTCGAAGGTGTTTGAGGTCTCTTGTGATGCGTCGGGCGTGGGAATTGGAGGAGTTTTGAGTCAGGAGTCCCACCCGATCGCATATTTCAGCGAGAAGCTGAATGACGCGAAACTGTGATATTCCATATATGATAAAGAATTCTACGCAGTTGTTCAGGCTCTTAGGCATTGGAGGCACTATCTTTTACATCAGGAGTTTGTCCTATACTCCGATCACGAGGCATTGAGGTACCTCCATTCCCAAAAGAAGCTTAACTCGCGTCACAGTCGTTGGGTTGAGTATCTCCAGCAGTTCACCTTTGTGCTGAAACATAAGGCTGGAGTGGAGAACAAGGTGGCTGATGCCTTGAGTCGGCGAGCATGTTTGCTTACAACCATGAGTGCCGAGGTCATAGGGTTAGAGAAGATGAAGGAGGCCTATGTTGATTGTCCTGACTTCGGTCAGATTTTTACCACTCTCCAGGCCGGACCCTCGAGAGACCTTGATGAGTATGTGCTTCAGGAGGGTTACCTCTTTCGAGGTAGCAGGTTATGTGTTCCCCGAACTTCGGTTCGAGATTTCTTAGTGTGGAACGACATGCGGGAGGTCTAGCCGGCCACTTTGGTCGGAACAAGACTATTGAGGCAGTGGAGCATCGATTTTATTGGCCGAGCTTGAAGCGCGATGTTGCTAACATCGTGGCTCAGTGCCGTACATGTGCTACGGCCAAGATGAAGAAGCAAAGCTTGGGCCTTTATACGCCTCTACCCGTGCCTGATGCCCCGTGGCAGGATGTTAGCATGGACTTTGTTTTGGGATTGCCACGTACCTCCAGGAAGCATGATTCGGTCTATGTGGTGGTTGACTGTTTCTCGAAGATGGCCCTCTTTATTCCTTGCTCAAAGACGTCGGATGCTTCTAGGGTAGCCTGCCTTTTCCTTACGCATGTGGTGTGCAAGTTCGGGTTGCCTCGCACTATAGTGTCTGACCGTGATGTTAGATTCACTTCCTATTTTTAGAAGACACTATGGCATATGATGGGTACTCACCTCAAGTTTTCTACTGCATATCATCCCCAGACAGATGGCCAGACCGAGGTAGTCAATAGGAGTCTGGGAGATCTTTTGAGGTGTCTAGTCAGGGACCGCATTGGGGATTGGGATCTCATTTTACCCATGGTGGAGTTTGCATACAATGATTCGGTGAATAGGTCTACCGGCATGAGTCCATTTGAGATTGTCACAGGTTGTAGGCCTAGGAAACCCGTTGACCTTGTCCCCATGCCTATCCATGCTAGAGTGTCGGAGTCGGCCGAGTCGTTTGCTAGGCATGTTAGGAGTTCGCATGACGACATCCGTCGTCACATTGAGGCCAGCAATGCACGGTACAAGGAGTTAGCCGATGCCCACCGACACCACCGAGAGTTCCACGAGGGCGAATACATCATGATCAGGGTAAGACCTGAACGGTTTCCCTCTAGAACCGTTAAGAAGTTGCAAGCTCACGGAGCCGGTCCCTTTAGAGTGTTGAAACGCGTTGGATCCAATGCATATGTTGTGGACCTGCTCGAGGAATATGGTATAAGCTCTACCTTCAATGTATCGGATCTTGTTACATATAGGGACCTAGCGGTGATCCCTAGTGAGCCTTTTGAGCCATCTCCTCCCCTTGAGAGTGATCCCACACCTGAGTGTCCACTTCCACCTCCAGCCCCTTTTTCACGGCAGCGTGAGCATATAGATCGTATACTGGACGAGCAAGTGACAGTTACCAGGAGTGGATCTTACCCGCGCTACCTACTGCGATGGAGAGGACGGCCCGCTACTGAGGACACATGGATCACACATGGCGAGTTGCAGCGGATCGATCCGGACCTTCTGGAGCGATACAGGAGCGATGCAGACCCTTACTCTACAGGGTCGAGTTTCTCCCACCCGAGGAGAATTGGTGCGGACACCCGAGCAGTTGAGCGGCGCGACACGCCGAGCCACCGGTACCGCACACAGAGCACGACTCGAGCCACCTCAGCGTCCATCTGGCTCGGAGATAGCCTGGAGACTCCGCTGTGAGCCTCCCCATTTATCATATTTAGTTAGACTTCATGTGTGTGTAATTTGTGTTTATTTTATTGAATTCGGTTTGCTATTTTGATTGTAAGAGGGGCTTATATGCAATTTGGACCCCATGGGCCCCACGGGTCCCCCAGGCCCCATCCCATTGAGCCACCTCAGCCTAGGGTCCTGTGTGGGGTCAGTCAACCTTCCACATGTAGGCTTCTAGAAGGGTGGGCCAAGTGGGGGACAAGTGGCTTGGAAAGTCCACATTTTGGCCACCCACCCCACCTACCATGTCAAGCTTGTTCCCTCCTTGGTCAAGGTGCGCCCCCCTCCCCTTATTTTTTATTTATTTTTTTGTGTGTGTGTCACATGCCATCCTAGCCCTTCATCTCCCACCCCTAGATCCTACGGTTGTGGATGGATGTGAGATGTAACCTATTTAAGCTTGTATTTTCCATTTTGGAAGGATTAATGCCATTTTGAACTTGAAAATTGTTGGAGCATGGCCTAGGCCGCCCCCTTCCTCTCTCCCTCTCCCCCATGCAGCTGTGAAGGTTGCTTCTTGGTGGTGTGACTCCACCCTATCAGTTCCGGTCGTCGCCGCCGCCGCCACGAGCCGCCATCGCCATCAACGGAGTTCTGCCTGCACAGTACCACCGCAGATTTTTTGAAATTCACAGGTCTTCCCCGAGCTCATTTGTCTACCAAATTTGGAGGAGTTGTTCCTGGGATGTTCCTCTCCACCCACAAAAATCAGGCCAGCATTCAGATCACGTTTCCTATTTTTTGATTTTCGTCCACTCTTCCATTTTGGTTCTGCCCGAGTTCTGTCCAGGTTCACCTCCACCCTGAGTTTCATGTCTTAGATCCCCTTTTTTATTTTTTTTAGTTCTCCCAATTTTATTGGTGATTCCATCCATCCACCCCTTCATCCACAATTTTTATAAATTTTTTATTCTCCCATTTCATTTTTTCTAAAAATTGTTCTCAAACCCATCTATAGTTCTGTCCACCTGTTCCCAGATCCGACCACCAGTCACCCCAAAAATCATAACAAATCGCAACCATCTCCAAATCAAATTCTAAAGATATTTCCAGTTCCATTGTTTGATTACCTACAACTTTTAAGATGAGCTCGAAGTCTGAATCCAAATGTACGTAGGCAGTCAATGGCCATTTACCGAAAACTGATATGCTGATCTGAGATTTCGGGAGCTATGGAGCAGAGAATTGAAAAATAGTTAAAGCCCAGATCCGCGCAGGTTCAGATAATTCCACTGGCCCTAGATTGAAGGATTTCGAATCCTCTTTCCAACGGCACTGGTTTCATCGCATTTCGAAGACGGGGCTGATCGCAGCGGCCATTTTCGCCGGAGCGCGCGCTGTTGAAACAGCAACATCAGCTCGTGGACAGCACTCTCTCCACTTGGGAACCGGGGCACCCGGCCTCCGGTGAGTGTCGCCGGCTGACCGCCGTCCAGGGGAGGGTGCTGCCAGGGGTCCCATTACAGTGGGACCCACCCCGCCAGACCCGGAGGACAGGACAGCGTGTGGGTCCCACGGCCCATTGCTTGCGCCGTTCGGAAAGCACGAGAACGCGGAGTTCGGCGCCTCGAGACGACATCAAGATGCTGCCCGTCAACCTGATTTGCGTGATCCCCGGGGCCCACATGTGACCTTTTACCTCCCTGCATGGAGTGGGTTGAATCTCTTTGTACCGCTGTGAATTATGTTAACCGGGGGCCCGTAAGTCAGCCGGGGTGTCTTCGCCACGCCGGGTGCGTGGAGGTAAAGGTCTTAACTCCTTGGCGTTACATTGCTTAGCTAGTATACGGTCTTAGGCCGCTGCCGAGAGTGTAGGTACTAGCCCATGTGTCCATGTCACCGCTGTGAGAGTGAGAGTGACCCGTCCCGCGACTCGATTCGAGTCCGGAAGTTGAGTCGGACTACCCTTGACCTCCGTCGGTTCCTTAACCGCGCACGGTCCGCGCTTTCCCTCGCTTGGGACGACGAGTGAGCTTCCACTTCTGTTAGCGACGTTTCGCCACTAGGAGCTCGTAGTGTCGGGCTTAGTGTCTCCCTGGTGTGTGTTGCTGGTCGCGTCCACATCTAGAGTCTGAGGTCCATCGCACGTAGAGTCGCCTCCCGTGTCCGTCCCGCATCACATAGCTTGATCTTCTCTTGAGTGGCTTCAGGATGATCTTCAAAAGCTTGGAGATGGATGAAGAAGTTCTTCCCCAAAACACTGTTCACGGAGCTACAGTGGCACTTCTCTTTCTCCCCTTGATAGCCTCCTTGAGTGATTAGGGTTTTTGACCCCAAAGTGATGTTTTTATAGATCTTGGATGGTCAAGGGGCAAGCCAGGAACCAGATCCACAAAGCATGGCATGTCTGGTGACTTTGGGATTAAACAAACCCAATAAAAGGGGCTTCCCACGTTGAAGAACACAAGTCAACAATTGCTGCCTCGAGGCTGGCAGTCAACCGGCAAGAGGGGGCGATCGACCGGAATTTTACAGGAAATGAGGCTTTCTACGCTTGGAAAACCGGTCGACCGGCCCCTATCTGGCGGTCGACTGCTAGTCTGGAAAACCTACATTTTTAGAGAGTTAGCCAACAAATCATAATCTGTGATCAGTTCATTTTATGACAACATCCTTTTACATTCAAAATGAGTTGGTTGAGCTTACCCAAGGCATTTTTTGAACCAAGGTGGATTTAGGCATTTGCTTGCTTAAGGATGGCCTTGAGAGTGGTTTAAGCCAGTTATTACTTAGGTTGTAATATCTGGGTTTTGTTATCATCAAAATCATTTGAAGAGACTCAACAGCCGCCATGTCAGCTCTACCTCACAACCAGGAGGCCTCGTCAACGCTGTCGGTACCATCAACCTCACCCGAGGGCCATGACAAGCTGTCGATAACGTCAACCTCGTATGAGGGCCACAACAACATAGTCACCTCAACCGGCACCCAGCCTCTCGCGTCTCTCGTACGTAGCCTACACCTCGAGCCGGGATCCCATACGCAGCCACACCCTAACCTCGAGTGGGCAGAGACACACACACAAGCACACCACTCCCTCAGACTGGGTAGGATCCGCACCACTACAACCCACAGTATGGCCCTGTCCTGCTCCCTGACACGGGGTACGTGGCACTGCACCCGTCAGCAACGTACTCTTGTCCTAACCAAGGCACTGCACGCTCTAGGCTATCGTCGCTTCTACTGCAAGAGCGCCGCGCACACAGGGCTGTCCTCACCCGATCCGTCCACGGTACACAGGCTGCTCATGCCTTCCCCTACCGAAAACACACATACCCCTCACACGGCCACGGTCACGGTCAGCTAACAAACACGAGCCTACAAGCCGTACACTAAGAACTACTAACGATAGTCTAAAACACGAGCAAACACACAAGTGGCCAGAAACACGAGAGCTCAACTCAAGGGCAACACATGGTGCATTCGTCACAAAGACCGCACTACACAAGCCCACACGACTATCCACATAGAAAAGCAGTTGTCATGCAATCAATCAGAACTACAGAACTCACGTAGTTCTGGCAATCCAAACTAAACAACTATTCAATCTAAGACCGGGTTACACAACCACACTGGCCCACAATCATACACAAAAGTGACCCTTACATGGTCACGCGGAAGTGACTCACACATGGTCACACGAACTCGGCTCCCATATGGTCACACAATACCACACATGAATAACCTTCTGTGGGTAACTCGCTATGAATCACATAGCAACATTCAACATATAAGGCATTAGGCGTGCCTTCGCCACTTAAGGGAATGCTACCTCAAGCCATGTCACGGCCTTAACAAAGATCATGGCCTTAAGCCGGAACGCAAACTCACGCATTCCCAATACCTGGGACTCACACTTACACGTGGGATTCACACATAATGCAACTACACAGACTAGCCTCCTATGATCACCCATAAGGCCCACGTCCTATGTGTAGATGTAGAAAATGTGTATGCGTATAGGTGTGTCGACCCCACAAATCACATGAATAGGCATGAAGGCATATGTTCACCAATCAAGTGAATAGCATGAATGTGTGACTATGTGAACATGGTAGCATGATAATACAATAGATAAAAAGGCGACAAAGATGTATAAGAAATACCATGATCGCCACCAAGGAATAACAACGTCAAAGGATATGAAATACTATGCACGTTGTGTACCTTAGAAAAAGAGGATGACCGCGCTCAATATCAAGATACGGGGATTTGTGGATTACCTCTCCTCGCCTTCCAGTCGGCTAGAAGGTGAGGGCCTCACTTTCCATACTTTCCTGCGAAACAAACACAAGACAAGAGGCAAAATCCATTAGAAAATACAAAGTGTAGAAATCTGCCCAAGTGCATAAAGTAGCATGAAAGATTGAGGGCAAACTCACCGGGGGAGGGTTTTTAACCCCTATGGAAGGGTGCTAACAATAGGTGTGTATATTGTGATGAGATTAGAGTGAAGAGATTGATTTAATATGCCATGATTAACATAGATAAACAAGGTGCAAAAGTGCAAGTCACAAGAAAAACTGTGCAAATAGTGTAAATTGGGTGCAAAGACTGATGTAAACAGCAGGGCAAATGAAGTCCAAATGGGGAGAAATTTGAGATGACAGAAGACTTGAGTGTTGTGAAGAAGTAGGAATAAGAATCACTCCCAAAAGAGGTCGGGACAGAAAGTTATAACACCGAGATTTGGGGAAAAATGCAGACTGTGCAGAAAATGAAGAACAGTGCACAAAGTGAACTAAAAGAATGATGAATATCTCACAAGATGGAACACTAAAAGAGGAAAGAGTGGATGCTATGGAAAGGTGGGAATGTTGTGGTGAAATTAGGGCAAAAAGTAGGGTTTAAAACGGGGAAGAGACTAGTGAAAAATGGGGTGGAAAACACAAGAAAATAAAAGAGTGCAGAACATGAGAGAAAAATGACTAAGTGTAAAAACAGAATGAAAGTGCAAAACTCATGGACAAAAATATGCATGAAGATGATGAGGTAATGAGCGCAAAATCAAGGAACACAAAGATTATACTTCCCTCTAGAGCCTGGAGTTGAAAGGACGGATCAAGAGTGCCCCACGGCCTCGCACTGGCGACGCAAACATGCCCCCGTCGCAAGAAATCTGAGTTTTAGCAAAGTGCAGAACAGTGTGGTGAAACCTCAAAAGTTGGGGCTTGGAAGAGGGTAAAAAGATATGAGAAATAAGGCAAACATATAATCAACGTGAAGCTAATACTCCCCTCTTCAAGATAGAGTCGAAGGAGGATAAAACGGATGAAGCATGACTCCGCCCCGGCTTGATGAACAGGCTCCCGTCGCGAACTTTGTAGTAGAAAACAGCAAACTGTGATGATTTGCCAAAAGTAGGGGCGAAGTTAGGAGGGCAAACGATGATCAAATCAAGCAAATAATGAATCAATGGAAAGGCAATACTTCTCTCTTCAGGCTAGGGTCGAAGGGTTGAGTAGAAAATCTGGCATGGCTTCGCCGTCGCCTTGAAAACACGCCCCCGTCGCACAGGAAATCTGGGCAGGTTTATATAGAAAAACTGCCCATGTCCCCAACTTTCCTCCACGAGTTTAAGAGATAGAGTCCACCAAATTTCCAGATCTCTGGATCATTCTCGAGATAATAGTCAAGATAAGACTTAGGAACAAACGGGACTCTTTTTGGTGGAAGGATGTGGAAGTTATGGCTCTTGGAAGAAGCCTCTGGAACCTAATCTACAGCAGTTTTTGTTGCACGAAATGCATAAAACCTTAACGTGTGGCCAAGATTCCAGGAGATATAGTCAATTAAAAATCATGCTCCATATACCAAATTCAAGATAATACAAAGGGGAAGACACAACAACAAACGGGGCTCAATTTCGTGGAGTATTCTAGAAGATATAGCCCTAACAAGGAGGCCCCGTTGCACAGGTTTGACCTTAGAATCCGGCGGCGAAGAAGACGAAGTTCAGGAACTTTTGGACTCTCTGGGATATAAACGGTCGCACGATAGACCGTTCTATGAATGGGGCGGTCTAGGGGTAGACCGCTCAATGAACCAGGGGGCGATCGGGCAACTTTTGACATAAAATTGAATAAACGGTCATCCATAGACCGTTTTTTACATAAGCGGTCTTAAGATGACCGTTTATTGACATTCCAAAAATAATTAAAATAAAATAAAAATAAAAAAATAAAAAAGTTACTGTTCACACGGTCAACTGTTGACCGTTTTATGCATTGGATGGTCCACAAGTGACCGTTTATCCTTGAGACGGTCAACTGTTGACCATTTTTCTGCCAAGCTCGCGTGACTTTAGAAATCAGCGAATATCTTGAAAACGGTGGAGAATTAGAAATAGTGGTAGAAGAAAAAATTGTAGATAACTGAAAGCTGAACAACTTTCATGAAGAGACCAAGATGAAAAAACAATCAGAAGAGAGAGAAAATGGGGTGAGAACATAGAAAATATCGAGACTTGAAAATGGTGGAGAACTGGATAATGGCGTAGAAGAAGAAAATGTAGGGCTTTAAAAAAGGAACAAGTGAAGGACACGTAATGAATAGAGGAAAGGGAGGGGGTGAAAAGGGACTATTTTTTAAGACTACGCAGCGAAAGGGGCCGCATTCCTGAGGGAAGTCGACCTAAATGGGCCGTAAGTCGACTTGGAAGGCCGGAAGGTGAAAAATAGGCTCAAGGACTCTAAGAAATCATGATCTCCAATGCTCAAAGGGAATGGAACAGTGAAATGGGCTCGAAATCCATCCAAGGAACGCTCCAAAATAACGGTTAATTCGGGACATAAAAATTGAGGAATAAGAGAAATAACGCAACTTGCGGGTTAAAAAATGGGTGTCAACACTATGATCTTACATGGGGCAACCATTGCCAACGCATGGTAGAAACGACCCAATTTGATAGCATTTAGATGCTCTAGGGTGAAAACCTAATCTTGGACACGCACCGAGTTATCTAGGCCCCTAATCGATCGATTTAGACCGACTAACTCTCAAGATCAGCAAGGATAGACGCGGTTTAGGGTCAGCCCGCGATGGCATGGTCGTGGTTGATCGCGGAACCGCATCCAACAAAGTCGCGGTCTGGGGCATGCCGCGTTAAGGCTGATCGCGGTCGGGGGCCCTGTCGCGTTAAGGATGTTCACGGTCTCCCAGGGGGCCGCGACCTCATGAATGCAGTTGGGTAGATGACCGCGTCTATAACCCCCTTCCCAGGTCTTAAACAAGCCTAAACACGGTCTCTGGGTACACCCCATTCATAATCCAGAGGCTTAACACGGTTCACAAGGCGACCACGATAACGTCACGGATCCAAACTTCTACGAACCAGCGTGTGATCGTCCGTTCCACGCCCTGTTCATGTCAAACGAAGGGGAAGCTACATAATACTGAGTCCTTTGCCTTCCACACATCGGAAGGGCTTAAAAAAACACTAAAATGAGCAAGGAAATGGGCAATTACATCGATTGCCCTAAAATCATTCATCACATTCCATAACGCGCATCCGACCACATCTCAGCCTCGAATTGCAAGGAAAACACAAATGAACAGAGGTGAATAACATCCCACCATTCCCACACATCATATTCATGCGATGGAATCAAAAATTGCCACCTAGATCGGCGGGAATCGCCGCTCAAACCCCGACATGAAATTACCCCAAAAATTAACAAAACTCACTCAATCTCACCCGTATCGTCTCAAAATCGTGAGAAAATCACCATAACGAACTAGGGATCCATCCCCCTACCTCATTCTATGCTTTACCACACTATGGAAGTCGAATCTTCCCTATTCTACCCCGATCTAGCCACGAAATCCACGAACGCCACCACCTTACGCGCTCCCGAGCCCGCCACGCGCCGTCCACGCCATCTTCCATGCTCCTCCGTGCCTCCGTGGCCACCAGAGTGAAGGAGAGAGAGGAAGAGAGGGAGACATGCATGGGAAAGAGAGGGGTGTGCGGGTTCCACCGTGAGAAGAAGATAAAGCAACGTGGGGAGAGATGGGGGTTCGATTAGGGTTTAGAAAAAGAAAATGGGATTTTCTCCCAAACCCTAAAAAAACCAAAATCACACATATACCCATTCTCCCACCATTTCCACTGTAATTCAATCAATTTCCACTAAAATTTTAGATTTAAGCGATTCAAAAACCCATAGAATTATTCCAAAATCTGGAATCGCTAGATCCGCTAACCCGAGTCACTACAGGCTGGGCAGCTAGGTCGATGGCCGCCCAGGTTTGCTGGCTGGCCAAGGTCTTGGCTACCCAGGTTTGGCAGATGGCCAGACCTCTAGCCGCCTTCTCTTTGAGAATGGCCATTACCCTGGCCGCCTCCTGGAACCATCAGTCAACACCCCATGTCCCACGTCTCTATCCCATTTCGAAACCCCCCATTCTAGCTCAACTTCCCGCCTCATTGCCCATGTCCTGGAGGCATGCAGTAGGAAGCTGCTAGAAGCTCAAACAAGGGAAAAAACACCCGAGGGAGGGGGATATTCTGGAAAAAAGGAGAGACGGTGGAGTTCAGACATGAGGGACACTCAGATCGATTGGAGAGCTACGAAAAGTTCCAAGAGAGTTCTCGGAGTGAAGGAAGGTTCCCCGGTGTGAGAGAGGATTTTCCCCCGTCACTCACGAGCGAGTTCCAGATTTTTGACTGGTTCTCGACATTGCTTTCTGTTTCGTGTTTCCCAGAGGGTGGTGTTGACACCTGTTTTAGCCCACAAATTACGTTTTTTATCTTATTCATCCTTTTTAATGTCCCAAATTACCCATTATTTTGGAGCCTTCCTTGGAAGAATTTCGAGCCCATTTTCATTGTTCCATTCCATTTGAGCCTTGGAGATTATGATTTTTATAGCCTTGGAGCTTATCTTATCACCTTCTGGCCTTCTAAGTTGACTTGCGGCCCATTTAGGCCCATTTCCATCAAGCATTCGACTCTCTTTTGCTACGCAATCTTAAAAATAGTCCTTTTTAATCCCATTCTATTTCTCTATTCAAAAAGTTGTCTTCATAAAAGTTGTTCTTCTTTCAAAGCCCTACAATTTCTTCTTCTACGCCATTATCTAGTTCTACACCAATTTCAAGTTACTCATATTTTTCGGGCATATTGCTCTATTCACCTACGTCCTAGAATTTTCTCTATCTGTTCTAGCCCCTTTTTCTTCCTCTTCCAATCATTTTCTCATCTTTTTATCTTCATGAAAGTTGTTCCTCTTTCAGTTATCTATAATTTGTTATTCTACCACTTTCACTAGTTATGCACCGTTTGAGAGATACACTCTAATTTCTAAAGTCGCACGCATTCTACCCAAAATCTTCCTCCAGCAGTGAAGTGGTCTATTAGTAGACCGCCAAAGCACAAGAAGTGGTCTATTATTAGACCGTCAGAGCACAAGAAACGGTCCTACGTTAGACCACTACACCTAAACTTGCCTAAAATCACCCCGTTCGACCCCTAGAGCGTGGCGGTTCTACCCTAGACCATTTATGGCCTCTGGCGATCTTACGATAGACCGTTTGCCAGACAGAGAGTCCTAAACTTCCTGAACTCTGATTTCTTCATCGTGGGACTCTTTTGAACCCTGTTCAACCTATTTTCTCCAAGAAGAAGCTTCCAGATCATCTCTAATTGATATATGACTCTTATCCTCACTATTATCTGAAGTTTTATCAATCTAAATCTCCTATTTTGGGTGTTTATCTCGGATTTAAACTCATGACTTTTCTGCTCCTATAAATAACTGCCCTATTCGTAGTTGCAAAGGAGGGCCCTTTCCGCACGTGGGGCAAAGCCATGCTGCATCTCCAACTCACAACTTCGACCCTATCTTGAAGAGGGAAGTATTGGCTTTCCATTGCATCTTTTTGGGCTTAATTTCATGGTCTATATTCTTAGTTCTTTTCTCCTCAAAATCACCAATCATCACAGTTTTTTGCACTTTCTGCTACATATGATGTTTTCCCCGTTTTGCATCAATGATTTCTCTCTATTCTCTCAACCAAATTCCGTGATTTCAAATCCTATGCATGCACAACACACACACCTATTATTTTCACCCTTCCACAGGGGTTAAAAACCTCTCCCCGGTGAGTTTGCCCTCAATTTCTACCCCTATTTCATCACTTTGGGATTGATACTACACTTTGATTTTCTAATGGGTTTTCTCTTGTCTTGTGGTTTTGTTTTGCAGGAGAGCATGAACACAACGTGAGGCCCTCTTCTTCTAGCTGGCTGGAGGATGAGGAGGTTTGAATCCACATTATTCCCCACACCCCGTTTCAAGCGCGATCAAGTTTTTATCCTTTTCCAAGGTACACGGCGCCATTCTCATATATCTTCATCCTTTCGGCGTTGTTGGAACTTTGGTGGCGATCACGGTATGTTCTTTCTATCTTTCCATCACCCTTTTCTTTGTTCATATTGTTGCATGATTCATGCATACCTATTAGTCTAAGGGGCGGGGTGATACATATCTATCAACACCTAATTTTTTGGCGATCACGGTGGGACTCCAATGCCCATCACGCTTGTTTTCATACTCTTTTGTAGGTTGGGTGGTTGCATGTTCATGTTTAGGTAGTATTTTCTCCATTCTCTCACTATTTTTGGCGTTTTACGGGCTCTGGTCGGCTAGCGGTCTTATAGTAGACCGCCAGAGGGAAAGAAACGGTCATTTGGTAGACCGTTTACGGATTCTGGCAATGATCACAGGGCCCTGTTCGTTGGGGCATAACTTTTGATCCCAGAGTCCGATTGAGCTTAGTTTTGTTTCGTTGGATAGCCCTTTGTATTGTCTTTCCAACCATATATCATTTGTACTATTTGGATCACATTTGCATAATCTAATATTGTCCAACGTTTTGAGTTTTGTGCATAAGTTCTGCAGGCAGGCTCAGGGACAGGTTCACAGGTACATCTTTACTCAGTGATTTGACTACCTTCCCGATGTCTGATTGCACTGATTTTTATTTCATTGGATAGTCGTTTGTATTGTCTTTCCATCCATAGCTTATTTGCATCATTTGGGTCTCATTTGCTTAGTTGAAAATTGTCATCATTTTAGCATTTTGTGCATAAAATATGCATGCAGTCTGCGCACAGGTTCACGGGAGCAACTTTCTTAGAGGATTTGATTGACCTCCCGTGGTCCGATTACTCTGTTCTTGGGCTCATTGTGTAGACCTTTGTATTATCTTTCTATCCATATACTACTTGCATCATTTGGGTCACATTTTCTTAGTTAAAAATTATCATCATTTTAGTATTTTATCCATAAAATCAGCATGTGGTCTACGCACAGGTTCACGGGGGCAACTTTGCTCAGTGATATAATTGACCTCTCGGGGTCAGATTGATCTATTCTTGGGCCCGTTGTGTAGACCTTTGTATTGTCTTTCCATCCATATACTATTTGTCGTATTTGGATCATGTTTGCATAGTTTAATTTTGTCTTGACTTTCTAGTTTTAGGCTAGAAATTGCATGCACTCCGGTGCACATAGGGCCATGCATTGCATAACACAGTCACATTCCTACCTTGTTAAGTGATCCTCTCGCCTCCATATTCTTTGGGGTCGACTAGGTGATCTTATTTGAGACCTCCATAAGTCCCCGCGAGCCGTAGATTCCCACATGGACGCCTAGCCGGTTGTACCTTTCCACCCCTTAGACTTACATTTTGCATACGTGTGAGAGAATTAACCTTAGTCAACCTAAAGTTTGGACCTTATTCCCATAGGATTCCTATCTTGAGGGAATTATTATTAATTCAAATCATTAAAAGGTCAATTAAAATTCCTAAAATATTTTCCATCATATCAACTTATTTGACTTGGGTGAAAACTCTCACATTGCATTGATTGTGTTGTTTGGGCTTGTCCAGCCCCATTAGTGGTGTTTGTGTTGCATACTTTCATCATCCACATGTTTTGTTATTGTTAGGCCCACTTAAGTCAGTCCATTTGTGTGTCTATTGTATAGTCCATTGCCCAGTCCCATTCTTCATTCGTCTTTGCGTTAGTGGGTCAGTCCCCCTTTAATTCTCAAGCCCATTAAGCCATTACTTCTCCACTTGTATTGCCCTTGATATCCTTGTATTAAGTCTCCATTTGCCCTCATGGAGCATCATTCCAACCCCTTGTATCATTCTTTTTCTCAATATTCCTCCTATTCCCGCGTGGAATCCTCTTCCCATGCGGGCCCATCTTCCCGTGGTCCTCCTGATCCATCCGAGGAACATGCTAATCTCATGGTCCACTTATCAAGCCTTGTTCGCCAAATGCACCCGGCCAGGGCCCAACGTTTCATTTCATTTCATCTTAATGGGCCTTCTTCTCATAATGGGCCCTCTACCCTTCATGGGCCTCTTTCTTCTCATTCATATGCCGCTGGCCCAATTTCTAGTAGGCCTTATTCTCTTAAGGGGCCTCATTCTTCCGCCCATGTTGCTGCCGACCCATTCAGTCCATATGCCAATGTTTCCTCCAGGATCGCATATCCTTCCATTCCCAGAATGGGCCCTTCTTCTTCTCAGCCCAGATCCTCTTATCATGCCCAATATCATCATTCTGGTCCAAATTCACAACCTCTTGCTTAGGTTGACCCGCATTACTCTCGATCTCTCCCTACCTTGGAGATGCTTGCTCAAACCCAGCGTCAACTTGATGAACTCCAACGTTGAATTGATCTTAAGTCCTCCCTAAATGTTCCATTCACATTTCAAGGTCTTCAGCTTCTGCCATCTTCCCAAATCCCCGCGTATCACCGTTATGGTGGAGTCGGTGACCCATATGTGCACTTGAAGGAGTTCGTTTATGTGACGACCCAGAGTTCAGGATACCAATATACCGATAACATCGATACACCGATACCAAGAACTGGGGAAGCCACCCAAGAGGCTGATGAGGCCCCTGAAGGGTTAGTGGGGGTTTGTCGAGGAGGTGCATAACGAATTGCAATTTGGAACGCGCATATTATAATTAAGCAATAAAATTAACAAAAGTGCGGAAGCAATTCAAAATAACCAAAGTGATACATATATAAACTAGTCCAGAGACACAAAAGTACTAGTCCAAAAAAAGTACAACTACACGGGCCATACCCCGGAAAAAGTACAACAAAGGCCCAAAAAGGTGACCCGTCTACTGCTGGCAGCTAAGCACGGTCTCTGAGTAACTCATGAAACACCGGGAGACGGCGGGCGCGGCTCACCTGAAAGAAGAATGGTGAGTCACAGCCAGACTCAGTAGGGGTCACGCAGATCCCTACCTCGCACTAAACAAGCATACATGCAAATATAAAGGCAATTAGAGCATGCATTTAAATAAAATAACAGGCATTGGCATGAATAAACTAATCACAGAAAAGCTGTAAACTCTAACTAAACAGGTATAACAGCTAATACATGCCAATAACGAGTAAGTCCAAACGACAGAAACTAAATCTACCAGTAGAATATGCCTCAACTAATCCAAGCAGCAAGGAGTAGGACAACCACTAGGAACAGAAACCAGATGCGTCCACTGACGACTTACACTGCGTCTCAAGCACTCGCAGTCGGCAACACGACAAGCTGAGCGCGTAAACAGTACCAAACCAAGTGACCAGTCAGAGTGACATTCGTCAATGTCAGTCCACAACCTCTGACATTGTGTGCACACACTGACTCTCGCCTGAGCCAGGCCCTCTAGCTAGTTTTCTCCCTCGGTAGGACGCTACCATTGGCCGGGAGCCCACAGAACTAGCTTACAAACCGTGTACGGGAACGCCCCTCCGCTATCCCCAAGCGGGTCGGTACTCAAAGACCTTAGGGTCACAACAGTGGTTCCATTGCAAGGAAAGAAAAGCTACTCTATTGGGATTTACAAACATGCCATTTTATAATAAAATAACTCAACATGGCGTATAAACATTTCGGAATGCATAAAGAATAAGTCGGCAACTTTTTGAACTTGACAGGCGAGTGGCGGCCTAATGCCACCGCGTCACAAGGGTGTAACGGTCGGGGACTGGCGCGTTATATCAACAGTAACGCGTCCGCCCCTATTCATTACATCCACCAAAGTTCCAGCTCAAAGCAAACCAAACAGAGTGTAACGCGCTTGCCCAGGCGCGTTACACCTCCCAAACGGTCGGCCGATAGGCCGTCAGATCCACCCGAGGCTAAAATTCAACTAACAGTTTTTAATCGCTCAGAACACGAAGTAACGTGCTCGCCCAGGCGCGTTATAGCCACCTGACGGTCGCCCGACTGGCCGTCAGGCCAACCGCCAAACCGGTCAACGAGAATCAACGGACGAGTAACGGTTGGGAGCCCCACCGTTACTCTCAATATGACGCCCCTTCAAAGGGCCGTTACATTTATGTAACGCGTCCCCTACGGACCGTTACTAGTGTGACGGTTCCTGGAAGGACCGTCACACCATCTGGGTCACGGACGGGTTATGTTTGAAAACGGTTCCCTCCCGGACGATTGGAATCGCCAGGTAACGATGAAACAAACCTGTTCATGTCAAACCACACGTCCTAAACAACAATATAACAACTAAAACCATCACATGCAATTCCCACAAGTGATTAAACATGAAGAACAAAGCTTAAACCCCCAAAATGGAAAATAACCATTAAGCATGCCACGGGGTTCTAACTAAGCAACCGAGCTATAGGAAATGATCCTAGCGAGATCGAGATTCCATCCCCCTACCTCGTTCGAGCTGAAACGGCCGGAAAAGCCGCATGCAAGAAGGAGGGTTCATCGGGCCTTCTCGCTCCGCCTCGTCTCCACAAGCCACGATCCGCGTTAAGGTGGGCGTCCACGCGCTCCACTCGACGTGAGGATTCCAACGGCGCGCTCCACACCTCCAACCGACGTCGTCTCGCCCGAAATCCCTAGGAGAGGGGGAGAGGCGATCGGCCAAGAGAGAGAGAGCGTGAGAGATTGAGATCGACGAGGGAGAGAGAGAGAGGGGGTGAAGGGATAAAAGGGAAAAAAATTAATATATATAATATATTTATTATATATAAAAATCTTATTATTCCCATAATCTCAATTAATTCTAAACAAATCTGAAAAAATACCAGAAAAATTCCTAAAAATCCTGGAAAATAGCCGGAAATTCCATAATAAATACTAGATCCAAACCACTAAGGATCCACTAAGGCACGGGCCTCACAGTCCCTCCCTCCTAATAAAAATTTCACCCTCGAAATTTACAACAATGGATAAGGAGGAAACTGAGAAAAGAATTATACCTCACTGGAATAAGAAAGGAAAAAGTTGACGCATCTCATCTTCACGTTCCCAAGTAGACTCATTACCATAGTGAGGCTGCCAAGCAACTCTTACCAGAGGGATAACCTTATTTCTCAACCGCTGCTCACGACGGTCTTCAATTTTGATAGGAAACTCTGGCGTGGATAAATCAGCAGTCACTTCGGAACAAACTGAATCATCGAGAACATGGGATGCATATGGCACATACTTCCTCAACTGAGAGACGTGGAACACATTATGAATAGCTTGCATAGCCGCTGGTAGTTGCAGACGATAAGCCACTTGACCCACAGCTTCAACAATAGGAAATGGGCCAACATACCGCAGACTAAGCTTTCCACGCTTCCCAAACCTGGAAACACCTTTCATCGGAGATACCTTGACAAAAACCATATCTCCTGGCTCAAACTGTAGTGGGCGTCTGTGCTGATCTGCATAACTTTTTTGTCGACTCTGAGCCGTCAACAATCTCTGCCGAATCAGACGAACCACATCTGAACACTACTGCACCATGTCAGGTCCCGTCAAATGTCTATCCCCAACATCAAACCAGTTCAGAGGAGTACGACAAGGATGACCATATAGTGCCTCATAAGGAGCCATGCCAATACTGGAGTGAAAACTATTATTATAAGCAAATTCAACAAGTGGCAAATGTTGACTCCACGAACCTTGCCAATCAAGGTAACACGATCTCAGCATGTCTTCCAGAGTCTGAATAGTCCTCTCCGACTGTCCATCTGACTGTGGATGATATGCTGAACTGAATGCTAACTCAGTGCCCAAGGCTCTCTGAAAACTGCGTCAGAAGCCGGAGGTAAAACGTGGATCACGATCTGACACAAGTGAAATTGGAATTCCATGCAGTGGCACGATCTTTTGCACATAAAGCTCGGTCAACCTCTGCACAGTCCAAGCAACCTTTATTGGCAACAATCTAGCAGTCTTAGTCAATCTATCAACAAGCAACCAGATACCATCAAAACCTTGAGAAGTCCGAGGCAAACCCACCATAAAATATGTAGTAACATGGTCCCATTTCCACATTGGAATCTCTAAAGGCTGAAGTAATCCACCTGACTTTTGATGTTCGGCTTTAACCTGCTGACAAGTCAAGCACTTGGAAACAAACACAGCCACATCTTTCTTCATACCTGGCCACCAGAACTGCTTCTTCAAATTCTGATACATCTTGGTGACACCTGGGTGAACAGCAAAGCGGGAACCATGGGCTTCACTCAGAACCTCAAGTCTCAATGCATCATCAGCGGGAACATATAATCTGCCCTGGAAACTGACGATCAGCTCATCATCAAATTCCACATCATATCTTGATACAACACGGGCCAAATCTGAATCAGCTTGCTTGGCTTCTTGAATCTGCTGATACAAAGCTGAACCCAAAGCCAAACTAGCACAAACTGCCATCCTCGGATCGGCAGGAATCTCTATACTAAATGCCTCGCTCAGAAGCTATTCCCACAATTTCCATTCATGAAGCAACAGATGATTGACTTGCACCTTTCTGCTCAGAGCATCATCCACAACATTCATTTTACCAGGCTGATAGGAGAGTGTAAAGTCATAATCTTTCATGTATTCCATCCATCGCCTCTGCCTGAGATTCAGATCTTTCTGGGAGAATATATACTGTAAACTCTGATGATCAGTAAAAATCTAAAATTTCTCACCATACAAATAATGTCTCCAGATCTTCAAAGAAAAAATAACTGCAGCTAGCTCCAGATCATGCGTAGGGTAATTTTCTTCATGCTGTTTCAATTGCCGAGATGCATATGCAATAACCTTACCATGTTGCATCAGCACTGCACCCAAACCCACTCGAGAAGCATCTGTGCAAACAACAAATCCACCCGAGCCGGAAGGCAAAACCAATACTAGAGAAGAAGTCAAGAGCCTTTTCAATTCAACAAAGCTATCCTCACACTGATCCGACCAGACAAAAGGTACATCTTTACGAGTCATTCTAGTCATTGGGGCTGCAATCTTTGCAAAATCCTGGATAAATCTATGATAATACCCAGCCAAACCTACAAAGCTTCTAATCTCCGTTACAGTTCTCGGTCTCTGCCAATTCAAAACAGCTTCAATCTTTGCAGGGTCCACTGCTACTCCGTCACCAGAAATCACGTGGTCAAGAAAATGAATTTCCCGAAGCCAGAATTCACATTTACTGAATTTCGCATAAAGCTCGTGATCTCTTAGAGTCTGTAGAACGATCCTCAAATGCTACACATGATCTTCATCAGAAGCAGAGTAAATCAGAATATCATCAACAAAGATCACCACGAACTGATCGAGAAATGGACGAAAGATACGCTGCATTAGGTCCATAAAAGCTACTGGGGCATTCGTCAATCCAAACGGCATTACCAGAAATTCATAATGACCATATCGAGTACTGAAGGCTGTCTTCTCCACATCAGATTCCCGGATCTGCAATTGAAAGTAGCCAGACCGGAGGTCAATCCGTGAAAAGACAGTAGCATACTGTAACTGGTCAAACAAATCATCTATCCTGGGAAGCGGATATTTATTCTTGATAGTCACCTGATTCAACTGTCTATAATCAATACAAAGCCTCAGGCTTCCATCTTTTTTTTTCACAAACAACACTGGAGCACTCCATGCAGAAAAACTGGGGCGAATATAGCCTTTTTCCAGCAATTCAAGCAATTGTGCTCGCAGTTCTTTCAATTCAGCTGGAGCAATTCGGTACGGTGTCTTTGCTAACGGGCCAGTACCAGGAATCAGTTCAATCACCATTTCAATCTCTCACTCTGGAGGCAAGCCTGGCAACTCGTCAGGAAACACATCAGGGAACTCACAAACAACGGGAACCTCACTGACATCCTGTCGTTGTTTCTCAACAGCAACCACAGAAGCAAAGAATCCCTGGCAACCTGCACTAAGCAACATGTAGGCTCGAATAGCAGAAATAATCAAACGAGAAGAACGGGATCGAATACCTTGGAAATAAAAAGTTGTCTTTCCCTGTGGCTGAAAATAGACTTTCTTCGATCTGTAGTCAACCACAGCTCCATATTGCTCCAACCAATCCATTCCCAGAATAATATCATAATCTTCCAGCTGCAACGCATACAATCTCATCGGCAACCGATGATTATTAATCATAACAGGAGACTCTTCCAAACATAGAGGTGTAATCATGAAATCTCCAGAAGGTAATTCAACAAATGGCTCGCAAGTCATTTCTGATGTCGGCTCCTCAACACATGCCATGAAATCCTCAGAAATAAAAGAGTGAGAAGCACCAGAATCAAATAAGACACGAGCTGAATGACCATAAAGCATAATCGTACCTTCCACCAGATGGGATGCAACCGCTTCAGCTCAAGTTATATGCGAAACCTTGCCTTTCTGCTTCTTTGATCCGGCTGAAGATTGCTGAGAAGACGCCGACGCTTGAGAATAGAACTGTTGTTGAGGTACAGGAGGTCTGAATTGCGACTGCTGAGGTTGAGAGAACTAGGGAGCTTGTACCTGCTTCGGTCTCAGCGGGCAATCACGAACGACGTGACCAGGTGTGGACGCGGATTTTTTTCCTCTTATTTAAATCTTATCTGTTTATTATTTATTGATTTATTCGTTTGTTGGTTTATTGGCATGCCAGTCACCGGGGTGACAATTTTATTGTGCGCTCGATCTGACATGGTCAGTCGATTGTGAAGTCCGAGTCGGGACCAGAAATCCATCATACCCTGAACGCTATGACGTTAATTACGTCCTCCCTAAGGAGGACAACCCTTGATTAAACGCTAAGATAGGAGGAGGACATCGGTAAAGCCACATGCTCAAAAGAAACGGAATTCATTCGTTTGCAAGACGCTAAATGGATTAGACGAAGCAGGGGTTCATTATCTTAGGGGATAGCTCCGACGACATATTACCACCAGCTTGAACTATGCCAAGTGGGGAATAGGAAACTACCCATGCGGTGGCAGAGTAGGATCCGGAAAAGATCAGGGCATAATTGACCCGGAGTCCGAATGGGGACCGGTGTGACATGGCACGCTCCATGTGGGTGCGATGGCACATCTATATCCCCATTGGAGGGACCATCGGAGGGCATGCAAAGGCATAACTCCGTGGGCCGACGGGGTTGAGAGGGAGAACATCACAGTCACCCAATAGGATATGCATAAATTTCGGCAGCATGTCCGCTCAGCTTGGATTATGCCAAGAGAGAATAGGTCATCATCCACGGAATGCCGGGATGACGACCGAACGAGGATGGGCCCCGGGCCCCGGGACATCGCTTGCATTTATGCCATCGTTTAATATCCCCTTGAAATCCCTCGGAACTCATGTAATGACATGGCCCTTTGGGTTCATAAGGGTGAAATCCGGATCAGGAATGAGGACTGTAGGGGAGGTCTTTCCCATTACTGTGTCTTCTCAAGGCATCCATGACGATCTCTGAACATCCTCGGGGCATATGTCTGAAGAAATCAGAAGGTTGACAGATGGCAGTGCAGAGAAGAGCCTCTGACTGGACTTCAATTGGCCAAGAAGGTGGGTCTCGGCATGGCTTTCTATCGACCAGAGGAGGGTCTCGGCGGAGGTTTATTGGTTGGCCAAAGGGGGGTCTCGGCGGTGGTTTCTTGGCTCGCCAAAGGGCCTCTCGGTGGGGGTTTATTGGTTCAAAAAGGGGGGTCTCGGCGTGGAGCTTCCTGGCGCGCTCCTGGCCGCGCCGGGAGCCTGGCGTCGAGAGGCTTGCATGGAGGCTCACGTGAAAAAGGTTTAAATGGTAGGGTTTGTCGTTTAGCTGGGGGAGAGGGCATCTTGGCGGGACAGCTCTTCGTGGGGAATTTTGCACGCCGAGAAGGTGGTTTTGCGGAAGGATTTCAGGGTTTGATTGCGGTACTCTGTCCGGGAGTTTCTGGGTTTTGTGGCTCAGAGTGAGACCGATTCAGGGGTGCAGGAGGAGGTTTCATGGATGCCTCTGCTAGAGGGATGCCAGGGAAGCTGAGAGACCAAATCATCAGGAGGAGGAGAGGCCATCGTTAGGGCCCTGAGTAGCTTTCATCTATCTACTGCCAGACGTCTGGGGGGGTCAAGAGATGGCTGTCTCTGATCCCCCAGACTAGCACAGTGGCATCGAAGAAGCAAAACGGCGATGAAAGAACCCTCGGCGTCGGGACTCCAGGTCTTAATCACTCAACGGTTAGAGTGAAGACCCAGGGTTGCGTTCATCTGCGGGTTCAAATACATCTTTTATAGCCGGCAGTCCGGGAAACCAAGAGATTGATGTCTCTGGTTCCCGAACAGCACAAGAGGCTCGAGGGGAAAAACTCGAACGTATACGGAGGGCATACCATTGAGACAGGAAGGGAGGAGAGAATAGAACCCAACGACCCACTAAATAGGGGTGGGAGTTCTATCTTCATCCCTGCTCTAAGAACAGACTCAACTCTGAAGCTTGAATCGTTCCGCCCATGGGGCATTCAGACAAACAATACGCATGCGTATAGAGACAGGGGAAGCTCATATTGCCTAATATCCATCACGGCAACTGCATTTATTTCATCCCACTACCATTATTTACATCGACTGCAGGACTGAAGCCGAGAAACATAAAGGGGAGGAACAGGGGGAGAATCATATGAATAATCGAAGCACTAAGACTTGGACTACTACATACGGAGAACAATGAAAAAGGAACAGCGAACATGGGGGGGGGGGGGGGGGGGAGGGCGGAGCATTGACTCCTCTCCCTCCCCCTAGCAGCCCACCTGGAGTCTTTTCTTCTTCTTTTCTTCTGCTTCTTCTCTTCTCTCAGCCGAGGGGGGGGTCTCTCTCTCTCCTGGCAAGACTCCCTCTCTATTCTTTTTCTATTCTTCTATCCTGTTCTCCTTTTTCTATTCTCTTCTTTTTTTTTTGTCCGCCCCCTCTTCGTTCGAAGGAAGAGGGTTTTTATATCCATCCTCCTTTTCCTTCTCGGCAGATACTATCACGGCGCGCTTGAAACGGGCTTCCCGGCGCACTCGAATCCCACCTCTCGGCGCAGCTTTGGGCTTCGATCACAGGCTCTCGGCGTGACCTTCACACAGGCCCACTTGGGACTTTTTAAGTGCATCATCACCCGAAAGGGCCTTTCATTGATGACATATCTTGTATCGAGATCATCATTACTGTTTTCATCAGTCCGTAGACAGGGGTTTCATCAGTCCGTAGACAGGGGTTTCATCGGTATTGCCATCTGAATGGTGACAAAATCGGGTATCATCTTATCGACACCGTCACTTGAATGGTGACGAGCTCGGACATCAGCTTTAGTCTGGGAAGACCTCAGCCGGGTATATAATCTGTGGAGACCATTCTTCTTCTGTTCTGACTTTGCAAAAGCCTTTGCAATCTTCATCTACCGGTACCGGCTTCATCTTCATCTCATATTACATCTGTCAGTAAGCCGACATCTGACTTACCCTGACATATCATCCGTGGATTCTTGGACGAAACGGTAGTACAGCTCTCATTAAAGGGCTGGAAGGTCTCATCAGTCGAGTGACTGCTGCTTTATCAGTGCTGCCGTCTGAGTGACATTGGCACCGGGCATCAGCTTTGCCGACAAGGGTTTTAGCCAGGTAGACAGTTGATGAGCTTCATCATTGGTCTTTCACTGTTGGTCCGACCCTCTTTTCAATTATGTTTTCACCCTTGTTCATTTTCCAGGTGTCAACAAATGCCCCCCACCTGCGGGCGGCGTAAGCGCAGAATAAGCGGCACGGGACTTGCAGGTGTCTTTCATCATTCGAGGGTATCTTCCTCAATTTGTCTTTAATCGGGTTCTCAGACCTGATCATCTCGTTGCAACAATATTCTGCACACGGATCTTTCATTTTCATACTTTTTTATCTTCGCATTTTCTTTATTTTCAGCATTTCGGAGCTTCTCAGCACAGGGCACTGACTTCTCGGCGTGAGCCTCTCGGCGCGAAGCTTCTCGGCGCGAGGGACCTCTCGGCGCGGAGCTTCTCGGCTCGGACGAAGGGGGCTCTCGGCCTGGGGCTTCTCGGCGCGCCCTGGCGGAAGGGGGCCTCGGCCAGGGCTTCTCGGCCTGGGGGCTCTCGGCCTGGGGGTTCTCGGCGCGCCTTCTGGCCGACGGGGGCTCTCGGCCTGGGCGGTTCTCGGCGCGCATTTGGCCACGCCGAGAACCCATCTGCTTCGGGCCCTATATTAAGGCACCGAAAGCCTTTTTTTTTCCTCATTCTTGCTTCTTCTTTCTCTTTCTTCATTTCCTTTCTTCTTCTTCGGCCCGAGCGATCTTTTCCTCTCGGCCGTCTCATTTCCTTTCTTCTTCTTCGACTTTCTTTCATCGGCGGGAGCTTCTTCTCCTCTCTCGACCATCTCATTTTCTTCGCCCGTCAGGACATTCTTTGGGGATTTAATCCCTTTTGATTTCGGGACCACCCCCTCTTGGTTGGTGACTCCCTATTCTCTTTGGGCAGACCCCGAATAAGGGGAGATGCTGTCGAAATTTTCATAGGGTCTCATGTTATAATCTTTATAAGACTGGCTTCTAATTCACACTTTTTCTCCGACTGCAGACACTGCAATGGCTTCCAGTTCTGATGCTGCATCTTCCGGAGCTGTTGGTGCTAGCTCATCGGCCCAGCCCGACATATCACGAGCCAAAGTAAACTGGCTGAACGTGCACAGTCTGGATTTTGGATACGACAGGATTGCTTCAGTCGATGAATCGTCTGACTCTGAGACTGACACAGTGTCGACGGCCCGGGTATACTCCACGGCGACCGAGACATGCTTCAGGCGGGATGGTAGCTACCTGCCAGACCTCCCGAAGGACCGACATTTGATGCCGTTCATCTGGACTTTCACAGTGGGCGGCATGCGAGACTACCGGATAGCTCGCGTAGTTGAAGCTGCCATCCTTGCTGAGCGGGATAGCCTGAAGGAATCAGTGTATCGCAGCAAGGCCATCTATCTTCCTGGGGAAAAGTGCGAATGGGATGCAGTCCTCGGCATATCGGAGCTGGAACCAGAGAAGAAGATGCTGGCCCGGGCCTTGGAATTCACACCTGCCCAGTGGGATAATGCTAGCGGCCGAGTTCATAGGGAGAAGCCCGGCTATGGCATGTTCTTGGCACCATTAAAGTGGGGATATCGCGAAGAGCCCTTCGTGCTGAATTGTTCGGCCGTTCAGTTCAAGTACCATTTGGTCGCTGGTTGGTTCGGGGATACCAGAATAACTGACGCGCACTTATTCCGAGTAGGGGCAGTGGAGTTCACAGAGTTTGTTCTGAAGGAGTATGCCCCTCTGCTGATCAGAGCCGGGGTATATCACAGCATTTTCGCTTCTAGATTTCGATATCCCATATCCAGAGGGTTGTGATACTCCCTCAGAACTTTGATTAGATCTTCTTCTACTTGCGGAGGGAGATTAGCGGCAACAATAATGGGCCTTGGGTCTTCTTCAGTTCCCAAATTTATTTCCTTCGTAGGTTCATCCACCGCCGACGATGGCTCGTCGAATCTCTTTAATCCTTGCGCATACAGATCAGCGGTGTCATCTACGTTGTTGTCCTCATCATCGATCGGGTCTTTTTCATCCAGGATTTCAAAAACACCTCGTCCGTCGTCGCTCCACACCCCATCTTGCTCCTCATCGTCTTCTATCACAATCGTCGTAGCGACAAACTCCGGGCACTTAAGAAGAGCATGACATCGCTGAGCTAAATCCTGTAAGAACCTATCAGGAATGGATTTGGAATGACGCGCAAGCGGGCGCTGCTCAGGCTCGGAAGGATTGGATGACCTAGAACAAGACCCTACTTCCCTAGACCTAGACCCTACTTCCCTAGACTCGACAGACCCTACGTCTAACCTAAGAGAAAGGAAATCTAGTGGAAAGGAAGGAGCAGGGGACTCGTGCCCCTGGGAGGAGGATGGAGACAAGATAGCGTAATCTTCCACCGAAATCTCCGTTTCAAATTTGACATTTTTTTTTGGAGATCAGTGGAGATCATGTAGCAGGAGGGAGGAGATGGTGGAGGAGGAAGCTGACGGGGAAAAAGAGATGGGAACAATACATCAAAGAAAGGATGAGAGGAAGAGAACCACATGTCGGAAAGATTGGAGGAGGAGGTCCACAGAGTAGAGAGATCAATGGGTGGGCATTTCCCACATGCACAGGGTATAATTAACACCTCGGTTGGCAGTTCCATGAAATACGGATCAATCATGATCGGAGGTGAACGAGGTATAGATTCCAACTGCTGGAAGAGAGATATGAGACGGGAGGGAGACCAAGAAAAGACAATGGGCGAGCTCCCCTTTTCCCGCGGGTGGTTTGCTGGCTTCTTCGGCTTCCACTGCACAAGCCTACTTCCTGATTCTTTTGGCAGCTTTCATCTTCAAGGAACATCCTGGCAAATGCTAGGATGTAGTCAAGCATATCATCAACTAGCCCCTTTGACAATAGAGTCGGATTGGCAACTGTGCAAGCTGTGGTCTTCTTCTCGGAAGGTACTGGCTGCGGGTTCAATGTGCCTGGCTGGAGGGGTCCTTTTACAAAGTGATGGCGGTAATCCAAGGTAAGTGACCCTGAGTCACCTAAAATTGATAGCGCGGACTCTTGATAACTGAGACCCCTCCTGCCCATTTTTCTTCCTTTGGGCACCGGCTTGGTCCGCCCATGTAATTGTGCACCAAGGCCTCTCCCTGGTTGATAGACCAATTTCAATATAATATCCCAACCCTTGGAATCTCGGATCTGGGGCTTCACTTTAATGTTGACGGGCGTAGTGGCAGGCTTGCGTGGTGCATAGGCCCATGGAAAGTCCAGATCTAACACAGAAATAATTGGCCGAGTGTTGGGCCATAAAGTTGGCAAAATCTTCTCTAAAATAGCTTTAACAGACTGGACCATGGATAAGCTTTTGACTTTAACCACCCTCCCTTGAAAAGGGAATCTGAGACTGTAATACCCCGGTTTTAAAAATCTGAAATTTAATTGAAATGAATGAATTTCGGAAATTAATATTTAATTCCTTAGTAAATAGAACTAGTGAAATTTTGACTGTCTTAAAAAAATCTATAAAAATGGTAAAATTGTAAAGGATGATTTATTTAACAACTTTGTCTTCTGTGGCCGACCCAACAAAAATCCGTAACTAGGTCTAATTAGAGGATTAAGCCGAAAGTGCACACTTACCTCACTCTTACCTAACCTTAACTTAAAATGCGAAATTAGAGCTTAATACTCCACCTAATGAGCCCAAATCGGTGGCAAATGGAAGGCCACGATCTAAGGATCATTTCCCCTCTATCAATTCATCGAAACCCCAGCCCTAAAATGTGGTGTCGGCCGAGCTTTGGTGAGGTCAACCATGGCGGCGCCGTTTTCAAACACCCAACTTGCTTCGACGAATTCTCCCAGCACCAAAGGCTCCAGAAGGTGTATGAGCTATAAAAATGAAGCCCTGCAACCCTAGAATCCTTTGGTACCAGCGGCGGTCGCAGTGGAAATCGATCTAGGGAGATCTCTGGTGTTTAGTGGTAACGTGTCGGCGTTCGTTCTTCTTCCTCTCTTCTTCCTTTCTTCTCTGATTGAGGTAGGTTCTCTCGGGCTCAAACCGCAAGTAATATATTAAATTGTTCAGCATCCAGTCCTCTTTCTTTTGGTATATGAAGCCCTAAATTCTATTAGGTATTCTGTGCGAATTTAATGTTTTAGTAGAGGCATGTCAGAATTAGGGCGGAACATGTTCCCCTTTGATTTCAGTAGCGATTTCAGGCTGTAAATCTTAAATTGATCCATGCATCTTGTAGTGTTTTTCATGCTCTTTCCATTGATTATAAAAGCCCTAAATTCTATGGAGCATGTTTAGAGAATTTGTAAATTGAGTAAGAGCATGTCTAGACTCAGTTTTTGGTGTATTTGTTTGAGTTAAATCGTGATTTCGAGTTGTTAATCTTGATTCCCATATAGCATGTCATATATGGTTGGAATCAGCATCGAGTAAGCTTTCTTTTGATATATAAAGCCCCAATTGTTATTGTGTATATTGTGAGAATTTCACGTTTTAGTAACAGCATGTCAAGATTAGGGTTTTTAGTGTTCCTGCCATTATAAATCGTGATTTTAGAAAGTAATTATGGAATTGACCTTACTGTTATGTAGTATTTTTCATAACCTTTCCAACGGTACCAAAAGCCCCTTGTTTGGAGTCCGTTTGCATGAGTAATTAGTGTTTTAGATCAATCTCCTTCAACCCTTAACCTTCCGGCATTCATCGGACGTGGAAGGGGTGACCGGAGTACACCCAGAGTTGGACGGTCTTACGATAGATCGCACAACTCAAGCCCAGACTTTGACCATGGTATAGCCTTAGTTAAATGGTTTCTCAGGAACCACACATCCCAGGATGAACGGTTCCAAACTAACCACATATCTAGTTGAACGGTCCCGAAGTGACAACATAACCCTGGGCAGGATAAACGGCCACTGAAGGACCACATAACCCAGAACCCAGGGGATGGGCGGTTCCTACCTGACCGCCCAACCCCTTGGGCGGTTCTCTGGGAGCCGCCCAACCACTTGGGCGGTCCTGACATGGCCGCCCAACCCCCTGCAGTCCAAATCAAGCCCGTTCAGCCCCCTGTTAGCCCAGTAGATGTAAGGTTCTTCTAGAACCGTTTATCTAGACAAAGAGTGACTTAGTATGAGTTATTAATGGTTCATATTAGTGTCTTAATGGTTAATTATTAAACTAGAAACCCACATGTTAAGTGGTTAATTATGCAAGTAAATTTCTGTTAATTGCATGCTATTCATTCCTACGCGATCCTGTTCATTCTCCTTATCATCTTGATTCATCTTTTGGCAATTTGACTTAATGTAAATTATAATCCATGGTAATTTCACATGAGATTAGGACTAAAAGTGATTATTAGGTTACTGATTAGCCCCTCTATTTCAGTAGAATGGTGTGACCTAGTTGCTGACTTCTAGTAAGTCGTTAGCCCTATTAGTGTGCTAGTCTTGAACTTACCCCCGGACACTCCATCCGGTGGACTTACCATCATCTTGGGATCTTGTTATATGCCAGATAAAACCCTTTGGACCCCCAGTAACTTTGTTTTACGTGACTAAAACGCTGCGGGATGTTCGAAGTGTTCTGCCCTTTATTCAACACTTTTTATACAGCGGAGGGTGAGACATCCCTGGACCTCTGGAGTTTATCACAGCTCTCCGGTCTGCCCATTGATGGCGAGCCGTATGAGGAAGTTTGCTTGACAGATTCCGAGAAGGATAGCTCTGATGGCGAGGGCAAGTATTCCACCGGCTTCTCATATCGGTATCTGATGAAGGTATACCGCTCCATCTGTCTGGCGTACAACAGAGGGTCCTCTAAAGGCTATCATCCCCGAGAGAAAGGCAGCAAACTGAGGGTCCGGATAGGGCAGTGGCTCCAGTATTTCTTTGACGGTCCCCTGAAGTATGCAGACTTTCCTTCCCTGGGTCCAGTTGCCAGCAAACAGATAAGGGCCCCTCGCTACAAGTCGGCGCTGCCATCCTCATTGCGTCATGCGGGCAAAGGTGGTCCCAATCCGGCAGAAGTAGATCCCATCACACATTGTGCGGCCTATTTCACCTTCTGGTTGTGTACTTTCGCCCTCCCACAAGTGGACGAGAAAGCCATTCGGCCAGAGGCCATATATCCAGCTTGTCAGATGGCATGGGGGATGAAGCTGTCGCTTTGCCCAGTGGCCATGTGTTTGATATATAAATCTTTGGGGGACCTACACAAGCATCGGACTCCCCGTTCTTTGAGGACCGTGGGTCCTTTTCACTTCTTCAACGCCTGGGTTTGCAGTATATTCCCTGAGTTGGCTCCGAGAACCTTGCAGGCAGATACGGTGTTGCCTAGAATGATCGAATTCGCCAGTGCTAAGTCTGGTCCCTTTTATGATCAGTTGTTTAAAATAAGGGGCCGACTGATAAGGGTACCAGTGGACGCCCCCGACAACATTCATTTCTGGAGCTTGGCGGCAGGTTCAGCTCCTTTGATTGATCCTCAGAGAGAGTGCAAGCTGGCAGAGATAGAGACTTATGCTCATCCTGTCACAGGGGCTGAAGTTGCTCGGCCTATTCTGGAGCCAGAGCTAGTCAGATGGGCCATGGCTATTCGGCCCAGTGTTTTAATTTTCAGGAAGGGTGGCCTTCTTCTTTTGGAGCCATACTATCCGTTCCGATTTGGGCGGAACTTCGGCTACGACCAGCACATCCCCACCTCAGCTGCTCAGTTTCCTTTGGATAGCCGGGCCAAGCACGGGTCCGTCATTGTTGGCGAAGGCCGGTTGTGGTGGGATTTCTATCATCGCCAGGACGATGTAGTTTTCAGGGTGCCCACTGTTTCTAACCGTGTTCCCCGGGTAACATCAGAATATATCAAATGGTGGAACATCCGGACCGATTTTTACAGGGACGGTAGGGGTGCCTTCTGGGATGTGGCAGACCGCTCCTTCCTGAAACAGCAACCTGGGCCTGTGTTTGATATTCCTGAGGCCCACCTGAAAAAACTTTACTCGCAGCACCCGAGGGAGGCGGAGAATTATCTGACTCAACGTCGGGCATTGAAGGAAAAGAGTTCCGAGCCGCTTGTCCCTGTCTTTGCTGCTATCAATGAAGACACTTTCATGAAGACCTTGAAGCACTTGTGCCGTGTGGGAGGCGCTCGCTTGGAGGAGCAGCAGTACCCATTCCCTGTTGAAGAGCCGCTCCTGACAGTAGCTCCTTGGAAGGGTCCAATTGATAAATTTCATCCATATACGACGTTTGTACGCTGAGAAGATAGAACTCAGACGTACTATAGGCAAACGTCCTGGCTGTTCATTCTGCTGAATTTGCATGGATTATCTGCAGAAAGCCCGATAGCTGGCATATTGAACAAGCCACTGTTTATATCATTTCATTATGTCGATGGTTGGGGCATGGACCATCTTGACTTATTTCGATGCCTTGACTCTCACGGCCATAATGATCTGGCAGCTTTAGTAGAGAAGTGCCAGATATTTGGTGATGTGTGCTGGCTCATCAAGGAGGCTGCTTCCCGCTCCAAGGAGGTAGCTTATCTGTACTGGCCACTTTCTGTATTCTACGACGGCCCGGCAGGTAAGGTTTCTTCTTTTCTGATTGCAGTGTTTTCTGCTTAGCATCTGAATTTCGCACCCACTGATCCCATCACCCTTCTGCCATTTTCAACAGACCGGCCTGATATAAGCGGCAGGGGCTCTATAGAAAGATTATTGCGCAGGCCGAGAAGCCTACTTATTTCGAAGTCCCGGCTGCAGCACCGACCACTACTCCCCTGCCTCCTGGCAAGAAGAGGAAGGCTTCCGTAGTCAAGGCTGCAGTTGGGAAGGCCAGGAAGGCCAAAAAGGCCCATGTTCAGCAGTCGACTTCGGTGGCGATGGACACTGGGACCCCTCTCCCCAACATTCCCTCATTCGATGAGTTTGAGTTGCAAAGGGAGGCTGCTCAGACATCGGTTCAGGGTAACATCATTAGCTTGCATTTTGCATTCTTCATCATCTTTTGCAGATTTTCAAAGAAGTCTTCGACTCTGACCCCTTCCTTTTTGCGCAGCTCAAGAGCCAATTGTGGCACCCTCCGAAGCGGAGACCAGGCTGCCTTCCCCCACGCCGGCTAGTGAGGCGGGGGGTAAGTGTGCTTTCTCATCTGTTTCACACTTCTATTGCTTTTTCTACTATAACCCTCAGAGGTCCCTTTTCTGTTGAAGTGGCAGCCGAGGAGCAGACTGACATTGAAAGGATGACAGAAGAGCCGATTCAACCTCCGGAGGGTCACAAGACTCAGTCGAAGCGGGGTACTGTTCCGGCCAGGCGCATAATTACCCGGTCCACATCCCGACATGCTTTAGAGGCGTCCCCACAGCATGTAGCCAGGGTAGAAATATCATCGGGTAGCTCTACAACCGTCTCTGATGAGGAGGAAGTGGCTTTCAGCGGCAGTGAGGGGGATGCTCCTGAATCAGAAGCCCCGCTCGTACTTGCAAAAGGTGCTCTGTCTTTTCAGCCTGCTAAGCTGCTGGTGCCGTCTTCCGAGGAGGAGTTGCAAGAGGAGTTTGCCGGGCTCGACACCGAGATCGACATATCTTCACTCTTTGTCGCTTCAACTTCGGAGTTTCCTCCTCTTTCGACCCACTTCGAGGACGCGAACCCTGCTTCAAAGGTGGGTCCCCTTTCAGACTTGCTGCTTCATCTGCATCTTCATTTAGTGCTGAAGGTTGTTTTGCTTTGGTCTCAGGGCCCTATCACTGCCAGCTCAGACACAACTGCAACTTTTATGGAGGTTTCTTCTGCAAACTGGGCTATTGTCCCTTTTCTACCTTTATCCTGCATGGGGGCTCCTGAGGTCATTCGCCCTGTTCCGATGCGAATACAGTCTTCAACAGATTTAGCATCGTTGGACCTGGGGGCCTCAGGAGACAGATGCACTCCTATCAGGGCTTCAGATTTCAGAGCCGAAGCTGATCTAGCCAGAAGTTCTGCTTTCATACCGGCCGCAGTGATGACCATCGCTCCTGAGTCAACAATTCCCACAACATCAATCATGGAGGGTGAACCTTTGCCTCTTCAGACTGTGGCCTCCGCGGCCTCGACATTGAAGGAATTGGCCACCGAAGCGGAGATGGAAGAAGGAGAGGTGGCTGCTGCGGAACTGGGAGTATTGCCCGTAACCGCCCCGGACTCTATCTCCATACTTTCAGAATCTGAGGAGGAGGTGCCTGAAGTTGCATCTGGGGGCATTCAGACGGCCGCTTCCGAGGAGATGGAAGTGGAAGATCTCCTGGCCACGCCAGAGGTTGCAGGGAGAGCTCAGTTGGTACCTTCGGTAGACCTCCCATCTTCTTCTTCGCAGCCGGATATCACCCTATGGGCGGACATTGATAATGAAGTAACCTTTGAAGTAGCTCCTCTTCCTTTGCCTGGCTTTACTTCACCTGAGAGTTTTGTCTGGCAACATCTGGGCATGCTGCGCCAGCTAGTGGAGTCCCAGCCCGGACTAACCTATCCACAGTTGAAGGAGATAGCCGAGCGCTTCACCGCCGGCTTGCAGGCGATGGGATGTCCCACAGAAATATGGGCCCAGCGGGTTCTTTTATTGTTAAAATTCGTTCATCGCCGGGATTTCTTGACACATATCATGTCTGACAAACTGGCGGCTTTGAAGTTGCAAAGAATGGAATGCAAATCCGAGCTGGCGAAGATGAACTCTATTCTTCAGGAGCGACAGTGCCAAATGCAGTCTTTGGCGGAGCGGGAGCAGTTTGTGCGCGACCGGATAACTACCCTGGAAGCTGAACTGTCCGATCTCCGAGCTGAGCTGTCGCAGCTAACAACTTCTCGACCGTAGCTCGAGGAAGAAGCAGCTCTATTAGAGGGGCAGGTGGCGTCCTTTCAAGACGAGTCCGTTCGACTGCAGGAGGAGGAGGCTCGTCTTCATGAACTGGGCGCCGCCCCTTATGTGGGTCTTCTGGCTTTCGAGGATATCTTCAGGCAGCCATGAACCACCTTCTCTTTCTTTTTCTTTTGTACTCTTTTGCGATACAACGTCCCCTCGGGGCCCTTTATGTACTCACTTATTAATGAAAAGAAATCTTTGGCTTCACGTGTATCCATTTTCTTCTGCATGTGGTTTTATCACTTTGAGAAGTGGGGTAGCGGTTTTAGCAATTCCTCATGCGAATGGCCCGTACTTGGCAGGAGAGCGTCCACCCCCTCAGAGAAAGGATGGGGAACTCGCTCCACCGCGTGACGGCATCCGGGGAGGTGCTTAAACCGGATTCTGTTGGTAGCAGCAATCGTCCCTCTTGGCAATATGTGCTGCGAGGGAGACAATTTGCAGAAATGTGAAAGAAGAGGCTTCATCGGAATAGACAAAAGGTCTAGACCGGGTAGAGGTTATAGCAGGTGGGACATTGAAAAAGGGTATGGGGTTTTCATCAGAACGGCCATAAAGTCCGAACTGGACAGATTCTATCATTGGCCGGGCGATGTACCGATCAGCCAACGGTTGACTTCATCATCGATATTGAGCTTATATCGATGCAAAGGGGGCTTTCAGAATAGACGTAAGGTCTAAACCGGGTAGGGTTTTATCATTGATCGGGCAAGGTGCCAATCGATCAACAGCTGGTTTCATCATCGATATTGGGTTTATATCGATGCAAAGGGATTTCACAAATCTCATCAGGATAGACGAAAGGTCTAAACTGGATAGGGTTTCATCATTGATCGGGCGAGGTGCCAATCGATCAACAGTTGGTTTCATCATCGATATTGGGTTTATATCGATGCAAAGGGATTTCATAAATTTCATCAGGATAGACGAAAGGTCTAAACTGGATAGGGTTTCATCATTGATCGGGCGAGGTGCCAATCGATCAACAGTTGGTTTCATCATCGATATTGGGTTTATATCGATGCAAAGGGATTTCATAAATTTCATCAGGATAGACGAAAGGTCTAAACTGGATAGGGTTTCATCATTGATCGAGCGAGGTGCCAATCGATCAACAGTTGGTTTCATCATCGATATTGGGTTTATACCGATGCAAAGGGATTTCATAAATTTCATCAGGATAGACGAAAGGTCTAAACTGGATAGGGTTTCATCATTGATCGGGCGAGGTGCCAATCGATCAACAGTTGGTTTCATCATCGATATTGGGTTTATACTGATGCAAAGGGATTTCATGAGTTTCATCAGAATAGACGTAAGGTCTAAACCGGACAGAGGATTTCATCATTGATCGGGCGAGGTGCCGGTTGATCAACGGCGGGACGTACGTGAAGCTGTAGGTCTCGTCAGGACAGACGTAAGGTCTATTCCAACAGGTTTTATCGCAGGTGGGACATTTGAAAGAGGGTGTGTAGATTTCATCAGGACGGATGTAAGGTCTTTCCTGGAGAGGTTTTATCGTCGGTGAGGCATGGAGCCAGATGACCAACAGAAGGTTTTATCAGCGAAGGGGAAGTAAGGGCAGCGTGCCTGTTGGCACGGAACTTTGAATTACCACATTACTGACCCAAGTGCCCTTTCGAGTTTTCACTGGAGCCAGCCCCCTCTTGCTTTTGCCCACGCGCCCTTTCGGGTTTTCACATGGCGGGGTACCCGATTTTACCTGCAGTGCCCTTTCAGGTTTTCACCACAGCTGGGTTTCGGCCATTTTTACCCTTGTTCAGAATGTCTGAACAAGACTGGCGGGGTATCTCTATTTTTAACCCCATTTTTATATACATATATATATATATCTCTTGAATTGGGACTTCAGCACAGGTCAGGCGATGTGCTGCTTCATTGGCGGCTGCTCTTATCATCGGTATTGGGTATATACCGACGCAAGGATTTCATAGGTTTCATCAGGATAGACGTAAGGTCTAAACTGGATGGGTTTCATCATTGATCGGGCAGTGTACCAATCGATCAACGGCAGGTTTCATCATCGGTATTGGGTTTATACCAATGCAAGGATTTCATAGGTTTCATCAGGATAGACGAAAGGTCTGGCCTGGATAGGTTTCATCGCCGATTGGGCAGTGTGCCGATCGACCAGCAGCAGGTTTCATCATCGGTATTGGGTTTATACCAATGCAAGGATTTCATAGGTTTTATCGGCATAGACGTAAGGTCTAAACCGGACAGGTTTCATTGCTGATCGGGTGAGTGAGCCCATTGATCAGCTGTAGGTTTCATCACGGTGGGACCTGGGACAAGGTATGAGGACTTTTATCAGGATAGACGTGGGTCTAATCGTCGATCGGGCAAGGCGCCGGTCGATTGTCGAGGAGTTTTATGGCGGGAGGTGAGGCTTTTTCTTTGGGATTACCACATTACTGACCCAAGTGCCCTTTCGGGTTTTCACCGGAGCCAGCCCCCTCTTACTTTTGCCCACGCGCCCTTTCGGGTTTTCACGTGGCGGGGTACCCGATTTTGCCTGCAGTGCCCTTTCGAGTTTTCACCACAGCTGGGTTTCGGCCATTTTTGCCCTTGTTCAGAATGTCTGAACAAGACTGGCGGGGTATCTCTATTTTTAACCCCATTTTTCTTTTCTCATTTTTTTTCTTTTAGAGGGTGACAGATTGGAATGCCATTAATCCGTGATAAGGAGTGGCTTGGTTAGGGCGGAGTGCCACCAAACCAAGAAAGGGTAGCTCAGCTGGGGCGGAATGCCGCTAGACCAAGAATGAGGTAGCTCGGCTAGGGCGGAGTGCCGCTAAACCAAGAAAGAGGGTAGCTTGGCTAGGGCGGAGTGCCGCCCGACCAAGAATGAGGTAGCTCGGCTAGGGCGGAGTGCCGCTAAACCAAGAAAGAAGGTAGCTCGGTTAGGGCGGAATGCCACTAAACCAAGAATGAGGTAGCTCGGCTAGGACGGAATGCCACTAGACCAAGAAAGAAGTAGCTTGGTTAGGGCGGAGTGCCCCTAGACTAAGAAAGAAGTAGCTTGGTTAGGGCGGAGTGCTGCTAGACCAAGGAAGAGGTAGCTTGGTTAGGGCGGAGTGCCACTAGCCCAAGAAAGAGGTAGCTTGGTTAGGGCGGAGTGCCGCTAGCCCAAGAAAGAAGGTAGCTCGGTCAGGGCGGAGTGCCGCTAGACCAAGGAAGAAGGGTAGCTTTAGGCCCGATTACTCGGAGAATGTCGGTTGTGCAGCATGATACAGCTTTAGGTGCCTACCGTTGAGTGGCGAGAATTGGATCTCCTCTCGATGGTTGACAACCATATAGGCCCCACCTTCGTAGACCCTTTGTATCATATAGGGACCTTCCCAATTAGCATTTAGCTTTCCTTTTGGGTTGGACGCCATGACTTCTCTTTTCTTGACCATAACGAGGTCACCTTTCTTGAACTCTCATCCTTTTACGAGTTTGTTGAATGCAGTGGCCATGCGGGCCTGATACATTTGGATATTCTTCTGGGCTTGGAGGCGCCTCCCCTCCAATTCAGCCAGTTCTTCTAATCTTCTTTCTGTATTAGTCTGTTCGCCAGGGGCTAGGTCATATTGGACCGCCACTCTGAGTGACGGGACTTCCAGCTCCAGCGGGACTACTGCCTCTGAGCCGTACACCAATGAGTATGGTGAGCACCCTGTAGGTGTTTTGAAGACGGTGCGGTATGCCCATAAAGCTTCATACATTTTCTCTTCCCAGTCTTTCTTGTTGGAACTGACGACTTTGGCCAGCAATGTACACAAGGTCTTATTAAAAGCTTCTGCCAATCCGTTTGCCTGTGGATTGTAGGGCGTGGAGGTTCTCCATTCAATCTTATACTTCTCGGCAAGCCGATAGATTTTCTGATTTCTGAAATGACTTCCATTATCAGATATTATTCGGTTGGGGATCCCGAACCGGAAGATAATGTTTTGCTTGATGAATCTGGAGACCAGCTCACCAGTCACTTCTCTTAATGCTATAGCTTCTGCCCATCGGGAGAAGTAATATGTTATGGCCAGTATGTACTTATGTCCGGCCGAGGAAGTTTGCAATGGCCCGACTACATCAGTTCCCCATTGTGCAAACGGCCAGCTAGGGACTGTAGGGTGCAGAACGGCAGGTGGCCTTCTAGGCACAACAGCATGCTCCTGACATTTCTGGCATGACTTTGCAAACTTGCAACAGTCTTCAAACATGGTGGGCCAGTAGTAGCCCAGCTTATTAATCTCTATCTTCATCTTGGGACCGGCCTGGTGGGCACCTGCTGTCCCAGTATGTGTTTCTTTCATTGCTTGCCAAGCTTCCTCAATAGACAGGCAGCGGAGCAAAATCTTCTTGCGTGCATCTGCCATTATTCGGAACAGAGTTCCATTTCTGAATTCATAAGAATCTTTGATCCTTAGAAGTTTCATCTTTTCTTCTCTTTTCTGCGGCAGCTGTTGGTGTAAAAACCATTGTAGCAGGTGTTGTCTCCAATCAGATGCCTGTTCTGTACTGATAGTAGCAACTTCTTCTTCTTCGGGGCACTCTTCTAGCATGCTGGGGACCTGTCGCCGGTTTATAACAACAATGTTCAGTGTTTCATTTGGTGGGACTGCTATTGAGCTGGCTAGCTTTGCCAGTGCATCAGCTTGGGCATTATGTCCACGGCCCACATGCTTGAGCTCAATATGATAGAATTTCGCCATGAGGCGCACAGCTTTTTGGTGGTAGGGGTTCAACTCCGGCTTTCGCACTTCGAACTCCCCTTGGATTTGCTTTATTATCAACATTGAATCCCCGAATACCTGAAGCATCTGGATACCCATGTTGAGGCTTATACATAGCCCGATTATCAGAGCTTCATATTCGGCTTCATTATTGGTGCAGGGCTTGTTTATAGAACAGGAAGTATCCACAACCTCCCCTTCTGGTGATTTTAGCATAATACCGGCTCCGGCCCGTATTCTGGTCTTTCCATCGGAGTCCGTCTCTGTTCTAGATACTCCATCAAAGAATAGCTGCCACATAGTTGACTGAGCCTGGCAGGCTTCTAGTGTCTCATCATCGGGTAACTCAGTCCCCAACATATCATTCTCTGGCACAGGATGCTCTGCGAAGAAATCGGCCACGGCCTGTCCTTTTATTGCCCTCTGGGGTATATATGTGATATCGAATTCTATCAAAATTACTGCCCATTTGCCCAACCGGCCTTTCAGTACTGGCTGAGTCAATATGTATTTGAGTGGATCTGCTGCAGATATCAATCTGATTTCATGTGACAGCATATAGTGCCGGAGCTTTTTAACGACAAAGACTAGTGCCAAGCATGTCTTTTCTATATAGGTGTAGCTTTCTTCAGTTCTAATCAGCCTCCGACTCAGGTAGTATAGAGCCTGCTCTTTGCCTTCTTCATTTATCTGTGCTAGCATTGCCCCCAGGGAACAGTGTGTGGCTGCAATGTACAGTATCAGGGGTCTGCCCTTAATAGGTGCCCCCAGCACTGGAGGGGTCTTGAGATATTCTTTCAGCTTCTCAAAGGCTTCCTGACAGCCATCGTCCCAGAGGAACGGTACATCTTTCATCATGAGCTTGTGAAAAGGGTGGCATCTCCCCGACAGATTTGATATGAATCGTCGGATATAGGCCAAACGCCCTTGTAGAGATCTCAGCTCGTGGAGATTCCTTGGTGGAGGGAGCTCCTGGATAGCTTTAATCTTGGATGGGTCGATCTCAATGCCCCTATGACGGACAATGAACCCAAGGAATTTTCCACTGGACACGCCGAAGGCACATTTCATAGGATTCATCTTGAGTTCATATTTGCGCAGCCTCTGGAACACTATCCTCAGGTCTTGCAGATGATCTTCTCTTCTGCTGGTTTTCACCACCAGGTCATCAATGTAGCACTCTACTTTCTTGAAGAGCAAATCATCAAAGATCTTTGTCATAGCTCTTTGATAGGTAGCGCCGGCATTCTTAAGGCCGAACGGCATTCTTTTATAATGAAATATCCCCTTCGGGGTGCGGAATGCAGTGTGCACTCTGTCTTCTTCAGAAATCCAGATCTGGTTGTATCCGGATGACCCATCCATGAATGACAGGGCTTCATGGCCAGTGGTTGCATCGATCATGACTTCAGTGATCGGCACTGGGAAATCATCTTTCGGGCAAGCCTTATTCAGGTCCCTGAAATCTACACATATTCTGATCTGCCCATTTTTCTTCTTCACGGGCACTATATTGGCCAGCCATGTAGTATACTGGTTCTCTTCAACAAAGCCCACATCAATCAGCTTATCAACCTCTTTGTTAATCTGATTTATCAGTTCGGGGCGCATTCTCCTGGAAGGCTGCTTCACAGGGCTTGCCTCTGGGTTTATCGCCAATCGGTGCTGTGCCACATCGGAACTCAGTCCTGGCATTTCATCATATGTCCATGCGAAGCAGTCTCAGAATTCTTTCAAAAACTAAATATACTATTCTTTGACAGCTGGCTCCAGCAGTGCACTGAGGAATGTCGGCCTTGGCTCATCTGCTGACCCCAGATTTACTTCTATCAGCTCATCGACGGTGGCTTGGCCTCCGTCTTCAACTTCGGGTGGGGCTTCTTGCAAATCAATAAAGCCTCCCGGGATATAATCTTCTTCATTCTCATGATTTTCTGTTTCATCATACCGATCATCGGCAGATGCTGGTGCATCGTATAAGGCCAATATGGCCAGATTCTGTTCAGTCTGCCCCGAGGACGTGACTGGCTCAGCGGAAAACTTCGAAGTGGAGTCTTCCGTGCTTAGAGGCTCTTCTGATGTGGGCTCCCCTGAGAGGTCATCATTATGTAGAGCTCGGAATTCTTCTAGAATGCGCCCAAACTCCAGGCACTCCTGCAGCTCTCTGGCTACTTGATCTTCATCCGGGGTTCCCGTATCAAATTTCGCTTCATCCTGGAACAGATCCTCCTTGCAAGATAGATCCTCCCAGTACCAATCTCTCTTTGTCTCGTCAGGTGTCCCCGTCCCCGGCTGATTGTCTGGGACTTCATTGTCCACTACGGACTGATAAATGATTTCTTCATCTTCCGAAGGGTATTGGTCATAGTCCATCCCGAGGGAATCTTCATGCTGGTAGAAGGCAGAGATAACATCTACCTTAGCTTCATAGTATTCTTGCAGGGTATAACCCAGTCTCGGGTGCTGTGTGATCTTCCTCAGTTCTTTATTATCTCGAGGTGGATCCCATAGCTCCTTGAATGCTTTCTTCTAGGCTGCAGACTGTATCGATGGCATTTGCATCTTGGAGAACATCTGCGAAACCCGTTGGGTAGTGTACTCCAGGCCTGTAATTGGCACCATCCGATTTGCGATTTCTTCAGGGACCATGCAATCTTGATCATCTTCCTCGACTGCCTCCCCGGTGTAGAATATGATAGGGGGCTCGCAGAAGCGAGGGATTTCCATAGTCTTCAGTGGCAGCACCGTCTGGTATTCTATGCTGGCTATGGGCTTGACTAGACCCTGAGGAACTTCCACCTGTGTGTATTTTTCTTTCATTTTTTTTTTCAGTATCATCTGGGTGTATGCCAGGAGGAGTGATCCGAGCAAAATCACCAGCATAAGAGATGTGAGATACCCCATGCTTTCTAATGTAGCCCTTTGGCGGCGGCGGAGACCAATTTCTTATTTTTGTCGCCGGCTTTTTCTGGCTGACCACAGTTTCTTTTTCTTTATCCCTTTGTGACACCTCGGTGTAGTAGGATGCATCGAGCATATGGCACTCGAATACTTCAAAGGGATGTAGATCAGCAAACACCCTTTCTTCTTTTCCTTCATGGCAGTATTTTATGCATTGGTGTAGCGTGGATGGCACTATCTGATATTCATGCAGCCACGGTCTTCCCAGCAGTGCCGTATACGTGGTGTTGGAGTTGATTACATAGAATCGTACCACAGTAGTGAGGTCGCCCAGTGTGAGGTTGAAATCAGCCACCCCGAGAGGTGTTTCACATTTCTGGTTGAACCCCGCAATCTTCATATCTCTGGCCTTGGTAAGCTGCAGGTCAAAGTAGTATTTCTGATAGATGCGATACGGGAGAATATTTACAGCAGCTCCGGGATCTATCAGTATCCTGCTTAGCGACTGACAGTTCAGGGAGCCCCTCATATACAGCGGTCTGTTATGACCGACATTTGGGATTAGCATATCATCTTCCGTGAAGGTGACCGATGGCCCAGCATTCACTTCTGCCAGGAGTGCTTCACATTGTGCCGGAGACTGCAGGGCATCCACGATTGCTTGGCGAGCTTCTTCGCTCAGAGAGAGAATTTCCCAGATGGAGAATCTGGTAGGGAGCTTCTTCAGCATTTTCATGACTCGACTGCCCACCCGGACATTAGATAGTCTCATCTCCTCTGCCCAACGGGGTCTTGGAGGTTCATGTGGTGCCTGTGGCCTTTGATGCCTGGCGCCAGTTTCATCCTCTAGGTCGATTCCCTGGGATGTTTCTTCTGTAGCAACGGCCCTTGGCTTTGCTAAAGGGTTACACCTTTCATCTTCTTCATGCTGCTTCTGCTTTCTATCTGCCGACTGCTGGCACTTGTTGTTTGTAGCTGGCATAATCTGCACCGACTGTTCGTTCTCCAAATTGGACAGAAATTCCAGGAATGAAGGGGCTTCATCTGCTTTTCTTCCCTCCTGGTATAAGCTGGCAGGGGGAGGAACCTGGACGCCTCGCATCTCTGGTTCCGGGATTTGATAGGGCTGCTCTCCTCTGAACATGATGTTATGGTTAGCTGGTGGTGGGCGTCCCCATCTTTTCCCAGAACGTGTTGCATGGGCTGAGGTAGAGGCCTCAGCATGGTTGGCTTCTAGTGGGGCATTTGATGCTTCATCCTCACCATTCTCCCCGGGCAAGGAAAAGAGTACCGACAGTGTATTGCACTGTACTGTCACGACTTTCTTCTCCTTTTTGGACTCGGGTCGTCTCTTCTTCTTCTGGGGATTTGGCTTTGCTGGCTCCTGCCCCCAGAAGGGCTCAGTCTCATCTTTTCTTTGTTCTGCCTCTGGCTGCTCTTCAATTTTCAATTCCTCGAGCTGTTCCCAGAGTATACAGTCTTTCACCAATAGGTGCTTGGGCTCTTTTTGCTCATATTCGTCGAGCTCATTGATATACTGTTGTAGACGCCTGGCTGCAGGACTTACTTCTTTATGTGCAGGGAGGGGAGTTTGTCTCCTCCGGTTGTGAGTAGGGATCCGGATGACTGGTCCGGTCTCAGCTGTACGCCATACTGGCTTTATTGGAGGCGGCTCGAGCCTTGGGGTGACACCCCGGATAACTGCTCCGCTGGTACTGGCTGCGGGAGTCTTCTTTCTGCTCTTTATGGGTATCATCTGCCATCCCTCCTGATCTTTCTGCGGGGTGAGGAAGCAAGCTTCATAGGTATGCCTGGTGCATTCTTCAACGGCTTCCTTGGGCAGCTGTTGGTAGACTGAGATCATATTGGCAGCCATTCTCCAGGGTGGAGGCTCATGTGGATGGGGCGGCTTTACTTGGTAATCTCCCAGCTGCAGCTCACCTTTCTTGACCATTCCTTCCATGATATCTTTGAAGACATAACAATCTTCAATTGCGTGCCCTAGCGCACGGTGAAATGGACAGAACAGCGGATCATCTTTCTTTGCTGCATCTGCTGGTCTTTTGGGTTCAGGCAATGTTACCTTATTGAACTTGTATGCCCAGTTGAACAGTGCGGCCGTCTTATCTTTTGGGAAGGAATATGCTTTTCTCATCTTGTCTCTCAGAGAGACTTTATCTTTTCTTTCTGCTGTATCTGCCAGCGGGGGAGCTTCATCTGCCCCTTTCTTCCCCTTCTGTTGCTCGAAGGTTCTGAAATCGACGGTGTTGGCCTCAGAGTGTGATGGCCGTCGCTCATTGGATTTTCCCTTCGGCATGGTGGGGACATTGGCAGTCGGACGCTTGGACAAGAACGTCTCGACTTCAGCCACTATATTGTTTAGTCGGTCAAATGTTCTGACATCTACATCGATCATTTTTTCTAGCACCTCCCTCCTGAGGCTCTGCTTGCATATCTGCACCGCATCTTCTTGGTGAGGAGGTCTTCGGCATCTCATGGCTAAGTTCCTCCACCTTTTGATGTAGTCCAGTGCAGTTTCATCTTGCTTCTGCCTGGTTGCATATAGCTCTGCTATCGTGATTTCCCTTTCCGTGACATGAAATCTGTCGCGGAATTTTCTCTGCATATCAGGCCAATCAACCACTGACCCAGCTGGCAGGCTTGAGTACCATTCAAAGGCCAACCTAGTGAGGGATGAGCCAAAGAACTTGAGCAGATAAGCTTCATCGACTGCTAGGTCGCCCATGATTGTAGTGTAGTAGGCTATATGCTCCCTAGGGGAGCCTTGGCCATTAAATTTCTCGAACTTCGACGGCTTACTGACGCCTGGGGGTAGTCTCTTGGCAGCATACTGGGGAGGATATGGTACCTTGTACACATCATAGGTACCAGCATCACCACCAGTCTTTTCTGACAGCTTCATTTCCACAATTCTTTCAATCATCTGCTTGTGGGCTACAGCTGGATCTATGTCTTCTGGAACGAAGTGAGCTTGTTGCTGGCTGTGAGGAGTTGTCATCACAGTGGCGCGCAAGATGGGCGCGGTAGGCTGTGTCTGAGACACAGAGGGCTGAGCTGATGTTTGCTGTAGAATAGGTTGGCTCGGTGTCTTGCCCTTATCAGCTAGGAGAGGGTTAGCTGGGATAGCCGTCTCTGCTGAGCTGGATGTCTGCCCCGCAGGTTCAGCTTGCTTTGAGACTGATGTAGCTTCATGTCTCTCATTGAGCTGCCTTCGGAGAGCACTGATCTCCTACTGGTATCTTCTGAACATCATCTGGACCATAGGATCCAAGGCTGATGGGATTTGCATATCTTCAGAAGTCCCTTCAGCATCATCAAAAAGGGGATTGTCCTCATCCTCTGTCGTCACCACATTGACTATCATGGTGGTGATCTTGCGGGCTTCATCATATTTCTCCATCTTATCTTTTGCGGCCTGGCCTCTTCTTGTGACAGGACCAGGTCTAGTAGCCAACCTGAGCAGTTCATCTGGCCGAGTTGGTAGTATATCTTGCCCCCTGGCAAGTCCAGCCATGTTGCAGGCGAAGATTTGCATTTTTTCTTTCCGCCTGTAGACCTTTCTTTTCACCTGGTCAGGATATTTGAGCCGGTCAAAGATCGATATTCTTTCTTTGGCTTCTCCCCGGTACAGGTCTTCTTTGTCATATCTGGCCCTGAGACCTTCTTCATAGTGATTTGAATCGGAGGAAGAGGCTCCGATCATCGTTTCTCGAAGTGTTTCTTCTTTTTCTTCACCTCTGGTGCCCAAGGCACGGGATAGTCTTTGTTGACCGAGGGCAGAGCTCCCCAGGTAGTGGAAGTAGTCTTTGTAAGACCCCAAATTCTTTAGAAATTTATTTAGAAAGTTATTTGTAATTATTTGGAATTTATTTGAAGTTATTCGAATTAATGAGAATTATCCAAATTAATTAGATTAATTAATTAATTAATAGAATAAGTCATTTTTCAACTATTTTCTAAAAATCCTCAAAAATCACATCTTGTAGAATTAATTTTGTATAGCAACTTTGTCTTCTACATTTAAGCCTAAGAAAATCATTTATTATGCCGAATTAGTGAACTTAGTTTTCCGAACTTAACATTTAACTATTTACGGAATAGTATAAGTAATAATCCGACTACCTTAGAAAAATCTGTAAAAATAGTAAATAGATTTAGGTCGATGTAGATAACAACTTTTCCTTCTGGCATTAGGCCATTGTAAATCCGTGGTAAGATCTATTTAGAGTTTAAACCCAAAAGTGCACACTTTTGACCCATACCTAACCCTTAGTTTAAAACACGAAATTCGACCTCAATACTCGACCAAATGATCTGAAATCAAGGGCAAATGGAAGGCCACAATGTAAGGAACATTTACCCTCAATCAATTTGAGGTAAACCTAGCCCCAAAACGTGCTGCCGACATAGTTTGGTCAAGTCAAGGATTTCGGCGCCGTTTCTAAACACGTAGCTTGCAGCAGCGAATACTCCCAATTCCGAAGGCTCCAGAAGCTCTATGAGCTATCAAAATGAAGCCCTACGAGTCTTCTTTCATTTGGCTGCTGTGGGGTTCGCTGAAGTTTCAGATCTGGAGAGATCTAGCTCGATTTGTGGAGGTGGGTCAGCAGGCCGTTGGCTTTCCTTCATCCTTCTTTGATCCATCGATTGAGGTAGGAATTCTCAACCAAATCTTGATCATGAGTATAGCAAATTGTTCCTCTCATCGAGCTCTATCCATTGGTGGCAAAAGCCCCAATTTTCATTAGGTGTCGTGGAGAAATCGAGCTTTTTGTGAGGTGCTGTCCAAGTGTTCTTCATCCTAGGGTTTGAGTTTTCTCTCTCCGATTTGAGGTAGGATCTAACAACCAAACTCTAATTAACTTACATGATGTAATCAGCATGTTGTTAGCTTTCATTTAACGTAGGAAGCCCCAAATTTCATTGAGCATACTTGGAAAATTTTGATTTTTAGTAAGAGCATGTCTAGAATTTGATGTATATTATGTTCTTCAAGTAGAAGCTTGATTTTCGGGCTGTTTTTGGATTAGATAACTTGATCCACATATGGCTTATAGTATATGGTTGGATTCATCATTAAGTTAGCTTTCTTTTGATATAAAAAGCCCCAAATTCCGTTGTGTATATTGAGAGAAATCTACGTTTTAGTAGACGCATGTCAAGAACTAGGTTCTTCATGTATTCATCATAAATAGGTTGTGATTCGATTGAGTTTTCAGCAAATTTCTTGTTTCAATCTCTTGTTTTATGACCTTAGTATGTATATTAAGAACCCTAGAGCATTTGGTTAAAATCCCAACTCATTTAGACCCCAAATCATTGAGTTTTCATGGTTTACGGAATCACCCGTCGCTTCTGGAAGTGTAGGGGTCGACCCATGGGGTCGACCCATGCACCCAGTGAAGGGGGTCGACTCAATGGGTCGACCCATGAAGCTTTTTTTTTGAGGGGTCGACCCAATGGGTCGACCCACACCCAGGAAGGCTCCTGGAATGCCAGGGGTCGACCCAATGGGTCGACCCATGCCCTGTATGACCCCATTAATGATGTTTTTGACCCGGGGATCAATCCGGATCATTGGGGAATCAATCCATTCAACCTAATCACATTGAAAACTACATTTTTGAGGAACTAATGACCTATTCATGTACCCTTTTTAGTTTCAATTAACATTGGTCCATACATGCAAACTTAGTGTAAAAACACACCGTTTATCATCTTCATTTCAATGCATACAAGGTTAAATAGAAACCCACATAATTAGTGGTTAATGGTGTAACTAAATCTCTGTTAATGCATTCTATTTCACTCCTGTGGGAGTTGTTCTTTGCCTTATCATCTTGAATCAGCTTCTTGGCAATTGTCTTAATGCAAATGATAATGGTTAATCATGATATCTTAACTTGGTGATTAGGATTAATATGTTGATTAGCTTGTTTGATTGCTGCTGTTTTACAGTAGCGCAGCACGATTAACTCTTGTTGTGACTTGGTTTCGATCTCCTTGATGATTATACTTACCTTGAAATTCTGGAAATGAATCTCTTTCCTACGTGAAGTTGTTATTGCTACTTAGTTTAAACCTTGGAATTCTGGCCATAAACTGTGGAAGTCTAGATTCGTGGGATCTTTCATCCAAAGAAATCAATGCCTGGCAAACAATTAAGGGCTCGGTCTGGTCCTGGGAAGAGCGCCCGAACACTACGTGTACCCCCGGGGAGGTGAATGACTAGGTGTGGCATTTGGCACCAGTACTTGACATGTGTTAAATCTAGGACTGTCCACTACTCTCTCCACTACTCTCTACATTACTTTCTACTACTTTTCACTTTCCACTCTTCACTGTTCTATACTCTACTTGTGGTTACTTTACTTGCTTATTACTTGGACGTGGAAATGAAATTACATACGTGCTTGACATGACTTGAATTGTCTTGATATGGCCAACTTTTTATCGTTATCTCCTGTAGTAAATTCTTGTCTTACTATTCTATTCATTATATTTCTTGACCTTGCAAGATCTTTGAATTCTGTTTCGTGATATCACCGTTATCTTTTTATTGTTTTTATCATTTGTAGCATGACATTTTAAAATGTAATTAAACTGTTAATCACTTATACCTGTCTGTTATTTCCTACTGAGCGTCAGCTCATAGTTGTGTTTTTCCCCCTTTCCAGGCTTTTCAGGTGACGCGCTTACCGATGGGGAAGGGCAGGAGTGATGTCTTGAGTGTATCAGTTCTAGTGTGTTAGTAGTGTGTTATCTTTCTTTAGTTGTGTTTTGGAGAGCTTTTAGTCTCAGTCATGTTATTGAGTTTTAGTGGTTGATTATTCCAGTTGTATTAAGTTGAACTTGAGGTCATTGTATCAGTTGTGGTTTGTTAATGATCATTTAGTATTTCCATCTTGTAGCACTTGTGTATTATTTTAGATTAGTTCTCTCTCTTGCCAGCGTGTCCCTAACTGTACGTCCCGATATTTCGCCTTGTTCGGGGCGTGACAGTTTAGTTGGTATCAGAGCCAAGTTTCACATTCCTAGGTTTCCTAAGTTTTAGGTTTTCTTGCATTGCATCCCAATAATCGGTATATCAAAAGGTGTTGTCCGAACGTTAGGCTACGCCTATCGGGAAGGTCGCACAGTTGCGCGAGTGGTCTTCGGACCGATTACCTCCGCCAGGTACCGAGTTTGTGGTTGTGTCTAGGTGCATTAGATCCCTAACCTTGTAAAAGTCTAGGACCTGACCTGGTGAGAATGGGTAGAAACTTGGGTTAAGATCGTTTCTTAATCGTGTAATTATTTATCTTGATTAAACCTAAGTAATCTATTTCTCGTGTAGATGGCAGCTGATCGTGCTGAATGGAGGAACCTACAGCGTACGGTGCAAGGCCTTACTCAGGCCCTTCAGCAAGTAGCTCAGGCAGGAGCGGCACCGCATGGCACCGGTGATCTATACCGGAACTTCCGTGGAATGAACCCGCCTAGATTCGCTGGTTCGACTGACCCTGACCAAGCCGAGCACTGGCTAGATGAGATGGGGAGAATCTTTGAAGTTATGCAATGCACCAACCAGGAGCGTGTCCTTTTGTCCACATTTCAACTGGAACATGATGCACGTACTTGGTGGGATTCTATCAAGGCAACTCTCGGTGATCGGCAAGTTATGTGGGAAGAGTTCGAAGAACTCTTCAACAGCAAGTATTTTTCTGATAGAGTGCAAGAGAAGAAAGCGGCAGAGTTCGCGGCCTTGAAACAGCGAGGTTTGTCCGTGGCAGAGTATGAGGCTCAATTTGCACGGCTTTCTCGTTATGCTACTCATCTCATTTCCACCGAGAAGATGAAGGCGAAGCGCTTTCTCAATGGATTGAAGCTTCATTATATCAACCAATTGGCACCGATGGAGATTTCCACTTATTCTGAGATGGTAAGGAAAGCGCAAGTTCTAGAGGATACTCTTGAGATGACGGAGAGAATCCGTGGGAAAGGCACCAAGAAAGAATTACCTACGGGTTCCGGGAGTGTCAAACCCGGGTATACCAAGAAGAGGCCTGTTAGTGGACCTGGTTCGTGGAGCGGGTCCGGATCGTGGAAGGGCAAGATGCCGAGGCATGAAGACAAGAAGCCTGGCCCTATTGTTCCATTCAAGGGCGTGTGCAACTATTGTGATCGTCCGGGTCACAAGATAGAGGAGTGCTGGCGCAAGCAAGGCGCCTGTTTGCGATGTGGAAGCAAGGAGCACCGTATCCCCAATTGTCCTCTCATATCGGAACAAGCTACACCGGCAAAACCTCTAGTCTTCAAGAAACCACAAGGCAAGCTTCAAGCTTTACATGAAGATGAAACTGGGATTTCTGATGATGGCGGACTCGTCGAAGGTACCCTTACTATAATCGATAAGCCCGCATTTGCTCTCTTTGATACTGGTGCAACACATTCATTTATTTCTCGGAGATTTGCTAAGTCATTAGTTGTGGAACCTGTTTTGATGAATACTCCGTTAGAGATTTCAACCCCTATTGGCACTAGATCAACAATCCAGTATTTCTATCCTTCTAGTAAGGTTATGATTGGTGAACAGAACTTTCCAGCAGATTTGGTCTGCATGGACATGAAGGATTATGATGTAATCCTAGGAGCAGATTGGTTGGCCAAGTATGAGGCCAATGTTCACTGTAGTTCTAGCTCAGTGACTTTTACTGGACATTCTGGTTTATCTTTTACGGGAGTCAAGCACCATAACTCCGTACCGCTCATCTCGGCTCTTCGAGCTGATAAGCTTTTGAGGCATGGGTGTGAGGCTTTTCTAGCCTTTGTTTGTGCAACTCCTGAGCAGCAGATGGAGATCAAGGACATTCCTGTTGTCCGAGATTTTCCTGATGTCTTTCCAGAAGAACTACCAGGACTTCCGCCTGAGCGGGAAGTTATCTTTTCTATTGATCTTATTCCTGGCACAGCTCCTATTTCTAAGGCTCCTTATCGTATGTCTCCTGCGGAACTGAGGGAACTGAAGCAGCAACTGATGGAATTACTTGAGAAGGGTTTTATTCGTCCTAGTACTTCTCCGTGGGGAGCCCCTGTACTATTTGTTAGGAAGAAAGATGGTTTGATGAGGCTGTGCATTGATTATCGGCAATTAAACCAGCAGACTGTCAAGAACAAATATCCCTTGCCGAGGATTGACGAGTTATTTGACCAGATAGCGGGAGCTCAATATTTCTCTAAGATCGATCTTCGATCTGGATATCACCAGTTGCGGATTAAGGAAGAGGATATTTATAAAACGGCTTTCCGCAGCAGGTATGGTCATTTTGAGTTTGTCGTTATGCCTTTTGGTCTAACGAATGCACCAGCGGCTTTCATGCAGTTGATGAATGATGCATTTCGGCCCTATCTTGATCAATAGGTCGTGGTCTTTATTGATGACATCCTGATTTATTCTAAGAATGAGGAGGAACATGCTGAACATCTGAGAATGGCATTGCAATTGTTGAGAGATCATCAACTATATGCTAAGTTCAGTAAGTGTGAATTCTGGCTGCAAGAGGTGTCCTTTCTAGGACATATCATTACGAAGAACGGTATTTCTGTTGATCCTTCGAAGGTTGAGACAGTGAAGAATTGGGAACAGCCTACCAGTGTGACAGAAGTTAGAAGTTTTCTAGGCCTGGCAGGTTATTATCGAAGATTTATTCAAGATTTCTCCAAGATTGCAGTACCTATGACAAGATTAACCCGCAAGGAGAATAAGTTTGATTGGTCAGATGATTGTCAGCGAAGCTTTCAGACTCTGAAGGAGTGTTTGACTACTGCACCTGTTTTGGCTTTACCTTCTGGTGAAGGAGGATTTGTTGTTTATACTGATGCATCAGGTATTGGCTTAGGCTGTGTACTTATGCAGCATGGGAAGGTGATTGCCTATTCCTCTAGACAGTTGAAGAAGCACGAAGATAATTATCCTGTTCATGATTTGGAACTTGCTGCAGTCGTGTTTGCTTTGAAGATATGGAGGCATTACTTGTATGGAGAAACCTTTACAGTGTTCTCAGATCATAAGAGTTTGAAGTATTTATTTTCTCAGAAGGAACTCAACATGAGGCAGCGGAGATGGTTGGAGTACTTGAAAGACTTCGACTTCTCGATTGAGTATCATCCTGGCAAAGGTAATGTTGTGGCAGATGCATTAAGCCGGAAGCCGGTAGCTAGATTGTCAAGTCTCATGTTACAAGAATGGAGGTTGTTGGAACAATTATCTAGTCTGGATCTTAATATTGACAATGATCGGATCTTGATTGCTCAGATTCAACTTAAACCTGAATTATTGATAGAGATCAAGTCCTTGCAAGATAATGACCCCGAGTTGGTAGAGATCAAGGGAAGCTTGAGCAGCAGACCTGACTTCATGTTGGCCGATGATGGTAGATTATTATTTAAAGGAAGAACTTGTGTTCCGGATGAGGCTACAATAAAGAACAAAATTCTTGAGGAAGCTCATAGATCCAGATATACCATTCATCCTGGAGGCACTAAGATGTACCGAGATTTGAAAAGGTCCTTTTGGTGGCCGAATATGAAAAGAGAAGTTGCAGATTTTGTGAGCAGATGTTTGGTATGTCAGCAAGTTAAGGCCGAACATTTCAGACCAGCAGGGAAATTGAAACCACTCGACATACCCCAATGGAAGTGGGAAAGCATTGGCATGGATTTCATTATGGGTCTACCTAGGACTCGTGGTGGATTTGATGCGATATGGGTGATTGTCGATCGATTGACAAAGTCGGCTCATTTCTTACCAATTAAGTCCAAGTGGACGATTGATGTATTGGCTGCCTTGTATATAAAGGAAGTGGTGAGATTGCATGGTATCCCAGTGAATATAGTATCTGATCGAGACCCCAGATTTACTTCACATTTCTGGAAGGGACTGCAAGAGTCTTTGGGTACTCGTCTGAATTTCAGTACTGCTTTTCATCCACAGACAGATGGACAGACTGAAAGAACCAATCAGATAGTGGAAGATATGTTGCGAGCTTGCATGATTGATTTCGGTGGTAATTGGAGTGAGCATTTGGCATTAATTGAATTCGCTTACAATAACAGCTACCAGTCTAGCATTCAGATGGCTCCTTTTGAAGCACTATATGGTAGAAGTTGTCGTTCCCCGTTGTGTTGGGACGAGGTAGGTGAGAAACAGTGGCTTGGACCAGATCTTGTTTCGGAATCATCACAGAACATCCGTGTTATCCGAGACCGGTTACAAGTAGCCCAGTCAAGACAGAAGAGTTATGCCGACAACAGGAGAAGAGCATTGAATTTCAGGTTGGCGAGCATGTGTTCTTAAAGGTCTCTCCAACGAGAGGGATCCGAAGATTTGGCATTCATGGCAAGCTGAGTCCGAGGTACATTGGTCCATTCGAGATTCTAGATAGAGTGGGAGAGGTGGCATACAGACTGGCTTTACCACCGCATTTGTCTGGCGTACATAATATTTTCCATGTGTCTATGTTGCGGAAATATGTGTACGATCCCACTCATATCATTCAGCAGGTGGATTTTGAACTGAAGGAAGATTTGACCTATGAGGAAAGACCTGTCAAGATTCTGGACCGGAAGCAACAGCAACTCCGGAATCGTTCGATACCGATGGTCAAGATTCAGTGGAGTCGGCGTGGGACCGAAGAAGCTACATGGGAGTCTGAAGAGACTATGCGAAAGCGGTATCCCGATCTATTCTAGGTGAGCGATCTTTTTCTACTCTCAGTTTTAGTGCAGTGAATTTGGAGGACCAAATTCCTTTAAGTAGGGGAGGGTGTAAGACCCCAAATTCTTTAGAAATTTATTTAGAAAGTTATTTGGAATTTATTTGAAGTTATTCGAATTAATGAGAATTATCCAAATTAATTAGATTAATTAATTAATTAATAGAATAAGTCATTTTTCAACTATTTTCTAAAAATCCCCAAAAATCACATCTTGTAGAATTAATTTTGTTTAGCAACTTTGTCTTCTACATTTAAGCCTAAGAAAATCATTTATTATGCCGAATTAGTGAACTTAGTTTTCCGAACTTAACATTTAACTATTTACGGAATAGTATAAGTAATAATCCGACTACCTTAGAAAAATCTGTAAAAATAGTAAATAGATTTAGGTCGATGTAGATAACAACTTTTCCTTCTAGCATTAGGCCATTGTAAATCCGTGGTAAGATCTATTTAGAGTTTAAACCCAAAAGTGCACACTTTTGACCCATACCTAACCCTTAGTTTAAAACACGAAATTCGACCTCAATACTCGACCAAATGATCTGAAATCAAGGGCAAATGGAAGGCCACAATGTAAGGAACATTTACCCTCAATCAATTTGAGGTAAACCTAGCCCCAAAACGTGCTGCCGACATAGTTTGGTCAAGTCAAGGATTTCGGCGCCGTTTCTAAACACGTAGCTTGCAGCAGCGAATACTCCCAATTCAGAAGGCTCCAGAAGCTCTATGAGCTATCAAAATGAAGCCCTACGAGTCTTCTTTCATTTGGCTGCTGTGGGGTTCGCTGAAGTTTCAGATCTGGAGAGATCTAGCTCGATTTGTGGAGGTGGGTCAGCAGGCCGTTGGCTTTCCTTCATCCTTCTTTGATCCATCGATTGAGGTAGGAATTCTCAACCAAATCTTGATCATGAGTATAGCAAATTGTTCCTCTCATCGAGCTCTATCCATTGGTGGCAAAAGCCCCAATTTTCATTAGGTGTCCGTGGAGAAATCGAGCTTTTTGTGAGGTGCTGTCCAAGTGTTCTTCATCCTAGGGTTTGAGTTTTCTCTCTCCGATTTGAGGTAGGATCTAACAACCAAACTCTAATTAACTTACATGATGTAATCAGCATGTTGTTAGCTTTCATTTAACATAGGAAGCCCCAAATTTCATTGAGCATACTTGGAAAATTTTGATTTTTAGTAAGAGCATGTTTAGAATTTGATGTATATTATGTTCTTCAAGTAGAAGCTTGATTTTCGGGCTATTTTTGGATTAGATAACTTGATCCACATATGGCTTATAGTATATCGTTGGATTCATCATTAAGTTAGCTTTCTTTTGATATAAAAAGCCCCAAATTCCGTTGTGTATATTGATAGGAATCTACGTTTTAGTAGACGCATGTCAAGAACTAGGTTCTTCATGTATTCATCATAAATAGGTTGTGATTCGATTGAGTTTTCAGCAAATTTCTTGTTTCAATCTCTTGTTTTATGACCTTAGTATGTATATTAAGAACCCTAGAGCATTTGGTTAAAATCCCATCTCATTTAGACCCCAAATCATTGAGTTTTCATGGTTTACGGAATCACCCGTCGCTTCTGGAAGTGTAGGGGTCGACCCATGGGGTCGACCCATGCACCCAGTGAAGGGGGTCGACCCAATGGGTCGACCCATGAAGCTTTTTTTTTGAGGGGTCGACCCAATGGGTCGACCCACACCCAGGAAGGCTCCTGGAATGCCAGGGGTCGACCCATGCCCTGTATGACCCCATTAATGATGTTTTTGACCCGGGGATCAATCCGGATCATTGGGGAATCAATCCATTCAACCTAATCACATTGAAAACTACATTTTTGAGGAACTAATGACCTATTCATGCACCCTTTTTAGTTTCAATTAACATTGGTCCATACATGCAAACTTAGTGTAAAAACACACCGTTTATCATCTTCATTTCAATGCATACAAGGTTAAATAGAAACCCACATAATTAGTGGTTAATGGTGTAACTAAATCTCTGTTAATGCATTCTATTTCACTCCTGTGGGAGTTGTTCTTTGCCTTATCATCTTGAATCAGCTTCTTGGCAATTGTCTTAATGCAAATGATAATGGTTAATCATGATATCTTAACTTGGTGATTAGGATTAATATGTTGATTAGCTTGTTTGATTGCTGTTGTTTTACAGTAGCGCAGCACGATTAACTCTTGTTGTGACTTGGTTTCGATCTCCTTGATGATTATACTTACCTTGAAATTCTGGAAATGAATCTCTTTCCTACGTGAAGTTGTTATTGCTACTTAGTTTAAACCTTGAATTCTGGCCATAAACTGTGGAAGTCTAGATTCGTGGGATCTTCCATCCAAAGAAATCAATGCCTGGCAAACAATTAAGGGCTCGGTCTGGTCCTGGGAAGAGTGCCCGAACACTACGTGTACCCCCGGGGAGGTGAATGACTAGGTGTGGCATTTGGCACCAGTACTTGACATGGGTTAAATCTAGGACTGTCCACTACTCTCTCCACTACTCTCTACATTACTTTCTACTACTTTTCACTTTCCACTCTTCACTGTTCTATACTCTACTTGTGGTTACTTTACTTGCTTATTACTTGGACGTGGAAATGAAATTACATACGTGCTTGACATGACTTGAATTGTCTTGATATGGCCAACTTTTTATCGTTATCTCCTGTAGTAAACTCTTGTCTTACTATTCTATTCATTATATTTCTTGACCTTGCAAGATCTTTGAATTCTGTTTCGTGATATCACCGTTATCTTTTTATTATTTTTATCATTTGTAGCATGACATTTTAAAATGTAATTAAACTGTTAATCACTTATACCTGTCTGTTATTTCCTACTGAGCGTCAGCTCATAGTTGTGTTTTTCCCCCTTTCCAGGCTTTTCAGGTGACGCGCTTACCGATGGGGAAGGGCAGGAGTGATGTCTTGAGTGTATCAGTTCTAGTGTGTTAGTAGTGTGCCAGACTTGTGGACGCGGATTTTTTTTCCTCTTATTTAAATCTTATCTGTTTATTATTTATTGATTTATTCATTTATTGGTTTATTGGCGTGCCAGTCACCGGGGTGACAATTTTATTGTGCGCTCGATCTGACATGGTCAGTCGATTGTAAAGTCCGAGTCGGGACCAGAAATCCGTCATACCCTGAACGCTATGACGTTAATTACGTCCTCCCTAAGGAGGACAACCCTTGATTAAACGCTAAGATAATAGGAGGACATCGGTAAAGCCACATGCTCAAAATAAACGGAATTCATTCATTTGTAAGACGCTAAATGGATTAGACGAAGCAGGGGTTCGTTATCTTAGGGGATAGCTCCGACGGCATATTCCCACCAGCTTGAACTATGCCAAGTGGGGAATAGGAAACTACCCATGCGGTGGCAGAGTAGGATCCGGAAAAGATCGGGCATAATTGACCCGGAGTCCGAATGGGGACCGGCGTGACATGGCACGCTCCATGTGGGTGCGATGGCACATCTATATCCCCCTTGGAGGGACCATCGGAGGGCATGCAAAGGCATAACTCTGTGGGCCGACGGGGTTGAGAGGGAGAACATCACAGTCACCTAATAGGATATGCATAAATTTCGGCAGCATGTCCGCTCAGCTTGGATTATGCCAAGAGAGAATAGTTCATCATCCACGGAATGCTGGGATGACGACCGAACGAGGATGGGCACCGGGCCCCGGGACATCACTTGCATTTATGCCATCGTTTAATATCCCCTTGAAATCCCTCGGAACTCATGTAATGACATGGCCCTTTGGGTTCATAAGGGTGAAATCCGGATCAGGAATGAGGACTGTAGGGGAGGTCTTCCCCATTACTGTGTCTTCTCAAGGCATCCATGACGATCTCTGAACATCCCCGGGGCATATGTCTGAAGAAATCAGAAGGTTGACAGATGGCAGTGCAGAGAAGAGCCTCTGACTGGACTTCAATTGGCCAAGAAGGTGGGTCTCGGCATGGCTTTCTATCGGCCAGAGGAGGGTCTCGACGGAGGTTTATTGGTTGGCCAAAGGGGGGTCTCGGCGGTGGTTTCTTGGCTGGCCAAAGGGCCTCTCGGCGGGGGTTTATTTGTTCAAAAAGGGGGGTCTCGGCGTGGAGCTTCCCGGCGCGCTCCTGGCCGTGCCGGGAGCCTGGCGCCGAGAGGCTTGCATGGAGGCTCACGTGAAAAAGGTTTAAATGGCAGGGTTTGTCGTTTAGCTGGGGGAGAGGGCATCTCGGCGGGACAGCTCTCGGCGGGGAATTTTGCACGTCGAGAAGGTGGTTTTGCGGAAGGATTTCAGGGTTTGATTGCGGTACTCTGTCCGGGAGTTTCTGGGTTTTGTGGCTCAGAGTGAGACCGAATCGGGGGTGCAGGAGGAGGTTTCATGGATGCCTCTGCTAGAGGGATGCCAGGGAAGCTGAGAGACCAAATCATCAGGAGGAGGAGAGGCCATCGTTAGGGCCCTGAGTAGCTTTCATCTATCTGCTGCCAGACGTCTGGGGGGGTCAAGAGATGGCTGTCTCTGATCCCCCAGACTAGCACAGTGGCATCGAAGAAGCAAAATGGCGATGAAAGAACCCTCGGCGTCGGGACTCCAGGTCTTAATCACTCAACGGTTAGAGTGAAGACCCAGGGTTGCATTCATCTCCGGGTTCAAATACATCTTTTATAGCCAGCAGTCCGGGAAACCAAGAGATTGATGTCTCTGGTTCCCGAACAGCACAAGAGGCTCGAGGGGAAAAACTCGAACGTATACGGAGGGCATACCATTGAGACAGGAAGGGAGGAGAGAATAGAACCCAACGATCCACTAAACAGGAGTGGGAGTTCTATCTTCATCCCTGCTCTAAGAACAGACTCAACTCTGAAGCTTGAATCGTTCCGCCCATGGGGCATTCAGACAAACAATACACATGTGTATAGAGACAGGGGAAGCTCATATTGCCTAATATCCATCACGGCAACAGCATTTATTTCATCCCACTACCATTATTTACATCGACTGCAGGACTGAAGCCGAGAAACATAAAGGGGAGGAACAGGGGGAGAATCATATGAATAATCAAAGCACTAAGACTTGGACTACTACATACGGAGAACAATGAAAAAGGAACAGCGAACATGGGGGGGAGAGGGCGGAGCATTGACTCCTCTCCCTCCCCCTAGCAGCCCACCTGGAGCCTTTTCTTCTTCTTTTCTTCTGCTTCTTCTCTTCTCTCAGCCGAGGGGGGGGTCTCTCTCTCTCCTGGCAAGACTCCCTCTCTATTCTTTTTCTATTCTTCTATCTTGTTCTCCTTTTTCTATTCTCTTCTTTTTTTTTGTCCGCCCCCTCTTCGTTCGAAGGAAGAGGGTTTTTATATCCATCCTCCTTTTCCTTCTCGGCAGATACTATCACGGCGCGCTTGAAACGGGCTTCCCGGCGCGCTCGAATCCCACCTCTCGGCGCAGCTTTGGGCTTCGATCACAGGCTCTCGGCGTGACCTTCACACAGGCCCACTTGGGACTTTTTAAGTGCATCATCACCCGAAAGGGCCTTTCATTGATGACATATCTTGTATCGAGATCATCATTACGGTTTTCATCAGTCCGTAGACAAGGGTTTCATCAGTCCGTAGACAGGGGTTTCATCAGTCCGTAGACAGGGGTTTCATCGGTATTGCCATCTGAATGGTGACAAAACCGGGTATCATCTTATCGACACCGTCACTTGAATGGTGACGAGCTCGGATATCAGCTTTAGTCTGGGAAGACCTCAGCCGGGTATATAATCTGTGGAGACCATTCTTCTTCTGTTCTGACTTTGCAAAAGCCTTTGCAATCTTCATCTGCCGGTACCGGCTTCATCTTCATCTCATATTACATCTGTCAGTAAGCTGACATCTGACTTACCCTGACATATCATCCGTGGATTCTTGGACGAAACGGTAGTACAGCTCTCATTAAAGGGCTGGAAGGTCTCATCAGTCGAGTGACTGCTGCTTTATCAGTGCTACCGTCTGAGTGACATTGGCACCGGGCATCAGCTTTGTCGACAAGGGTTTTAGCCGGGTAGACAGTTGATGAGCTTCATCATTGGTCTTTCACTGTTGGTCCGACCCTCTTTTCAATTATGTTTTCACCCTTGTTCATTTTCCAGTGTCAACACCAGGCTGGTCACAGCGAAAACAGACCACAAGAAGAGAACACGGCTGACCCTTATGGTGACCACCGCATCTCCGACATGTCCACGGCTGACTGGCAGTAGAACTCTGACGAGTCTGAGAAGAAGGCGATGTCGGCTGCTGAACAGTATCTGTACTGGACGACGGCTGCTGGAAAAACTTCTTCTTCTTCTTGAACCTCTTAAACTTGGTTTTAGAAGGGGAAGAAGCACTACTAACATCTGACTGGACCGAGGGAACACCTGACACCGGCGGTCGGTAAACCTGCTGAGGCTGCATTGTCAGCTGAACCGACCCCGCCTGCGGATATCCACCTGGTCTCACCATCTCCAGCTCGAGTGCCACAGCTGCCTGGCACGCACCATCTAAATCAGCAACACGACTAGCGATCAAAGGCAATTTCAACTCTGGCCTCAATCCTCGCAAGAATTGCTGAGTCTTCAAAGCTTCATTAGCCAGCACATGGGGCGCATATTGACCCAATTCCATAAACTTGTTCCGATATTGAAGCACAGTCATACTGCCTTGAGTCAGCTCCATGAATTGATACATCTTAGCCATCTGCAAGCAGGCAGGAGTGTAGGCGCGCTCGAAAGCAGCAACAAACTCTGTCCAAGTGATCTGCCGAAGAGGTCTGGAGTGAAACGCAATCTGCCACTCGACTTTCCACCACGTAATGGCTGTACCTTGTGTGAGCGACGTCACGCGGTTCGGGGAAGCGGAGAGGACGCGGAGCGCGCGGGCTCCTTCTTTTATTTGCTGCAACACAGAAATAAGAGAAGAGAGAAGGGGCCACCACGGGAGATTGCTCCGGCGGGGCGAGCGGGACAAATGTAATATAGCAAGATATGGGGGTTAAACGGCCATAGCGGGAAGTGACTCGCCGCGGCCTCGGGGGGACGAGAATGGTGCAGAAATTAAATAGCAAGAATTGAAACGGCCATTGGGGAAGTGACTCGCCGCGGCCTCGAGAATATGAGCAGGTAAAAATATAACAGAATATAAGAAGAATATAAAGAGCGGGAATTTAAACGGCCATTGGGGAAGTGACTCGCCGCGGCCTCGAGAACATGAATAGATAAGAATATAACATATAAGAACGGGAATTTAAACGGCCATTGGGGAAGTGACTCGCCACGGCCTCGAGAACATGAATAGATAAGAATATAACATATAAGAATGGGAATTTAAACGGCCATTGGGGAAGTGACTCGCCGCGGCCTCGAGAACATGAATAGATAAGAATATAACATATAAGAATGGGAATTTAAACGGCCATTGGGGAAGTGACTCGCCGCGGCCTCGAGAACAAGATGTGATCGCCAGGGGCCAAAAGACCCCAAAATAAAGAAAGTGATTGCGCCTACCTCAAGAGCGGGAGATGGCGGGTTGCTTCTTCCTCCCCCTTCGGCCGACCGACGGAGAGGGCTTTCCTTGGTTACCCTTGCAAAATAGTAGACAATAAACGAACGAAATTAGAAAATGGCAGTGTAGTAACAATTCCTTGCAATAAAAGTAACGAGATCGTGACCTGACACACACCTGGTTGGTGTGGTTTTAAACCCCTCTCGAACGCGAGTAGGAGGAAAATGTGATGATGAATGCAAGAAGTATGCAAGAGACGGCGCCCTTATATAGGGAGATAGAGGATGCAGTATGATGAATGTAAAGAACTATGGAGAAAAAGGGGAAGAAAGGGCTTATTGGATGAGCCGAGGGTGAAATCCGGCGGAGCTCCGGCAACGTAGGGACGACGTGGAAGCGCGGTGGATGAAGACAACCTTCCTCTCGCGAGCGTGGGCACCCGAGAAGTCGGCAGAACCTCCACCTACAAAAGACCCCACGGGTTAGAAATGACTCCGGTAGCCTCTGGGCTCCGGCAGCCTATCGGATCTCTTCGAAGCTCCTCCAGAACTGAGGGGGTGGGCCTCTATTTATAGGGCTCCGGAGGGTGGAGGCTGTTGGGACGGTGCGATCGATACAGAGGGGGGTGAATGTATCCCCTTCAAGAATATATCCCAAATGAAAAAACAATTCGCCTGCTACTAGATACAGTAGCAGAGTAAAAGCAATAGAGTTCAAATAGGCATTTGATCGACCAGATGAGTTGCTGACTATACTGGTGGAACCAGATGAAGTCTAATGTCAAAGGACAGAACAATGAAAACTAAACTCACTTGGGCAGATGTGAAGCTCAAGGCCACTGCAAATCGAAACAAGACTATTCAAACAACCTGTGAAATAGATAGAAGATATGGAAGAGCACACCTCAAGCAAATCACAGAACAGCAGGTTTTTAGGTGGTTCGGTCCACAGACCTACGTCCACCCCTCACTCCCAACCGGAGTGAGGCTTCCACTAGTACCACTAGCACAGCAGACTTAGTCTGCAACAACTGCTGTCACACAGCTTGACTAGGGGAACAACCTCCCCTCTTCCTCCCAAGCGGAGGGACACCCCAAGTGACTCCCAGCCACTTGGGAACCAGAGACACACGGTCTCTCTTCCTCCAAACCTGGAGGGAACCCCTGGACTTGCTACCCACAAGCCCAGAACCGGAGGACCAAACCTCCCTTCCTCCAAACCGGAGGGGAACCTAGAGACCCAAGTCTCTCTTCCTCTGAACCCCAGAGGGAAACACAAGTGACACCGAGTCACCTGCAAACCAGAGGTCTCGGACCTCTCTTCCTCCCAACCGGAGGGACCCCTGGACTTGAATCCTACAAGCCCAGAACCGGAGGACGAGCCTCCCTTCCTCTAACCAGAGGGAACCCACAAGCAGCACCCAGCTGCTTGCAACCGGAGATAGCAATCTCCCTTCTCCTGAACCAACAGGAGGGACCCCGACCTCTCTACAGAGAATCGGACATACAGCAAGTAAATAGTTCAAAGTAAAAACAAAAGACCCAGCAACGGAAAGCTGAAAAGATAAAATCAAATGTGGCTCTCGCAGGAGCTGGCTGGCCTGGATTTGATCCACGGTCCAGCAGGAACTTCTTCTACTGCTTCTCTCTTTCTCCCAGCACGAACTCTCTTTTCTTCTTCTTCTTCTCACTGCTTCTGCCTCCTCCTTCTTCTCACTCTCTCTCTATCTCACTGTCTCTCTTTCTGACTCTCAGCTTTCTCTATCTCTTCTTTCTCTTCTATACTGCTATCTGGAACGTGGAAGCTCTCGAATGCTCTCTATTTTTTCACACTCTCATGATCTCACTATTTTCTTTTCTTCTGCTGGATCGAGCTCTCTACAATTCTGCGTTTTCTTTCTTGGCTTCAATCTTCCTTCATCTGTGGGCGAAGGCTTCATTATATAGCAGCAGCAGCAGGTGGATAGGGCACAAAACGCGTGTGCCTCCCACGCTCGATCCAGAACCTTCCTGCCACGTGCCTTTATCGGATTGGTTCCTCTTGTCTCGGATCACGTGCAGCCCAGGTGTGTGGAATGTTCTTCCTCGCACCTGTAATGAGATTAAAACCATTAACACACTGCTTGGCCACTAAAACTAAAGCTGCATGAGGTAAATTATAACAACACAAGGTGACTACTACACGAGAACAGAAAAGAACGATACGAGATACACTGGACAAGGCTAACACAACAAGGAAGGTGACACGAGGACAGATAAGAACAGCACGAGGTGAGAAGAAAGTCTCACGGAGTGAAACAATAGAAGGACACGAGATTTAGAAGAAACCTGGACGAGGATAGAAGGAAACAACACGAAGATATACTCACACAAAAATAACACGAAGACTCCAATACAAAGGCAACACGGAGACACGAATACTAAACTGACAAGAAGACACAAATACTAATGCAACACGGCATAATAAACAGCAGAGAGAACGACATGAGGTGAAACGACACGTGATAAAACAAAGAAAGCAGGAATATGACTCGAGTAGCTACAGTAAATGACACGAGAACACAAGATTACTACAGTACGAGACAAGGAGAGCATGACACGAGGTCAGATGAAAACAGCACGAGGTAAAACGAGAACGACACGAAGTATCACTGTAACAAAACAAACACTACGAAGAGACCGACACGAGATACATACTAATAACGCTTAACACTACAGAGAAAACGACACGAAGTAAAAAGCAACTCGACATAACAAATAGCAAAGAGAACGACACGAGCTGACCACAACACGAAGACGAAAAATAGAAACCAACACGAAGTGTGGTTTCAACACAAGAAAGACACGAGGTCTAGGAAGAACAACACGAAGACGGAAATAACAAAGAACCGACTCGAACTGAGGACGACATGGAGACAGCACAGACACGGGCTTGAACTTAGAGAAGAATGCACGAAGTAAAATCAACATGAAGACAGAAGACATGAACGGCTACAACGACACGCGATTAAACAGTGAAGGCAGGAAGACGATTCGAGTAACTACAGAAAGTGACACGAAAATACAAGAGCAAACACAAAGAGGATGACACGAGATGAGCAACTAGATACTGAAGAAAATGACACGAGGTTCACAGGAAAAACGACTCGAAGTATATTAGAACAATTCGAGCTGCTTCAGTAAACAGCACGAAGACAATCAATAACAGACACTTAAAACAACACGAGGTACGAAGGGACGACACGGCGTGTTGAAAACACAAACAGCATGAAGTATGACAGAAACAGTATGGACATACAATGTACTACCTCATAGCAGTTTACCTGGTAGCCATGAAAATTAACACGAAGACCAGATACACAGAATAGCGTGAAGACACAATTGTGAGAACACCACGAGGTGAATAGACTATGCACGGACATTGTTCAAAGCAAGAGATGCATGAACTTGTGGCAACAAAAATGTGCACGGGGTTAAGTATGCACGAACCAGTATAAGCCAGAACCTGCACGAGTTTCCATTCGTGAAGAATATGCACTGATCCTTGAAACCAGAGAACCTGCATGAAGGCAAGAACTTGCACGAGCCAAGTCTTGCACGAACCCACTATTCTTGCACGGACTTGTGCACAAAGAGTAATACAGCACGAAGGCAAGTTCTGCAAGTAGCAGAACTGCACGGACTCATGCTACATGAACTCAGAAAACATGTCCTAACAATGCACGAGCTACAATAAACCGCACGAACCTCCATAGCACTCTTACCTGAAGACTTGCCAAGCCTACTTGTGCACGAACCTGAGACATGAACTGAATGTATGCAGGAGAACTAATTAAAACATCAACTGATCTAAGCATTCACCTTACCTGTCATGATTTGTCTTTGACTTGGTTTACCTTCATGACATGTGAGACATCCTTAAACCTGTTCTGGCAATTTCTCATAGTGCAACAGGATTATATCATCAAGAATGTAGACATAATGAGGCATAATATCTGTCATCATCAAAACTCTAGAACCACAGGGGACACATCAATCTCCCCCTTTTTGATGATGGCAATATTATGAGTCATTGCAATAGATTCATCATGATGATTATGAAATACCATATAACATGCACCACAGATATGACAAAGTTCATGAACATGCACCACAGAATAGCTCAGTCAGAAGTGAGCATATTAAACACCATGTGAGTGAGCATGTGTTGATTATGCAATTGATGACTCACAGATGTTCTCCCCCTTTGACAACATCAAAAAGAAGGGAATGTTCATTGACAGTTGAAGGAGCAATTATGCAATGCTGTGAGTTACAGTCATCAAAAGTAAAAACTCCCCCTGACAAGATACTCTTCCGAGTGAACATTGAACCACAGGGACATGCAAGAATTCTCCCCCTTAGATCAACAGTGATTGGAGTGAAGCTCAGGAAATATAGAGGTCAACAGTTAGATCTGAGATAATGGGAGTCCATTGTGAGAGAGAAGGCACACAGAATGAATGAGAAAGGTTTTTCAATGTGATATCAATTTCATAAATCTGATTAAATACGTATTTCAGACTCTTCTATTATAGAGATTTATGAATGATCTTCATTGACAAGTCAGATTAGAATATGATGTATGCAAGACTTGTTTATAAGTTTCCTGTACTCATATATGAAATCAGTTATAATAAAGGTGAACCTTGCTTTCATATTGACAGTCTTGTTTGATCTTCTTCTTTCTTACTCACTCAACTTCAAAGATTCCTTTAAGAGATGCAATCAATAGTAATGAAGTTAAACACATAAGAAAACATTTGTTTCTGTCAAGGGTTCCAATAGAATATTTCTTTTGCACACATTTTTCAAATGGTATACTAGATTAGCAGCAATTTTCATAACTTGCTTCATGAGCACTTGAGTTTAGTACACCCTTGTAACTAGAGGATACACGTTGTTTAGACGCCAGTATCCCTAAGCACTTGGACGGACTAACTGTCATGCTTCATAGGAGCAGAGATTGCATTTACACTTCATGACACACCACAGATCATTTCTTTGATGATTGAGATGTATTTCTCAGTGTGCATGCTATTACTCTGCCAGATTATCAATACTTTTTGAAGCAGAGTTAACAGTGGCACCTCATGACTCAGTCCTTTGGACATGGTTTCTCAGTGACCAAGGTCATTGCTCTGACAGGATTTACCCTTAGACATAATCCATATTCTCAGATGTTTAAAAATCAATACTAATTTCATACATATCAATCAAGGAGTATCATGATTTCAGAATTTTCAGAATTCAGAAGAATTTAAAAGACACAACATGAGGAGGTTGGTTAAGGTTTATTAAGACCAACTCAGATATTTTCAAGATATGTTCATAAGCAAACATAAGACATACATGAAACATCAACCGGCTGACAGAATCAGACATTCATAATCCTATATAATAGAAGATTCCCCTTTAAGTTATTTTCAGATTTATGATCAGAATATGCACAGAGAATTCTTTCTGAATTTTCAGGAAAGGCCGAAACAATTTTGGAAACAGCCAATTCAACAGTTGATACCAATGAATAGGATGAGTGAAGATGGCTGATAGCAGTTGAAGCAGGAAGCTGAAATGTGTTGCATTACACATTCATGACAAGGCTTTAACCAAGATAGCAGATCCATCTGAAGATGGGAAGATTAGATGGTAGAATATGAATAATGCTCCCCCTAAATGTATGCATGATCTAGCATTCCTAAATGTATGCAACTCTGACCTATGGTACCAGGCGGAGGACTTGGTCTAAAGACCACCTCACACATAGCAAGCACTTCCAGACAGAATTCAGCTGCCCTTCAGTATCTCACTATTGATATACCAAGAGTCATGCATGACAATCCAAAGCATATGCAGTTCTTTATGCATCTTAAGCTTACACTATGCCACTTATATGCCATTGTGATGCATGTGCATGTCAAATGTGCAGATGAACACTTTTAAGCATGAGTCATCATCCAAGCAACAGACTTACTCAACCCACCTTTTCAGATTTTTTAGAATGCAATTTGTTTTTCAGAGATTATGCATTTTAACAAATATCAACTAACTACAATTGACATATGTATGCATCAAATGCAGACATCCTTTCAACTCATGTATGCACCAGTGCCTGATAAAAGAAAATTACAAAGGCAGATGCAGTTCTGGACATGTATGCATAGACATTTTAAGCATGATTTTCAATTAAAACAAAAATTCGGGTGAACAAACATTTAATCAGCAGAGTTGGGGTTTACCAAACTTTGGATGCCTTGGTTTATTTGACCCCCTTTTATTCCTCATCCCAAGGCATACCTGCAAAGCACAGATCTCATTTTGTGTTTCTAGGTACCCAAGACTTCTTGGGTCCTATTTTGTTAGTAACACCTCTGATTGGTGCTTTCCATATTCTTTGGGCATGTAAGTCATCAGACTTCATTAAATTACACTCACTCATGGAGTGCCCACCCTGCCCACAATAATGACAGGAAATAGTAGATCTTGAATTCTTTTTATGCACAACATTGTTAGCATAGAATCTGTGTGCATTGTTATGAACATGAATTTTACGTGCATTGGCATAAAGATATCTGTTACTTGCATGAAATCTTAGTTTACCTTTACCTGCCCACCAGCATTCCGAAGCTCGGTGGCCAAGTTTTCCACATTCAAAGCATGCAAGAATCTTTTCTTTATAAACAGATTTATTTCTTCCAAAAACATTTCTATTTGCAGGGAGTTTTATATTTTGAGAAAATGTTCTTCCCTGAGCATGCCAACAGTCCTTGACTGTATGGCCATGTTTTTCACAATGAGAACAATTAGAGAAGGTTTTTCTATGAGGACCTGACCAGCATTGTGCAGCAACATGTCCTATTTTTTCACAGTTATAACAATGAATTTTCTTATCCCAAGGAACATGCTTTCTACCCTGATTGTTTTGAGCAGCTGCTAGGTCATCCTTTTCCATCAAATTACACTTATGCATCACATGTCCATATTTGTGACAGTAGTGACAGATCATTTTCTTTCTAGATGCATGCGAGTGTGTGTGAGAGATGTGATCAATATGCACAGAAGAGTTCTTTTTATTTGTTTTCTGTTTTTCATTCTCTTCTTGATTTTTGTACTGAGGTGAGAATGAGGTAGAGAGCTTTTCTTGTTCTGAACTTTTAACAAAAACAGTCTTCAATTTATCTCCAATAGCCTTCTCAGCCTTCTTCATGGCTGGACTGTAACCCAGTCCCTCCTTCTGAAAATTCACATTCGCTCCAAGGAGCTTATTCAAATTGTCTCTTCCCTTAACAAATTTTGATAGGGAGTTTCTTAGATCTTCAATCTCTCTCTCGAGAGACACAATGTGGTCCTCACACAAGATAATTTGATTTTGCAGTTCATCATTTAGACTCTTCAGAGTTTCATTTTCCTGTGTCAATGTGAATTCATTATTCACTTCGTTTTCTTTTAAGATAGATTTCCCTTTTTCAAATGTCAGCCATCTTTCAGTGAAAACAGTGTTAAGAACCATCAACTTTTTGTTTTGTTCATTCAGATAGATGTTTTCTTCTATCAGCTTGTCTTGTATTTTATCAGTTTCCTTCTTCTGAGTTAGCAATGAGTCATTTTCTTCCTTCAAGGAAGTGATTAAGTTTTTCTGTAAATTATCATCAGAGTCTAAGTCCTCAATCAATTCCTTCAAGAATGCACATTCATTGCAAACAGATTCATCAGAACATATTGTTTGATCCTGAAGTTTTTCACATTATTTCCTAAGACATTCATTTTCAAATTTTAGAGCATTCAAATCAGCGCTAACAAAATCAAATTCTTTCAACAGTTTTTCATTCTGAACTAAATCATCAACATGAGCATGATCAACCTCAACCGAGCCAAGTTTTTCTTCATTTTCTTTAACAGATTTTCTAAGATAGTCATTTTCAGTTTTTAGCCTACTTAGCTCAGAGCTAACACATTCAAGCGCATTCATCAATTTTTCATTCTGATTTTTATGCATATAGATATCAGACAGGTAGGCGTCATGAGATTGCTTTATATTTGAACAACTTTCACATTGTGGAGTTGAACTACTCCGATCACTTTTCTTTTTCAATTTCTTGTATTATTTTCTTAATTGTTCATGAGACTCAAGCAGCTCAGCATATGCATTCTCCCAATCATCTAAAGAAAAGTTTTCGAAGATGTTTACCTCCTCATCATCATCTTCTTCATTTTGGCTACTGCTATGAGTACTTCCTTTAGCCATCATGCAGTTATCTTCATTTATCCTGTGAATTTCCTTCAGCTTCTCCAGGATGTTCTTGGCAGACCTGCAATCATGAAGGCAAGACCATAAGGCTCTGTCAGTAGCTGCTTTCATCAGATCAAAGGCTTTCCGATTTTCTCCATCCTTAGATCTGTGTCTGTCGGTCCATTTTGACACTTTCTTTGGTAATGTGTGAGGACCTTACGAAATTAATTTCCACAGATCAGGATTAACTGTATCAATATAATTTCGCAGACTGACGACCCACGCATTAAAGTTAGAGCCATTGAAAGCCGGTGGATGAGCCATTGAGAACAACCCTGATTAATGCAAAAGGAATATTGATGCACTAAAAGCAAACAAGCACCTAGGACTGCAAGATCGAATCTGCAGGTCGCTGGACCTTGTATGCAGACACGGGCTCTGATACCAATTGTTGGGACGGTGCGATCGATACAGAGGGGGGTGAATGTATCCCCTTCAAGAATATATCCCAAATGAAAAAACAATTCGCCTGCTACTAGATACAGTAGCAGAGTAAAAGCAATAGAGTTCAAATAGGCATTTGATCGACCAGATGAGTTGCTGACTATACTGGTGGAACCAGATGAAGTCTAATGCCAAAGGACAGAACAATGAAAACTAAACTCACTTGGGCAGATGTGAAGCTCAAGGCCACTGCAAATCGAAACAAGACTATGCAAACAACCTGTGAAATAGATAGAAGATATGGAAGAGCACACCTCAAGCAAATCACAGAACAGCAGGTTTTTAGGTGGTTCGGTCCACAGACCTACGTCCACCCCTCACTCCCAACCGGAGTGAGGCTTCCACTAGTACCACTAGCACAGCAGACTCAGTCTGCAACAACTGCTGCCACACAGCTTGACCAGGGGAACAACCTCCCCTCTTCCTCCCAAGCGGAGGGACACCCCAAGTGACTCCCAGCCACTTGGGAACCAGAGACACACGGTCTCTCTTCCTCCAAACCTGGAGGGAACCCCTGGACTTGCTACCCACAAGCCCAGAACCGGAGGACCAAACCTCCCTTCCTCCAAACCGGAGGGGAACCTAGAGACCCAAGTCTCTCTTCCTCTGAACCCCAGAGGGAAACACAAGTGACACCGAGTCACCTGCAAACCAGAGGTCTCGGACCTCTCTTCCTCCCAACCGGAGGGACCCCTGGACTTGAATCCTACAAGCCCAGAACCGGAGGACGAGCCTCCCTTCCTCTAACCAGAGGGAACCCACAAGCAGCACCCAGCTGCTTGCAACCGGAGATAGCAATCTCCCTTCTCCTGAACCAACAGGAGGGACCCCGACCTCTCTACAGAGAATCGGACATACAGCAAGTAAATAGTTCAAAGTAAAAACAAAAGACCCAGCAACGGAAAGCTGAAAAGATAAAATCAAATGTGGCTCTCGCAGGAGCTGGCTGGCCTGGTTTTGATCCACGGTCCAGCAGGAACTTCTTCTACTGCTTCTCTCTTTCTCCCAGCACGAACTCTCTTTTCTTCTTCTTCTTCTCACTGCTTCTGCCTCCTCCTTCTTCTCACTCTCTCTCTATCTCACTGTCTCTCTTTCTGACTCTCAGCTTTCTCTATCTCTTCTTTCTCTTCTATACTGCTATCTGGAACGTGGAAGCTCTCGAATGCTCTCTATTTTTCCACACTCTCATGATCTCACTATTTTCTTTTCTTCTGCTGGATCGAGCTCTCTACAATTCTGCGTTTTCTTTCTTGGCTTCAATCTTCCTTCATCTGTGGGCGAAGGCTTCATTATATAGCAGCAGCAGCAGGTGGATAGGGCACAAAACGCGTGTGCCTCCCACGCTCGATCCAGAACCTTCCTGCCACGTGCCTTTATCGGATTGGTTCCTCTTGTCTCGGATCACGTGCAGCCCAGGTGTGTGGAATGTTCTTCCTCGCACCTGTAATGAGATTAAAACCATTAACACACTGCTTGGCCACTAAAACTAAAGCTGCATGAGGTAAATTATAACAACACAAGGTGACTACTACACGAGAACAGAAAAGAACGATACGAGATACACTGGACAAGGCTAACACAACAAGGAAGGTGACACGAGGACAGATAAGAATAGCACGAGGTGAGAAGAAAGTCTCACGGAGTGAAACAATAGAAGGACACGAGATTTAGAAGAAACCTGGACGAGGATAGAAGGAAACAACACAAAGATATACTCACACAAAAATAACACGAAGACTCCAATACAAAGGCAACACGGAGACACGAATACTAAACTGACAAGAAGACACAAATACTAATGCAACACGGCATAATAAACAGCAGAGAGAACGACATGAGGTGAAACGACACGTGATAAAACAAAGAAAGCAGGAATATGACTCGAGTAGCTACAGTAAATGACACGAGAACACAAGATTACTACAGTACGAGACAAGGAGAGCATGACACGAGGTCAGATGAAAACAGCACGAGGTAAAACGAGAACGACATGAAGTATCACTGTAACAAAACAAACACTACGAAGAGACCGACACGAGATACATACTAATAACGCTTAACACTACAGAGAAAACGACACGAAGTAAAAAGCAACTCGACATAACAAATAGCAAAGAGAACGACACGAGCTGACCACAACACGAAGACGAAAAATAGAAACCAACACGAAGTGTGGTTTCAACACAAGAAAGACACGAGGTCTAGGAAGAACAACACGAAGACGGAAATAACAAAGAATCGACTCGAACTGAGGACGACATGGAGACAGCACAGACACGGGCTTGAACTTAGAGAAGAGTGCACGAAGTAAAATCAACACGAAGATAGAAGACATGAACGGCTACAACGACACGCGATTAAACAGTGAAGGCAGGAAGACGATTCGAGTAACTACAGTAAGTGACACGAAAATACAAGAGCAAACACAAAGAAGATGACACGAGATGAGCAACTAGATACTGAAGAAAACGACACGAGGTTCACAGGAAAAATGACTCGAAGTATATTAGAACAATTCGAGCTGCTTCAGTAAACAGCACGAAGACAATCAATAACAGACACTTAAAACAACACGAGGTACGAAGGGACGACACGGCGTGTTGAAAACACAAACAGCATGAAGTATGACAGAAACAGTACGGACATACAATGTACTACCTCATAGCAGTTTACCTGGTAGCCATGAAAATTAACACGAAGACCAGATACACAGAATAGCGTGAAGACACAATTGTGAGAACACCACGAGGTGAATAGACTATGCACGGACATTGTTCAAAGCAAGAGATGCACGAACTTGTGGCAACAAAAATGTGCACGGGGTTAAGTATGCACGAACCAGTATAAGCCAGAACCTGCACGAGTTTCCATTCGTGAAGAATATGCACTGATCCTTGAAACCAGAGAACCTGCATGAAGGCAAGAACTTGCACGAGCCAAGTCTTGCACGAACCCACTATTCTTGCACGGACTTGTGCACAAAGAGTAATACAGCACGAAGGCAAGTTCTGCAAGTAGCAGAACTGCACGGACTCATGCTACATGAACTCAGAAAACATGTCCTAACAATGCACGAGCTACAATAAACCGCACGAACCTCCATAGCACTCTTACCTGAAGACTTGCCAAGCCTACTTGTGCACGAACCTGAGACATGAACTGAATGTATGCAGGAGAACTAATTAAAACATCAACTGATCTAAGCATTCACCTTACCTGTCATGATGTGTCTTTGACTTGGTTTACCTTCATGACATGTGAGACATCCTTAAACCTGTTCTGGCAATTTCTCATAGTGCAACAGGATTATATCATCAAGAATGTAGACATAATGAGGCATAATATCTGTCATCATCAAAACTCTAGAACCACAGGGGACACATCAGAGGCGTCCAGGACCCTGGACACCTCCATCAGGGCCAAACTAATATTTTATTCTATTTTTATTTATTTTTTTAGAATATTTTTGTGGAGGCGTCCAGGGCCCCGGACGCCTCAAACAGGTCCACCGAACCCCACCGACGGCCGCACGAGGTTTGGCACAACGCGTCGTTTTGTGAGCGGCGACCCGTGAATCAGAAATGGGCGCGTCGAGCTGGCTGGACGTCTTCATAATTTGGATTTTTTCACACACGACAAACCGTTGTTCGGTGGCCGGCGCCCGTGAGGGAGTTGATGGAGGCGTCCATGGGCCTGGACGCCTCCAAAAAAATATATTTTTTTATTATTTTTGTTTTGTTTTTTATGCCAACTGGCATTTTAATTTTTTATACTTGTTTTTATGGTGGCGTCCAGGGACCTAGACGCCTCCATTAATTTATATTTTTTTATTTGGTTTTTGTGTTTTGTTTTTATGCCAAAGGTGGCATTTTATATTTTTTATACTTGTTTTTATGAAGGCGTCCAGGGGCCTGGACGCCTCCATTAATATATATTTTTTTCTTTGGTTTTGGGCCTGAAAAAAATAAATTAAAAGAATGGGGGCGTCCAGGGGCCTGGACGCCCCCATAAAGGCCCACCCGAGTCCTCGGACAAGGTGTTGGCGGCTGCCTGGCAGACACCCTTCTTGGTTCCGGAACCTCCTGATGCGTCTGACTGGTGTTGATGCCGTCCGAATGCCGTGACGAGACGATTCCGGATGCCGAAAAGGGCGGAAGAAGACTCAAGAAAAGGAAGCACTCAAGTGATTCAAAACGCGTAAGCCGTCGCGGGGCGTTGTATAGTGATATGAGACTTTCTCAGGAGACGTCAGGAATAGCGTGTCTACAGCTGCCCCGCCTTGGCGTCTGCTTTGCAAGGGAGCGACACGTAGTGGAATGGTTTCGAAGTGGAGTGAAATGAAGTGGGAGCGGACTGATAAGTTGATGCCAAGGTGTGATGAGACACGCTTTTGACGTTACTGTCTGGAATCTTTCCTGAAGTTTCAATGAGGCGACCTTGAAGGAGGTCTTTCAAGTCTTGACGGTTGCTTGGACGGAGATCAAATAAGGGAGGGTGAAATGTGCACTCAGGCACGAAAATAAAGGAGACCAACTTCTCGGTGTGGAAGTACCTGGATCATAAACCTGCAGGTTTCACCTTTGGGGAGCAGTTACCAGCCAACGTGGAAGTGCTGCGGCCAAGGTGGGTCAAGCAAGGTAAAAAGTAAAGGAATATCTGAGGGTCTGTCCAAACAAGGGTCTCCTTTGGAAGAGCAACGTAGGGCCGTTTCAAGGAAACTCAGTATTTCATTCGGAGTGGAATATCTCATATTTGTAAGAATTGAAGCACAGCGGCTTTCGCAATCGAATCTCTTGAATGATCTTCCACAATAAATCAAAGTCCTATATGAATGCATGCTGGGTTAAAATAAAAATTTAAAACAAACTAAAATAGAAAATAGCCAAGGATAATATTGTCAACTTGTTAAGAACGGGTCAGGATACCGATCCGGTGAGCCGACACCGGGCTGGGGCCCGTTTATCCGCATACCAACTCACTGAATGGAACCGTCGTCCACATTCTACCACAAGTTAACGGCCTATCCGTACAACCCAATTTCTTCGGGATCATCACTGTTTTTGTTGAAGTGGAACTCAAATCCCGGATTCGTTCGGGCTGCAAGGTCCTTGACATGTTCTAGTAGCGTTGGTATCATATACTATGATGCTGACATGGTGGGACCAACCATTGAAAGGTGGGACAGGAGACAGGACAAAGACGTCCGTTAGTAAAACCTGCACAGACTAGCAAAGGTTAGCAACATCAGAAAGTAGCAGAATCATAACAGAATCGCACCACAATGGAAAGGAGATCTAGCCAAAATCCTGACATTGACCGCTGATGTGACATGTTCCGTCCTGTAGCGCCCTACCCTTCCTATAAGAACTCCCCTTAGGCTAGTTCATTCAAATGCACCAAGGTGGGTTTTGGAAGATCAGGAGAGGAAGGAGAGGAGAATCTAGAGATTTCAGGATGGAAGGAGAGTCTTCCCGCGTTATGAAGAGGAGCAGGCCTAGCGGCGAGATCAGGCGACTCTCCGACCTCGAGGGTCATCTGAGTGGGACGATCATGTCGCATATGGTAAGCTGATTCTTTTCAAATTTCTCCACGTGAGCCTTCTTCTTACTTCCTTCATTTCTTCTTCTTTCTTTTCTCTTCCAGCCATATCCACTCTTCCCAGGCCCGAGGAAGTTTTCCAAACTGCCATGGCTTTCAAAGCTAACTTCCAACATCTCCATCGGCATGAGGGCCATACTCTCGAAGTGGCATCTACAGGGGCTCCTTATTCACGCCAAACACTACGAGAAGATTCGTATGGACTGGGCGGCTATGGGCGCACTAGTGGAGATCTGGCATCCCCAGACCCACACTTTTATCTTCCCGACCTTCGAGGTGACCATCCTCCTCGAGGAGGTGGAACTTCTGCTCGGATTGAAGAAATTCAAGAGTGACGGGAAGGTGAAGGCTATGCGGATGCTGACACGGAGGACTTCCGAAAGCGTCCTTGGAAGCTTCATGCCGCCTGACGCGGCCAGGAAGGTGCGTAATCAAAAGGGGATTGATTTGCAAAAGCTTGCGGAGTGGGTCATGGACGCCCTGAGGGGGGCACCAGATGATGACTACTTAGAAGGAATCATGAAGGGGTTCACTATCTGTCTGGCGGGTGCTCTCTTGTTTCCTCATACCGACAACATGGTGGAGGAAGACCAACTGAGTGCTATCTACGGGATCTGGCGTGGAAAGAGGGTGGGACCCGCTGTCCTTGCCTATCTTTACAGCGGTCTTACTGCCTCGAGCATGGGTAAGCCTCCTTTTGGTTGCGCACTTGTCTTGAATTGCTGGCTTGATTTGCACTTCAAATTCGACCACCGCGAGGGAATGCCAACTGCTTCGAAGCTCTTCCAACAAAGCCCTCTTCATCACATAGCTGACGTGTTAGGCTTCGGTGGTACTGTAGTGAACCGCGTTCCGTGGCTGAAGAAACGTGAAGACTGGCGGTCTCACTTCCGCGCCGTGACACAAGGCTTCTTTACTTGTGCACCGGCATGTTTGCTTTCGCTTGATCTCCTCATGAGGCCTTCTCCTGAAGTTGATCTTCAACTGATTGGCGCAACCGACTTCGTCCTTTATAACGCGCATCGATGCTGCCTCCAGGTCGTCATTCCACGCCATTCATTCCCACTACCGACTGGCATCGTTCCTTTGAAGAAGAGGGAGTTGGGCATGGAGGCGGATGGGAGGGAAGCGAAAGCCATTAAAGCTCCCTGGAAGACAAGTGTTGCGGGAAAGGCCTTAGCGCACGTGGGGGAAGAATGTGAGCTGTGGAGGGCTTATGTAACCGAACTGGGGAAGTTAAGGCCCAAGGCGCCTAAGCCCCTGATGTAGTTCATTCTGCTTTTCTGATGGAATAAAATCTGGCATTTGGATGTTTTGGACCCCTGTCCCCTTAATTATTATTATCTTTTTTGTGGTTTTTCTTTTTCTTTGTGTTTTTTCTTTTGTTTGGATTATATACATACTCTTATCTTTTTTTCTTTTATTATATTTTTTTTTGAATTTTTTATTATGGGGGCGTCCAGGGGCCTGGACGCCCCTAAGTTTTTTTATTTTTTATATTGAAATTTTAATTTTTTTGGGGGCGTCCTGGGTCCTGGACGCCCGTAATTTTTTATTTTTTAATTTTTTTAGTTTTTGTTTTGGGGGCGTCCAGGCGCCTGGACGCCCCTATTTTTTTGAATTTTGAAAAAAATAAAAAAATGGGGGCGTCCAGGCGCCTGGACGCCCCAAAGAAGGTGGATTCTATATATAAGGGCTGGCCTTCCCCCCTTTGCTCATTTACTGTTCATTCAAACGACCCAGTCAATCTAGACGACCCATTCTTCGTCCCAATGGAGCAAGGAGGCCCAAGCCAGGGTGGAGAGAAGCGCAAACGACGGGCTCATCGTCCGAGGAGGCTGAGGGACGATGCCGAGGAGGCTGCTGGGGCGGAGGAGATTGCCGTGGAGGAGGAGGCTCCTCCTTTGGCCGTGGAGGCTGCTGCGGGTGCTGGCGACGTGGGAGATGACGATCACGACCCGGTAAGCCCCTCGGAACTTCAATCTGTTGGTTTAATAGGCTGGATAGGCAGACGAGAGACAGTGTGATGAGGGCCGGAGAGTGAGGGAAGGAGGCGTCCAGGGGCCTGGACGCCTCCACATTTTCTTTTTCCTTTATTTATTTATTTATTTTCGTAAATAATAAAAATAGAATTAAAAATATGGAGGCGTCCAGGGCTTGGGACGCCTCCATGATAATATATATATATATATGTTATTTATTTTGTTTTGGTTTTGGGGTTTTCTAAAATAAAATAAAGAAAATGTAAAGGAGGCGTCTAGGGTGTTGGACGCCTCCACAAAAACATAAATATTTTTTAAAAAATGAAAAATAAAATAAAATAAATAAGTAGTATATACAGTGTTATTGTTTATTACTATTCATAATGCTGATGTGTTCTTTGTTGGTTTTGTGGTGTGCAGGGCGTGATGAAGGGCCGGATCAGCTGGTCCCTAGTGGTGACAGTATACCGTGGGCTGCCAGACTTTCAGAGGGCGCGTGTGGACGCCATGGGCTTCGGAGCTTTCCTTAGGATCGAGCCCTTTCGGCTCGACCTTCCTCTTATCCAGGCATTGAGGGAGCGGTGGCATGCGCCGAGTCGGGCGTTTCTGATGCCCTGGGGGCACATGGTGCCGACACTAGAGGACGTGGCTCGGATCACCGGGCTACGAGTTGACGGAGAGGCGGTGAGCGGGTCACCTACCCCGACTACCGAGAGAGTGCCCTGGACCTGCTGTGGTTAGAGACGAGCGTGACTGATAGGGACAGCAGGGTAGTTGGCCGAGTGGAGATCATGGAGGCGCTCGGATTCGTTGACCCGCGCCAGCGGGTTAGCGAGACTGGAGCGGAGTTTCTGGCACGACTGGAGGGAGATGCCCGTGCAGCTTTCACCCAGGACCCGAGCGAGCGGGAGCTGGTGGACCTAGATCTCCGGAGGTTTCTTTTCTTCTTCCTAGGCCGCCTTCTGCTGGGGACGAAGGGTGACGGTATCCACTGCCGCTTCCTCGGGATCCTGGCGGACCTAGACAGAGTGGGGCACTACGCGTGGGGAGCGGCTCTGCTTGCCCATTTGATTGCTGATCTCTCCCAGACCTCAGAGAGGGAGACGACAGTCAGCGGCTTCGCACCTTTTCTACAGGTACACAATTTATTTATGCATTTTACCGTAGTTAAATATGCAATTACTCGTGCTAATGATGTATAATGGATGCAGGTGTGGAGTTATTACTACTTCCCGATGGGGAGGGCCAGGCAGGGGAACAGGAGAGCCGTTCCTCTAGCGCGACAGTGGAGGCCGGTCGTGGTAGCGGCACCACACAGCTACCAGCTGGCGTCACTTCGTCGGGAGCTGAGCGAGTATCCCGAGGCCATGGTATGATGCGTATGATTTTTTTGTGTTTATGCATGTGACTGAATGGCAACTAATATGATGCATGTATGATGATGTAGGTGGTGTGGAGACCCTACCTGGGCATGGGCGACGCTGGCCAGCCTTGGGTTGTAGCGGGTCTTCCTCGTTTCAGGCGGGACGTGTGGGTCCATTGCCTGAACGAGATCGAGCCGCTTCGGCTGAGGCTGGTTATGAGGACGTTGGGGCTAGCCCAGGAGTGGGTTGATGTAGATGAGCCGGCCCGCATCGGGCGGAAGACCAAGGGGAAGGTGAAGATTGTGGACTGGCGTACGCGCTTCCCAGCATAGTACCAGGACTGGCAGCAGGGCGGGGTCCCAGTGGTGTCCCATGTACAGGACAGTACTGATTACCTGAGACGGTACCGGGCTACGTACGGGGACCGCCTCTTCCTTGGTGGTATGGCAGGGGTAAGTGAAATGAAAATGCTTCACCCTTCTATATGTATATGCATGTGGCACTAACTTATGTGCAATGCAGGATGCTCGTGACAACATGATCGCTGACCTGCGGGCCCAGCTGGCAGACGCCAGGCGGCAGTTAGTGGCCATCCGACAGGAGTTGGAGATCCTGGTGAGTCTATGCAATGCATTTTTTTTTGTGACCTGGATTTTTGATACTTGGCCTCTAACTGTCGTTCGCTCTGTGTTTCAGCGGGCCCACCAGACAGCGGCAGTCGGGATGGCTGGTGGAGCGGGTTCCAGTTCGCGGGGCCCTCCTCCGGAGGTTTCTGCCCTCCAGGAGCAGCTGGCGTATGCGGTGGCTCGGGCTGAGGAGGCCGAGCGTGACCGCGAGGCTCGAGTGAGCGTTTGCCTGACCTCGACTCTCCTTCTGACTGCTCTCCTTCTATCACTGTTCTCTTACGGTGCATGCGTGCTTTGACAGATGGCCGAGATCCGAGAGGCCCTGGCGCGTGCTGTTCGTGCCGAGCAGGAGCGCGACGCTCGGGTGGCGGAGCTGGAGGACGAGCATCGACGGGAGGCTGAGGAGCTCCCTCGTGACGTGCTGGATCTGCGGATCGCCCTCGAGCTGTCGAGGAGGGAGGCGGTGAGAGAGAGAGAGGAAAGGGAGAGAGAGAGGGAGGAGCGACAGCGGGATCAGACCGAGAGGAGGGCTCTGGAGGCCCAGCTGCTGGAGCTCCGATTGAGTCTCGGCACGGCGGAGGGGAGGCTTCGGGAGAGCGAGGAGCGGTACCAGAGGGCGAAGGAACGCGGGACGCGATTTCGTCAGTCTGGTTCTTTTTCCATGGGCAGCTATCTGGTTTCTTCGGCCGAGGAGCGTCGTCGCGCCTTCGAGGCTGGAGTGCCACCGCAGGGCGAGGCGAGCACGGCTTCTCAGGGTTCGCAGAGGCCCCCTAGGGATCCCCGGCAGAGGAGGGAGGAGAGAGATGACTAGGAGGGTGGCAGGGAGAGTTAGAGAGTTGTTTGTACACGTCACCCTTCTCACTGTATGATGTACTTTGACTATTATATGAAATGGATTTCGTGTGGCGTGCCCTTTTCTTTCCCGCACTTTCTTTTGCACCACGTTGTTTACGCTTCACGAGACTTTTGCCCTGGACAGAAGGGAACTACTTTGCACGGGAGATTATGTTCCTTTCTCCCTTTTTGGGCACGTCCAGGCGCGAGGACGCGTCTTAATCCTTGAATTCAAATTTAAAGCGTCGGGTGGCCTTTCTTCTCCCGTGCCTTACCCGCAAACGAGCCCGCCTTCCGCCGAAACTCGCTTGCCCCCTTTTTCGTCTTCCTCCTCTTTTGATCGATGGAGTTCGGTGGGCCCGACCATGGTGAAGGTGGAGAGGGACGCGGGACCCCTCGCCCAAGGAGGGACGCGCCAGAGCAGGGAACGGCGTCTATGGAGGAGGAAGGGCCGCTTCGGGCCCCCGAGGGACCCGAGGGGCCCGATGTCGCGGAGGGAGGTGAACACGGTCTGGTAGGTCCTCCAATCTCTTCCTCTTTGATCCATTTTGAGTTTTAAGACGTGCGAGGGGGGAAGGGTTCGGTGAGTGTTGCACTCAAGTGATGGACGCGTCCTAGACAGGGGACGCGTTCTTTGTTATGATGCGAGGTCCTCCTTCCTTGGTGTAGGACATGGCGAGGACCCTGGGCCTGGCCGATGAGTGGGCGAATGCGGACGAGCCGAGCCGCGTCAGGAGGGAGAGTCGCGGCAAGGCGAGGCTCGAGGACTGGCACGTACGTCTCCCTGGACAGCAAGGGAGTGTATTGGTGCAGGACAGCGCCGACTTCCTGCGGCGGCAGAGAGAGAGTTATGCGGGGCTTCCCCAAGCTGGGGACACGTGTGGCATCGGCGGCTCACGCGCCCAACTGTCAGAGGCTAGGCGGCAGCTGGCCGTCGCTCAACATGAGCTGTCGCTCCTGGTAAGTTACGTGCCGCACTTTTATCTTCAGATTTTGGAGTTTCACTGACGGTCGTTGTTTATTTTGTTCCAGTGTGCCCAGCAGACAGCGACAGCGGGGATGATTGGTGGAGCATCTTCCAGTTCCTCGGCCCCTTTTCTCGAGATTGCCTCCCTCCGGGAACAACTTACCGGTGCGGTGGCCCGCGCGACCCGGGCGGAAGAGGAGCGTGATGCCTGGGTGGCGACTGTAGCGGAGCTGCGGCATCGTGGTGAGGAGAGGCCTTCTCCAGACATCCTGGAGTTAAGGGTTCTTCTGCAGATGATGAGGAGAGAGGCAGAGAGAGAGAAAGCCGAGAGAAGGTCCGAGCGACAGCGGGATCAGACCGAGAGGAGGGCCTTGGAGGCCCAAGTGAGGGAGCTCCAGCTGGGCCTTCAGGCCTTCGTGCAGAGGCTAGGAGGGATGGAGACGCGCTACGAGAGAGCGCGAGAGTTCGGGGAGCGACTCCGCCAGTCCGGTCGCTTTGCCGCTAGTGGCTTCTTCGCCACGCCAGGGGAGGAGCAGCGAGTCACTGCTGCGGAGCAGGCGCCAAAAGGCGAGGTAGGTGCTGCTGCACGAGGATCCCAGAGGCTTCTGAGGGACCCGCACCTCAGGGGAGAGGAGGGGAGCGCCTAGAGAGATGAGTGATGGTGAGGATCGGTGAGCTGGTGGACTCGCCTCCTCCTTATGTTTATGATATTTTTGACAGCTCATGTAGAATTATGAAGGGAGTGATTTGATTTTCTGCTGCTTGTTTGTTCTCTTGTGCGTTCCTTCTTCCCTACACTTCTTCTCCTTTGCACTGTTCCCATGTGATGGGTCTGCCGAGACTCCGCCCCGAGCGGAGAATCGCCTCTTGTTGTGAGCATTTTCCACAGGAATCTACCGTCGAAGTCAATAATGACGGCCCTAGTCCCTTTTCCCGGATGTTGTGTCAAATTTTACGGGCGTCCTTCAAAACATGATAGGGTATCCCTAGACAACATAGGGTGCTAGTCGTCATATTCTTCGTCCAATCAATCACCCTGTGCGAGCGGTGAAGTGATACACGGGATCGCATGGCAGGTGCCTCATCGTGAGGGCTATCATTAACAGGTGATGGAGGCAATCTTGGCCTGCACTCCTTCCATTTCTATAAATTCGTGTCCCTTTTATCCTCCAGGTATATCGAGAGCTAACTCGAGGAGCACAAGTTCTCACGGGAGAGGAGGAGTTCAAAATTCGAGAGTTGGATGGAGGGTGAGTCTTCCCACTCCTCGAAGAGAAGCAGATCCAGCGGTAGTAGTTCCAGGAGGCTTTCGGACCTCGAAGGGCACTTCAGCGAAAGGGCCCAATCACAACTCGTAAGCCAAGTTTTCCTGCCCTTTTTTTTTCATTCTTCTTTTTTTTCTTCCTTTCTTTCTGACCAAACCTCCTTTCCATTCCCTGCATGCATAGAGTGTGATGAAATCACAGATCTCATGGGAGTTGGTAGTGGCAGCATACCGAGGTCTCCCAGATTTTCAGAAGGCCAGGTTAGACGTGATGGGTTTTGGCACCTTTCTTCGGATCGAGCCGATCCAGCTCGACCTGGTCCTGATCCAAGCCTTGTGTGAGAGATGGGACCCAGTGAGTCGGGCATTCCTGATGCCCTGGGGGCACATGGTGCCCAGCCTGGAAGATGTGGTCCGAATTACGAGTCTCAAGGTGGATGGCGAGGCAGTGACCGGAGTCACTTACGCGGACTACCGAGAAGGTGCCCAGAAGTTACTGGTTTTGGACCTAGATGGTCGGAAAAATAGGTCGGTAGCTAGGGCGTCCCTCATGGATGCATTAGGGCTCACCGACACTCGTCGGCGGGACGACGAATCCTCAGAAGAGTTCATGGAAAGGATGGAAATAGGATGTCGTGCCGTGTACTGCACAGATTTTGGCAACTGGGAAAGATGCAACATAGATTTGAGAAGATTTCTCCTCTTCTTTTTGGGGAGATTGGTACTGAGCTCGAAAGGGGATGGTATCCAATGTCGCTTCCTGGAGCTGCTGTCAGACCTTGAAAGAGTAGGATACTATGCCTGGGGAGCTGCCATGCTGGCACACTTGTTTGCAGGCCTGTTCCAAGAAGCGGATCGTGAGATGACTGTGAGTGGTTTCACACCATTCATCCAGGTATTTTTGGTTTTGCTTGTTTTGTATTTTTGTTTTGTTTTTGTTTTTGTAAGATATTGACGACATGTGCCAATGCAGTTGTGGAGCTATTATTACCTCCCCATGGGGAGAGCTCGACATTGGCGACCCGCGATGGTGCCGTTAGCCAGGCGGTGGGAACCCATCATGAGTGCGGCACTCCTAACCTACCAACTGATGGTGCTAAGGCGGGAGCTACAGGAGTTCCCTGCAGTGATGGTAAACTGGAGACCCTACTCAGACATGGTCGATGTCGACCAGCCGTGGGTTCTAGCAAGTCGTGCCCGGTTCGGACGGGAATTGTGGATGCACTGCCTGAATGAAATCGAGCCGCTTCGGCTACGATTGGTTATGAGGTCCTTGGGACTGGCTCAAGAATGGGTGGATTCAGCTGCGCCACCTCGCGTTGGGAGAGAGACGCGAGGACCGGCGACCTGCATTGACTGGCGCGTGCGATTCCCCGAACAGTACGAAGACTGGCAACGGGGTGGCACGATTGTAGAATCGCAGGCGCGGGATAGAGAGGACTACTTGCGTCTATATAGACAAAGTACGCAGAGCGGTTCCAACCCCGGGGACTTGTGGAGGTAGGTTTCCCCTTTTTCTCTTTTCTTCTTTCTCCCTTTTTAGTTTTCTGGTGGAAATGCTGACTCGTATGGCTGCAGGATATCCGTGATACCGTGATAGCGAATTTACGAACTCGCTTGGCAGAGATGGAGCAACGGTTGGGCGATGCCCGCGGAGCTACGAGCGCCTTGGTAGGTGTACAGTGCGTTCCTAATTAAAACCCCAGATTCCAGATGTTGGCTGCTAATTCACGCGGTCGTAGCATGCCCAGATTGGCGCGGCTTCCCCGGCGATGGGAGTAGGTGGTGCCTCTTCCAGCTTGTGGATTCCCACCTCAGAACTTGACTTGCTTCATGAGCAACTTGCTCATGCCACGCAGCGTGCTGCGGAGGCAGAATGGATGCTCTGTATACAGGTAAAAGTTTTAGTGTTGAGTTCTCTTTGTTTACGCCTTATCGCGTATCTGAGATGGTACACTCGGCAGGAAAAGGAGACGGAAGAAGCGCTTGCCACGGCTGCGCAGAAGGAGGCTAGGATAGCAGAACTGGAGAGGGAACTGCGGCGTCATCCTGATGACGACTCCTCTAGGGATGCCGTGGAACTGAGGATCACTCTCCAGTTGGAGAGGGAAGACCGCGAGAGAGAACATGCAGAGAAAGAAAGAGACGCAGAGAGAGAAAGAGCCAACAGATTGACTGAAAGGGAGGAACGAAGGGCCATGGAGGCCCAACTATTCGACCTCCGAATCAACCTTGGTCTTGCTGAACAGTGGCTGAGAGATGGTGAGGAGCGCTACCGAAGAGCACGAGAGCGTGGCTTTCGTGTTGGTAGCTTCTCTGCTGCTTCCGTGGATCAACGCCGGGATGTGGGAATAGGAAGGGGAGTACAGAGCGGTAGGAGTACCGCTTTTCGTAGTTGGGTAGCACCTTTGAGAGCGTTTTGCCCGGAGGGTAGTGGGACTAGTAATGCAGAGAGAGAGGGCGGAACTTGATGTAATTTTTTTGGTTTTTGGAATAAAATACAAGGTTTGGTCTATTTGGTTTTCACCTTTGCTTCTGTTGCCTGAATCCCTGCACACATCACTGAAAGAAACAAATAAGAATTTCTGTTCTGACTTGGCCCCTTGCTCAATAAGCAAATGGTCACTGTGACTGTCCTTGATAACTGGTCAAGGGGCCAAGCCTTTATTTAACGAAGGCAAGGGAAAGATGCGGTGATGATAAATGCGATAGGCAAGCACACGAATGCAAGCGGTATTTTTTTAAAAAAAGTGAGATGCTGCACGCAAAATGCAAAATTGATTTTTTTCTTTTTTATATTTGGCATTTTTTTGTTTTATCATAAAAAAGATTTTTTTTGTTTGCAAATATGTACATTTTCTCTTTTCCATTTTTTTTTGTTACTTTTATCATTTCAAATTTTTTTTTTTTTGCTAACGCCTGGCAAGCACCCAAATGGCACCTAACCTACGTGAGAACAGGGGTTTCTTACTAACCTCCCAGGTATCCTAAGTGCACATCTAGGTTGATTTGGGCCTCTAGACCCCTCGAATGATGATCACGCCGGCTAAGACTTACCCTGATGACAATACCGTCATGCCATGCTTAGGCTCCCAGTCGCTTCCGACCACAGGGATTCACCCAAAAGATGTTTGAGGTAAAAGATTTGCCCGACCCGGGTCTGTTTCCTCACAACTCTAGATGGTATATGATGGAACACCCTGGAACCCTAACGACCAACCGCGCGACGCTGACCCGGAATCAGACGCCGTTGCACCCATAGGTGACGCGCTTGCATTGGCCTAAGCCCGAGGTTAAACAAGAAGACATCAAGGTGGTAAACAGGGGTCTTGACCAGCCAGAAACACGGAGACTCCTTCGCAGCGATAGCTTTTGCTTTTCAAAGTAGGCAACCAAATGTGTATATTAAAATAAGGTCGCAGACCCTGGGCAATTTTCACCCTTCAGAAACTCCATCGAACCTTCACCTTTAGAGGGAGAAGGAAGAGTGTAGGGGATAAACCTCCTGAGAGGACCGGCAAAGCCATTAACCCGCGAGCGAATAAGGGCCCATTAACTTTTTCCTTTCTGACAACTTCGGACCAAATCTCGAGCATTTACATTCCACGGCCCCTTTTGTGGATTCAGACTTTTGCTTTGAGGGGTTCCGTTTATCGCAACAGGCACGGTCACGACCAGGCTTTTCTCTTGATTTTGATTTTATATTTCTTTTTGTGAGGGAGATATAGTCGTTTGACATTTGTGGGCTCCCTTTTTGTATGCCTGTGGGGACACTGCCCTCTTTTCGTGCTCTGATCAATGCTCGAGGAAATGGATCCTACTCTTGCCTTTGGGGTTTGAGTTTCGGTTTCTCATGCTCAGCGTTTTAAGGGCGCCGACTGTCTCATTTGGTCGAAGAGAAAGGAATAAAGATTACAGCTTCCGGAGATCTTTTGGGTGGGGCCCCACCGTAGGTGATGCTACCAACTTTTTTCAATAAAATACATAAGTGAGCACATGTTAGCTTCCTTCGAGCGAGCATAGGCCGACGTGGCCGGACAGGGATCTCCACGGTTCTGGCAAACCAAGACCCGGTGCCTACCAAGCCTTAATGGGCCCTATCCTAACATGAAGGTTAGATGCAGGGACTTAACTACATGGTGACTGCCAGGCATCGGCATTTTGAATTTTCCATATTTTTAGTGGTTTTCAATATTTCTTTGTTTTTGATGTTTTTATCTTTTCATCATTTTTTTTGTTTTGTTTGTTTTGTGCTAAGGGTAGTATTTCTTAAGATAAAGCCCATTCCAAGGGTGGGATAACTCGGTCCCTTCGGCGTTGATTAGCTTGTAGGCGTTGCCAGGGTACACGGCTTGAATTACAAATGGTCCTTCCCAATTGAGTTGGAGCTTAGAACGCGGCCCTCCAGGTTTGACAAAAATTCTTTTTACGACCATCTCACCGACTTTGAATTTTCTCTCAACGACTTTCTTTTGGTAAAAGCGAGCGAGTCTATTTTGATACATACGCGCGTGTTCGGCAGCGGCCAGCCGCTTCTCATCCAAGAGTTCCAACTGGGCGAGGAGTGAATTACGACGATCGTCGAGAGGAAATTCCTCGTCCAATTGTACCCTGAGAGAAGGGATCAAAGTCTCGTACGGGACTACCGCTTCCATACCATAAGTAAGGGCAAATGGAGTCTGCCCGGTGGGGGTACGGATTGAGGTGCGATAGGCCCATAGGGCTTCGATAAGTTTTTCTGGCCAGTCTGAAAACTTACTAGACTCGCAGGTTTTTTGATGATTTTGAGCAATGTTTTATTGGTGGCCTCCGCTTGGCCGTTACCTTGTGGGTAATAAGGCGATGAATGATGCAATGCAATTGCGTACCTTTTGCAGAGGTCCTGTAGGTCCTGAGAAATGAACTGTGGCCCATTGTCGGTGACGATTGTGCTTGGGACGCCGAATCTGGCGAGGATGTTTTTCATGATGAACTTGCAGACTGTTGACGCCTTGATTTCCGCGTAAGCTTCGGCTTCGACCCATTTGGTGAAGTATTCCGTCGCAGTAAGGATGAAAGATTTCTGCTTGGTGAGGGAATTGGGATCACCTAGGGGACCAATGATGTCGAATGCCCACATGGAGAAAGGCCACGGGGAGGATATTGGATGAAGTGAGGAAGATGGTGAATGGATTTTATCGGCGTGAAGTTGACACTTGACACACCTACGGACATAGACAGCACAATCCTCTTCCATAGTGGGCCAATAAAAGCCTTGGCGAATGATCTTCTTGGCGAGCATCTGACTATTCACGTGGCCACCGCACACACCCGAGTGTGCTTCCTCTACACATTTCCAGACCTCATCGTCATCAAGACACCTTAAAAGAACTCCGGTAAGGGTCCTCTTATACAACAATCCTCCAACTAGGGCGGTTTATTTTAAATAAGCGGGGATAAAATCAGATTTAGGTGAAAGATACCTAGAAGAATTTACAGGATGAGAAGAAATCAAAGAAAACAGTGAGGACTAAAGCCTCGGAAACAGTGTGAGAACGGGCAGGTGCCCGAGGAAGTTAATGTGGAAGGAACCGGGTCGAACCCGGGAGCGGGATCGAGAAGAATCAGAAATTGATGAATCGAGAGAGGCGGATCTGAAGGGTCCGGACGTAAAGGAGGAGAATCATGGGGAAGTGAATCCGGAGGTTCCGGGGGAAGAAGATCATGAGGGACACGATGCCCTGGGAAGTATGTAAAGAGACAATTCAAAGGGGTGAAAAGAACGAAGGACGTGATGACTTGGAAGAACAAAAGGATAAATCGAAAGAAGGAGAGGCCCGGAGGTTCCAGATGGATATGGGAAGGAAGGGCGCAATGCCCTGAGAGAGATGGAGAATAAGATAAGAAATCCGCAGGTTTCGGATGGGGGTGAGAGATGGATAAAGACATGGAATTAAAGAGGGAGGGGTCCGGAGGTTCCGGACAGGGATGAATGTAGGGGTCCGGAAGCTCCGGACAACGAGGAATGTGAGGGTTCGGGGACCCTAGAGCAGAGGAGCTTGATGACTTAGATTTAGATGACGGGAGGCGTCTCCTTAACCAATGGACTGCCCATAAAAAGAAGTTGAATAGCAACATGAGTAGTGATGGACTGGGATAGGAAGTGGATGAACTGATGTGGGCTCCTTCAACAAGGGATTTATTGTCCTTAAGCTTCACTTTATGATTTTCCCTCTTCTTGGTAAATACTCTCTCATAGTGCGGCCCTTCAACCTTCAACACGAGTTCTCGGCCTCCTGGGTTTGCAGGCTGATCCCAATGATGTGCCCAGGCAGAAGGCCTCTTCTTTCTCAGACCAACCGGGTCCATTAGTACGGTCAGGGCCCACAGGCTCTCATTTGACGGACTTCTAATAAGGCCCTTTGGACATTCGTACATGAACGGTAACTCTCTTGGCAAAATATCAAAACAAAGATTTAAGAGCTCCGCTTGTGAAGTAGGGATCTTGACATGAAATGGCTCCCTTGGAAAAAACTCCCGTGATAGATGAACGGTGTCCATCATTAGAAGTTGGATGCTCGGCATAAGGAGCTTCATTTTTGGGGCACTGCTCAAGGCTGTTGGAATATCACACGTGATCATGCTGGGTAACATAGGCGTTCGCCTCTTGCATGGAAGTTGGTGGTGAGTAGACATGATGTTAAAAGCTTCCAACAAGAACTTCCCTGACCCACCCCTGAGCATAGAATTCATCATCTCCTCGGCAGTAGAATGTGTCATCACTATGCATGAGGAGAACCCCTTCTTTTGATTGGCCATTTGGACTATGACCGAACAAGGGGTAATAAGAGCCTTGAAAGCATGTTGGCCAATGAGTAACGTGATCGTGGTTATTTTGGCCCCTAATTTGGTCAGCACCAATTCCTGAGGGTCCTTCTTGATGGGCATTGGTGCAGATGGAAATTCGGCCTTCTCAAAGGTGACCGGCACAAGAACCCGAATCGGCATTCGGCAAATTAAATCTTGGATCTTGAATGGCATTGCCGTGGCCAAATTATTCTTGTCCGATTCTTGAACATCATCTTTGGCACATGTATTTGTAGAAAGACACCCACTCCGAGAGGTGGTGGAAGGAGGTGAGATTGAGACAACAGGCTCAACGGGTAATGGAGATTCAATGATGGGGGCTATAGGAAGGGTAAGTGGAGGTTGAGACACGACGGGCTTCTCCTTGTTCTCGAGAGGAGACGAGGTTGGCTCGTGTGCAACAATCAATGGGCCCGGCTCAGGGTTAATCACGGGTTTAGGTAAGGGGAGTGGGGGAATAGGAATGGTTGGATTCGGGGTTACAAGGCTAGTGGAGGTTTTAGGTGGAGACGATGGAGGATTACTCGGTTGGGAACAAGAGTTAGTGGAATGCTCAGTGGAAGCCAATGGTGTGGGGGTTATTTGTACAATTGAAGGGGTGACAGTAGAAGGCTTGGTACATAGAAAACGTCGGATTTTGGTGGTACGTGGGGGGTTAAGGGTAGAAGGTGATTCATGGTGCATTGATGCGGGTTGTTGGGGTGTAAACCCGTCATCGTAACACCATGATGACTCATAAGCAGGGGTAGAACTAGTGGCTTCATCCTGAGCAGGGGGTTCTTGTGGGAGCAGTGGAAGAGGGAAACGAAGAAAACTCGGAGTAGGTGTATATTCAAAATCTTCATAAATTTCATCATGTGCCATTTCCAATTCTTTATGATCATCAAGTTCAAATGGACGCCGTGGTGGAGGCACGTTGATGAGTGGAGGTGACGTATATTGACATGGAGGAATTTGCGTATATAGATGTGGATGTGGAGGCGGAGAGCCGTATGGATTAGTGTGATGAATGGATGGTGGGCAGACGGCTGTCCACTTGATTGTAACGACTTGGAAGAATATCTTGCTCACTCATATCCCAGATGCCATACTCATCTCTTCTCTCCTTCCAATCCTTCTCCATTTTGGTAATATTATTCATGAAAGCGTGAAGGGGGTTGGCTTGAGGAGGGGAAGGAGGAAGAAATTTCCTCTCAATAACAGCCTGTAAGGCTCCAAGTTGAGAGCTGAGAGAGTCGACATGAGAAGCCATGAAATCCCAGGCATAGGGAACACTAGTGGAGGGGGAAGCTCCACTAACAGTGGCCTGTATTCCATATGAGGACTTATAGGATGGGCCAATGTCCATGGGATGAACCTGTGGGTCAGGCTGATAGCCCCAGTCTGAGTTATAGACCCCGTAAGAGTCGTGACCTGGGTCACGCATTTGAGACCCATAACGGAAGGCATCGGCCTCGAAACAATTGTAATTATATTCAGCCATCCATCATGTTTTCCGAGAGCATAATAGCATACACCAGCAAATGATCAGCAGAGATTAACACACAAGTGAATGCCTTACATCCAATTTTTTGTTTTTCCTTTTTGATTTTTTTTTAACCAAATCTGAAGTTCACACAAAATAGGAAGGACCCTAATTCCAATTTGTTTCACCGCCGTGTCAGCTAGGGTCTCTCGTCTCACCACGAATGGGATGACTAACTCCGGGGAACTTCAATGGTACAACCAGCCCAGTGAACGAAGAGGAGATTCTTCGATGTCGGGGACTTACGGAGGTCCCAGTGGAGGAGATTCTAGTCCGTTGAGAGGAATTCTCAAACGGAGAGTCCTTCCTTCACCGGGAAAGGGTGATCCTAAAAAAAAATGAAAAAAAGGATAGAAAAGAGGGATGGATGCATGCAATGAAATGCTGATAGAGATATGGAGTGGGAAAACAACAGAAATAACAGACATATAATAAACAAACAACCAATCACAACTGACAGTGCTGCCGTGAGCACAACGGGGGCGCGCGCGGGCGCCAAGGTGGAGAGGCACGGATGGTGCCGAACTTGCAAGGGTAGCCGAAAGGAAGCAGTAGAAGTCCCACCGTGATCGCCAATCTGTGAGCGACATCACGCGGTTCGGGGAAGCGGAGAGGACGCGGAGCGCGCGGGCTCCTTCTTTTGTTTGCTGCAACACAGAAATAAGAGAAGAGAGAAGGGGCCACCACGGGAGATTGCTCCGGCGGGGCGAGCGGGACAAATGTAATATAGCAAGATATGGGGGTTAAACGGCCATAGCGGGAAGTGACTCGCCGCGGCCTCGGGGGGACAGGAATGGTGCAGAAATTAAATAGCAAGAAGTGAAACGGCCATTGGGGAAGTGACTCGCCGCGGCCTCGAGAATATGAGCAGGTAACAATATAACAGAATATAAGAAGAATATAAAGAGCGGGAATTTAAACGGCCATTGGGGAAGTGACTCGCCGCGGCCTCGAGAACATGAATAGATAAGAATATAACATATAAGAACGGGAATTTAAACGTCCATTGGGGAAGTGACTCGCCGCGGCCTCGAGAACATGAATAGATAAGAATATAACATATAAGAACGGGAATTTAAACGGCCATTGGGGAAGTGACTCGCCGCGGCCTCGAGAACATGAATAGATAAGAATATAACATATAAGAACGGGAATTTAAACGGCCATTGGGGAAGTGACTCGCCGCGGCCTCGAGAACAAGATGTGATCGCCAGGGGCCAAAAGACCCCAAAATAAAGAAAGTGATCGCGCCTACCTCAAGAGCGGGAGATGGCGGGTTGCTTCTTCCTCCCCCTTTGACAGGCCGACGGAGAGGGCTTTCCTTGGTTACCCTTGCAAAACAGTAGACAATAAACGAACGGAATTAGAAAATGGCAGTGTAGTAACAATTCCTTGCAATAAAAGTAACGAGATCGTGACCTGACACACACCTGGTTGGTGTGGTTTTAAACCCCTCTCGGACTCGAGTAGGAGGAAAATGTGATGATGAATGCAAGAAGTATGCAAGAGACGGCGCCCTTATATAGGGAGATAGAGGATGCAGTATGATGAATGTAAAGAACTATGGAGAAAAAGGGGAAGAAAGGGCTTATTGGATGAGCCGAGGGTGAAATCCGGCGGAGCTCTGGCAACGTAGGGACGACGTGGAAGCGCGGTGGATGAAGACGACCTTCCTCTCGCGAGCGTGGGCACCCGAGAAGCCGGCAGAACCTCCACCTACAAAAGACCCCACGGGTTAGAAATGACTCCGGTAGCCTCTGGGCTCCGGCAGCCTATCGGATCTCTTCGAAGCTCCTCCAGAACTGAGGGGGTGGGCCTCTATTTATAGGGCTCCGGAGGGTGGAGGCGTCCAGGACCCTGGACACCTCCATCAAGGCCGAACTAATATTTTATTCTATTTTTATTTATTTTTTTAGAATATTTTTGTGGAGGCGTCCAGGGCCCCGGACGCCTCAAACAGGTCCACCGAACCCCACCGACGGCCGCACGCGGTTTGGCACAACGCGTGGTTTTGTGAGCGGCGACCCGTGATTCAGAAATGGGCGCGTCCAGCTGGCTGGACGTCTTCATAATTTGGATTTTTTCACACACGACAAACCGTCGTTCGGTGGCCGGCGCCCGTGAGGGAGTTGATGGAGGCGTCCATGGGCCTGGATGCCTCCAAAAAAATATTTTTTTATTATTTTTGTTTTGTTTTTTATGCCAACTGGCATTTAATTTTTTATACTTGTTTTTATGGAGGCGTCCAGGGACCTGGACGCCTCCATTAATATATTATTTTTTATTTGGTTTTTGTGTTTTGTTTTTATGCCAAAGGTGGCATTTTATATTTTTTATACTTGTTTTTATGGAGGCGTCCAGGGGCCTGGACGCCTCCATTAATATATATTTTTTTATTTGGTTTTGGGCCTGAAAAAAATAAATTAAAAGAATGGGGGCGTCCAGGGGCCTGGACGCCCCCATAAAGGCCCACCCGAGTCCTCGGACAAGGTGTTGGCGGCTGCCCGGCAGACACCCTTCTTGGTTCCGGAACCTCCTGATGCGTCTGACTGGTGTTGATGCCGTCCGAATGCCGTGACGAGACGATTCCGGATGCCGAAAAGGGCGGAAGAAGACTCAAGAAAAGGAAGCACTCAAGTGATTCAAAACGCGTAAGCCGTCGCGGGGCGTTGTATAGTGATATGAGACTTTCTCAGAGACGTCAGGAATAGCCTGTCTACACCTTGGAGTTGAAATGTAGCAAGCATAACCTTCTCATCCTCCGCGCACTCCATAGACAGGAACACGCGTTCAACTGCATCCAGCCACAGCCTCGTAACCTCTGGATCTGGCTGTCCATCGAAAGCAGGCAGATTGAACAGAAGAAATTCTTTCAAAGCCTTGCCTCAACTACCAGGCACTTCAACCTGAGGAGCAACGACGGGTGCTAGAGGAGGAACAACAGGAACAGCGGGAACTGCAGGAGGCAGTGCATAACCACTTTCTTCCCTGGGCGCATCTCTAGGAGCTGGAGGAACTCGAGGAGGTCTTCCTCGACGAGGCGGCATAGTTACACTGCCAAAAGTATAAAACAACCACAAATACATCAATCACACGAAAAACATCCTATGCCAGCAATAGATGACACGAAGGACTAGCTCTGGACAAGTGCAAATTCCAATTCCTTATACAAATCCTCAACTCCGCTATGATACCAGCTGTGACGACCCAGAGTTCAGGATACCGATATACCGATAACATCGATACACCGATACCAAGAACCGGGGAAGCCACCCAAGAGGCTGATGAGGCCCCTGAAGGGTTAGTGGGGGTTTGTCGAGGAGGTGCATAACGAATTGCAATTTGGAACGCGCATATTACAATTAAGCAATAAAATTAACAGAAGTGCGGAAGCAATTCAAAATAACCAGAGTGATACATATATAAACTAGTCCAGAGACACAAAAGTACTAGTCCAAAATAAGTACAACTACACGGGGCATACCCCGGCAAAAGTACAACAAAGGCCCAAAAAGGCGACCCATCTACTGCTGGCAGCTAAGCACGGTCTCCGAGTAACTCACGAAACATCAGGAGACAGCGGGCGCGGCTCACCTGAAAGAAGAAGGGTGAGTCACAGCCAGACTCAGTAGGGGTCACGCGGATCCCTACCTCGCACTAAACAAGCATACATGCAAATACAAAGGCAACTAAAGCATGCATTTAAATAAAATAACAGGCATTGGCATGAATAAACTAATCACAGAAAAGCTGTAAACTCTAACTAAACAGGTATAACAGCTAATACATGCCAATAACGAGTATGTCCAAATGACAGAAACTAAATCGACCAGTAGAATATGCCTCAAATAATCCAAGTAGCAGGGAGTAGGACAACCACCAGGAACAGAAACCAGATGCGTCCACTGACGACTTACACTACGTCTCAAGCACTCGCAGTCGGCAACACAACAAGCTGAGCGCGTAAACAGTACCAAACCAAGTGACCAGTCAGAGTGACATTCGTCAATGTCAGTCCACAACCTCTGACCACGTGTGCACACACTGACTCTCGCCTGAGCCAGGCCCTCTAGCTAGTTTTCTCCCTCAGTAGGACGCTACCGTTGGCCGGGAGCCCACGGAACTAGCTTACAAACCGTGTACGGGAACGCCCCTCCGCTATCCCCAAGCGGGTCGGTACTCAAAGACCTTAGGGTCACAACAGTGGTTCCATTGCAAGGAAAGAAAAGCTACTCTATTGGGATTTACAAACTTGCCATTTTATAATAAAATAACTCAACATGGCGTATAAACATTTCGGAATGCATAAAGAATAAGCCGGCAACTTTTTGAACTTGACAGGCGAGTGGCGGCCTACTGCCACCGCGTCACAAGGGTGTAACGGTCGGGGACTGGCGCGTTATATCAACAGTAACGCGTCCGCCCCTATCCGTTACATCCACCGAAGTTCCAACTCAAAGCAAACCAAACAGAGTGTAACGCGCTTGCCCAGGCACGTTACACCTCCCTGACGGCCGACCGATAGGCCGTCAGATCCACCCGAGGCTAAAATTCAACTAACAGTTTTTTGCTCAGAACACGAAGTAATGCGCTCGCCCAGGCGCGTTATAGCCACCTGACGGTCGCTCGACTGGCCGTCAGGCCAACCGCCAAACCGGTCAATGAGAATCAACGGACGAGTAACGGTTGGGAGCCCCACCGTTACTCTCAATATGACGCCCCTTCAAAGGGCCGTTACATTTATGTAACGCGTCCCCTACGGACCGTTACTAGTGTGACGGTTCCTGGAAGGACCGTCACACCGTCTCGGTCACGGACGGGTTATGTTTGAAAACGGTTCCCTCCCGGACGACCGGAATCGCCGGGTAACGACGAAACAAACTTGTTCCTGTCAAACCACACGTCCTAAACAACAATATAACAACTAAAACTATCGCATGCAATGCCCACAAGTGATTAAATAGGAAGAACAAAGCTTAAACCCAAAAAATGGAAAATAACCATCAAGCATGCCACGGGGTTCTAACTAAGCAACCGAGCTATAGGAAATTATCCTAGCGAGATCAAGATTCCATCCCCCTACCTCGTTCGAGCCGAAACGGCCGGAAAAGCCGCATGCAAGGAGGAGGGTTCACCGGGCCTTCTCGCTCCGCCTCGTCTCCACAAGCCACGATCCGCGTCAAGGTGGGCAACCACGCGCTCCACTCGACGTGAGGATTCCAACGGCACGCTCCACGCCTCCAACCGACGTCGTCTCGCCCGAAATCCCTAGGAGAGGGGGAGAGGCGATCGGCCAAGAGAGAGAGAGCGTGAGAGATTGAGATCAACGAGGGAGAGAGAGAGAGAGGGGGTGAAGGGATAAAAGGGAAAAAAATTAAAATTAATATATATATAATATATTTTTTATATATAAAAATCTTATTATTCCCATAATCTCAATTAATTCCAAACAAATCCGGAAAAATACTAGAAAAATTCCTTAAAATCCAGGAAAATAGCCAGAAATTCTAGAATAAATACTAGATCCAAACCACTAAGGATCCACTAAGGCACGGGCCTCACAGTTTATGAGTCAACCCAGTTTCGACATGACCAATGCTTGATGGCCTATCTATTTGGTCTGTCATTGGAATGCTTGGCTCAGGATTGGTTCTTCTCTCTTCCGCAAGAGTAGGTTATGAGTTTTCAAGCCGTTCAAGAGAAGTTTATTCAGCAGTATCAAGACCAGATTGGGCCCAAGTTCTCTGTTGTGGATTTGGCCCACGAGAAGATGAAGCTCGATGAAGAATTCTGCACCTTTGCCGATCGCTGACGTTGCCTTGCTGCGCAAGTCCCGGGGCACATTCCAGAGTTGGAACAAATCAAGATGCTCATTTCCAATGCAATGCCCGAATATCGATTTATCTTAGCCCTTAATGACATCACCTCCTTGTAGCAGCTTTATAGCTGAGCCCGCTTCGTTCGCCAACAACTTCAAGGTTCCTTTGACCCCAAGTCTCCATTATCCACTTCCACTTACACCTCACCCTCCACAAGCCAACCATACTCTCCCATGAGTCAGCCCACCATGAGTCAACCTTCCACTTACATCGCACCCGCCATGAGTCAGCCTTCCGCCACATCTACCTCCGCATATCAAACCTCCACATATCAACCTTCCATGAGTCAGCCTCTTGCGTCCACATACCCATATTCGCCGCCACTTCCAGTCAAGGGAACATCACACCCCAAGCAAGTAGATGTCGTCTATATACCCCCTCATCCTGCTCCACATATGCATCACCGAAGCCCTCCACCACTAGCCACGCACTCTTGCCTACGCAACCTCCACTTCCGTCTCCACCACCTCATACACCTCGGCATCCGCCTTGCCCGAAGCGGGCTCCTTGTCCTCCGTTGCCAGAGTGCTTTACAAACATTTTTGGGGCTTTGATGGCCACTCACGCGTTGCCGCTCTCTCCAGCTATGCCTTGCCGAGCCGCGGTCGGGGATTTGCTCCAATTTTATGATTTTCATCGTCAACAGGGGCATCTGGTCGAGGATTGCCCCGAGTTCCGAGATTATTTTTATGATATGGAAGCTAAGAAGATGATCGATTGGGCCGCCATGCATGAAGCTATTTTAAATCTCCGTAATAAGCAGCAGCGGCCTCCACTACAAGACTAGGGGCACCCCTGTGATTCTTTATCTGGCAATGCACCCGCTCCGTCACCTATCCCATCACATGTTCCCTCACCTATGCTTTTGCCTACCTCGTTGCCTATCTCACCACCCTCTTCATCTCCACCTACCCCCTCACCTTCCATCTTCTACTCAACCTCCACAACCTCCACCAATCCAAGCCTCTGCTCAGGCAAGTGCCACCCTTTCCTCCTCCATTTCCATTACCACCATTTCCACTCCTAACGCTGCTCGACGCGTCGTGTCGATACATCGACGACGGGTGCCGCGACCCTCCTCTTCACCCTCTCCATCTTCACCATCCTCACCATTGCCTAACCCATCACCATCGCCTTCACCGCTTCCTCTCCCAGCGACCCCTCTACCATCACTTCCACCATCTCCACTGCTTCCTCTCCCAGCGACCCCTCTACCATCACTTCCACCATCTCCACCGCTTTTAACCTCCCCTTCGCCATCGTGGCCCGAGCCTGAGCAGGCTATACCTATACCCACACCTCCATCTTCGCCTTTACCCTCACTTACGCCTCCACCTTTGCCTTTACTCCCACTTACGCCTTCCGAGCCTTTGCCCACGCCTTCCATGCCTACCACCTCCACCTCTCCATCCACTTATACCCCATGGAGCGGGTGTGCATTATCTCCGATGCCTCTTGGGTCTGGTCCTCATGGAGACAATGAGCCGAATCAGGATGATGCATTACCGATTCTGCATTTCAAGATTCAGGATTTTATCTGTCGGATGCCGATCCGCATCCTGGGCCCTGGTCATTTTGGGGATGATGTGCCTGCACTCCTGATGACGGTTGCTAAAAAGAGTTCCCTTGCACTGATGCCAATGTCTTCAAGAGCGAGACCGGTGGCAATCTCATTGCTCGCCGGAAAGTTCACCATTGATGTTGTTATTACTTCTTGCTCCATTGCTGTTCAGTTCACTAGCCAAGAAGGGTTCTCCACTCGTATTTTTCTACCTCATACGGCTGCCAAAGGATTGGTGAATTCCATGTTCAAGGGGCTGTTGGCCATATTTTCTACACTTTCAAAGGATATTCTGCACTTGTATGCAACCTCTCTCAGTTTATCAGTACGCCGGCCATGTCAACACCGTGTATTGCTCTCCCTCAGTTTCATCCTTCTCTACTTGTAAGGGAGTTACACTTCAAGTCTGATTGCCGAGTGGAGCTGCCAAATCTCATGCTACTTGTGCCAAGTAACAAGACTCCATGGTTTTATGATATTCAACATTATGAGGAGTTAGTTGTTCAAGAATGTCCATCTACTGTTGTTAGCACCGGGTGTCTAGGGGCAACCGCCCCGATGAAGCTGCATATTCATAGTCGGGCCAGACCATCTATCAGGTGGGCCCGTTATTTGAGAAGACATTGTAGATCAAGAAGCCCAAAGGTCCGGGTCCATGCCAGGCGGGTTCATTTTAAGGAAGTTTCAGCTAAGAAGAGGCGGCAGCGCTGGTTCAGGGGCGGCAAGTTGTGCACTCCGGGGTCCACTTCTTCTTCTTCTTCCTCCCGTTCATCATTTCTCCTGCTCAGCACCCACCCTTGGGTGGTGTATCTTCCCACTTCAGATCCTATTTCAAACATTTTCTCCTCTCTTCCCCAGTTCGCAAACCCCCATTCCTCTTCTTCCCATCCAGAATCATCAAATTTTTCCTCCTCTCACAATTCTATGCCTCAACCTATGTCCTCTTCCCATCCCGATCTAGGGATTTCTTCTTATGATTCCTCTCCTCCAGTATCTTCAGATTTTCACTCTTCTTCCCCGACCCCGTCGGGTGGTCCTCATTCTCTTTCCCCGACCCTGTCGGGTGTCTATGGTTCTTCTTCCTCAACCCTGTCGGGTGTCTCTCATTCTCATTCCCCGACCATGTCGGGTGATCCCCATTCCCCTTCTCCGATCATGTCGGATGATTCTTCTTCTCATCTTTCTACTCATTCCTCCTCACCCTTTCGGGGGCGTTGTCCTTTTTCTTGCTGTTTTCGAGGCTTTAGTCCGCCTTGATCTCGGCTATTTTCGGGGCATGTAAGCGCTCAGGAATTTCTGGAGGGGGAGGAGTTATAAGGGATTCTAAAGGAAACATTCTTCTATCTTTTTCTCACTACTATGGTCCCAGCTCAAGTATAATCGCTGAAGCTAGAGCTCTCCTCGATGGCCTTAAATACCTTTCCACCATCAATACACATCCTGCGTTGATTGAATGTGACTCCAAGGTTCTGGTGCAAGCTGTTAGTAAACAGATTAATTGTCCATGGGCCATTCTTTCCTATATCAGAGAAATTTGGGATATGCTCTCACATAGGGATTCCTTACTTCACATATACAGAGAAGCCAATAATGTTGCAGATTCTTTAGCTTCACTAGCATGCCTGAATAAATGTAATCTTTTCTTTTCTTATCATGAGCTCCCCAAAAATGTTCAGGGTGCAGCTCGACTGGATAAGCTAGGTTTGCCTAGCGTCCGAATCTTGTAATTTTCTTCATTTTTCGTTCTCTCATTAATAAAATTAACCTCCTAGTGGTATGTTGGGAATGCTCCGTTTTGGGCTCATTCTCCAAAATACTCCTAGGTAGGGTTTTCCAAAAAAAAAAAATCTCGGCTAATCTGGTTTCTTCAGTATTTGGTTCCTTGTTATCAGGATCTTCGCACCTTAACGAGGGAGTTCTAGCCCTCATCTCTCTTCCTTTTTATCCTTCTTCGTCCAGTTTGGTGTCTGCCGCTCCTCCGTGTAGAGGAATCTTTAATTCTTGTTATTCTCTCCCTTTCATCCTGTCAAGCAAGGAATATGAAGCTCGTGCTGCGCGAAGCTCGATGATCAAGATTGCTTCAGGATGCTACTTTTCGTTCCATGGATTTGCAAGGTATCTTTATTTTGTGCAAAGAACATGCTATTATTATCAGTGTTATTCCTGCGCATTGTTAAGATAAATGTTATTCCTCAACTTGGTTAAGTGGCTTTAGAAAGTTTGCTTAGTTTTGTCAAAAGAGTCAAGTTCGATTCTACAGCATCCTTAGGCTGGAGATAGCTCCGCGCTGGGAGTCTAGTTTCTTTCCCCAATCGTTGAGAGTGACCTTTTGCATGGATTTTCACACACTACACGGTGAGCCATAGCCGATCTCTTTGAGGCACGCCGTTGCTGCTTTGGCCATACTATGGGCATGCACAAAGGTCTTTTCTTTTCCTTTCACGGCCGAGTGCAGGGGCAAGAGATGGATGGATGAGATGACCAGCCTAGGTGCTCCACAATACGGGAGAGGTCTCAAATAGGGGCAGTCTTGACCCTTGTAAAAGTGATCTTTCATGTAAAATCTAGCCAATAAGGCCTGCCAAAAAATAAATCAATGATCTGATCAAAGTAAAATTATGGAAATCAAAGGCATGGCAAGAGTGGCAGTACAGTTCCCCACGGGACATCATGAGCCCGGTCGCATGCATGCCTGATAAATATGGGTCTCAAAATTAAAGACAGAAAGCTCCGGTGCAACAGACTGTATCTTTGAGGGGTAGTGCCCTGGAAGGATTCAAATCCTGATGTCTCCCATCCTGCATAAAGCTTGTCTCTAATTGTTTTTCTGCTTCTCCCTCTTAGGCTGGGTTGTATCTCGGGTATGGCCTTAGTAGGGGCACCGTTCTTTAGAGACGGTTTGTTGTGGTAAGCCACCCTCACATGCACGCCCTGCTTGAGAGAAGTCTTTAATGAGAGGGGGAGGAACGACGATCCCTGGCCAGTAGTTCGAGCCCGTCTTTGGGTGCTGCGAATTGTATTTCAAAGATTCCAAAAAAATGAGATATTGTCAAAAATCTAAAAAAATGAGATATTGTCAAAAACCTAAAAAAAATCAGATATTGTCAAAAATCCAGAAAAATCAAATATTGTTGAAAATAAAAAAATCAAAAAAATTATAAAAATCCAAAAAAAATGTGTCTTTTGTTTTCTTTTTCATGCATTTGCATTTATTTTAAGGACAGATACGTAATCCGTTTGTTAAGTGTGAAGGTTGCAGGTGTTCCAGTTTCCTTGCTCTATCTTTTGTTCTATCTGGTTCCTGTTCACATCTTTCGGATCTGTTCTCTCCTTCTTTAATCATATCTCTCGATCTGTTCTAAAGCTTGTGTCCTTCTCAACTTTTGTTTGCAATGATCATATCTTTATGAGAGGGCTTTACCTCACGATTATGAACCTGGCGGTCCTGCTTCATCCGATCTTGGGCTTTGATTGAAGAGCGTATTTGTCATGTCTTTTGTCCCGCCATATCCTTGTCACGTGTTTATGTTCTATCGTATCGTCCCACGCATGTTGTTTTGTTCCTCACCGCGTGTTGTTAAGTTGTTATGCATATGTTAGTCGTCCCTCTATGTCCCGTGTGTTGTCCCAACCGTGTGGTCCTCTTCCGTATTCTTGTCACAACCGTGTGTTGTCCCACCGCGTTGTTATCTTGTCCCATCACGTTCATGGTGCATACTGTTAGAATATATAGGTGCAATACACGGATTCAGAAGGGGGAGATGAATGAATCTTTCAACAAATACACCCAATTAAAAACACTTACGGAATCAAACTTTTAATAATACTCAGTAATCAAATGAGACAGCACAAATACTCTCTTCTCACAACCGTGAGCTGAGACACCCAGGCTCGCATATATAATTCTACTAAGCATAGGAACATACACTCCATAGACATATATAAAACTCTCAACGTAGCACAAGGGCGAACGCAAGTAATCAAGCACACACAACCTGTGAAGGGGAGAAAGAAGATATGGAGGAGCGCAAAGAGCAAACCACGATGGACATGATATTTTTAGGTGGATCGTCCAGACCCACGGTCTGCCTATGTGAACCCCTCACTCCAAACCAGAGTGAGGCTTCCCTTGCAATAGCAAGAACCACAGACTCAGTCTGCAAACAAACGATGCCTAACAGCTTGACCCAGAGGAACACACTCCTCTCTTCCTCCACTTAGGAGGGCAACCACTAGCGACACCCAGTCACTAGCAACCAGAGACCGAAGTCTCTCTTCCTCCAAATCGGAGGGAACCCACAAGTGACAACCTGTCGCTTGCAACCGGAGACACCAAGTCTCCCTTCCTATGAAACCCAGAGGGAAAGCACAAGTGACACCAAGTCACTTGCAGCCGGAGACACCAAGTCTTCTTTCCTCTGAAACCCAGAGGGAAAACACAAGTGACACCAAGTCACTTGCAACCGGAGACACCAAGTCTCACTACTCCTGAGTCCACAGGAGGAACCTGAACTTAACGAGAGTATCAGAAGACCAAGAAACTAGAAGATGAAAGTTACAAAAAGGAAAAATAAACTGGCGAATAAAGCTCAAAAAAAATATAGCTCACGCAGGAGCACAGTAGTTCAGGATCTGATCCTAGAACTGAACTTCTTCACTCTTCCTTCCTCGCGAGCTCACTCTTCTTCTACTGCTCTTCTTCTGCTGCTCTCTCTATTCTATTCTTCTCTTCGTTCTCTTATTGGCTCTCAGACCCCTTTAGATTTTTTATTGCTCTGCTGCTCTATCTTCTTCTCTATCTCATGCTCTTAGTCTCTCTTCAGATGTCTTCAATTCATTCTTCTTCTTTTTCTCTTCTCCTCTCTGGATCGTTCTGGCTCTATATCTTTTTTCTACTTCGATTTTTTTTTCTCCGGAAGGAGAGGTTTCCTTTTTATATGAGCATCAGATGTAGGGCGTGCGCTTTCCACGATTCCCGCCCAAATGCCTTGGCCCACGTGGTAGCATCCTAGCTCAATGCTTTCCACGTGTCACGATCTTGGCACCTCCTCCACTCTTGGATCAGTCTTGGATCACGAGCCTTCACTTTGAGTTCACGTGACTTTAAGTTCCTGTCAGTAATTTGAGAGGCATTTTATCAAACACTTGTAAGCATGGAAATTGGATACGTATGAAACATGCACTGACTAGATATGAACGCTTAACATGCTAGCAGCAAACCTGCACCGACCCTATATATGTGCATGAAAAACATGCGCCGACTATGTGTATGCACGATGAAACAATGCACCGAGCATGTGAATGCATGAAACATAGGTAAAGACTAAGAATGCATCGACCTTAAGTGTTCAAAACAAAACATGCACTGACTCTGAACAGTGAAGTGTATAGACTTTAGATCAGTCTAATACCAACGTGCGTCAACCTCAAATATGCCTTAGAAAACATGCACCGAGGCAAGGTTTGCATCGTCCTTATGTGTGCATGAATATAAACTTGCACCGAGGCAGAAAATACACTGACCTCCTATATGCTTAGACGTAGTCAAGCACCGACTCTAAGTCACATGAGACGCAAGGCAAGACGCACACATGCACTGTCTCTAGGCCACATGAGACGCAGACGTAATATGAGGCGCATGCTTGCACTGACCTTATCCATGAGACGGAGGATGAGACGCATACTTGCACTCGCCTTAGGCATGAGAGGGAGGATGAGACGCATGATAAGACTGACGAATACATGCACCGACTCTCAGCCATATGAGACACAAATTTAGACGGACATAGAATGTGCACCGACTTGAACAGTGAAGTGCACAGACCTTTATAATCCTTAGCACAGACATCGTGTGCAAACATGCACTGACTTTTAGACAATTAAGCCAAAACACACACAGACGTTGTGTGCTAAACAACGAAGAAAGCACAGACCTTATGAATACATCGACCAAATGTTTGATAGAATGCAATGCATCGACCAAGTGTTTGTCAAAATGTCAGACACAATGAAATGGTATGCACACAAGAAAATAATATGCACACAGTGTATATGATGAAATCTCATACACAAGCACACATTCACAAATGACATGCAATCAATGAAATAATATGCACACAGTGTATATGATGAAATCTCATACACAAGCACACATTCACAAACAAGCACACATTCACAAATGCATACTTCATCATCATTTCACATGCACACATATGAATCATCTTAACATGCACACATATGAATCATCATGGTCTTTCATGCACACATGCACACATATGAATCATCATGGTGTTTGCTATCATCAAAACCACAGAGACATAACAATCTCCTCCTTTTTGATGATGGCAACACCATGATGAGTCATTAATGATAATAAAGCATAAAGCAAGACAAGATACTGACTCATGCCAACCTATTCTCCCCCTTTGACTTCATCAAAAAGAAGAAAAGATTAACACCAATTGTAAGATGATTGAATCATGAGCTAAAATGCAGGTATCAAACAATTCTCCCCCTAAGAGGATGCCAAGGGTCATACATCAAAAGAATGATCAGAATGTATCAATCAAAAACACAGGGGCAATTAAACGAGCCAAGAGATATGGCTATGAGGAATGCAACCAGGAATATGGTCGTCAAGAAGAGCTCAAGGTTTCCTTTGAGACAAAATGAGAGCAAGCTAGCCAAAGCTTTCCAGCAGAGTAAAGGCACAATAGATCAAAAATTTGACATGATAACCTATTCTCCCCCTTTGAGCAAGTTGACCATTCAAGGAATCAATCTGGAATATTCAACCACAATAATTTTGAAGTTCAGAAAGCTGCAAGTGAACAAGGTAATAATGATAGTGGATCCTCACATTTGTATGGTCTGCAGATGAAAGGTCTACAGAACCATCGGGATTTGCTAGCCAAAAGAAATATGGTAGTGGAATCCAGTGAAAGAGACTCAGGCTGATGTGCAGAGTTCAATCAAAGCACATATATTTCAGGAATAATTTTTGATATCTGTTGAAAAGATCAATGAAAGTAACAGAGATCAACAATTGAGCAAAAGCATTATTAAAATTTTAAAGACCCTGAGATGCATAATTTTTCAGTAAGTTACCAACTTTATAAACCAGAATTTAGGTTTTAGAGTCTTCCACTATAAAAGCTTATGAATCCTTTGATTGACAGATATTGTTTAAGAATGATGTAAATAGAGTTTTTCAAAAAAGAAACCCATACTCATATCTGAAACAGTTTTTAATAAAAATAAACCAAATGCTCATTTATATTTCTAGTTCAACCTTCTTCCATCTTACTCAGTTTACATTCCATGGCTTCTTTAAGATTTACATAATGTAGTATTGAGAGTAAACACTCGTGAATGCATCTGAATTTTATTGTTCTTCTAGAATTTTGATTCACACTATTTCATATTTTTCTTTTGATCAACAATATACTCTTTTAATGAGCAATTTTGGTTGATCAACACCTTTTGACGTGAGGAGACACCTTGGTTAGAGGCCAGAATCCCAAGTTACTTAGTGTGATAACCGTATTGCTTCTCTATTTTAGAGAACAGAGATAGCATTAGAAGTATCTTTGGCATGAGGAGACACCTTGATTAGAGGCCAGAATCCCCAGTTACACAATACAACCATGCCATTGCTCTACCATATTTTCACATTATTTTTAATGATTTTAATCAGAGTTAACTATGGTACTTCAAAAGAAGACATGCTTTGATCAATAGCTATGTTTAGCGGATTTTCTCAAATTACTTCTTCAAAAGAATTTATATATCAAGGGGTTTTTGTTCAGATTCTTTAGATGGACGCACGAATTTGACTTTGATGCTGATCCTTCGGTTGTTCCAGTCTGGATCGGATTCCCCTCTCTACCTGTCAATTTCTATCAAGAAGACATGCTTCGATCAATAGCTGGCAATGTCGGCCCTGTGCTGCGAATTCATGATTCAACTATCGCCATGACTGAAACCTCAGAGGCCATGGTCTGTGTTGAGATGGACCTGGACAAACAGAGAAAGGAACGTGTCTGGATTGGTATTGCTGGTGGGGGGTTTTGGCAGACAATCAGTTATCATAAAGTGCCTCACCTCTGTTCTTATTGTCACAAAATTTGTCACCTGGAAAAGGATTGCAAGAAGAAACAGGGCAAAATAAATACCTGGCAGACATCTATTCGTAAAAATATCCCTCCTGGAGTCCCAAATTATATTCGTCAGGAATACAAGCCATTGATGGCTCAAACTGTTCATTCTAAGAAGACAAGGAATGAGGAGCAGAAGCTAAAGATGACTCAATCTTCCAATTCAATGATAGCAGGGGACATTGCAAATAGATTCTCTACCTTGAGCATATTACCTGATGATATAGATTTTGAAGAAATTAATGTTCAAGACAAAATTGTCCTTGGAGAAAATGATATCTCAGATGCTTCAATACATCTTCAGTTTATTGCATCTTCCTCTGGAAGATCGGAAGTGCAGGTGACAGATGGGCCTTTTTTAGTTGTTTGCAAAAATGATTCAATAAAAATGACTTCTACAGGTTTGTCCATAATAGAGGAGACCTGAGAATCAAAAGAGCTTCCTTCAATCCATTGTAATTTGGAGGTACCTCAGGATATTAATCTTGCTTCTCTACCTAATCACCAAAGATTAGACCCGAAAGCTTACAAAATGACTAGCTCGGATGTTGTCTCCACTTTATCTGCCTCTGAGAATTCTAGAATGCTATGTCAAGCTAGTGATGACACTTCCTCTCAAGAATTGAAGTCGGATGATGTATCTGGTCTACTTGGTGTTCTGTTTGGTGATGCCATGTTGACAAGGGCTGATGCAGGGCGGATGACTCGATCGGGCTAGGACGTATGACGGACTCGAAGTGCGGCCAGCACTAGCACACTAAGGTAAGCCGAACGGCTGGCTACCGTGGCGTTCTCCGGGTGGAGACATCTCTCAACAGTAACTCTAACTAGCCCGACGATTGTCCCTTGCGAGTGAAATGTGGGATCGCATCGGTTAAAGAACCACTATCGCCTAGGGCAATGCAGTCCGAGCCCGGTGCTCGACTGAAGCTAAAGAACAGCTCTCACTCACACACAATCACGGTAATTGAAACTAGCTAACGGCCCTAATCTCACAAACGCAGCATAATAGATAGTATACTAAACCAGCAATGTGAGAGAGGAACAAGCACGTACCTCCACGACTAGAAGGGGGGAAGAATTCCCGGCAGAATCCAAACACCCCGATACAAACAAGTGTTAAGTTTACAATTTCAGAACTGAACGCCCACTCCACGCAGGGAGGTAAAGGGCTACAAACACCAATTTTGGGGTTGCTGGAATCCGGGTTGACGGGCTGCACTCGCAGGAGGTGAGGGAAGCGAGTCGGAGCCGATCGGAGTGAGCCGAATGGAAGCCGACTTGGTTCTGCCCGCGCTGGTCACCCTGCGCAGCGAACTTGCGAAGGCTGGTGCGCCCAGATCCGATGCCCGATCGGAGTTCCGTTTCTTGGAGAACGTCGGCGACAGGACGAAGATCGTCTGCTCTAAAGGGCGCGATCAGATCTTTTCAGATCTGGGCGCAGCAGCAACTTTTCTCAGCTTCTGGTTTTGTGCACACAGAACTGCACATGAAATAAAATAATTATTGGAAAATTCGTTCCCGATGTCGGAACGAGGCGCCATTTGTGGGAGCTCGTCAGCGACGTCCGGATGAAGACACAGACCAAAGCACTTGCACAGATCTACAAGGGAGGAGGCGGGGCAGCTTTGGGAAGTCAGCACTGATGCTGAGTCGGATCTGCACAGATCAGCTTGCACGATCCCACGAAAAATCGTCGCCACGATCAGCACAGATCTCGGATCGACACGAGATCAACGGCAATGCGAAGCGGACTGAAAATTCTTCAATCACTCAGGAAATCAGATCCAGAAGTCTTGTGAGGCGATCTGGAGAATTTTGGGATCAGGAAACTCTAGATCTAGACAGCAAGCTCGGGCAGATCCGTGCGACGTCACGAGATGAATTGTTGCCGGCAATCCAGAGCTCCGATCGATGCAAAACCACCTCCAAATTCTTCCAGACTCGCAGAAGCTTCTCTGAGAATTTTGGTGGAGGTAGATGCGAAGGGGATGGGGAGGATAGAGGGGCGAGTCACACACCCAAGGTAAATCGCGTCACAGGATTTGGCAGGGCATCACACCCAAGGGGGAAAAGAAGAGAATCACGCTCTTAATGCAATTTCTCTAACAAATCTTTCATTAGTTCCACTAAGAACACTATACATATGTTTAAATAGAGGTAAGACAAGGGGAGGGGGCTGGAAAAAATGTTGGAGCAAGGGGAGGGAGAGGGGGGTTCGATCCTTTGACAAGGAGAGGGGAGGGGAGACCAAGGGGGCACAATGACTCACCTACCTTTGAAAATCAAAGGGGAGGGGAGACAAGGGAGCTATCTAATATTGACATTAAGGGAGGGGAGTCACAATTATATAAATGGTTGTATCCCCTCGGACCAAGGCCCCTTCTAGAAGCCAATAACCCACTAGGTTCCTTTCACACTAGCCCATGGGCTTGGCCCATGTAGAAACCCAATAGTCAAGCCCAACACTATTCTAGCCCATTACATGACCTTGAGCCCATTAGCCCTTTACACACTATTACAACCCATTAAGTGAACACAAACTCCAAATAGGGCCCAACAAGGCCAAACAATTATGAAATAAAGGTGAAGGCTCGGCCGATGCGTCCACGTCTTCCTTGATCTATCCGGGTCCCGCCATATCCTCGTCCACTGGCGTGTATAGTGGCTTGTGTCCTCACCAATTCTCCCAGGGTGGGAGGAACTCGACCCCGTCGAGTAAGGGTCCCGAGGCTTAAGCTCTCCGCATGTGATCAAGGCGTTGTTCATCGTGGGGCATCCTCGCCAACGCACTATGAGGTGTTGGTAGGCTTCGTTCCTGGTGGTGATCACCTGCTCATCCAGTATAAAATCTATATGCTTGTGTGGAGGCTGGAAGAGGTGAACTCTCGGGTGGTGTGTCACTCACAATAGGAGGAGAAAGCTCAAAAAACTCACGAGGGATCACCGCGGGGTTCCGATATGCTAACAGACCTAAAACATGGAACGTCGAACTGACACCATAGTCATCCGGTAGTTCAATAACGTACGCATTGGATCCCAGCTGTTTCGTGACTCAGAAAGGGTGGGTATCGTGGGCCTAGAGTTTCTTTACGGCCCCCAAGAGAAAATCGTTCAGGTATGACCCTGATCATGACGTACTCTCCCTTTTGAACTCGCGGGCATGTAGCGTGCATCAGCTAACTCCTTTTTCATTGGGATGACTTAATGCAAACTCCATGCTTGACAGACAAATGTGGAAACAAACAGACTCATATGTGACCTTAGACAAACATGGACACCCATAAGTAATACTCGCAAACAAACAATGCAACCCACAGTTGGGGACTCCTAGACATCCTAACATGAACCTACTGACTTCTAAATGGGGATTCAGAGGTTTGGGAGGATCACACCCAAGTGCACATTGCCCTGGGATTGAGTACCCGAGTCGACATCATGCTCTTTTAATAGCTCCTCAAAGAACTCCTCCTCGAGTTCGGGATCCGCCTCATAGCTGGTCGGCACTAGATCCGGTGTGGGGTCATGGACTGGAGTGTCCGAGATAGCCAATGATTCCCGAGTGGGACACTTGGCCGTAAAGTGGCCAATCCCACCACACCTATAGCACTGGTCACGCGGGCCAGTGCTAGAAGATGCTCCACCAGTCATTGGCCCCTTTCCCTTGTCTTCTCAACGGGTCGGGGGTGGTGGGAGTTGAGGTCGGGCAGGCAATGAGGGCTGCTAGGGATGTGGGGTGGGGGATGGTGCCTGTGGGCGAGGGGGAGGGTCCCTTGGAGGGAGAGGGCGAGGCCTGAGAGCAAAGGGGTCCTGGCGAGGGGGTTCCGGAGGAGTAACCACCGGAAATCGACTATAGGAACTAGGCGTGGTACGAGGGTCGAACCCACGCTGATGGATGGTTCCCGGTCGTTGGACGGGAGCAAAATCTGACTCAAACTGCTCTAACTTGAGAGCAACCTGATATGCGGCCTCCAGGGTGGTAACATTGCGGTGAAAGAGTTCATACTGAAAGTGGGGCCGCAAACCCTGACAGAAGCGAGAAACAGGCATCGTGCTCTCTTCTGAGATGCCACATCGTAAAAAATATTCATCAAACTCTGCGATGTACTCAGACACGGACTGATCCCCTTGGTTGAGATTCTGCCACCTATCAATGAGCCTTTGATGGTATGTGGTAGGAAGATACTTGGTTCTAAGTCTCTCCTTCATCTCATCCCAAGACTCAACCTGGGGTTCTTGATGACCAATAAGTTTGTGCTTGCCCTAATAGTTTCATTTTAGCAAACTTGACTATCTGGAGGTCCGTCATCTCGAACCACTCGAAGTACCGGTCCATACCGGCCTCCCAATCGAGATAGACCTTTGGGTCCAAAGACCCGTCAAAAGTGGGTGGGTCTGCTCGCACGGTCCTAAGGACTCTATCGTCCTCTTCATCTCTTGGCTGATGAAAGCCATGACGGCGTCGGCCGTACCCCCCATACGCATTATCGGACCCATAGTCCTATAGACCAAGGTCACGATGTGGTGGTTCGATGGCTCGATGAGGGTCGGGCTGAGGAGCGGGTGCGGGCTGATTTTGGGCCGCGAGAGCAGGCTAGACTTGGGCTACGGGAGCGGGTTGGACTTGGACCACCGAGGGAGGTGGTGCGGGTGGGCCTTGGGCCGCTCTAGGAGGGTCCCCGTGTGACATTCTATCTAACCGTCCAACTAGATCTTGGATAGACCTGTCGGAGGTCTCCATGCGTCCCTCCATGGCTCTAAGGCGACCATCTATATTATCGGAGAAGTTTTGAAAGGTAGTTTCGGACTGGTCCAACCGAGGCATAATGCCCATCATCGCCTCATGCAAGGAGTGAAGTCTCTAGAGGTGGCATCCTGTGGGTTAGCCATAGATGTGGGGAAATAGTATTGGGTACCACGCCGGGTGGGCATGCAAAGACACAAAGGTTGGAATGCACTAACTAGGAACCTAGACTTAAATCGATATCCGGTACCTGGCGGAGTCTGGGGATCCGAAGATCCTCTCATGCGAGTAAATCACCTCCCCGATAGGCGTAACCTAACGGTCGGGCGACACCTTTTGATATACCGAATATTGGAATGTAATGCAACCTTGGACTTAGATGACCCTAGACTTAAACCGACGCTCTGATACCAATTTGATGCGGGACGGATGACTCGACCGGGCTAGGACGTATGACGGACTCGAAGTGTGGCCAGCACTAGCGCACTAAGGTAAGCTGAACGGCTAGCTACCGTGGCATTCTCCGGGTGGAGACGTCTCTCAACAGCAACTCTAACTAGCCCGACGATCGTCCCTTGCGAGGGAAACGTGGGATCACAGCGGTTAAAGAACCACTGTCGCTTAGGGCAATGCAGTCCGAGCTCGGTGCTCGACTGGAGCTAAGGAATGGCTCTCACTCACACACAATCACAGTAATTGAAACTAGCTAATGGCCCTAATCTCACAAACGCAACATAATAGACAGTATACTAAACCAGCAATGTGAGAGAGGAACGAGCACGTACCTCCACGACTAGACCTGGGGAAGAATGCCCGGCCGAATCCAAACACCCCGATACAAACAAGTGTTAAGTTTTCAATTTCAGAACTTAATGCCCACTCCACGTAGGGAGGTAAAGGGCTACAAACACCAATTTTGGGGTTGCTAGAATCCGGGTTGACGGGCTGCACTCGTAGGAGGTGAGGGAAGCGAGTCGGAGCCGATCCGGGTGAGCCGAATGGAAGCCAACTTGGTTCTGCCCGCGCTGGTCACCCTGTGCAGCGAACTTGCGAAGGCTGGTGCGCCAAGATCCGATGCCCGATCGGAGTTTTGTTTCTTGGAGAACGTCGGCGACAGGACGAAGATCGTCTGCTCTGAAGGGCGCGATCAGATCTTTTCAGATCTGGGCGCAGCAGCAACTTTTCTCAGCTTTTGGTTTTATGCACATAGAACTGCACAGGAAATAAAATAATTACTGGAAAATTCGTTCCTGATGTCGGAACGAGGCGCCATTTGTGGGAGCTCGTCAGCGATGTCCGGATGAAGACACAGAACAAAGCGCTTGCACAGATCTACAAGGGAGGAGGTGGGGCAGCTTTGGGAAGTAGGCACTGATGCTGAGTCAGATCTGCACAGATCAGCTTACGTGATCCCACGAAAATCGTCGCCACAATCAGCACAGATCTCGGATCGACACGAGATTGGCAGCAACGCAAAGAAGACTAAAAATCCTTCAATCACTCAGGAAATTAGATCCAGAAGACTTGTGAGGCGATCTGGAGAATTTCGAGATCAGGAAACTCCAGATCTGGACATAAGCTCAGGCAAATCCGCGCGACGTCACGAGATGAATTGTTGCCGGTGATCTAGAGCTCCGATCGATGCGAAACCACCTCCAAATTCTTCCAGACTGGCAGAAGCTTCTCTGAGAATTTTGGTGGAGCTAGATACAAAGAGGATAGGGAGGATAGAGGGGCGAGTCACACGCCCAAGGTAAATCCTGTCACAAGATTTGGCAGGGCATCACACCCAAGGGGGAAAAGAAGAGAATCACTCTCTTAATGCAATTTATCTAACAAATCTTTTATTAGTTCCACTAAGAACACTATACATATGTTTAAATAGAGGTAAGACAAGGGGAGGGGGCTGGAAAAAATGTTGGAGCAAGGGGAGGGAGAGGGGGGTTCGATCCTTTGACAAGGAGAGGGGAGGGGAGACCAAGGGGGGACAATGACTCACCTACCTTTTAAAATCAAAGGGGAGGGGAGACAAGGGAGCTATCTAATGTTGACATTAAGGGAGGGGAGTCACCATTAAGTAGGTGGCTGTCTCCCCTTGGACCAAGGCCCCTTCTAGAAGCCCACAACCCACTAGGTTCCTTTCACCCTAGCCCATGGGCTTGGCCCATGTAGAAACCCAATAGTCAAGCCCAACACTATTCTAGCTCATTACAAGACCTTGAGCCCATTAGCCCTTTACACACTATTACAACCCATTAAGTGTCCACAAACTCCAAATAGGGCCCAACAAGGCCAAACAATTGTGAAATAAAGGTGAAGGCTCGGCCGATGCGTCCACGTCCTCCTTGGGCTATCCGGGGCCCGCCATATCCTCGTCCACTGGCGTGTATAGTGGCGTGTGTCCGCACCAAGGGCCAAAGCCAAGGTCTTGGCTGCTCACCCCACATGCTTCCTTTGCTCATGATTAAATCTGTTCTGATTTGGAATGTTAGAGGTATAGGAAACAAGGCCACAGTGAGAGGTCTTGCTCAGCACGTAAAAGCTCATGAGGTTAGTATAGTTGCTATCTCAGAAGCCCTCATTGATTTTATCTGTGCTCAGGGAGTGGCTAATCGAATTAATCTCTCTTCTGTTCTTGGTAATGATGGTGACTCTTCAAAAATATGGCTATTTTACAAGCCTAGTATTAGTATTGACATCACAGAGCTCCATCCTCAATACTTGACAGTTGCTATCAAGGAAAACAACTCTGTTGTCTTGTACTTCACTGCTATATATGCATCCTGCAGTGCTAGCCAACGTAGGGACATGTTTGATTCACTAATGGAATTTAGTAATAGTGTGAAAATTCCATGGATAATTGGAGGTGATTTTAACTGTATTCTATCTCCAGAGGAAAAGTCTGGTAGTAACTTTTCCTCAACTGTTGCAATGACTGATTTCCAAGGATTTCTAGCCGCTACTGGTCTTGCTAATGCTGGTTACTCAGGCCCCAAGTTTACTTGGACAAATAATCAGATTGGAGCTTCTCATATTAGAGCCCGATTGGATAGGGTCTTCTATAATCTCCATTGGTTAAACGCTAACCAGAATTTATCTATAAGGCACCTTGTTAGAGGCCCTTCCGACCATGCTCCATTACTCTTGTCTATTAACTCCACTCCTCCTTCTCCGGGGAGATTTATATATCAACACATGTGGCACACCCATAATGGCTTTCTTGATTTCGTGAAAGAGCAATGGAATAAAAACTCTCAGAGGGATATTCACCCTTTTTACAACCTTCAAAGAAAGCTTAAAAATCTGAAAGCTGCTTTAAGGAGTTGGAACAAAGAGGTCTTTGGCAACATTCATAAGGCCAAAGAGAATGCATAAATTCTGGTACAGCAGGCTCAAGATACTTATGATACTAATCCTACTACTGAAAACAAAATGATTCTAAATAAGGCCAATGCTGAGATGCGCATTATACTATCTAGGGAGGAGGTCCTTTGGTTTCAGAAATCCAGAGTTCAATGGTTAACTTGTGGAGACAGAAATACCCAATTCTTTCATCACTACACTATGGCTAAAAGACAAAGAAACTTTGTTCAAAAACTGAAGATTGACAACAAATGGGTGGAAGATCAAGATGTTTTGCTGAATGGAGCAGTGGAATACTTTCAAACTCTCCTCACCACAGAAGCTCATAGCATTGATGATAGTCTATTATCTGTGATTCCAAGTCTTACTATTGATGAACAGAATGCCTCCCTATGTTCCATACCTTCGGTTGATGAAATAAAAAACTCAGTTTGTTCCTTATCAGGAAACAGCTCACCGGGGCCCGATGGATTTACTGGAGGTTTCTTCACCTACTGCTGGGACATCATTTGTGAGGACGTCATCAGTGCAGTTCAGAGTTTTTTTCAAGGATGGGGTCTCCCACAAGGAGTGACATCTACTATTTTGTGCTTGATCCGAAGGTTAAAAATCTTGTCACTTTTGCTGAGTTTAGGGCTATTAGTTTGTGCAATTTCACTTATAAAATTGTCTCCAAAATCTTGAGTGATCGTCTTCGTCCAATTCTGCCTTTGATTATCTCAAAAGAACAAATGGTTTTATCAGTGGAAGACAAATCACAGATAGTTTTATGTTAGGTAAGGAACTCTATATGGAAATTGATAGACCCGTTAGAGGTCATAACATGCTCATTAAACTAGATATGGCGAAAGCTTATGATCGTATAGAATGGGATTTCCTCTTCCAGGTTCTCAAAAGATTCAGCTTTTCTAATAGACTGATTTCTCTCATTGCCCAATTGTTGGTGAACTGTTGGTTTTCCATATCCTTGAATGGACATATTCATGGTTTCTTTAAATCATCAAGAGGGGTTCGCCAGGGTGATCCATTGGCTCCTTCACTTTTTATACTGGCTGAGGAAGTACTGAGCAGGGGGCTCACCTATATTTTCTCTACTGGTTTGTGGAAACTTTATCATCTTCCCCGTGGTTCTTCGTAGCTGTCCCACATTCTTTATGCAGATGACTCTATCATTTTTATGAATGGTGGTTCATCCTCCATTAAACAATTGATGCTCTTTTTGGGAAGATATGAAAACTCATCCGGCCAAAGGATAAATGCACAAAAAAGTTGCTTTATAGTGGCTAAACGGATGCCAAACTCTTCTATTGATCGGATCAGGCAGTTAACTGGGTATCAATACAAAACTGGCAGCATAAGATACTTGGGCATTCCTTTATTCAAAAGTAGAATCAAAGTCCCTCACTTTAAATACCTTCTGGACAAGGTTAATGCCAGGCTAGCTGGCTCGCAAGGTAAGCTTTTATCTCAAGCTGCAAGGGCAGTTTTGATTCGCTCAGTTTTAGCTTCAATCTCATTTAACACAGCAAGTGTTGCCTCCATTCCCCACACCATACAAAAATAGATTGGGAATATCTGTGCCAATTTTTTTGGCAGGGGCTTGATACCACTCATAGGAAACATTGGATATCCTGGGACAAGATCTGTAGTCCTACCTCTATAGGTGGTCTGGGCATTCGTAGCCTTGCAGATATACAAATCTGCTGCTACGTCAAAATGTTATGGCTTTCAATATACAGTAAATCACATTGGGCTGAATATGTCAGAAACAAATATTGCCATGGTCAACATATCTCAGATTGCAAAACCCCTTTCCCTGCAGGCATCAAATCTTGTGACTTTGATAAATCCAGAGCAATTCTGCTAACAGGTTCACGAATGATAGTTCAAGATGGCATGGGCACTAATTTTCTTAAAGATATCTGGTTTAAAGATAAAACTCTGGCTGATCAACTTCTACTCCAAAATAATACCTTGATTGAAGACTGCTATGTTAACACTGCCTTATCTAATCCCTAGCACTTAATTTGGGATAAAGTTAGTGATCAGCATCTACGGGATGAACTACAGAGCATTGCAATTCAACATGGCAATGACATTCCCATTTGGTCATTCATAAATTCTGGCAAATTCAGTACTAAGTCCACCTACAGATATATTAGAGAACAGGCTGAAACAAGCAATTCCCTTTTTAGCAAATTATGGAACATCAGATTTCCCCCAAGGGCAGCTTTATTCTGTTAGAAAATCTTAAAACAAGCAGTCCCAGTTGATAGCAAAATTCAAACCATTGGTGTTACTTTGGCATCTTGCTGTGATTGTTGTGCCTTTTCTCATGAAGTTGAAGATGAAGATCATCTTTTTATCAAAAGTGAGCTGGCTCAATTTTTATGGAACAAGTTTGCTCCCTTATTTACAACTGTCAGTTTGGAAGCTACAAATATCTCCAGCCGATTGAGGCAATCCATTATTAGGGCTAACATCAAAAAACCTAAAGGTTTTATCTCTCTGCTGGTCACAATGTTGATTACTTGGGAGATATGGAAATATAGATGCATGGTCAGGTATGAAGGTTACAGAAACAATTTCCCTAAGATTGCAAATAAGATCTTAGATGAAACTAATCAAATTTTAAAGCATGTCAAGTTTCAAGGGGCCAGTTCTGATTACTGTAATGTACTTCGGGGTTTTGGAATTGAAATCTGCAGCCGTCGCATCACTTTCCTTACTGTCTGCTGGACAACCCCTGCTACACATTATTCCCTCAATGTTGATGGAGCAAGTAAAGGCAATCCATGACCATCCAGGGGAGGGGGGTGCTTCCGAGATTCTCATGGTCATTTGATGCTGGGATTTTCATACTTTTATGGTAATGGCTCCAACATGGCGGCTGAAGGAAGAGCCCTATTAGATGGTCTCCGCCTTGCTCACTTACACTCAATCAGATTGTCGGTCATCTACACTGATTCTATGGTCTTGATGGAGCTACTAAGTAACAAAAGAGAACCACCATGGTCTCTCCTCCCTTGGTGGAAGGCGCTTCAGCAAATTTTCTCCTTCTTCAACTGCCCCATTATCCATTCTTTCAGAGAAGCCAATCAGCTAGCCGATGCTTTGGCTAACCATGAGGTATTCATTGGACAGAATATGGAATATCTTGCTTTTAGTGAGCTACCTTTACTAGCCAAAGGCTATGCCAAAGCTGATGCTTGTAGTATACCAAACTTTCGCAGGAGACTTGTATAGGATTCTTTCCTTTACATTCATTCTTTGTATGTTAGAGACAAGGTCTCATCCGATATTGTATTTCCCATCTTACAGAAATAAAATTGCATCTAGTGGTCCGTTGGTGGAGTGAGAACATTCCCATCCTTTGGAATGGGGGTGCACTGTCCCTCGTCCCACTTGATGTTTTTGAAACAAAAAAAAAACTATGGTACTTCATGACATAGTCCTTTTGACAGGTTTCTCAGTAACCACAGTCATCGCTCTATCCATAATTTTTTAGAACAAATTCAGACAGATTAAATGTTTAATAGCAATACTGACACTAAGTATTTCAACCAAAGAAAACCATGATTTCAACTTTTCAGATTTCAGGAAGTCTTACATGAATTTACATGAGACAAGCAGTTAAGGTTTATTAAAAAGTTGAATCAGATATTTTCAAGTTCTTTGAGCTCAAACTTAAGAGTACATTAGACTTAAACCAATTCCAAATCAACAAATATTCTTAAACCTGTATAATGGAAGATTCTACTTTAAAAGATGTTTTAACATTTATGAAGCAGTATTCACACTGAAGGTTTACTTCAAATCTCAGTTCAGTTATTGAGTAATAAGCAGCAGCCAACAATGATTATTTGATGATGTGAGTCACTGGAATGACAGATATGGCAGGATAAATCAATTAGGTGGACAGAAAGAGTTTAGGATCAAGATCATCAGAAGGTATGCAACATGTGCAATGTACACAATACTTTCTTGACATAAACTCCCCCTATCTATATGCAATGATGTTCAGACACAACATTCTAATTGGGAGCTTCGGTTGACTGAAGAGAGCAGATTGGTCGATCGAACTAGACAGATTTGGAGTCACAAAAGCATTTTGCTCCCCCCAAGTGTATGCATGTACTAGGCATGAATCCATAGATCAGTGTATGCATTTTACAATATGTATACGGGTCTAACAAAGATATTATGCAACTTGACCCATGGTACTTGGCGGAGGACTTGGTCCAAGGACCACCTCACACATGGTAATAGCATCCAGACAGACTCCATCTGCCCTTCAGCACTGTTCCATTTAATATACCATGATGGTCATGCATGACAATATAGTGCCAATGCAGTTCTATATATAGTCAGTCACTTCTTTTTGGAGTTTTCAAAATAAGTGATATGCAATGCAATCCACTACATGTATGCATATGCAATGGCTCTCCTCAGGATGAATTGCACTAACTAGTGAACAGACAGACTCCCCCTGACTGTGTGCAGTATACAACTTGCCACTGATACTTTTACCAAAATACATATGATGATATGAATTTCCATATGTGGAAAGAGCAGCAGGTCTATGCATGATTTTCCGATTGACAATTGATGTGCATCATAATGGATTATTACACTCTTATTTAATCAATTCATGCACTTCAGTTTTTCAAAAAACATCACAAGCAGCAGCTTAAAGTATGCATGAACGATTTCAAAATAAACTCTTCAGAAGTCACACAATCAGATCATTTATTCCTTGAAGAAAGACTCAATCATGCAATAGCAGAAATAGAAATTTCAATACTTTTTGAACAATCTGAGAACAGTCAGAGGTATCAACTTGGGCTAAACATATAGCTCATGAGGATGAACTATGTGTAATCAAAAATTATGCAGTAATCATAAAGTCAGAGAATTCAGTTGATTTACTTGAAACGTACAAGAATGGGGTTTTACCATACTTGGGTGCCTTGGTTTATTGACCCCTTTATTCTTCAGCTTCCAAGGCACACCTGCAAAGCAATTCCTTATTTTGTACTAGCAGGTACCCAAGACATCTTGGGTCCTGAAGTAACAGAGACACCTTAGCAGAAGTTCTAAACACTTTTTGTGCATGAAAATTTCTGTTAACAGAATTAAGATTCTGTTTACCGAACCCAGCCTGTTTATTATAACCTGCCAGCCAACAGGTTGTAGCCCTGTGGCCTGGCTTTCCACATTCAAAGCATGTAATGAATTTTTCATTAAAAATAGATTTATTCCTATCAAAAACCTTTTTGTTTACAGGGAATTTAGCAAATTTGGAGTTGAAATTTCTTCCCTGGGCATGCCAACATAGGGCACCAATGTGGCCCTTCTTGCCACAGTGAGAACATGAATTAGAATTTATTCTACCAGTATTCAGCCAGCATTCAAATGCCTTATGACCCAATTTGCCACAGTTAAAGCATGTCATATGCTGGTTTATTGAAACAAACTTGTCCTTGTTAACAGCATGAATGTTTGCATGAAATTTAGGATGATATGAATGTGATTTTTTCTTATCACTTGCAAACCAGCATTGTGTAATCGTGTGTCCTAATTTACCACAGTGAAAACATTCAATTTTTTTTTCTGAAATGAATGATTGTTATCATGAAATTTCGTAGCATGCATTATGCTGGCGCTCAGATCATCCTTTTCCATCAATTTACACTCATGCATCAGATGACCAAATCTATGAGAATAGTGGCATGACATTTTCTTTTTATGTGCATGTGTGTGTGTGTTTTGGTTATGTATCACATGCACAACATCATCATGATTGTTTCTTTGCTTATTCTTCACATGAACATACTTTTTCACTTTTTCATTTTGTTTCTGAATGTCAGTTTGTTTCTGATTTTTCTGAACAATGGGCTGTTTATCTTTTGAGGTGGTGGCTACGTTTGATGCTGTGACAAACGATGTCATTAGCTTGTTATTAAGAGCTTTCTTATTAACATTATTGTAGCCTAGCCCTTCCTTCCTGAAGTTAACCTTGACTCCTAGCAACTTATCCAGATTTTCTTGCCCACTAACAAATTTAGAGAGAGAAGCTTTCAAATCCTGAATCTCAATTTTTAGTGATGCAATATTTATTTCATAAGTAGCAATCTCTTGTTCATTGCAATTAACAGCTCCATTCAGTATTTTGTTAGCAATTTTGTATTTCTCAATTTCTTGTTCCAGATTGCTCAGTTTTTCAGAATCTTCAATACAAACAGTTTTTCCTCTTTCTATGGTTAGAAGTCTTTCAGACATAGCAAAGTTCAGCAGTTTTAACTTTTCATTTTCCTTAACCAGAGCATCATTTTGAATTAACTCATCAAGAAGAATCTAGTCATCATGAGATGCTTTTGGATTAGTTGAAGTTTCAGATTCTCTTTGCAGATTTTTGATGTTTTTCTAAAGCTCCATGTTCACAGACTTTATTGCATCAGATTTTTCAACAAGCAGATTCTTCTCTTGTTTGAGTTTTTCAAATTTTTCTTCATTTTCTTTAACGGATTTTCTGAGAGATTCATTTTCTGATTTCAGTTTATTTAGATCTGTGTCAACATGTTCAAGATCCTTCAGCAATTTTTCATTCTGAATATGATTGCTAATGAGAGTCTAATCATCATTAGTTGATCTAAGTTTTTCTTCAAGTTCAGTAATCTCATTTGCAAGTTTTTGATTTTCATTTTTTAATAAATCAATTTGTTTTTTTAGCTTTTGAATATCAGACAAGCAAGCATCATGAGATTCTTTCAACTCTAGACATTTTTCACAAGAAGAATTGGAGCTATCCACCCCAGTACTCTTTTTCAATTTTTTATATTATTTTCTTAATCTCTAATGTGACTCTAATAAATCACCATATGCATTCTCCCAATCATCTAAAGAAAAATTCTCGAAGGGATTTACCTTCTCATCATCATCCTCTTCATTCTGATTGCTGCCTTGATCGCTGCCATTAGCCATCATGCAGCTATCCTCCCTTCTTCTGTGTGCTAGCTTCAGCTTATCCATAATATCCTTAGCAGACCTGCAATCATGAAAGTAAGAGTGTAAGGCCTTGTCAGTAGCTGCTTTCATTAGATGCAAAACCTTCTGATTCTCTCCATGCCTTGATATGTGACTGTCAGTCTATTTGGACTCTTTCTTTGGTAATCTGTGAGGACCGTGTGAAATTAACTTCCACAGATCAGGATCAATATTCTTGAAAAACATGCCAGATTGTTACACCATAGATTGAAATTAGTGCCATCAAAAATCGGTGGACAAGCCATGGATATAATCAACAAACAAATCAATGCACCAAAGTAGGTATGCCCAGAAATGCACCAAGGAACAGTAGGATCTACTGCGGATCGTTGGATCCGATGAGACAACAACCCGCTCTGATACCACTTGTTAGAATATATGGGTTTAAGACACGGATTCAGAAGGGGGGATGAATGAATCTTTCAGCAAATACACCGAATTAATAACAATTACGGAATCAAACTTTTAATAATACTCAGTAATCAAATGCGACAGCACAAATACTCTCTTCTCACAACCGTGAGCTGAGACACTCAAGCTCGCATATATAATTCTACTAAGCATAGAAACATACACTCCACAGACATATATAAAACTCTCCACGTAACACAAGGGTGAACGCAAGTAATCAAGCACACACAACCTGTGAAGCGGAGAAAGATGATATGGAGGAGCGCAAAGAGCAAACCACGATGGATAGGATATTTTTAGGTGGTTCGGCCAGACCCACAGTTTGCCTACGTCCACCCCTCACTCCAAACTAGAGTGATGCTTCCCTTGCAATAGCAAGAACCGCAGACTCAGTCTGCAAACAGACGTTGCCTAACAGCTTGACCCAGAGGAACACATTCCTCTCTTCCTCCACCAAGGAGGGCAACCACTAGCGACACCCAGTCACTAGCAACTAGAGACCGAAGTCTCTCTTCCTCCAAATCGGAGACACCAAGTCTCCCTTTCTCTGAAACCCAGAGGGAAAGCACAAGTGACACCAAGTCACTTGCAGCTGGAGACACCAAGTCTCCCTTCCTCTGAAACCCAGAGGGAAAACACAAGTGACACCAAGTCACTTGCAATCGGAGACACCAAGTCTCACTACTCCTGAGTCTACAGGAGGAACCCAAACTCAACCTGAGTATCGGAAGACCAAGAAACTGGAAGATGAAAGTAACAAAAAGGAAAAACAAACTGGCGAATAAAGCTCAATAAAAAATATAGCTCACGTAGGAGCACAACAGTTCAGGATCTGATCCTAGAACTGAACTTCTTCATTCTTCCTTCCTCGCGAGCTCACTCTTCTTCTGCTGCTCTCTCTATTCTATTCTTCTCTTCGTTCTCTTACTGGCTCTCAGACCCCTTCAGATTTTTTCTTGCTCTACTGCTCTATCTTCTTCTCTATCTCCTGCTCTTAGTCTCTCTTCAGATGTCTTCAATTCATTCTTCTTCTTTTTCTCTTCTCCTCTCTGGATCGTTCTGGCTCTAGATCTTTTTTCTACTTTGCTTTTTTTTTCTCCGGAAGGAGAGGTTTCCTTTTTATATGAGCATCAGATGTAGGGCGTGCGCTTTCCACGATTCCCGCCCAAATGCCTTGGCCCACGTGGTAGCATCCTAGCTCAATGCTTTCCACGTGTCACGATCTTGGCACCTCCTCCACTCTTGGATCAGTCTTGGATCACGAGCCTTCACTTTGAGTTCACGTGACTTTAAGTTCCTGTCAGTAATTTGAGAGGCATTTCATCAAACACTTGTAAGCATGGAAATTGGATACGTATGAAACATGCACTGACTAGATATGAACGCTTAACATGCTAGCAGCAAACCTGCACCGACCCTATATACGTGCATGAAAAACATGCGCCGACTATGTGTATGCACGATGAAACAAAGCACCGAGCATGTGAATGCATGAAACATAGGTAAAGACTAAGAATGCACCGACCTTAAGTGTTCAAAACAAAACATGCACTGACTCTGAACAGTGAAGTGTATAGACTTTAGATCAGTCTAATACCAACGTGCGTCAACCTCAAATATGCCTTAGAAAACATGCACCGAGGCAAGGTTTGCATCGTCCTTATGTGTGCATGAATATAAACTTGCACCGAGGCAGAAAATACACTGACCTCCTATATGCTTAGACGTAGTCAAGCACCGACTCTAAGTCACATGAGACGTAAGGCAAGACGCACACATGCACTGTCTCTAGGCCACATGAGACGCAGACGTAATATGAGGCGCATGCTTGCACTGACCTTATCCATGAGACGGAGGATGAGACGCATACTTGCACTCGCCTTAGGCATGAGAGGGAGGATGAGACGCATGATAAGACTGACGAATACATGCACCGACTCTCAGCCATATGAGACGCAAATTTAGACGGACATAGAATGTGCACCGACTTGAACAGTGAAGTGCACAGACCTTTATAATCCTTAGCACAGACGTCGTGTGCAAACATGCACTGACTTTTAGACAATTAAGACAAAACACACACAAACGTTGTGTGCTAAAAAATGAAGAAAGCACAGACCTTATGAATGCATCGACCAAATGTTTGACAAAATGCAATGCATCGACCAAGTGTTTGTCAAAATGTCAGACACAAAGAAATGACATGCACACAGTGTATATTATGAAATCTCATACACAAGCACACATTCACAAATGGCATGCAAACAAAGAAATAATATGCACACAGTGTATATGATGAAATCTCATACACAAGCACACATTCATAAACAAGCACACATTCACAAATGCATACTTCATCATCATTTCACATGCACAGATATGAATCATCTTAACATGCACACATTTGAATCATCATGGTCTTTCATGCACACATGCACACATATGAATCATCATGGTGTTTGCTATCATCAAAACCACAGAGACACAACACATACATGTGGTTTGTTCATGCCATTGCATATGTGTGCTTGTTTGTCTTGTTGCATTATTTTCCATTGATTTGATCGTTATGTTATGTGGTGTTGTCTATCGTTCAGTTGGTTGTTATGTTATCTTTGTTATGTTATGGTTACTTATTTGTCATGTCTGTCTTATTTAAAAATCCATAAAAATTAGAAAATCAAAATCCAAAAAATGTCATTTCGCCTGCACAGGTAAGTTAGGTATGGCTCTCTATCCCTGCTCACTGTTGCATTACTATACGGTATCTACATTATTATAACCTCTTGAGGACCGGCCAATTTTCCGTGTGTTCTGGGATCTGATGTTCCCCTTTAACAAAAATGATGATGATCTAAGAGCATACAGTTAATCGTTGGATAAGCCGTTAGGTTGAGTCGGGTGGGGGACGATGGACTCTATCTCGCACGCCATGGTTGCGGATGACTCTTGACCCCGTTTGGCTCTGTCTAGCAATAGTATCCTTGAGTACTTTCTATTTTATCTTTCTTTACATTCGTTTTGATGATTTCTTTATTTTAGCCCAGCATGCATCATGTCATTTTGAGCATTCACGCCTCGTGATCCGTTCAAGATTTCTCCTCAGCACTGGTTAAAGGGGAACATTCTGACCCACTCATTGTCCGTGGATTGTGTCCCCATTGAGGCAGGTTGTGTTTCCTTTTCCCTTAGTTTAGCTCTCCAGGCATGTCTCATCCGCATCATCCATTCCGAGTGGTTATTTCAGCATTTTTGGGAGAATTCTTGTCGCTTGTTGGTTGTGACGGGATTCTTTTACCTTGATGCCCGCTTATCAGTTCTCTCCGCTTCATCTCTACGTCATATCCATTTCACATCGCTGTCACTTTCGCTCCATCTCCTTTCAATTTCACCTCCGCGCCGCTTTCGCTCGTTCCCTTGCAAAGCGAACATCAAGGAGGGACATCTACTGACACTCGTTTTAGCCCACAAGTTACGTTATTTCTCTTATTCATCAATTTTGATGTCCCAAATTACCCATTATTTTGGAGCCTTCCTTGGACGGATTTCAAGCCCATTTTCATTGTTCCATTCCCTTTGAGCCTTAGAGATCATGATTTCTTATAGCCCTGGAGCTTATCTTATCACCTTCCGACCTTCTAAGTTGACTTGCGGCCCATTTAGGCCCATTTCCATCAAGCATTCAGCTCCCTTTTACTGCGCAGTCTTGAAAATGGTCCTTTTTAATCCCATTCTATTCCTCTATTCAAAACATTGTATTCACAAAAGTTGTTCATTTTTCAATGCCCTACAATTTCTTCTTCTACGCCATTAGCCAGTTCTGCACCAATTTCAAGTTATTCATATTTTTCCGGCGTGCTACTCTATTCACCTACGTCCCAGAATTTTTTCTCTCTGTTCTCGCCCAATTTTCTCCCTCTTCCAATCATTTTTTTATCTTACTTTCTTCATAAAAGTTGTTCCTCTTTCAGTTATCTATAATTTTGTTTTCTACCACTTTCACTAGTTCTGTACCGTTTGAGAGATACACTCTAATTTCCAAAGTCACGCGTAGTCTGTCCAAAATCTTCCTCCAACAGTGAAGTGGTCTATTAGTAGACCGCCAGAGCACAAGAAGTGGTCTATTATTAGACCGCCAGAGCACAAGAAACGGTTCTACGATAGACCGCTACACATAAACTTGCCTAAAATCACCCCGTTCGACCCCTAGAGCGTGGCGGTTCTACCCTAGACCGTTTATGGACTCTGGCGGCCTTACGATAGACCGTTTGCCAGATAGAGAGTCCTAAACTTCCTGAACTCCGATTTCTTCGCCGTGAGACTCTTTTGAACCCTTGTTCAACCTATTTTCTCCAAGAGGAAGCTTCCAGATCGTCTCTAATTGATATAGGACTCTTATCTCCACTATTATCTGGAGTTTTATCAATCTAAATCTCCTATTTTGGGTGTTTATCTCGGATTTAAACTCAATGGCTTTTCTGCTCCTATAAATAACTGCCAAGTTCATAATTGCAAAGGAGGGCTCTTTCCGGACGTGGGGCAAAGCCATGCTGCATCTCCAACTCACAACTTCGACCCTATATTGAAGAGGGAAGTATTGGCTTTCCATTGCACCCTTTTGTGCTTAATTTCGTGGTCTATATTCTTAGTTCTCCTCTCCTCAAAATCACAAATCATCACAATTTTCTGCACTTTCTGCTACATATGCATTTTTCCCCATTTTGCATCAACGATTTCTCTCTATTCTCTCAACCAAATTCCGTGATTTCAAATCTTATGCATGCACAACACACACACCTATTATTTCCACCCTTCCACAAGGGTTAAAAACCTCCCGCCGGTGAGTTTGCCCTCAATTTCTACTCCTATTTCATCACTTTGGGATTGATACTACACTTTGGTTTTCTAATGGGTTTTCTCTTGTCTTGCGGCTTTATTTTGCAGGAGAGCATGAACACAACGTGAGGCCCTCTTCTTCTAGTCGGCTGGAGGACGAGGAGGTTTGAATCCACATTATTCCCCACACCCCGTTTCAAGCGTGATCAAGTTTCTATTCTTTTCCAAGGTACACGGCGCCATTCTCATATCTCTTCATCCTTTCGGCGTTGTTGGAACTTTGGTGGCGATCACGGTATGTTCTTTCTATCTTTCCATCGCCCTTTTCTTTGTTCATATTGTTGCATGATTCATGCATACCTATTAGTCTAAGGGGCGGGGTGATACATAAACTATCAACAGGTGGACAGCCATCGACTTGGCTGTCTACGTCATTGGGCGGCCAACGTCTTGGCCGCCTCCTGGTTTGATCTGCCTACCTCCATCTTTATTTTTGATGCGTATATCCGTACTGTGTTTGTCATATCATTGCATACTATAAACTCCCATAGAATCCTTGCTATAGAGGTTTTCAAACTAAACAAAAGGGAAGGCGGGTGGTCGAAAGCCTCGGCCATCCCCCCTTCCCAACACCCTTCCAAGTAAAGCCACCACCATATTCTTTCATTTCATAGTTCATTTCAAGAATTTACTACACTATTCAGTTCTAATTGGTGTTTTCTGTGTTTTCTCGAGTTTGCTTCTATTTTTTGGGACTTTCGGTATAGCGGACTATATAGAGCTCTCCCTCCTTGGCCTATGGAGAATGGAGAAGTCAGGACCCCACAAGCTCCCTCCTTGAGGCACCGCCACGTGATAATCTCTCCTGCGGGAATCAGGTAAACTTCCCTAGTGATCACCCCCATTGCATTAATTTTGATTCCGTGCACCGTAGTAGTGGTCGGAGCACTTCCCAGGGCCTACAACCCTCTAGATATCACGGTGGGACGTGCTACTGCTCATTGTGAGTCTGTCATACTAAAAGTCCAAGGCTATAGAAGCTTTGGGTAGTTTAGTTTGTCATTTCTGTTCGTGCTCTATTTTAGTGTAACTGCGTCTATAGGTAGGAGATGGCCATACTCTTGGCCGCTTAGACCTGTAAGTAGCCCAAGCAGTGGCCGCCTTCCCCCTCTGTGAGCAGCCAAAACCCTGGCCGCCTAAGGTTGTGGATGGCCCAACCAGTGGCTACCTTTCTCACTATAAACGGCCCAACCAGTGGTCACCTAGCCACTAAGGACAGCCATCGTCCTGGCCTCCTAGGCCATGGACTGCCAGCCTTCTGGCTGCCCCCTGCCCAACTTTTTGTTCTCTGCTATTTTCATTATGGTCTATTTTTTTGTTGTTGCTTACTTGCTGTTTTGAGCTGCTGTTATAGGTTTGAGTACGGGGTTGGCCTTAGGAAGAGCCGACATTACACTGTTAGGAACACCCTCTCATTGGAGACGGACCCTTCACCCGGGGATTCCAATTCGGGTGTAACCGGTCCTTTCCATTCGAGAACCTCCATAAGTCCTTGCGAACTGTGGGTTCCCACATGGTCACCAAGCAGGTTGTACCAACGGAGTCATGATAGAATCCATGTGGGTTGAGTGAGGATCCTGCTTAGGTTCCCCAGAGAAGGCCTTCACCTTAGAACTCTCTTTCCTTCTCCCGAGAGAACCTTCAAAAAGAGAAAAAAAGAAAAAATAAATTAAGGCCAAACACAGTTAAAATTTTGGGGCGTTGCTATGAAAATTGTAACGACCCAAGATCCGAATACTGAGAATAATCCGATACCATTCGAATCCTAGCCCGCCACCTACGAGCCAGAGGGCTTGGAAGAGTTAGAAAGGAGTGTGGAGGTACATTGAAATATGAAATAAAGCAGGGGTTATCTATAATTAATAGTTTATATCATAGAAAAGAATTATATTTTCAATTAAATAACTAACTACAGAGTCCAGTCTAAATAAAGTACAGTCTACAAGAAAGGAAACGTACTCTAATGCCAAGTGAACACTCGGCCCGACAAGCTGAAAACTACGAACCTCCGCGCTGTACCTCTGAACCTCGAGGAGGAACCGCTACACCTGAAAAGTAGGGGGTGAGCCTCATCTCATTGGCTCAGTAGGGGTCCCGTAGAACCCTTCCACAAATCAACGATGGTAAAGAAAAGCAGCGCTAACGGAACAACAACAACAACAACAGCAGAAGTAACGGCGGAGGGAACAGTTGTACACGAATCTTAAAACACGGTAGCCGAGAAACCATGGCTTTATAACCTACTCCTATGGCACAGAAAGCAAACCCCGATCTCACAATCGGGGGACCACCGAATTAACGGGAAAACCCTAGCTACGCCGCCAGAAGAAATGCCATGACAGCTCTATCATGAAGGCCAGCCCTCACAGGCGACGACCAACCCAAGACCACATGGTCCGGGGGAAAATTATCACGACCTCGCAGTCGTGAACCCTACACTGTCTAGGGAGAAACCTCGATAACCCTCACCAAAAACCCTAGACCTCTACGTTGAGAAAGCACAGAAATTATACGTAACGCCACATCTCGCAGATGGGAAACCAAACCTCGGGTGACGAGAAACTCACGTCACGTGACGGGAGTACCTGGCCACCAGAAGCAAGACCGAATGCATCCACTGATGACTTAGTATGCGCCTCAGGTGTCTCCCACGCCCCAGGCGAAACTGAGACACCGTACTAATAACCAAGAACATAGACAAGGGTCTAATCGGCACGTGCTCATCAGCATGCGTCTGAAGTCCCCGACCATGTGTGCACACACTGACCGACTGCACTACGTCAGGCCCTCTAGCTGATTTTCCTCCCGGGCCAGACTCGAGCCGCTACAGTGGGAGGCCCTACGGCAAACCAACCTAAAAATCGTCACTCTCGGGTGTAGCTCTCCACCACTCCTAGTGGGTATGAACACGAGTGCCCAGAAAGTTACGACTAGTGGGGGGTCACTAAACGTGAACACTCTCTATAGAGAGGAAACACAGAAGGTCACACACACACCCATTATGAGTAACACGGAGTACCAGGTGGCTCAAGGCCACCAGACTCTGGACAGTCATCTAGACCTAATAAACTGAACGGTCCTTGAGTCACGAGACTCGGGTCAAGACCGTTGTACGAGATGCCTCCATGCCGTCAATCGGCCCTAATCCTAGGTCAAAACCACGATCCGATATATGTTTTAAGGCGGGACATAACTACCGAGCTTAATCCCTTTCCAAAGAGAAACTAAGAAACCTCCAGCCCCCGACTGGGTCATTGAACATACAGTTCATAGGCCATACACATGGCCTACATGGAAACCACTTTCTGAGAAAGCTAATGACATGCGGGAATAGCCATCCGCACTCATACTGATACACGGTAACTCGATCAAGCGTAGCACGGAAGCCCAGAATGCACAGGGTCACCGGGACCCTTAAAACCCACGGGTACGCTAATCGAGATAATATGGTACCTCCAGACACCCAAAAACATGGTCATGGTACCCCCGGGGTGTCCGAGACATACACGAGGCCATAGATCGACCAATGGGTCACAACCAGGTCGACCGAGGGCCAAAACGGGCCAAAGAACTGAATTTCGATCGACCAAACTCCCTGGGTCAGTCGACCAATAGCAGGGGGTCGGTCGACCGCCCAGGCTGCGTCGACCCCCCAGTAGGGTGCATCGAGGCTCCTACAGGGGGTCGGTCGACCGGCCCATTGGGTTCAATCGACTGAACCCACCTGGGTTCAGCCCTCCATGGCAAGCCATTCGGTCAACCGGCCTTAACCAGTCGGTTGATCGAAAATGGCAGAAACCAGCTCGGACTCAACCTCGGAGTCCGGTTTCCAAGCCCACTCGATTCCGATCGAGGGTAAAACAACGGGGACCATTCCCCGGGTCCCAAACCACAAAAATGAAAGGAAATAAATGGTAAAACGTCGATCGATCCGACGAAACCGTCACACCCCCTAAAACATGTTTTTAACCTCCCGATGTGAAATAAACCCACTCACGGCTCACCTCGGCCTACCAAATCTACGAGAAGAAGATTACGCGTGTCGAGAATGCCGTTTCCTCGTGAAATCGCCTCACAAACGACGCCGAGTTCACGAACTCGTGAACGAGCTCACCGTGCCTCCATCGCCTTGATCCTCGTCCCATCCTCATGATCCTCGCCCTCACGTCGCCTCCACCTCTCCCACCTCCACCTCCGTCGGCCGCCCGGAGAAGAGGGGGAGAGAAAGAGAAGAGAGAGTGAGAAAGAGAGAATGAGAGAAAGAGAGGGGGTGGGGGGTTTAAATAAGAAAAATTCTGGGATTTAGAAAATCTGAAAAATATAAAGATGGATAAAAATCATCCCCACGATCATCAAAAAATGCATAACGTGCCTGTAATGTCACAGAGCCCGACAACACATCGGTTCACCCTACACAGGGTTCCGCAGGCTCGACAGCCAAAAACCCGAGTAAATCAGAAAACACTACCTGGGACTCACAAAGGCACTCTGAACTCACGGATTCTGATCGAAAAAAAATCTGGGGTGTTATAAAAACCATGGTTGCTGTTAGAAATCACTATCCTCTCCATAATTTACTTAATTCCAAAGTTGAATCTTAAAATTGGGTAGGATTGTTTGAATAATGGAACCCGTGTTTTCAAATCCCTACTATGAGGAAGAGTTTCTTCCTCAAAGTGATTCGAAACTTTAAATGAACCCTCTATTTAAGATAGAGGACAGTCACCCAAGTGCCTTCATAGGCATGTTCTCAGCTTCCCCTAATGAGGCCGCCCTTGTGGATTCGACATCATCTCATAGTGACCAAGATAAGGCTAGTCTTAAAGCCTTACACAGTCACCTCGAGAGGATCAAGAACTAGTCAATGTTCTATCCCGCTACCTTCCTGAAGATTTGGTCACCATGGCTTCCGAAGGGAAAGTTCCGGCTACCCCACAATTTTCCCCCCACTTCACACCACAAAGGGTTCAAACCCCATTTCAAGGGTCTTCTAGTCGGCCCATTCATGGCGTTCCACCTCAATTTAGCTACCCTGTTACTCCCTAAGGGGTCGCTCAACCCTCAATCCCGCCGGTCACAGTTGTTCCCCCAAGAGGGATCGATCCAATCTCCAAACATGATATTCAAAACTATGTCCGACAAGTGATTGCTGAGAGTATGCCAGCTGCTCGTCCCCACTCATTAGCTCAATAATGCAAACTCCCCAACACGTACTTTCCACCAAGATTTAAAGCTCTAAAATATCAGAAGTACGACGACACTATTGATCCACATCATCATCTCTCAGGTTTCCTCATGGATTCCCACCAATGGTTGTACAACCGAGTCCTGTTGGTCCATTTGTTCCAAAAATCCCTCGAGGGCGAGGCCCTTCATTGGTTCTCCTCCCTCCCGGCTATCGATCTCATCAACTTCGACATCGTCACCAAGCGGTTCCTCGTTCACTTCAGACACATGTCCAACATAGCTCCTACTCTCTTCGATCTAGTCATGGAGAAGATGAAGGTGGTTATCCCCGAGTCTCAAGTAGTCACCATGTTGGTGAATATGCTACCCCACAGCATGGTGCTATCCTTATGCTCAGCGAGCTCCACACCTTCTCACAACTGTACAATCGAGCTCAGATCATTCAAGCACAGATAAAGGATGCCACCTTACCCCATTTCCTTGAGACCCGCTCTAGAGGTCAGAAAGATCCAGCTACTCTATCATGACCCAGAATCTACGTACCGGAAAGAAACCGGAGCACTCGAGTCCTGGCCCACTACCCACGAGCCACAGGCTCAGAAGGGTGAATTAGTGCCGTAGAGATGCATCAGAATCTAGAATAAATGCAAAAAATAAAGTGAAGGAATTAAATCTATATACACATACTTTCTCCTTTTTTCACCAAATTAAATAGTTTACATGCTAGAGTATAATGTCTAAAAGGTACAATGAAAAGAAAGGAAAAGTACACATCCTATGGGGCATACCCCGGCTCAAGCATGCTGGCAACTAAACTCTCCGGATGCCGCTCCGATCACTGAACTCTGAGAAGAAATGCCACACCTGAAAAAGAAAGGGTGAGCCTCGTCTCATCGGCTTAGTAGGGGTCCCGCGGATCCCCACCACAAGCAACGACGATAAACAACAACAATAGCAACAATTATAACACTAACCACAATGGTAATCACAGTAATAACAATAACAAGACCAACAATAACAATAGCAGATAAACAGAGGGGATGAAACACAATTTATTTATTACCCGCAAAACCCCACGCCTCTGCACATTCCAAGGAACTATTCTACTGAGCGGCTCGAACACGCTCACGCTCTAGACCCTTGACCCTCAAGGTCGAGAAGAAACCATGGCCTCAATGCCGGGGAAATTCTATCCTTTAAGATGGAACTACGACTACCAGTCAGAAATCATGACCTCGTTGTCGTGAGGGCACTCGCCCGCAGAACCTCGTAATGCTAGTGATGGCACGCCCCCACTGACAGGGCCACAACAAAGACAACATGGTCAGGAACGTAACCTCCACCCTTAGGAGTGTTGAGTTTCTCAAGTTGATTTTCATGATAACAAAACTCTCCAACTTGTTAACGGTCTCGTGCTTCGTATACGTTCATGAGAGTGAGCACTAGAGGGCGACTAAGGTCATTCCAAGTAAGGTTACAACGTTCACATGTTTAAGCTTGACAAATGCGTCAAATGGGCTAAATGAATGTCAAATGCACGCTACGTGATGCTCTAGGTAAGGCCGTTCAATGTGGATGTGATTTGTGGGCTAACAAAAGTGTTTCTACAGAAGTAACATGTTTCAGTCGACCAAAGTACCCAGTTCGGGCGACCAATTTTCTCAGAAGTCAACGGACTGGACATTTACAGAGTTTGGTAGACCGAAAGGATCGGTTCAGTCGATCGAATTTCATAGTAACCTAGGGCCAAAAATTTTACAGAGTTCGACCGACCGACCACCAACCTCTGGTCGACCAACGCCTGCTCAGCCCCAATTGTTGACCAGCTGTCTTCAACCACGTGGAGAGGCCTTCATCTTGGACTTTAGAGTCCTTGAGTGTCCATATGATCCATAAAATGTGGGAGGCTATTTCTGAACATCCCTTGACCACCCTAGGTGATATAAAAACATCTTTTGGGTCAAGAAACCCTAAGGAAGCAAGAAGAATCAAAGGGGGGCTATCAAGGGAAGAAGAGAGCTGCAGCAAAACAAGAGAAGCCATGCGTGAACCATATTTTTTCCAGCTCTTATAGATCAAGATCCAAGCATCACAAGCTCATTCTGAAGCTGAGGAAGTGGTGAACGATCAGAGAGTCATCATCAAGCCCAAGATCTGCATCATTCACTCAGGGGGAACCTAGATCTGAGATTTTCTATTCCTTCTTTCCCTTTCTAATTGTTTTGTACTTCAAGTGTGTAATTTTCTTTAATTCTTGAACATTAAGTGTGTGTGGATCTATTTAGATCTGTGTGTGTGTGTTGGTGCCTTTGCATCATCTTCGGAGTTCTGAACTCCATACGAGTGTGTGTGTGTGTGTGTGTGTGTGTGTGTGTGTGTGTGTGTGTGTGTGTGTGTGTGTGTGTGTGTGTGTGTGTGTGGTCCAATCTTGTAATCCTTTGCAAGATAGTGTGTGCATCCTCACGGATCGTGAAGGGTGGACGTTGGTTGCAGCTATTGCAACCGAACCACCTAAAAATCACTGTCTTCTATGTGATTTGGTCTTTTTCTTCTATCCCCATTATGCGTAATTGTACCTACATTTTACTTCCCCCGTGTTCTGCCATTCAGATCCAATATAATCGATCATCTCAGTGATAGATCCTTGGTATATTGAAAGGTGGTCTTAAATTGATAAGGCTAGTCCTGTCAGGACGATAACACCTTGCGTGATCAGAATCTTCGGATCCTTACCTCCGCCTAGTACCGAAGGACTATCATGTGTGATAGATTGTATAAGATCTAACCTGAAATATATCAGATCTGAGTTTCTAAATTACCATTTCATCATATTTATTCAAATCGGGTAAAGGTTTATTAAAAATGAAAATCACCCAATTCACCCCCCTCTTGGGTGTCATTGATCGCGGGACTTCAATTGGTATCAGAGCTAAGGCTCTGTTTTTCACAGATCTAACGATCTAGAGAGCTCCAGATCAATGGCCAACAAGGGGATGATGCCTGAGGGTCACTCCATCCATCGTCCTCCATTCTTTGATGGCTCGAACTACTCATATTGGAAAAATAAAATGCATGTTTTCCTTAGAGCCCAAGAATATGAGATAAAGAGGGTTGTAGATAAGGGCCCATATGATCTTCCCTAGGATGAGGACAAGTGGACTCATGAGGATATTAAAAAATCAATAGTAAATTTTAATGCGATAAATACTATGCAATGTGCTATTCATCCTAACAAGTTTTCTTGTGTCTCCTTGTGCAGTTCTGCAAAAGAAATGTGGGACAAACTCCGGCTAATCTATGAAGGAACCTCCGAGATTAAAGAGACAAAGTGTCACGTCCCGAACCGATAGCAGTGGAACGTGTAGTTCGGAACGTGGTAGTGATACAGTCGTGAATAATCAGAGCGAACATAAGACATGAAATTTACAAACTGGACAATGTGGACAAACATGATCTTTATTGATACTCCAATATTTGAATTACATAACTTGACTCAACTTACAAAAGTAAAGAAATGACTCACTATTACATTTTAATAAAAAGAAAAGACTCAAATGACAGGACAAGACTCAATGGAAAGTAAAAGACACTGACTCAATTCTCCAAACACTCAACACTCTTGCCCTTCCCCATCAGATTGGTTGTCTGCGACATCATTACCTAAAAAATGTTAAAATAGGCTGGTGAGCAAAAAGCTCAGTAGGAATTACATCTCTCATCAAGCAGGATATAAGTGATTAGCCAATTAATCATGTTCATGAGCATGTAATGCATAAACGACATAACTTGCAAATCATGATAATCAATCTAACAGAAAGAATGGATATCTAGGTCAAAGGCAGTTATAAGCTCAAGAGAAATAGGGATGAATTCCCATGCAGAGTCAAGGACAAGCTATCAGAATATAACAAGGATAGATACTCAAATGAACATAACTTCAGAATTGGCCAGAATATAACAGAGTTCCAATAAATATAAGCAATCTAGCATAATATCTATGTTATCAGAATAACCGAGCAATAAATTATCAGAATAACAGAATTAACAAAATTAACAGAGTTTGCAGAATAACAGATATAACAGAATAATAGAATATAACAGATGTACAGAGTTTGATGCAATGCCACACCCAGAATTTCCATGGTTTACAGAATTGGACTTCCGTCCTACCTGGCACTGAAAAGTCGCGGACCCATAGCCCTTAATGTTTCAGAATCAGATTTGGCCAAATACAGAGTCAAAGGGGTTATGTTCTCGAATTGATGACAAGAAGATTCCAAAAGGAGTAGAGTGTCAAGACTAACGAAAACCAAAGTGACGGATCGGATCATGAGGTTTTTAGGGTACAACCAGCTCGGCTGTCTTGAGGGAATCCAAGACTAGCGGAGACTTATGGAGGTCCCAATGACTAACTTGCCAATCCGAAGGAACGGAATATCCAACGGAGGACTCGTATGTCACCGAGAGTAGAGGTATATAACGTGAACCAATCATGAAAAGGGGGCTCCATCTACGGACGTGAGATGAGAGTGCCAAAAGACCCGAGGTATGGGTCAAAACTGGAAGAAAACAGTGAGAACATGAATGCGTTAATTATAGAATTCACGTCCATCTAATTCTATAATTAACTATAATTAAATAAACTTATTTTAATTGACGTCCGTGTGTAGTGTCATTTATTAATTAGCGTCCACTTGGAGGAACGTTAATTCTATGATTTTCAACTTAATTTATTTAACAAGAATTCACATCAATCTCTATTTAATTGAATAATTTCAAAAATATATATTCAAAGACACATTTATTTATTTAAAATAATTTAGAGAAATAAAATATATGATAATTAGGAGAAAAATTCAAGGATTCTAAAAATATATTTTTATAAATTTACTGTTAGATATTTTAATAGATATGAATTTTCAAAGATATAATTACAATATATATATATATATATATATATATATATATATTAAAAGATTTGACGCCTTTGCAAGCAGTCGTTGAAAGAATTCAACGACAGTCAGCTTGACGTCATTTAAATATAAAAGTGTTAACTTCTCTAAACCTCTGATTCTCGACGTACACACGTCGGAATCACGCGTTCTATATATCGAAATGACGGGCTCGAAAAACTCTACCTAACCGGATGTTCAAAATAATTATTCATTGAGAGATGAGAGATCTTGAGATAGAAGACACGAAAAATGGTGCAACCACTCTCACTACCTCGGTCTCCACCCTAATAACGCTCCCATAAAATTTCATGTCCAAAAGATATTACGGCGCCCACGAACAATGCTATTAAGGCAAAAACTCCATAACTAACTAAACCATTTTAAACCAAAACAATGTGATATATCACGTAGGTGATGCTTAATATTGAGGCAGAACTAACGGGATTATACAAGGTTTAAACATTTAATAATTTGACTTGATAGAGAGAACACCTATGTAAAATTAACAATAGCATGATCATGCCAATTTTATTATTAAATATTTTTACTTGAGAGAGATCAACTACCTTGGGTGAAGATTTGGATGACGAACAGATAGGTTTGAGTGATAGAATATGAGCAACTGCGGCAGCAGCAACTCGTGATCAGATGGCTATCTCCTCAAGAAGACGATGCAAGGAATCAGCTGCCGCAACTGCAACCCGTGAAGGAATGGAACAAAGAATGATCTTCTTCGCGTGGTTACGGCAGGAGAAAATCAATAGGAAGGAGTCTTGCTCTTTCGTGCAGCAGTAAGAGAAAAAGCTTCCTTCAGTAGGAATTTAGCAACCGCAGGAAGGATGCAGAAGAAGACGGCTTCTTCACAGCAGTGAAGCAGCTTGCTTCCACATATAAGAGCAACAACAAGAGCAACAACCGATTGCCTTCGATTTGCAGCAAGAGCAATAGCCCAGGGCTTGATGAAGAAGGGTGATATATACAGAGTTGAAGTGCTTTGAATCCTAATAGTATACAAACTTCCCACGTAGACAATCCTAATAGGTATAAGCTTTCTCATGCAACTTCCTATTACTATATCTACAGCCACCCTCCTATTTGAAGTTTCAAAAACCCTAAACCAGGTATGTTCGAACGTGAGGGAATTTGGGTTTCATAGAATAATCTTATATATATATATATATATGTGCATCCTTATATATATATATCTTATACCATTTTCCGATGTAGGTGGCTATAAGCGCTTGAGGCATTTGGGCTTTGATTTCTAAAGCCCATTTAAGCTCATGAATATGTGAGACTCCTTTATATGGTCTTTAAGGTTACCTAGAAGAGCATTAGAGAAAATTAAATTCTAAAGCCCATTTCCTTAGGCTAGTTTCTCCTAAGAGAAGCCGATATGTTAAGGTTATTAAGGCCCATTTAGAAGTTTAAGGCTTTTAATACCCATGCACCTTTGTTCTTAGGAAATGAGTTGTACTAAAGGCCCATGAAGGTTAAGGCTTTGATTTAACCACTTAGATTTTGATATTTGGGCCCTTAAAATTGAATGGTATTTAAAGGACCATGGCTATAAGTATTTCTTTTGACTTTATTGGATACTTATTCAAGGATTTTATTTGTTTAGAGAAGTTTTTCACTATAATTTAATCCGGGGTGCTACATCCTCCCCTACTTAAAAGAATTTGGTCCCCAAATTCAACTGAAATTCATCTCCAATATATATCAGTGGGGTATCTAGTTCTAGTTTCCATTCATAAGATAAATTCATCTAGGCATGCTAATAAAACAACCCAATGAACTAGGCCAAGGTTAAGGGGTACCTTTAGTTACTTCATTGTCAGTAGGTTCGATTTGTCTTATTACTCGTAATTTTACTCGATGTCGTACTTCTTTATGATCCTTTGCCTACTGAGGTTGATCTTTAGGAAGGGGGTAGTCGGCTACCTTATGTTCTTGGCTTCCACAACGAAAACAAGTTCCATTCTTCCAGCGACATTTCTCGGATTGATGACTTTCATTGCCACAATGCTTGCACTTCGCTTCTTTAGGCTTCTTGCCATTCGAAACTCCATTCCCATTATTGGGCCTTTTGTTGCTATTATCTACCTTCCTATTTTCCATTTTTGCCCTAACTTTGTCAGATAATTCCATAGCATCTTCCAATAGCTGAGCTCTCTTAACCATCTCGGCATATGATTGAATATCCATCGGTGCTAATTGGGGTATATATTGCAATCTTAACCCATTCAAGAACCTCCTAGCTTTCATCTTCTCCGTCATGATTAAATGAGGTGCATACCGTGATAACCTCGAGAACTGAGCCTCATATTCTGCCACAGACATGCTTCTTTGTTGGAGCGAGGTAAATTCTCTTGCCTTTCTCTCCCGAACTCTCTCCGAGAAATACTTCTCGTTGAAGTGTTCTAAAAATTCTACCCAAGTTACTTGAATGTTTGGCAAAGTGGCTTCTACGGACTCCGACCAAGCCCTTGCGTCCTTCTCTAGTTGAAGTGTTGCTAAAAGGACCTTATCTTGGTCCGAACATTGCATCACTCGGAAAATTCTTTCCATCTCCTTCGTCCAATCTTCCGCTATGTCCAATTCAGGGGTTCCACTAAACCTAGGGGGATTGAGGCTCCGGAACTCATGATATAACTCTCCAGCTCCACGATTGGCTCCACCCTCGGCTACCCGCTGAAGAGCCTGAGTCAAGCCCTGAACTGTCCTTTGCATTTCACGCCAATGGGCATGCTCGGCGGCCATTGTTATCTATCTAGTTCTACAAGACACAAACATTTCATGTAAGATTATCAAGTAATTCTCGTGAAATTTTGCTAAACTATCTTCATAAGCTAATCTTATTAGTATTTTAACTTCCTTTTTAGCTCTTAACCCAAGGTTCTACCCAATCTCATCGGGCAATAATGGGGTTGAACCTAGAGCTTATGGCAACCTATAGTCAAGACCTAGGGTTTAATATACCTAGGCTCTGATACCACAAACTGTCACGCCCCGAACCGATAGCAGCGGAACGTGTAGTTCGGAACGTGGCAGTGATACAGTCGTGAATAATCAGAGCGAACATAAGACATGAAATTTACAAACTAGACAATGTGGACAAACATGATCTTTATTGATACTCCAATATTTGAGTTACATAACTTGACTCAACTTACAAAAGTAAAGAAAGGACTCACTATTACATTTTAATAAAAAGAAAAGACTCAAATGACAGGACAAGACTCAATGGAAAGTAAAAGACACTGACTCAATTCTCCAAACACTCAACACTCTTGCCCTTCCCCATCAGATTGGTTGTCTTCGACATCATTACCTGAAAAATGTTAAAATAGGCTGGTGAGCAAAAAGCTCAGTAGGAATTACATCTCTCATCAAGCAGGATATAAGTGATTAGCCAATTAATCATGTTCATGAGCATGTAATGCATAAACGACATAACTTGCAAATCATGATAATCAATCTAACAGAAAGGATGGATATCTAGGCCAAAGGCAATTATAAGCTCAAGAGAAATAGGGATGAATTCCCATGCAGAGTCAAGGACAAGCTATTAGAATATAATAAGGATAGATACTCGATGAACATAACTTCAGAATTGGCCAGAATATAACAGAGTTCCAATAAATATAAGCAATCTAGCAGAATATCTAAATTATCAGAATAACCGAGCAATAAATTATCAGAATAACAGAATTAACAGAATTAACAGAGTTTGCAGAATAACAGATATAACAGAATAACAGAATATAACAGATGTACAGAGTTTGGTGCAATGCCACACCCAGAATTTTCATGGTTTACAGAATTGGACTTCCGTCCTACCTGGCACTGAAAAGTCGCGGACCCACAGCCCTTAATGTTTCAGAATCAGATTTGGCCAAATACAGAGTCAAAGGGGTTATGTTCTCGAATTGATGACAAGAAGATTCTAAAAGGAGTAGAGTGTCAAGACTAACAGAAAATCAAAGTGACACGGATCGGATCCTGAGATTTTTAGGGTACAACCAGCTCGACTGCCTTGAGGGAATCCAAGGCTAGCGGAGACTTATGGAGGTCCCAATGACTAACTTGCCAATCCGAAGGAACGGAATATCCAACGGAGGACTCGTATGTCACCGAGAGTAGAGGTATATAACGTGAACCAATCATGAAAAGGGGGCTCCATCTACGGACGTGAGATGAGAGTGCCAAAAGACCCGAGGTATGGGTCAAAACTGGAAGAGAACAGTGAGAACATGAATGCGTTAATTATAGAATTCACGTCCATCTAATTCTATAATTAACTATAATTAAATAAACTTATTTTAATTGACGTCCGTGTGTAGTGTCATTTATTAATTAGCGTCCACTTGGAGGGACGTTAATTCTATGATTTTTAACTTAATTTATTTAACAAGAATTCACATCAATATCTATTTAATTGAATAATTTCAAAAATATATATTCAAAGACACATTTATTTATTTAAAATAATTTAGAGAAATAAAATATATGATAATTAGGAGAAAAATTCAAGGATTCTAAAAATATATTTTTATAAATTTACTGTTAGATATTTTAATAGATATGAATTTTCAAAGATATAATTACAAGATATATATATATATATATATATATATTAAAAGATTTGACGCCTTTGCAAGCTGTCGTTGAAAGAATTCAACGACAGTCAGCTTGACGTCATTTAAATATAAAAGTGTTAACTTCTCTAAACCTTTGATTCTCGACGTACACATGTCGGAATCACGCGTTCTATATATCGAAATGACGGGCTCGAAAAACTCTACCTAACCGGATGTTCAAAATAATTATTCGTTGAGAGATGGGAGATCTTGAGATAGAAGACACGAAAAATGGTGCAACCACTCTCACTACCTCGGTCTCCACCCTAATAACGCTCCCATAAAATTTCATGTCCAAAAGATATTACGGCGCCCACGAACAATGCTATTAAGGCAAAAACTCCATAACTAACTAAACCATTTTAAACCAAAACAATGTGATATATTACGAAGGTGATGCTTAATATTGAGGTAGAACTAACGAGATTATACAAGGTTTAAACGTTTAATAATTTGACTTGATAGAGAGAACACCTACGTAAAATTAACAATAGCATGATCATGCCAATTTTATTATTAAATATTTTTACTTGAGAGAGATCACCTACCTTGGGTGAAGATTTGGACGACGAACAGATAGGTTTGAGTGATAGAATATGAGCAACTGCGGCAGCAGCAACTCGTGATCCGATGGCTATCTCCTCAAGAAGACGATGCAAGGAATCAGCTGCCGCAACTGCAACCCGTGAAGGAATGGAACAAAGAACAATCTTCTTCGCGTGGTTACGGCAGGAGAAAATCAGCAGGAAGGAGTCTTGCTCCTCGTGCAGCAGTAAGAGAAAAAGCTTCCTTCAGTAGGAATTTAGCAACCGCAGGAAGGATGCAGAAGAAGACAGCTTTTTCACAACAGTGAAGCAGCTTGCTTCCACATATAAGAGCAATAACAAGAGCAACAACCGATTGACTTTGATTTGCAGCAAGAGCAATAGCCCAGGGCTTGATGAAGAAGGGTGATATATATAGAGTTGAAGTGCTTTGAATCCTAATAGTATACAAACTTCCCACGTAGACAATCCTAATAGGTATAAGCTTTCTCATGCAACTTCCTATTACTATATCTACAGCCACCCTCCTATTTGAAGTTTCAAAAACCCTAAACCAGGTATGTTCGAACGTGAGGGAATTTGGGTTTCACATAATAATCTTTTATAAATATATATGTGCATCCTTATATATATGTCTTATACCATTTTCCCACATCGGTGGCTATAAGCGCTTGAGGCATTTGGGCTTTGATTTCTAAAGCCCATTTAAGCTCATGAATATGTGAGACTCCTTTATATGGTCTTTAAGGTTACCTAGAAGAGCATTAGAGAAAATTAAATTCTAAAGCCCATTTCCTTAGGCTAGTTTCTCCTAAGAGAAGCCGATATGTTAAGGTTATTAAGGCCCATTTAGAAGTTTAAGGCTTTTAATACCCATGCACCTTTGTTCTTAGGAAATGAATTGTACTAAAGGCCCATGAAGGTTAAGGCTTTGATTTAACCACTTGGATTTTGATATTTGGGCCCTTAAAATTGAATGGTATTTAAAGGACCATGGCTATAAGTATTTCTTTTGACTTTATTGGATACTTATTCAAGGATTTTATTTATTTAGAGAAGTTTTTCACTATAATTTAATCCGGGGTGCTACATCCTCCCCTACTTAAAAGAATTTGGTCCCCAAATTCAACTGAAATTCATCTCCAATATATATCAGTGGGGTATCTAGTTCTAGTTTCCATTCATAAGATAAATTCATCTAGGCATGCTAATAAAACAACCCAATGAACTAGGCCAAGGTTAAGGGGTACCTTTAGTTACTTCATTGTCAGCAGGTTCGATTTGTCTTATTACTCATAATTGTACTCGATGTCGTACTTCTTTATGATCCTTTGCCTACTGAGGTTGATCTTTAGGAAGTGGACAGTCGGCTACCTTATGTTCTTGGCTTCCACAACGAAAACAAGCTCCATTCTTCCAGCGACATTTCTCGAATTGATGACCTTCATTGCCACAATTCTTGCACTTCGCTTCTTTAGGCTTCTTGCCATTCGAAACTCCATTCCCATTATTGGGCCTTTTGTTGCTATTATCTACCTTCCTCTTTTCCATTTTTGCCCTAACTTTGTCAGATAATTCCATAGCATCTTCCAATAGCTGAGCTCTCTTAACCATCTCGGCATATGATTGAATATCCATCGGTGCTAATTGGGGTATATATTGCAATCTTAACCCATTCAAGAACCTCCTAGCTTTCATCTTCTCCGTCATGATTAAATGAGGTGCATACCGTGATAACCTCGAGAACTGAGCCTCATATTCTACCACAGACATGCTTCTTTGTTTGAGCGAGGTAAATTCTCTTGCCTTTCTCTCCCGAACTCTCTCTGAGAAATACTTCTCGTTGAAGTGTTCTAAAAATTCTACCCAAGTTACTTGAATGTTTGGCAAAGTGGCTTCTACGGACTCCGACCAAGCCCTTGCGTCCTTCTCTAGTTGAAGTGTTGCTAAAAGGACCTTATCTTGGTCCGAACATTGCATCACTCGAAAAATTCTTTCCATCTCCTTCGTCCAATCTTCCGCTATGTCCAGTTCAGGGGTTCCACTAAACCTAGGGGGATTGAGGCTCCGGAACTCATGATATAACTCTCCAGCTCCACGATTGGCTCCACCCTCGGCTACCCGCTAAAGAGCCTGAGTCAAGCCCTGAACTGTCCTTTGCATTTCACGCCAATGGGCATGCTCGGCAGCCATTGTTATCTATCTAGTTCTACAAGACACAAACATTTCATGTAAGATTCTCAAGTAATTCTCATGAAATTTTGTTAAACTATCTTCATAAGCTAATCTTATTAGTATTTTAACTTCCTTTTTAGCTCTTAACCCAAGGCTCTACCCAATCTCATCGGGTAATAATGGGGTTGAACCTAGAGCTTATGGCAACCTATAGTCAAGACCTAGGGTTTAATATACCTAGGCTCTGATACCACAAACTGTCACGCCCCGAACCGATAGCAGCGGAACGTGTAGTTCGGAACGTGGCAGTGATACAGTCGTGAATAATCAGAGCGAACATAAGACATGAAATTTACAAACTGGACAATGTGGACAAACATGATCTTTATTGATACTCCAATATTTGAGTTACATAACTTGACTCAACTTACAAAAGTAAAGAAAGGACTCACTATTACACTTTAATAAAAAGAAAAGACTCAAATGACAGGGCAAGACTCAATGGAAAGTAAAAGACATTGACTCAATTCTCCAAACACTCAACACTCTTGCCCTTCCCCATCAGATTGGTTGTCTTCGACATCATTACCTGAAAAATGTTAAAATAGGCTGGTGAGCAAAAGGCTCGGTAGGAATTACATCTCTTATCAAGCAGGATATAAGTGATTAGCCAATTAATCATGTTCATGAGCATGTAATGCATAAACGACATAACTTACAAATCATGATAATCAATCTAACAGAAAGGATGGATATCTAGGCCAAAGGCAATTATAAGCTCAAGAGAAATAGAGATGAATTCCCATGCAGAGTCAAGGACAAGCTATCAGAATATAACAAGGATAGATACTCAGATGAACGTAACTTCAGAATTGGCCAGAATATAACAGAGTTCCAATAAATATAAGCAATCTAGCAGAATATCTATATTATCAGAATAACCGAGCAATAAATTATCAGAATAACAGAATTAACAGAATTAACAGAGTTTGCAGAATAACAGATATAACAGAATAACAGAATATAACAGATGTACAGAGTTTGGTGCAATGCCACACCCAAGATTTTCATGGTTTACAGAATTGGACTTCTGTCCTACCTGACACTGAAAAGTCGCGGACCCACAGCCCTTAATGTTTCAGAATCAGATTTGGCCAAATACAGAGTCAAAGGGGATATGTTCTCGAATTGATGACAAGAAGATTCTAAAAGGAGTAGAGTGTCAAGACTAACAGAAAACCAAAGTGACACGGATCGGATCCCGAGGTTTTTAGGGTATAACCAGCTCGACTGCCTTGAGGGAATCCAAGGCTAGCGGAGACTTATGGAGGTCTCAATGACTAACTTGCCAGTCCGAAGGAACGGAATGTCCAATGGAGGACTCGTATGTCACCGAGAGTTGAGGTGTATAACGTGAACCAATCATGAAAAAAGGGGCTCCATCTACGGACGTGAGATGAGAGTGCCAAAAGACCCGAGGTATGAGTCAAAATCGGAAGAAAATAGTGAGAACATGAATACATTAATTATAGAATTCACGTCCATCTAATTCTATAATTAACTATAATTAAATAAACTTTTTTTTAATTGACGTCCGTGTGTAGTGTCATTTATTAAGTAGCGTCCACTTGGAGGGACGTTAATTCTATGATTTTCAACTTAATTTATTTAACAAGAATTCACATCAATATCTATTTAATTGAATAATTTAAAAATATATATTCAAAGACACATTTATTTATTTAAAATAATTTAGAGAAATAAAATATATGATAATTAGGAGAAAAATTCAAGGATTCTAAAAATATATTTTTATAAATTTTACTGTTAGATATTTTAATAGATATGAATTTTCAAAGATATAATTACAAGATATATATATATATATTAAAAGATTTGACGCCTTTGCAAGCTGTCGTTGAAAGAATTCAACGACAGTCAGCTTGACGTCATTTAAATATAAAAGTGTTAACTTCTCTAAACCTCTGATTCTCGACGTACACATGTCAGAATCACACGTTCTATATATCGAAATGACGGGCTCGAAAAACTCTACCTAACCGGATGTTCAAAATAATTATTCGTTGAGAGATGAGAGATCTTGAGATAGAATACACGAAAAATGGTGCAACCACTCTCACTACCTCGGTCTCCACCCTAATAACGCTCCCATAAAATTTCATGTCCAAAAGATATTACGGCGCCCACGAACAATGCTATTAAGGCAAAAACTCCATAACTAACTAAACCATTTTAAACCAAAACAATGTGATATATCACGTAGGTGATGCTTAATATTGAGGCAGAACTAACGAGATTATACAAGGTTTAAACGTTTAATAAGTTGACTTGATAGAGAGAACACCTACGTAAAATTAACAATAGCATGATCATGCCAATTTTATTATTAAATATTTTTACTTGAGAGAGATCACCTACCTTGGGTGAAGATTTGGACGACGAACAGATAGGTTTGAGTGATAGAATATGAGCAACTGCGGCAGCAGCAACTCGTGATCAGATGGCTATCTCCTCAAGAAGACGATGCAAGGAATCAGCTGCCGCAACTGCAACCCGTGAAGGAATGGAACAAAGAATGATCTTCTTCGCGTGGTTACGGCAGGAGAAAATCAGTAGGAAGGAGTCTTGCTCTTTCGTGCAGCAGTAAGAGAAAAAGCTTCCTTCAGTAGGAATTTAGCAACCGCAGGAAGGATGCAGAAGAAGACGGCTTCTTCACAGCAGTGAAGCAGCTTGCTTCCACATATAAGAGCAATAACAAGAGCAACAACCGATTGACTTTGATTTGCAGCAAGAGCAATAGCCCAGGGCTTGATGAAGAAGGGTGATATATATAGAGTTGAAGTGCTTTGAATCCTAATAGTATACAAACTTCCCACGTAGACAATCCTAATAGGTATAAGCTTTCTCATGCAACTTCCTATTACTATATCTACAGCCACCCTCCTATTTGAAGTTTCAAAAACCCTAAACCAGGTATGTTCGAACGTGAGGGAATTTGGGTTTCACATAATAATCTTTTATAAATATATATGTGCATCCTTATATATATGTCTTATACCATTTTCCCACATCGGTGGCTATAAGCGCTTGAGGCATTTGGGCTTTGATTTCTAAAGCCCATTTAAGCTCATGAATATGTGAGACTCCTTTATATGGTCTTTAAGGTTACCTAGAAGAGCATTAGAGAAAATTAAATTCTAAAGCCCATTTCCTTAGGCTAGTTTCTCCTAAGAGAAGCCGATATGTTAAGGTTATTAAGGCCCATTTAGAAGTTTAAGGCTTTTAATACCCATGCACCTTTGTTCTTAGGAAATGAATTGTACTAAAGGCCCATGAAGGTTAAGGCTTTGATTTAACCACTTGGATTTTGATATTTGGGCCCTTAAAATTGAATGGTATTTAAAGGACCATGGCTATAAGTATTTCTTTTGACTTTATTGGATACTTATTCAAGGATTTTATTTATTTAGAGAAGTTTTTCACTATAATTTAATCCGGGGTGCTACATCCTCCCCTACTTAAAAGAATTTGGTCCCCAAATTCAACTGAAATTCATCTCCAATATATATCAGTGGGGTATCTAGTTCTAGTTTCCATTCATAAGATAAATTCATCTAGGCATGCTAATAAAACAACCCAATGAACTAGGCCAAGGTTAAGGGGTACCTTTAGTTACTTCATTGTCAGCAGGTTCGATTTGTCTTATTACTCATAATTGTACTCGATGTCGTACTTCTTTATGATCCTTTGCCTACTGAGGTTGATCTTTAGGAAGTGGACAGTCGGCTACCTTATGTTCTTGGCTTCCACAACGAAAACAAGCTCCATTCTTCCAGCGACATTTCTCGGATTGATGACCTTCATTGCCACAATTCTTGCACTTCGCTTCTTTAGGCTTCTTGCCATTCGAAACTCCATTCCCATTATTGGGCCTTTTGTTGCTATTATCTAGCTTCCTCTTTTCCATTTTTGCCCTAACTTTGTCAGATAATTCCATAGCATCTTCCAATAGCTGAGCTCTCTTAACCATCTCGGCATATGATTGAATATCCATCGGTGCTAATTGGGGTATATATTGCAATCTTAACCCATTCAAGAACCTCCTAGCTTTCATCTTCTCCGTCATGATTAAATGAGGTACATACCGTGATAACCTCGAGAACTGAGCCTCATATTCTACCACAGACATGCTTCTTTGTTTAAGCGAGGTAAATTCTCTTGCCTTTCTCTCCCGAACTCTCTCTGAGAAATACTTCTCGTTGAAGTGTTCTAAAAATTCTACCCAAGTTACTTGAATGTTTGGCAATGTGGCTTCTACGGACTCTGACCAAGCCCTTGCGTCCTTCTCTAGTTGAAGTGTTGCTAAAAGGACCTTATCTTGGTCCGAACATTGCATCACTCGAAAAATTCTTTCCATCTCCTTCGTCCAATCTTCCGCTATGTCCAGTTCAGGGGTTCCACTAAACCTAGGGGGATTGAGGCTCCGGAACTCATGATATAACTCTCCAGCTCCACGATTGGCTCCACCCTCGGCTACCCGCTAAAGAGCCTGAGTCAAGCCCTGAACTGTCCTTTGCATTTCACGCCAATGGGCATGCTCGGCAGCCATTGTTATCTATCTAGTTCTACAAGACACAAACATTTCATGTAAGATTCTCAAGTAATTCTCATGAAATTTTGTTAAACTATCTTCATAAGCTAATCTTATTAGTATTTTAACTTCCTTTTTAGCTCTTAACCCAAGGCTCTACCCAATCTCATCGGGTAATAATGGGGTTGAACCTAGAGCTTATGGCAACCTATAGTCAAGACCTAGGGTTTAATATACCTAGGCTCTGATACCACAAACTGTCACGCCCCGAACCGATAGCAGCGGAACGTGTAGTTCGGAACGTGGCAGTGATACAGTCGTGAATAATCAGAGCGAACATAAGACATGAAATTTACAAACTGGACAATGTGGACAAACATGATCTTTATTGATACTCCAATATTTGAGTTACATAACTTGACTCAACTTACAAAAGTAAAGAAAGGACTCACTATTACACTTTAATAAAAAGAAAAGACTCAAATGACAGGGCAAGACTCAATGGAAAGTAAAAGACACTGACTCAATTCTCCAAACACTCAACACTCTTGCCCTTCCCCATCAGATTGGTTGTCTTCGACATCATTACCTGAAAAATGTTAAAATAGGCTGGTGAGCAAAAGGCTCAGTAGGAATTACATCTCTTATCAAGCAGGATATAAGTGATTAGCCAATTAATCATGTTCATGAGCATGTAATGCATAAACGACATAACTTACAAATCATGATAATCAATCTAACAGAAAGGATGGATATCTAGGCCAAAGGCAATTATAAGCTCAAGAGAAATAGAGATGAATTCCCATGCAGAGTCAAGGACAAGCTATCAGAATATAACAAGGATAGATACTCAGATGAACGTAACTTCAGAATTGGCCAGAATATAACAGAGTTCCAATAAATATAAGCAATCTAGCAGAATATCTATATTATCAGAATAATCGAGCAATAAATTATCAGAATAACAGAATTAACAGAATTAACAGAGTTTGCAGAATAACAGATATAACAGAATAACAGAATATAACAGATGTACAGAGTTTGGTGCAATGCCACACCCAAGATTTTCATGGTTTACAGAATTGGACTTCTGTCCTACCTGACACTGAAAAGTCGCGGACCCACAGCCCTTAATGTTTCAGAATCAGATTTGGCCAAATACAGAGTCAAAGGGGATATGTTCTCGAATTGATGACAAGAAGATTCTAAAAGGAGTAGAGTGTCAAGACTAACAGAAAACCAAAGTGACACGGATCGGATCCCGAGGTTTTTAGGGTATAACCAGCTCGACTGCCTTGAGGGAATCCAAGGCTAGCGGAGACTTATGGAGGTCTCAATGACTAACTTGCCAGTCCGAAGGAACGGAATGTCCAATGGAGGACTCGTATGTCACCGAGAGTTGAGGTGTATAACGTGAACCAATCATGAAAAAAGGGGCTCCATCTACGGACGTGAGATGAGAGTGCCAAAAGACCCGAGGTATGGGTCAAAATCGGAAGAAAATAGTGAGAACATGAATACATTAATTATAGAATTCACGTCCATCTAATTCTATAATTAACTATAATTAAATAAACTTTTTTTTAATTGACGTCCGTGTGTAGTGCCATTTATTAAGTAGCGTCCACTTGGAGGGACGTTAATTCTATGATTTTCAACTTAATTTATTTAACAAGAATTCACATCAATATCTATTTAATTGAATAATTTTAAAAATATATATTCAAAGACACATTTATTTATTTAAAATAATTTAGAGAAATAAAATATATGATAATTAGGAGAAAATTCAAGGATTCTAAAAATATATTTTTATAAATTTTACTGTTAGATATTTTAATAGATATGAATTTTCAAAGATATAATTACAAGATATATATATATATATTAAAAGATTTGACGCCTTTGCAAGCTGTCGTTGAAAGAATTCAACGACAGTCAGCTTGACGTCATTTAAATATAAAAGTGTTAACTTCTCTAAACCTCTGATTCTCGACGTACACATGTCAGAATCACACGTTCTATATATCGAAATGACGGGCTCGAAAAACTCTACCTAACCGGATGTTCAAAATAATTATTCGTTGAGAGATGAGAGATCTTGAGATAGAATACACGAAAAATGGTGCAACCACTCTCACTACCTCGGTCTCCACCCTAATAACGCTCCCATAAAATTTCATGTCCAAAAGATATTACGGCGCCCACGAACAATGCTATTAAGGCAAAAACTCCATAACTAACCAAACCATTTTAAACCAAAACAATGTGATATATCACGTAGGTGATGCTTAATATGGAGGCAGAACTAACGAGATTATACAAGGTTTAAACGTTTAATAAGTTGACTTGATAGAGAGAACACCTACGTAAAATTAACAATAGCATGATCATGCCAATTTTATTATTAAATATTTTTACTTGAGAGAGATCACCTACCTTGGGTGAAGATTTGGACGACGAACAGATAGGTTTGAGTGATAGAATATGAGCAACTGCGGCAGCAGCAACTCGTGATCAGATGGCTATCTCCTCAAGAAGACGATGCAAGGAATCAGCTGCCGCAACTGCAACCCGTGAAGGAATGGAACAAAGAATGATCTTCTTCGCGTGGTTACGGCAGGAGAAAATCAATAGGAAGGAGTCTTGCTCTTTCGTGCAGCAGTAAGAGAAAAAGCTTCCTTCAGTAGGAATTTAGCAACCGCAGGAAGGATGCAGAAGAAGACGGCTTCTTCACAGCAGTGAAGCAGCTTGCTTCCACATATAAGAGCAACAACAAGAGCAACAACCGATTGCCTTCGATTTGCAGCAAGAGCAATAGCCCAGGGCTTGATGAAGAAGGGTGATATATACAGAGTTGAAGTGCTTTGAATCCTAATAGTATACAAACTTCCCACGTAGACAATCCTAATAGGTATAAGCTTTCTCATGCAACTTCCTATTACTATATCTACAGCCACCCTCCTATTTGAAGTTTCAAAAACCCTAAACCAGGTATGTTCGAACGTGAGGGAATTTGGGTTTCATAGAATAATCTTATATATATATATATATATGTGCATCCTTATATATATATATCTTATACCATTTTCCGATGTAGGTGGCTATAAGCGCTTGAGGCATTTGGGCTTTGATTTCTAAAGCCCATTTAAGCTCATGAATACGTGAGACTTCTTTATATGGTCTTTAAGGTTACCTAGAAGAGCATTAGAAAAAATTAAATTCTAAAGCCGATTTCCTTAGGCTAGTTTCTCTTAAGAGAAGCCCATATGTTAAGGTTATTAAGGCCCATTTAGAAGTTTAAGGCTTTTAATACCCATGCACCTTTGTTCTTAGGAAATGAGTTGTACTAAAGGCCCATGAAGGTTAAGGCTTTGATTTAACCACTTGGATTTTGATATTTGGGCCCTTAAAATTGAATGGTATTTAAAGGACCATGGCTATAAGTATTTCTTTTGACTTTATTGGATACTTATTCAAGGATTTTATTTGTTTAGAGAAGTTTTTCACTATAATTTAATCCGGGGTGCTACACAAAGGTCAACCTGCTGGTTATAGATTACGAGCTATTCAAGATGAAGCCTGAAGAAACAATCTCTGAAATGTTTGCGAGATTGACAGAGATCACCAATGGTCTCAAAGGTCTTGGAAAAGAATATACCAACTCTGAGGTAGTGAGAAAGGTGTTGAGATCTCTTCCATCTGCGTGGTAAACAAAGGACACAGTTATAGAAGACTCCAAGAATCTGCCCATACTTTTTTCGACGAGCTCATAGGGTCACACATGACCTATGAGATAAACATCAAACGAAGTGTAGAGGAGGAGTCCAAGGAAAATAAATCTATGGCTCTGAATGCCAACCAACCTGATACTGACTCCCAAGAAGAGGAGTCCAGCGATGGGAGTGATGAAGAAGAAGACTTGGCCATGCTGACCCGCCAAGTAAAAAAATTCCTGAGAAAGAAGAAATTTTTTTCAAGGGAATGTTAGGAAAGGGCCAAGGAAACCGGCTCAAACCAAGGGGGAGCCGAGCAAGACCAACAACATTATTTGCTATGAATGCAAAAAACCCGTGCACATGAGGGGGGAGTGCCCAGAATTGGAAAAGAAAATAAAGAAGGAGAAGTTCCGGAGGCCGATGGCTATGGTCGCCACATGGAGCGATGAGGAGGATGAATAGTCTGAAGAGGAGCTGGGGGAGCTCATAGAAAGTATGTGCCTCATGGCACATGAAGAAGAAGCAAATTATGTAGCACCCCAAAAATTTAAATAAAGAATATATAGTAACAACTATATAATATTGGTCATAAAACAAATGAGGACAATAAAAATTTCAATAATAGAAATAGCGTAGATAGCTAATGGGCCTAAATATTAAGTAAAAGGCTATAGATGATTCCTTCAAAAGGCTTAAAGCCCAACCATAAAGCTACAACTGAATGGGCCTCAATAGAGATACAAATAAATAATCGAGTAAAGAGTCATAGGATCGATCCCAACTTTGATACCTGAGACAACTGTAAAATTCAATAAGGTTGATACATAAATAAAAGTATCCTTATATATAAAGTTATACCTTAATTAGACTCTTAATATAATAAAGATATATATATGTGATAAAAGAACTAATGGGCTCTTGAATTCTCAAAATGAACTTTAATGGAACATAAACTCTTTGGCAGAAATGGAACAAATATTTCCAAAATATAGGAACATAAACTCTTTGGCAGAAACGGGCCTTAACAAAGATTAACGTGTTAAATCTGTTAAGGAAGTTTAAAACCCAAAACAACAGTTGATAGGCTTCACGTAGGACAAAAGGAGCTTAAGTGTATACACAAACCCTTAGACATGTAAGGTTTTCTAAAAACCTCCCCACGTTCGAACTCTTACGCGGAAGCTTTAGGGTTTGAGTCTAGCAAAGGTAGGCGGCTGTGAACGGGGAAGGGATATGATCAATCAAGGGAAATTTAAGTTCCATTAGGATTCTATGAAGGGAACCTTAATTCCCATTAGGAAAAAGGGATTAAACCCCTATAAATAAACCTGCCACGATGGCAAGAGTACATTGCTGCTACTGCCGTTCGAGAGTGGCTACTTTCGTGAATCTGCTTCCTGGGGCGTCGATGCCAGCCTCATCATTCTCTTCTTCTTGACACGTGCGTACGGTTGCTAAGCTGCTGCCGTGTTGAATGCCACCATCTTACTTCTACTTCCTTCGAGTTGTTCGTGTTGCTGCTATGCTACCGTTGCTGTACAGCTTCTTCCTCCTCCTTCCTGCGAGTGGCCGTTGTGGACGTGATGTGCTACTACTGCCATTGCAGTCACTCTTTTTCCTATGCACGTATCACTGCTACCGTTGTGAAGGTGACGTTGTGTGCTGCTGCTATTGTCATTGTTGTAGTAAAGAAAAGAAGCAAGGCTCTTCTTCTTCCTCTGCTATTGCATCTTCCCCGTCTCACGTCTTCACCGTAAAAGTGTCCAAAGGTAGGTAATCTCCCAAGCAAAACCCAAGTAATCACCATGATAGTTCATTAGAGCATGTAGATTAATCCTTCACGAAGCTTTCGCATGTTTAAACTTATTTTTTTCGAACGTCTGGAATCGTATTGCATGAAAAGGAATTAGCGACCACGGCGTGGCCGCTATTCCCAAGAAACTGTGACCGTTCTAACGGGCGCTAATTAATCAACGATAGTATAACTGCCGCTAATTCTTTTAAATAAATAATAATTATAGCATGTTCAAAATTTAATAACTATGGGACCATGTACCTAAAAATCATGTAATGCATATTTCTGGAATCCCTGTAATTTTCTCTATTTTCGTATACCTTTAGATTTCAAAAAATCCTTGTAATCTGAAAGTGACAATGTTCATCCCCTAATGAACCGTAATAGAACCCTGTTGTGTCTGTGAACGCATCCATGCGATGCATTGCAGCATAAAATATTAAAAAGAATGGGCGACCAGAACCCAGTCGCCTATTATGAACGTGTGCCCATGCAAACAAGCGCTATTTCCTAAAATTAATATATATAAAAGAAATTGTTATATGAATAGCGACCATCTAGGTGTTGCACATTAAATAACCTGTGCCCTTTTGAAAAGGTGTTATTTCCTGTATTTTCTGAAATGGTATATTTGAAAAGAAATAAATAAATGAATTGGCACCGTGTCTCAGGGCGCATATTAATGATATTGCGCCTCTTTGAAGAGTCACAATTTCTAGGAAATTTATTTATATTCTAGAATTTCATGAATGGACGCATGCATAGTGGGCACTAATTTAAATAGCGACCATTGCCAGGGTGCATATTCTTGTGACTATTTTCCACTCGTGTTTTGATCCATTGACCACCGGATCTTGGCACCACTGTCTCATATCTGAGACTTGGTCCCTATTTTGGTTTTCTATCGATCACACTCAACTCTCGGTGATGATTAGACCCTCTGCGAGATATTCCTTCCTTCGGACCGGTACTTTCTTCATCGGGTCCGCCGTAAGTCTACGCTATCCTTGGATTCCCTCAAGGCAGCCAAACTGGTTGTACCATAAAACCCTGGAACCCTGCTGGTCATGTCACTCTGAAGAAACATGACGCCAGTCCCTCATAGAACGATGTTCGGGTGATTCTGTGAGAGGATCTATCTCTGTCCATATGGGTGACCTGGCAGTGGCCGCTAATTGAATTAGCGACCATTCCAGTTGTTGTTCGTTTCAAAGGATTATCGACCACATGAGCGGGCGCTCATTGAATGAGCGACCGTATGCGTAGGCGCTATTTCTTCGACCTTGTGCTCTTCACAGATTAGGCGACCACGACAGTGGGCGCAAATTCTGTAAATTGCGCAAATTCTGTAAATTGCGGCCGTCTGAGTGGGTGCCATTCACCCTAGTTTTCGTGATTGTCATGGTTTTTGTAGAGATTATCACCTCGTCATCTTGTCTATAGTGCTGTCCTTGAATTCCGTGAATTTACCCTATTGTTCCTACATGCTTGATCCTTGAAATTCTTGGCCATTAACTTTAAGTGGAATGGGTCTAGATACATAAGGGGCTATAGGTCCCGACAAATTGACATTTCGATGCTAGTGTATAAAATACGGGGTCCTGATCTGATCCCATGGGCGATGATGGAGGCACCACCCACGACTCCCTCTGGCTCGGGTCATCTTCACACTCTAGAGTTGTTTAAGCTCGGGCATCACTCCATGTGGGCCCAATTATCCATTTTGAGCTTTCTATTTGAGTCATTTGATGTATTTTCTATTTTATTTGAGTCATGTCCCTAGGTCTTTTGTTTATTTCCTTAAGTTTGTGTGTCATTAGGTTGATTAGATTAGTTAATGGGCCCAATTCTTTGGGCTAGGCATAGGGGCACCCCCTACCCCCTTGGTTATTTGTCATTGTAGCAAGAGTCAGGGACTTTTTGTAAAATATTAGTTGCCTATATATATGACCCCATTTCCCCCCCATTTGAAATAATGAGAATTTGCATATTTTGAATCCCCCACAAAATTTGAGTGTTCAAGGTGTGAAGCCTAGGTTTAGGGTGAGAAGCCCTCTCCTCTCTCCCTTCTCTCTCTAAAAGGGGTCTTGAACCCCTTCTCTCTCTTCCCCTCCCCCTCTCTCTAGGCCGCCCCTCTCTCTCTCCTCCACCTCACCCTCCACATCAGCCCTCAAACCTGCCACCAAATCTGCCACCCAACCACCCCTTCCCTTCCCTAGGTGCTATCAATGCCCCTCCACCAATTCCCACCAAATCCACCCCCTCCCTAGGAGAATCCTTGACCCTCCCAATACAGTCTCCCTTCCCCCAACACAATCTCATCCCTTCCCCACACAATCTCCCCAGCTCCCAGGGGAAGATTTGAATTATTTTCCCTCCACTCCCTCATCCCCTAAACCTTGGACAACCCCAAATACGGAAATCACCATCCCTCTCCCTCCTAGTCCCAAATTCGTAGCTCACTCTCTCACCACCTGCTACACCACCTTCCTGCCCCCATTCTCCCCCTCCCTCACCTTGGTTTGCCCCTCCCAGACCCCCTAACAGCCAAGGGTTGCATCCACATCCATCCACCCTCTTTCCACTCCCATTTACCTCATCTCCCACCTCCCATCTCCAACCTGCACTTCTCAGTTCACAGGCAGTAGAGTACTAGCATCTTACAGATTCAGCCACGACGTCATCCCAGCGTTCCTGGAGGCCCAAGTGGTATCGTCGGAAGCGTCTCCCTGTCCTCTTTGCAATGGCGGTGGTCTCGTCCCATTCTGAGCTCGTGGCTTCCCGAACGAGCCGTTCTCCTCAAACTGCGCTTCTTCTCCCTGACTATCAACCTGAAGCCGGTTGCAGAGGCTCCCACGGCCAACTTCCTGAATCTCTGAAGGCGGGCCTTGGCTGAGAGTTTCTACATCGAGTCTACTTCCAGTATCACGAAGCGGAACCCCGTTCGGCATCTGGAGCTGTGATTTCTCATTTTTCTCCCTCAGGTGCGCTGTTCTGTCCACTTTGGGACTGAACAGATATCTAATCACTGTTTGGGCTGTCTCTATCTACTCTGACCTCCTCCGGCACCCCTGTGGGTCTCCGTTCGAAGGGGACTCGACAACGAATTCAGCGACTCCAGCCAAGCCTGAATCGGAGCTGAGGAGCGTCCGTGGTGACCTCGTCTTCCTGCTAAAGCGGTACCATAGCAGTCAGATTCAGAGAACAGAGGCTCTGCTCACGACCCTGCCCCATCCAGCACCGGCAACTAGAAATTCTTCCAAAATTTAAGTGACCTCCTGGGCCAACTCAGAAGAGTTTGCCACTGGTTTTGGTGCAATCAGAGTTCGGGACCGACCGTAGCGGCGTCAACACCGACCCCCTATCTGCTATTCCAGAGCGTGGGCAGAACCGACATCATCCTTCAATTAGTCCATAGTTCCCCTTTCCCCTCCCCGCCTGGCCGGCTTATAGCCCCTCCCTGTGGGAGGTAGTGTTTGGATGTACATGTGACTTCCCCACCCCTTGTTCCACCCCCTTGCATGGGGAGTAGTGTTGTAATCCTTTAAACAGATTTCAAGCTACACCGACGCGGCGTGTGTGGAACCCACGCTTCCCCGCTCACCCACGTCTCCGAGCGGGACCAGTTTTTCAAACCGATCGAGTAAGTGCTCCAACCCTTGCTCTCCTTAGTGCTTGTTCTTCCCATATTAGCTCATAGTTTTACTGGCCCGTGAGAGTGAGTGGTCGATCCTCAAGATCCTTTGCTTCAAGAGATCGCCGTGGGAGAAAGTGTGTAACACGTGCCCTCGGCACAACGTCGGCTCCATTGAATTGAGCTTCCATACCTTTGGGAAACAACATTGGCCTTGCTGGCCCACTACCAGCAAGGGCCCAGCCTTCACAACCTCCACTTGGCATCACCGAGTTATCCCGGGTTTTGGGTGAGTGTCGGGTGAGTGGCCGCCGAGTTCGGTCCGTTTACATTACGAATTGTGCTTGCTTCTTTAGGTCCAAGGGCGTGTCACATCAATTGGTATCATAGCAAATTTAGACTTATCTCTATCAAGTCTAAGTCCTAGGACCATTGCATTGTGTTGTCCATCCTTCAAGTCATTCCCCTCCCTTGCATGTCCACCCGTAGTGGAGTCATATACCGGCCCGATCCATCTTCTTCAGAACCCCCCATGGATCCCAATCCCCAACTAAATCAAGATGCCCATAGGGAGGCACCCCAAGGCCAAATGGAGCAGGTGGATGCTACCCTTGCAACCATCCTTGCCCAACTAGGGTCCCTTTCCACTCGGCTTGCTCGGCTAGAAGAGCATGAGTTCCACCCAAGGAACAATGGACCAAGAGCCCACCCTCCACATGCTGAAATTAATAGGGATGAGTTCTACCCAAGGAATAATGGACCAAGAGCCCGCCCTCCACGTGCTGAAATTGATAGGGAGGATTTGAATGCTGACCCCCACTATGACTATGAGAGGCCTCACCACCATCAATATAATGAAAGGCGTCCACGGAATGACCCGGATGACCCTCTCTTAAGGATGATCAAGGTAGAAGCTCCGAACTTTGACGGTTCCCATGAATCAAGTGTCTACTTCGAATGGGAGACTGCCATGGACCAATACTTTGATTGGTACCCCATGTCCGACCGATGGAAAGTGAGATTGGCCAAAATGCACCTCATCAAACTAGCCAAGACCTATTGGCTTAATCAAGAGAGATTAACGAGGATTAGGCAGGAAGAGCCCATTGACACTTGGCAAGGCATGAAGGATCAACTTAGAAATAAGTACCTACCCACATCCTACCACCAAATGCTCTTAGATGAGTGGCAAAGTCTCACCCAAGAGGGGAAGACCGTTGTTGAATACATTGAGAAAATTGACTCCTATGGCCGTCACCTTGTCCTGCTTTAGAAATGGGCTCCAAAACCACATCAAGAGAGAGCTTTTCATCAGAGATGTTGCCAACCTTGAACAAGCCTACCAAGTAGCTCGGGATGTTGAAAGATTCTCTAGGATCCCTAGGTTTGCTCCTCTCAGACCGAATGATCCCAAATGCATGGGACCCCGAACCAACCCCCCCCCACCATGAAGGCCCCTAGTTCAAGTGGAAATGCCCCAATGCGGCCCTACAACCCCCCTCCCACCATCACTCCAACCAAAACCATTGTAGATGCCTAATTTTGGACATCCCGCGGACCTTGTCTAGCCATCATAGAATTGACATTTCTTCTTTGGTTGATCGAGAGTGTGGGGTTTATGCTTGTTTAGGTAGACTCCACCCTGTCCCTTCGTGGATCCAACTTCGCGATAAGTTGGCGGGGGAGTTACAGGGGGGCAGCGCCCCCTTGCCCGTAAGGTCGGGGGTTCGAGGGCGTGAGCCCCCGAGGTGATTTTTCTTGAGGTTCTATACACTTTCTCTGCCCACATCCCTGGGCGACCAGACGTCGGGCCGCCCAGCCCCTTCCAAGGCAACCACAATGTTGGCCGCCCAGCTCCTTCAAGGTGGCCAGACTGCTGGCCGCCCTCACCCTCAAGAAGGCCATCGACCTGGCCGCCCAGCTCCTTGGGTGACCAGAACCTTGGCCACCTCCTGTCAACCGTCCGTCAACCCCACGTTCTGCCCACTCTCGGAACGTTCTCCGGAACTCCTCCCACTCTGGGAGGTTCCAGGCTCACGTAGCTTGCACGTAATCTATATTTTCGAATATTCTTGGAGGGAGATTGCTCCCCACATACAAAACCTCCATTCAAAACCATTTTCCGGGGGGGTTGGACACATTTTCTCACGACGGGTTGGACATTTCAGAGGATGAGAGGTTGCTAGTTCCTGGGAGCTCAGAGAGAGAGCTGTGAGGACTAGAGCACCTTCCCTCATCCCCGTCGATCTATCTAAAGTTGGAGGGCTCCGCCATGGACGAGCTCCAGTTGCAGGGGGCGGCCATCGACATGGCCGCCCACCTTCTCTAGGCGACCACCTGCTTGGCCGCCCTCTGTTAATGATGGGCAAACCCCGTCCTTTCTTCCCTTATTCCTTATCTTGCTACATTTCTACTTGCTTTACTGCGTACACGCATACTAGATTTTTCTAGATCCTACTTTTAAGAGGTTTTCCAATCCCAAAACATAGGGAAGGTGGATGGCCGAAAGTCTCGGCCATCCCCCTTCTCGTCCCCCTCCCCGGTACGATCACCACCATTTGTATGTTTATTCCTTTGGTTTGAGCATATACTACATAATCATAGTCTAATGGTCTCTTCTATTTGCTGGTTGTTTTGCAGGAACTTCATCATCGACTCGCAGGGCTCCTTGTTCTTGGCCGGCCGAGAATGAGGACAGAAGGACCCACCACCTCCCGTTCCTAGGGCATTCATGATCTTCTTACTCCTGTGAGGCCCAGGTATAGGTCTCTGGCGATCACGTTATTTCTATTTTTCTAACCTTTGCATTGTAGGTTTGCAGCTGCATAGTTCGGGAGGCCACAGCATCGCGACCACCTTCACGCGGACGTGCCACCTTCCGGCACCTACAACCACCCCTAGCCATCTTCCTCCACGGAGGGAAGAGAATTCCAAGGGTCCAAGTGTAGGAGGGACCACCCCGGGTAGTGGCTGTCAACAATGTTATAGGTGCCAAGGGTTTGGCCACTTTGCGGGGCAATGCCCATCCAAAGGATTGTCTAGCTTACTTATTGAAAAAGAAGCACCCCCACCCAAGGGGAACTTGAGAGTGTGGTTGAGGTCCATGAAGTCTCACTAGATTGGGAAGAAGAGTATGAGGCCCAATACCATGAGTCGGGTCTAGACTACACCATTCCATCTATCAACTCCCATCTAGGAGTGATTAGATGCACCCTCACCAAATCCCAAGAAGAGGACTGGCGACGAACTTCAATCTTCCACACCTTTGTTAAGATAGGGGTCCATGTGAGAAAAGTGATCTTAGATAATGGGAGTTGTGTCAATGCTGTGTCTCCCGACACCGTTAAGCTCCTTGGGCTTACCATTACTCCCCACCCTAGCCCATACCGGGTCTCTTGGATCAACAATAATTCCATCCCGGTCAACACTCGCTACCTTGTGCCCCTCACCTTCTCTTCCTACCATGGCCAAATATGGTGTGATGTTATCCCCATGGAAGTAGGTAGCATCCTACTAGGGAGACCATGACTTTATGATGTGGATGCCACTATTTTGGGTAAGACCAACACATGCACCTTTGAGCATGAGGGAAAGAGCATCCGTCTTAATCCCTCCCCACCGCATCCCTTGCCTAAGAAAAGCCCACCCCCTTAAGGTCAACACTCCACCACATCGCAAGTCATGGGGAACTCCACCCCACCAACCCAACCTCTCTCCCAAAACCCCAAACAAGATAAGACTTTGGGAATGACCAAGGGTCTTCACCTCATCACTAAAAGAGAGCTTGAGGAGGAGATAGCTCAAGGGACACCTCTATGTGGGATAGTCATTTGTCTAGAGAGCCCACCCCCTCCTACCCCCATCCCATAGAAGTCTGGCACCTCCTAGAAGAGTTTCATGATGTATTCTCGAAGGAGCTCCCGGACCAACTCCTCCCATGCGTGATGTGCAACACGCAATTGATCTAGTTTCGGGAGCCACCCTTCCCAACCTTCCTCATTACCGTCTCAATCCACGGAACATGCCGAACTTCAGAGGTAAATAGAGGAACTCATTAGGAAGGGCTTCATCCGCATTAGCAAAAGCCCATGTGCCGTACCAGCCCTTCTCACTCCCAAGAAGGATGGATCATCGCGGATGTGTGTGGATAGTCGGGCCATTAATAAGATCAACGTCAAGTATAGGTTCCTCATCCCTAGGCTTGATGACATGCTTGACATGCTAGCTGGAGCCACTATTTTCTCCAAGATTGACCTTAAGAGTGGCTATCACCAAGTTAGGATTAGGCCCAGAGATGAGTGGAAAACGGCCTTCAAAACTAAAGATGGCTTGTATGAATGGTTGGTCATGCCTTTTGGGCTCTCAAATGCCCCAAGTACTTTCATGTGTCTCATGACGGAGGTCCTTAGGCCTTTCATTGGGATCTTTCTAGTGGTCTACTTTGATGACATCCTCATATATAGTCAATCCCAAGATGCCCACCTTGACCACCTTAGGCAAGTTTGCACCGTCCTTCAACATGAGAGCCTATTTGCCAACCTAGGCAAGTGTCACTTCATGACCACATCCATCACTTTCCTAGAATTTGTGGTGTCTACCAAAGGTATCTCCATGGACCCCGAGAAGGTCCAAGCTATTCTAGATTGACCGGAACCCTACACCCTTCATGAGGTCCGAAGTTTCCATGGGTTGGCCACATTCTATAGGAGGTTTATTCAAGGATTTAGCACAATCACCGCCCCTATCACCGATTGCCTCAAAAATGGGACTTTTGTATGGACCAAACCAGCCTACAAAGCCTTCCAAGAGCTTATGGAGAAGATGACCCAAGCCTCGGTCCTATGCCTACCCAATTTCTCTAAGATCTTTGAAGTCACATGTGATGCATCCAGGATAGGAATAGGAGGAATGCTTAGTCAAGAGGGTCACCCAGTGGCCTTCTTCAGTGAGAAGCTATGTGATGCTAGGACACGGTACTCTACTTATTACAAAGAGTTCTATACCGTGGTTCAGTCCCTCCGACATTGGAGGCACTATTTATTGCCCAAAGAATTTGTCATCTTTTCCGATCATGAGGCCCTCAAATACCTCAACTCCCAACAAAAGTTGAATACCCGACATGCCCGCTGGGTTGAGTACATCCAATCCTACACCTTTGTCATCAAACACAAGGAGGGAAGTGAGAACCGAGCGGCGGATGCTCTTAGTAGGAGGGTCTCTTTGTTGTCCACTATCCAAGTGGAGGTTATCAGATTTGAGAGGCTCAAGGATGAGTACCCTGGCTGCCCAGACTTTGGGCACATATATACCACCTTGACCACCCATTCTAGTAAAGAACATGAGGGTTTCATCTTGGAGGATGGGTTCCTCTTCAAGGGGCCAAAGATTTGCATACCACGGACCTCACTCCGTGATTTCTTGGTTTGGGAGTTATATGCAGGGGGCTAGTCGGCGGGTTCATAAGACCATTGCTCTAGTTGAGGATCAATTCTTTTGGCCAAGTCTCAAGAGAGACGTGGCCAAGATAGTGGGTCAATGTCGTACATGTGCCTCGGCCAAACAGATGAAGCAAAACACCGGCCTTTATACCCCTCTTCCCATCCCCGACTGTCCATGGCAAGACTTAAGCATGGACTTTGTGTTAGGCCTACCCAGGACTCAAAGGAAACATGATTCGATCTTTGTGATAGTTGACCTATTCTCTAAGATGGCCCACTTCATAGCATGCTCCAAAACCTCCGATGCCTCCCGTGTGGCCCGATTGTTCTTTGATGAGGTTGTTCGCCTCCATGGCCTACCCAAGACCATAGTCTTCGATAGGGATGTCAAGTTCACCAGCTACTTTTGGAAGACCCTTTGGCACTTGATGGGTACCCTCCTTAAATTCTCCACGGTCTACCACCCTCAAACTGATGGCCAAATCAAAGTTGTCGATTGGAGTCTAGAAAACCTCCTTAGGTGTCTAGTTGAGGATCGTCCAGGGAATTGGGATCTCATTCTACCTCAGGCTGAATTTGCATACAACAACTCTATCAACAAATCTATAGGGATGAGTCCATTTGAGGCTGTACATGGGTACAAGCCAAGGAAACCTTCAGATCTCATTCCCATTCTCCAGCATGCTAGAGTGTCTATTTCAGCTGAGTAATTTGCCCAACACATTAGAGAATTGCATGAAGAAATCCGCAAGCACATTAGCAAGAAGAATGAGACTTATAAAAGGCAGGCCGACTCTCATCAGCGTCACCAAGAATTCCATGTGGGTGACTTTGTGATGGTGAGAATGGAGAGGCTCTCCCCAAGAGCCATCTCGAAATTGAGACCTCGTGGGGCTGGTCCCTTCCAGGTTCTGAGGCGCATTGGCACTAATGCCTATGAGTTAGATCTCCCCGAGGAGTATGGAGTGAGCCCCACATTCAACGTGGCCGACCTAGTGCCATATAAGGGTCCCACGGTGGTACCCAGTGAGGATATTGAGCCTATTCCCCCCATTTAGAGAGCACCCACCCGTGAGAAGAGTCCACCAGCCAAGAGAGCCTAGAGTGAGCGAGTTGAGCGAATATTGGATGAACATGTCACTACCACCAGGAGCAAGGTATACGAGCGCTATCTCATCAGGTGGAAGGATCGGCCTCCTTTGGAGGATTCGTGGGTGAGTCGGGAAGACCTCCAGTAGCTGGATCCCGACCTTCTCGAGCAGTATCACAGTAGGATGGACCCCTACTCGATGGAGTCGAGCTCTTCGCAGTCCAGGGGATTTGATGGAGGCATCACCCACGACTCCCTCTGGCTTGGGTCATCTTCACACTCCAGAGTTGATTGAGCTCGGGCATCACTCCATGTGGGCCCAATTATCCATTTTGAGCTTTCTATTTGAGTCGTTTGATGTATTTTCCATTTTATTTGAGTCATGTCCCTAGATCTTTTATTTATTTCCCTAAGTTTGTATGTCATTAGGTTGATTAGATTAGTTAATGGGCCCAATTCTTTGGGCTAGGCCCAGGGACGCCCCCTACCCCCTTGGTTATTTGTCATTGTAGCAAGAGTCAGGGACTTTTTTTAAAATGTGGGTTGCCTATATATAGGACCCCATTTCCCCCCCATTTGAAGTTAATGAGAATTTGCATATTTTGAATCCCCCACAAAATTTGAGTGTTCAAGGTGTGAAGCCTAGGTTTAGGGTGAGAAGCCCTCTCTCTCTCCCTTCTCTCTCTAAAGGGGGTGAACCCCTTCTCTCTCTTCCCCTCCCCCTCTCTCTAGGCCGCCCCTCTCTCTCCTCCATTCACCCTCCACATCAGCCCTCAAACCTGCCACCAAATCTGCCACCCAATCACCCCTTCCCTTCCCTAGGTGCTATCAATGCCCCTCTACCAATTCCCACCAAATCCACCCCCTCCCTAGGAGAACCCTTGACCCTCCCAATACAATCTCCCATCCCCCAACACAATCTCATCCCTTCCCCATACAATCTCCCCAGCTCCCAAGGGAAGATTTGAATTATTTTCCCTCCACTCCCTCATCCCCCAAACCTTGGACCACCCCAAATAGGGAAATCACCATCCCTCTCTCCCTCCTAGTCCCAAATTCGTAGCTCACTCTCTCACCACCTACTAGACCACCTTCCTGCCCCCATTCTCCCTCTCCCTCACCTTGGTTTGCCCCCTCCCAGACCCCCTAATAGTGAAGGGTTGTCTCCACACCCATCCACCCTCTTTCCCCTCACATTTACCTCATCTCCCACCTCCCATCTCCAACATGCACTTCTCAGTTCGCAGGCAACAGAGTACCAGCATCTTACAGATTCGGCCACGATGTCATCCCGGTGTTCCTGGAAACCCAAGTGGTACCGTCGGAAGCATCTCCTTGTCCTCTTCGCAACGGCGGTGGTCTTGTCCTATTCTGAGCTCGTGGCTGCCCGGAGGAGCCGTTCTCCCCAAACTGCGCTTCTTCTCCCTGACTGTCAGCCTGAAACCAGTTGCAGAGGCTCCCACGGCCAACTTCCTGAAGCTCTGAAGGTGGGCCTTGGCAGAGAGTTTCTACATCGAGTCTACTTCCAGTATCAAGAAGCGGAACCTTGTTCAGCATCTGAAGCTATGATTTCTCATTTTTCTCCCCCAGGTGCGCTGTTCAGTCCACTCTGGGACTGAACAGACACCCAATCACTTGTTCGGGCTGTCTCTGTCTACTCCGACCTCCTTCGGCACCACCGTAGGTCTCCGTTCGAAGGGGACTTGACAACGAATCCAGCAACTTCGGCCAAGCCTAAATCAGAGCTGAGGAGCGTCTGTGGTGACCTCGTCTTCCTGCTGAAGCGGTACCGTAGCAGTCTGATTCAGAGAATAGAGGCCCTGCTCACGACCCTGCCCCATCCAGCGTCGGCAACTAGAAATTCTCCCAAAATTCAGGCGACCTCCTAGGCCAACTCAGAAGAGTTTGCCACTGGTTTCGGTGCAATCGGAGTTCGGGACCGACCGCAGCGGCGTCAACACTGACCCCCTGTCTGTTGTTCCAGAGCGTGGGCAGAACTGACATCATCCTTCAATTAGTCCATAGTTCCCCTTTCCCCTCCCCGCCTGGCCGGCTTACAGCCCCTCCCTGTGGGAGGTAGTGTTTGGATGTACATGTGACTTCCCCGCCCCTTGTTCCACCCCCTTGCATGGGGAGTAGTGTTGTAATCCTTTAAACATGTTTCAAGCAACACCGGCGCGGCGTGTGGGGAACCCACGCTTCCCCGCTCGCCCACGTCTCCGAGCGGGACCGGTTTCTTCAAATCGGTCGAGTAAGTGCTCCAACCCCTGCTCTCCTTAGTGCTTGTTCTTCCCATATTAACTCATAGCTCCACTGGCCCGTGAGAGTGAGTGCTCGATCCTCAAGCTCCTTTGCTTCAAGAGATCGCCGTGGGAGAAAGTGTGTAACCCATGCCCTCGGCACAACATCGACTCCATTGAATTGGGCCTCCATACCCTTGGGAAACAACCTTGGCCTTGTTGGCCCTCTACCAGCAAGGGCCCAGCCCTCACAACCTCCACTTGGCATCACCGAGTTACCTCAGGTTTTGGGTGAGTGTCGGGTGAGTGGCCGCCGAGTTCGGTCCGTTTACATTGCGAATTGTGCTTGCTTGTTTAGGTCCAAGGGCGTGTCACATCAGGCGTGGTAAAGTCCAAACGTGTTCCGGTATCATGAATGATCGGGTGTTGGCATTGCACCAAGATAGCAAAATTCATCGACATCATTTCCATAAGTGTTTTACATACTCATTAGACAAGTGTTTGAACTCCTTTATACAATGGCGAATCTTATAAAGTGATAGTTACAAAAGTTCTAGTGAAAGTGAATGCTATAGTGGAGTGATTGTTATTATCTCCTCATGAATGCTCTTGAATTACCTTAAGAAAGTATCTGATATATCGTCATGAATGTCCTTGATGTATTCACCCGTCTATCTATTGTCTTTATATCTCTTTAAAGTATCGATCATCTTGTTTATTCTTCTTTCTAGATCTTGAATTATAGTTCTTGAATTTATCTCTGAATTATCGATATAGCTTGTACCATTATAGTTCTCGATTGTGACAGCTCGCATGACCTGCATGTTCATATTAAACCATAATTACTTAAAGCTAGCTTGGAGCTTGAGATATTAAGTCCTAATGAGCGTTCACTCACCTAGTATTTTTTAATGATTTTCAGGTAACAACCTTAGTGACGATGAGACCGAACATGAAGGACAAGGGCAAGAGTGAAGGGAACTCCAACATCTAGATGAACCGTGTAGTCTGGTTATATTGGGTCTTATGATTAAGTGTCTCATTGTAATTTTTCCTTTATTGAGTCTTTCCTTTATTGGGTCCAAATTGTAATGAACTTATATTTGCAATGAAATTCTATTTTTGTCCAATATTATATCTTGTCTTATGACTATGTTATGATTGACACAACTGTTTAACTGCCACATTCCGAGCAAACGACACGTTCCGCTGCTATCGGTTCGGGGCGTGACAGAAGGTGGTATCAGAGCCTAGGCTTTCTAAATCCCTAGGTCATTAAGTCCAAGTTATAGTTTGAGTATCCTTGTCGGTCATCTTATAGGAATCCCGTGAGATTTGGGTAGAGCTGTGGGCAAACCAGTAAAAATATGTTCCATCTACGCTACATAAATGTCAAGATATGAGTAATCATTAATTCAAAACTTATTTTGTAGGCTAAAATGGCGGCCGAGAGAGCTCGATGGAGAGAGATGCAACGTACCGTCCAAGGGTTAACTCAGGCACTACAACAAGTTGCACAAGGTGGAGCACAACATGGAGCCGGGGATTTGCATCGGAAGTTCCAAAAGATGAATCTCCCAAAGTTTAGTGGGTCTACCGACCTGGATGAGGTAGAAGATTGGGTACAAGAAATAGAGAGAACTTTCAGGGTAATGCAATGTACCGACCAAGAGAAGGTACTATTGGGAACCCATCAATTAGAGAAGGATGTTCGGGCATGGTGGGGACCCGTAGAAGCGATCTTGCCCAAAGATCAAGTCACCTGGGATTAGTTCTTAGAACACTTCAGTGAGAAGTATTTCTCGGAGAGAATTTGCGAGAAGAAGGTAATGGAGTTCGCTGCACTAAAACAACGTAGTCTATCAGTAGCGGATTACGAAGTGAAGTTTTCTAGATTGGCTCGGTATGCACCACACTTAGTTTGCATGGAGAAGATGAGAGCGAGAAGATTTATGAATGGTTTAAAGGTGGAGCTTATTCCTCAATTAGCTCCGCTGGAAATCCAAACTTATACGGAGATGATTAGGAAAGCACAACTCTTGGAAGATGCTATGGATATGATGGAACGAATCAAAGGAAAAATTGTGAAGAAGGAGTTAGCAAATGGATCCAAGAATAGGGAAACCATGAATGACAAGAAGAGGTTCAATGGAGGTAACGGTTTCTGTAAGGACAAGAAACCCCGGAGTGATGATCAACAAATTGTTCCGGCCAAGGAAAAATGCGAGCATTACAAGAAAGGAAGGCACAGATCGGAGGAGTGTTGGTATAAAAACTCGGGAAGTGCATCTGTTGCGGAAGTGAAGATCATAAAATCGGCCGTTGTCCACTTTTAAAGGAACAAGCACCATGAGAGCAACACCAAGGTGAACCAAAGCGTCAGGGTAGGCTGCAAGCATTGGGAGGTAACCCTATGAAACCGTCTTATTACTAATTACATGATTAGATATGGTGATCTTAGTATTGAGAATGCTATGAGAACGGATCTAGCTAGAGTACATGTTTTGAATATGGTGACTTTACCCCACTGCTATGGAAAGAAATTGTGTGAATTTGGGGACCAAATTCTTTTAAGTGGGGGAGGGTGTAGCACCACGGAAATTTAAATAAAGAATATATAGTAACAACTATATAATATTGGTCATAAAACAAATGAGGATAATAAAAATTTCAATAATAGAACTAGCCTAGATAGCTAATGGGCCTAAATATTAAGTAAAAGGCTATAGATAATTACTTAAAAAGGATTAAAGCCCAACCATAAAGCTAGAACTGAATGGGCCTCAATAGAGATACAAATAAATAATGGAGTAAAGAGTCATAGGATCGAACCCGACTCTGATACCTGAGACAACGGTAAAATTCAATAAGGTTGATACACGAATAAAAGTATCCCTATGTATAAAGTTATACTTTAATTAGACTCTTAATATAATAAAGATATATATATGTAATAAAAGAACTAATGGGCTTTTGAATTCTCAAAAGGAGCTTTAATGGACTTAAACAAATATTTCCAAAATATAGGAACATAAACTCTTTGACAGAAATGGGCCTTAACAAAGATTAACGTGTTATATCTATTAAGGAAGTTTAAAACCCAAAACAACAGTTGATGGGCTTCATGTAGGACAAAAGGAGCTTAAGTGTATACACAAACCCTTAGACACGTAAGGTTTTCTAAAAACCTCCCCACGTTCGAACTCTTGTGCGGAAGCTTTAGGGTTTGAGTCTAACAAGGGTAGGCGACTGTGAACGAGGAAGGGATATGATCAATCAAGGGAAATTTAAGTTCCATTAGGATTCTACGAAGGGAACCTTAATTACCATTAGGAAAAAAGGATTAAACCCCTATAAATAAACCTCCCGTGATGGCAAGAGTACATTACTGCTACTACCGTTCGAGAGTCGCTACTTTCGTGAATCTGCTTGCTGGTGCGTCGATGCCATCCTCGTCGTTCTCTTCTTCCTGACGCGTGCGTACGGTTGCTAAGCTGATGCCGTGTTTAACGCCGCCGTCTTCCTTATACTTCCTTTGAGCTGTTCGTGTGGCTGCTGTGCTGCCGTTGCTGTGCAGCTTCTTCCTCCTCCTTCCTGCGAGTGGCCGTTGTGGACGTGATGTGCTGCTGCTGCCATTGCAGTCACTCTTCTTCCTGTGCACGTATCACTGCTATCATTGTGAAGGTGTCGTTGTGTGTTGCTGCTATTGTCGTTGCTGTAGTAAAGAAAAGAAGCAAGGCTCTTCTTCTTCCTCTTCTACTGCGTCTTCCCTGTCTCACCTCTTCACCTTAAAAGCATCCAAAGGTAGGCAATCTCCCAAGAAAAACCCAAGTAATCACCATGATAGTTCATTAGAGAATGTAGATTATTCCGTCACGAAGCTTTTGCATGTTTAAACTTGTTTTTTTCGAACGTCTGGAATCGTACTGCATGAAAAGGAATTAGTGACCACGGCGTGGCCGCTATTCCCAAGAAACTGCGACCGTTCTAACGGGCGCTAATTAATCAGCGATAGTACAACTACCGCTAATTCTTTTAGATAAATAATAATTACAGCATGTTCAAAATTTAATAACTATGGGACCATGTACCTAAAACTCATGTAATGCATATTTCTGGAATCCCTGTAATTTTCTCTATTTTCGTATGCCTTTAGATTTCTGAAAATCCATGCAATCTGAAAGTGACACTGTTCATCCCCTAATGAACAGTAACAGAACCCCGTTGTGTCTGTATATGCATCCATGCGATGCGTTGCAGCATAAAACGTTAAAAAGAATGGGCGGCAAGAACCCAGTCGCCTATTATGAACGTGCGCTCGTGCAAACATGTGCTATTTTCAGAAATTAATATATATATAAGAAATTGTTATATGAATAGCGACCATCTAGGTGTCGCACATTAAATAACCTACGCCCTTTTGAAAAGGTGCTATTTCCTATATTTTCTGAAATGGTATATATGAAAAGAAATAAATAAACAAATTGGCGCCGTGTCTCAGGGCGCATATTAAAGATATTGTGCCTCTTCGAAGAGTCGCAATTTCTAGGAAATTTATTTATAATATGGAAACTCATGAATGGACGCCTGCACAGTGGGCACTAATTTAAATAGCGACCACTGCCAGGGCGCAGATTCTTGTGACTATTTTCCACTCGTGTTTTGATCCATTGACCGCCGGATCTTGGCACCATTGTCTCATATCCGAGACTTGGTCCCTGTTTTGGTTTTCTATCGATCACACTCAACTCTCAATGATGATTGGACCCTCCGCGGGATATTCCTTCCTTCAGACCGGTACTTTCTTCATATGGATCTCCGTAAGTCTACGCTAGCCTTGGATTCCCTCAAGACAACCGAGCTAGTTGTACCATAAAAACCCTGGAACCCTACTTGTCATGTCACTCTGAGAAACATGACGCCGGACCCTCATAGAACGTTGTTCGGGTGATTCTGTGAGAGGATCTATCTCTGTCTGAATGGGTGACCTTGCAGTGGCCGCTAATTGAATTAGCAAGCATTCCAGTTGTCATTTTTTTCAAAAGATTAGCGACCACGTGAGCGGGCGCTCATTGAATGAGTGACCGTATGCGTAGGCGCTATTTCTTCAAGCTTGTGTTGTTCACAGATTAGGCGACCACGATAGTGGGCACAAATTCTATAAATTGTGGCCATCTGAGTGGGCGCCATTCATCCTAGTTTTCGTGATTGTCATGGTTTTCGTGGAGATTATCGCCACATCATCTTGTCTATAATGCTATCCTTGAATTCCATGAATCTACCATATTGTTCCTACATGCTTGATCCTTGAAATTCTTGGCCATTAACTTTTAGTGGAATGGGTCTAGATACAGAAGGGGCTATGGGTCCCAACAAATTGACATTTCAATGCTAGTGTATAAAATACGGGGTCCTAATCTGATCCCATGGGCGAGGCAAAGTCCAAACGTGTACTGATATCATGAATGATCGAGTGTTGGCATTGCACCAAAGATAGCAAAATTGGTCGACAATATTTCCACAAGTGTTTTACATACTCATTAGACAAGTGTTTGAACTCCTTTATACAATGGCCAATCTTATAAAGTGATAGTTACAAAAGCTCTAGTGAAAGTGAATGCTATAGTGGAGTGATTGTTATTATCTCCTCATGAACGCTCTTGAATTACCTTATGAAAGTACTTGATATCTCGGCATGAATGTCCTTGATGTATTCACCCGTCTATCTTTTGTCTTTATATCTCTTGAAAGTATCGATCATCTTGTCTATTCTTCTTTCTAGATCTTGAATTATAGTTCTTGAATTTATCTCTGAATTATCGATATAGCTTGTACCATTATAGTTCTCGATTGTGATAGCTCGCATGACCTGAATGTTCATATTTAACCGTAATTACTTAAAGCTAGCTTGGAGCTTGAGATATTAAGTCCTACTGAGCGTTCGCTCACCTATTATTTTTTAATGATTTTCAGGTAACGACCTTAGTGACGATGAGACCGAACATGAAGGGCAAGGGCAAGAGTGAAGGAACTCCGACATCTAGATGAACCATCTAGTCTGGTTATATTGGGTCTTATGATTAAGTGTCTCATTGTAATTTTTTCTTTATTGAGTCTTTCTTTTATTGGGTCCAAATTGTAATGAACTTATATTTGTAATGAAATTCTATTTTTGTCCAATATTATATCTTATCTTACGACTATGTTCTGATTGACACAGCTATTTAACTGTCACGTTTCGAGCAAACGACACGTTCTGCTGCTATCGGTTCGGGGCGTGACAAATGAGGTACATTCTGATCCCGATTTTATTTCAAATGAACAATGGGAAACCGAGTATGAAAAGCTATATAAAAAATATAAAAATTAGGTCAAAAAATAAAACCCTCAAGAAAAGATCGAAGATTTCACACTTGAGAATTCTTCTGCTAAGTTTGAAAAGCTCGAACAAGAATGGTTCGAATTAAAGAAGAAAAAGAAAATTTGCTACACACAATTTCATATACCGAACAAGCCAAAGAAGAGTTATTGTGAATGGTGTCTGGAATATAAGAAATTACCAAAAAATTGAAAAATGAAAAAGAAGTTCTGACATCCACAGTCTCAGAACTTGAAAAGAAAATCTGAGCGTGAATAAGGAAGTGATTGATTTACAGTTCACTCTATCTAGGTTTGTTAAAGGCAAACAAAACCTAGATAATTTGCTGCGAGTTAAAGTTAACTTCTAAAAAGAAGGATTGGGGTACACTCCCCAAAATAAAAAATCTTTTGAGCATAAAATAAGAACTTCTTTTGTTCATGAAAAAGATAATAATTGTGCTTCATGCTCACATACAAAGCCAAAACATGTTCAGCCTAAACTACGCAAATTGCAAAAAGGTTTTTCAAATGTTAATTATTTTCATTGTTAGAAATTTGGACATGTTATCGCCAATTGTTGGTTCAAACAAAATGCACAAGGACTGTTTGGATCAAGAAAAGATATATGCAAAATTGGACTAACTCTCATGGACCCAAATTAGTTTGGGTACCAAAAATAATTGGATGAGAATTTTGCCTCTTGCAGATATGTGCCTTGAAGTCAGGGGGAGCAAATGGTACCTTGATAGTGGTTGCTCAAGGCATATGATAGGGGACATGAAAGTGTTCTCTAAGCTGCAAGACAAGGACGGAGGTTTAGTTACCTTTGGAGGAAAAGACAAAGGTAAAATCATTGGAATTGACAATGTGGGTAAGAATTTTGATACCTTGATTGAGAATGTACTTTTAGTGAATGGCTTAAATCATAATCTATTGAGCATAAGCCAACTTTGTGATAAGGGGTTTAAAATTATTTTTGATGAAACGCATTACCTTGTTATGAATAAAAGCACCAATGAAATTAAGTTCATTGGAAAAAGAAACAATAATGTGTATACCATTAATCTTGATGATGTTTCATGTGATGATATGTGCTTGGTAGCTAATAACCACAAAAATGCATGGCTATGGCACCGAAGACAAGGTCATGCTAGTTTTGGAGTAATATCCAAATTGTCTAGACTTGGTTTAGTAAATGGGTTGCCAAAATTAAAATTTAAAAGTGATAAAATTTGTGAGGCTTGTACCAAAGGCAAGCAAACACGTATCTCTTTCAAAAATAAAAACATTGTTTCTACATCCCGGCCCTTAGAACTGCTGCACCTTGATTTATTTGGCCTAACTAGGACATCCAGCTTAGGAGGGAAATCTTTTGGATTTATAATTGTTGATGATTACTGCAGGTTTACATGGGTATTATTTTTAGGTAACAAAAGTGATGCCTTACTGGAGTTTAAAATGTTTTGCAGAAAAATATAGAATGACAAGGGCTACCTCATCATAACCATTCAAAGTGATCATGGAGGTGAGTTTGAAAATCATGAATTTGGCAGTTCTTGTAAGGAGCAGGGATATACGCAGAACTTCTCATCACCAAGGACGCCTCAACAAAATGGAGTAGTGGAGAGGAAGAACAGAATCTTAATGGACATGACATGGACCATGTTAAGTGAAAACTCCCTACCAAAATACTTCTGGGCTGAGGTAGTGAGTACTACATGCCACATCTTCAACAGGGCAATGGTAAGGCCTATCTTGAAGAAAACTCCTTACGAGCTCTACAAGGGTAAGAAACTAAATATTTCCTACTTTAAACCCTTTGGATGCCCTTGCTACATCTTGAACAATGGTGAGACTAGCGTAGGTAAGTTTGATGAGAAAAGTGACAAAGAAATCTTCCTAGGTTATGCACTAAACTCTAGGGCCTTTAGAGTGTTCAATAAGAGGACTTTAGTTGTTGAAGAAAGTCCTCATGTTATTTTTGATGAATCTGAATCAAGACTAACAGCACAAATCACTTCAATCTTGGATGTAAATGATACTCCCAAAAACCAAGGTGAAGTTGGACTATATAAGGCCAAGAATGAATCAACTGAAGGAACATCATGCAAGGATGAAGATGATGAAGATCCTTCAATTGAAACACTTCAACAGTAGCAAGTGCAGCACCCCGACCTGCCTAGAACTTCAACTCTCTTGAAAGATTACCCAATTGAGAACATCATCGGTAATCCTGAAGATGGTATAAAAACTAGATCCTCATTGAGACAAATGGAAGAAGAGGATCTGATTGCTCTAATTTCTCAAGAAGAGCCTAAGGACATTCATGAAGCTCTTCAAGATGAACCCTGGATCATGGCTATGCATGAGAGCTACACCAGTTTGAAAGGAATGATGTGTGGTCTCTTGTGCTGCATCCTAAGAATCATCCCGTAATTGGAACCCGATGGGTTTTCAGAAATAAGCTTAATGACATGGGATTGGTGGTTAAGAACAAAGCCCGACTTCTAGCCAAGGGGTATTTCCAAGAGATGGGTATTAATTTTGATGAGTCTTTTGCACCGGTTGCTAGACTAGAGGCAGTCCGGATCCTTTTGTCCTACGCTTGCTCCTTAAATTTCAAACTATTTCAGATGGATGTAAAATCTACTTTTATTAATGGGTATATCAAAGAGGATATTTTTGTAGAGCAACCTCAAGGTTTTGAAGACCTAAAGCATCCTCAACACGTGTACAAGTTGCAGAAAGCCTTGTACGGATTGAAGCAAGCACCGAGGGCATGGTATGATAGGCTCACATCTTTTCTACTTGAAAATTGATTCAAGAGAGGTAAGGTTGATCAAACCCTCTTCACAAGGATTTCAGGTAAAGACATATTAGTGGTTTAGGTTTATGTGGATGATATCATCTTTAGAGCTACTAATGATGCGATGAGTTTGCACAAATGATGCAGTGTGAATTTGAAATGAGTTTAATATGTGAATTGACATTCTTCCTTAGTTTGCAGGTAAAATAAACATCCGAAGGAATTTTCATCAACCAAGCCAAATACACCCTAGAACTGTTGAAGAAATATGGAATGGCAGATTCAAAGCCAATGTCAACTCCGATGGCTACAGCCACAAAGTTAGACAATGATGAAAAGGGTAAAACAGTAGATCCTATATTGTTTCGAGGTATGATTGGATCACTACTTTACCTTACAGCATGTCAAGCGGACATTCAGTACAGTGTATGTCTCTATACTCATTTTCAGTCATGTCCTAAAGAATCTCACATGTTGGCTATTAAACGGATTTTTCGATATTTGATTGGCATATTAGACTTTGGTTTATGGTTTCCCATCGGTAGTTCTTTTGATATGCTTGCATACACTGATGCGGACTATGCAGGATATTTTGTTGATAGGAAAAGTACTACTGGGTACTTTCAATTTCTTGGTGGGTGCCTAGTTTCATGGGCTTCGAAGAAACAACATTCAGTAGCTCTCTCAACGGCCGAGGCTGAGTATGTAGCTGCCGAAAGTTGTGGAGCCCAAGTACATTGGATCAAAAATCAATTGCTTGATCTAAATGTTAAAATGAAATGTGTTCCAATTTTATGTGATAATACCAGTGCAATCAACTTGTCAAAAAACCCTATCCAACATTCTAGAACTAAGCACATTGACATTCGACATTACTTTCTCAGAGATCATGTAGGCAAAGGGGATTTTGAGTTGCAATTTATTGATACACACAACCAATTGGCAGACATCTTCACAAAACCCCTAAATCAAGAGCAATTCATAAAAATAAGAAGAGAAATTGGCATGTGCATGGGTGAGAGCATACATACCTAGGTTAGCATTAAGGCTAAGTGTTGCAAGTGTAGAAAGGTCATTTGCATAGGGGGTAGATTGCATTGAGGACATGCATATCTTGCTTGGCTATTTTCAGCCTCTTGTATGATGATATACCACCCCCGCATGCTTGAATGTAAATATGTATATTGCCTTTCCTTGAAAATTTTCTAGGCCAAATACTCCTTGATAAATAAAATGTGGATCTAGTGACTTCGGGATCTGAGGCATTTTCTAAGGGGGGGGGGGAGTCAAAGGACTTCCTAAGGCAATATTTCTCAGAATCCTTCATCCATTTTTATTCGCCAAGTCAAGTTCTTTTCCCAAATAATAAAAAAAGGAAGGAAGAAACAAAAAAGGGGGATGAAACAAAAAAAGGAAGAAACAAAAAAAGAGGATGAAACAAAAAAAAGAAAAAAAGAAAAAGAAAAGAGAAAATGCGAAGGGGGGCAGGCCGACCAGTTCGGTCGACCGACGCCCTGAGTTCGATCGACTGAAACCGGTCGAACCGGTTCACTGAACTCTGCGATCGAAACCCTTCTTAAGGGATTTTCACCCCTTTTTACATTCCACTCGCCCCCTTTGACTCTCGCATCCCTTCCTTCAACCTTACACACCCAAAATCCTCATTTCCAACCCTAGCAACTCCTCTTTCCTCATCTCCACACAAGATCGAAATCGTTCCTCGTCGTTCGTCACAAAGCTTTTGTGGCGGCATGTGCGACATTGAAGCTCTCTCCTTGGATCCAAGCTTGTGGAGCATTATCTTCCAAGGTTTTTAGTGTGTCATCCATCTCATCTTCACCCCAAAGAAGGAGGTGAGTTCCCCAAAGGGATTCCATTCAGGTCACTGTTCAAATGGCGCCTAGGAGAAGTCTATTTTTTTGAAACCCTCGGAAATCCACCCGGGGGAATCCAGTTCTAGGAGAGATGAGGATCCGATTCCTCAACCCCCGCCGGCACCTGCACCTGCGCCTATGGCACATGTGTGTACACGGCCGATTTTCAACCCACGGTTTGTAGACTTTGCTGAATTAAATGAAATACTGCCAGATTTAAGTTTCACATTTGAAGGTCAAAATGGATGGGTCGATTTCATGACCCGATATCCCAAATTTTATCCTGGACTGGTTCAACAATTTTATGGAAATCTATTTGTGAGAAGTGAACACCTGTACACGACTGTGAAAGGAGTTGAGATAAGCATTAATCCAGCCTGGTTTGAAAGAGCCCTAGGGGTTTCTGCTAGGGGCCATGATATGGATAACACTAATTCTCCAGTTGAGGAAACATTTATTCTTATGACATGTAGTCAATACATCCATGGAGTCGGCAATTTGATCAGGCTAAATGCACATTTCTTTCCACCCCTTCAAGGGATTATCCACCACATGTTTACCACGATTATCTATCCTAAGGGTGGAAGTAGAGATGAGGTGACAAAGGTACACAAGTTCCTCTTTTTCTGTGTTCTGAATGGACTACTAGTGAATATAGGATGCCTAATGACAGATTTGATAGCATCGTGCCGTACACAAAGAAGGAGATCCTTGCCTTATGCTCCACTACTTACCGGAGTTTTTATCTATGCTGGGATCAGTTTAGCAGATGAGGTGACTATACAGGTTAGGCCGGATGACATCTATAATAGACACAAGCTTTTCACTTCCATGCATTAGAAGTTGGGTGTAGATGGAGAATTGTATAGAGATGTGGGTGTCTATGGTGATGACTCCGATGATGAAGAAGAAGAAGAGCCCCACCAGCAAGAGGCTCAACAACAGGATCAGCTTGCAGTTCAAGCAGAGGAGCAGCCTCCTCCACAGCCCATGGACCAGGGGATGACACCATAATTCTATCCTGGAGAATCATCTACCCAAGGAGCTGGACAGCCTACCTAGGATTTTGAGGCTTTGGACAGGTGCCGAAGACGAATGGAGACTCGGATGGATACTTTTGGGGGGCACATTTCCAACTTTGGGAATGTACTGGAGACTATGACCAGTCGGGTGGACACTTTTTCCCAAGCCTTGGACAATCTAGCCCACCACATGGTCACTCTCACCACTAGTCATCAGGATTCTCGCCAAGCATTTCATACCACCAACCGCACCCTAGTGGGCATTCAACACCATCTGAAGGCTCATGACGACATCATTACTGCCATCCAGCATTGTCTCCAGTCTCATGATGACATTCTTGCCGACATCCGGCACCGTCTCAGTGATGAGGAGTCTTCTGATGATCATGCCTCGGACCCTTCTGCTCCACCTCCTCGGTGATTTTTTTTGGGTCTTTCAGTTCACTTCTGATCCACTCCTTCTTGTATTCCCTTCCCCTCCTTCGATGATGCCAAAGGGGGAGAAGTTTTATCACTTATCTATGTTATGTATGAGTGTGAGTGATTGTATGAGTGTTTGCCATTTGCATTTGCATAGCATTGTAGGAGACGTGAGTCAGTGTCAATGTATGCATCACAGTCATTCCTTGAAATTAATGTACACTTTATGAATTAATGAAAACCACTAGTTATTGGACATAAATTGTGATTTTTCCATTTTACTTCTCATATGGATGTAGCAAATACAGTGTGACTTATGAATGGAATGGTATGCTTGTACTGGCTTAGATGGTTTGTTCTGAATGTATTGCCTTATTGATTGCTTTGGTTACCAACCTTCGACTTGGTTCTGTATATCAAATGGTGTTGGAAGAAGGACAGCTCAAGTCTGTCGGAAATCCTTCACTATGCGTGAGTGTAAACTCTGCCTCGTATAAGAACCATGTTGAGAGCTTGAATTATTCAAGGGTATGATGTATTCTGTGTCACAAATGAATAGGTTGCGTAATTATTTAATTTGTTTTCAACGGCACGCCAATGCACTTAATTAAGTGGAGTTTTGTCATCATCAAAAAGGAGGAGATTGTTGAGTTTCTCCAGTTGATTTTGATGCTAACAAAACTCCCGAACTTGTTAATGGTCTCGTGCTTTGTATACGTGCATAAGAGTGAGCACTAGAGGGCGACTAAGGTCATTCCAAGTAAGGTTACAACGTTCACATGTTTAAGCTTGACAAATGCGTCAAATGGGCTAAATGAATGTCAAATGCATGCTACGTGATGCTCTAGGTAAGGCCGCTCAATGTGGATGTGATTTATGGGCTAACAAAAGTGTTTTTGGAGAACTAACAGGTTTCAGTCGACCAATTTTCCAGAAGTCAGCAGACTGAACATTTACACAGTTCGATTGACCGAAAGGACTAGTTCGGTCGACCGAATTTCCCAGCAACCCAGGGCCAGAAATTTTACGGAGTTCGGTTGACCGACAACCTACCTCCGGTCGACCGACGCTTGCTTAGGCCCCAATTGTTGACCAGCTATCTTCAACCACATGGAGAAGCCTTCATCTTGGACTTTGGAGTCCTTGAGCCTCCATCTAATCCACAAAACGTGGGAGGCTATTTCTGAACATCCTTTAACCACCCTAGGTGATATAAAAACATCTTTTGGGTTAAGAAACCCTAAGGAAGCAAGAAGAATCAAAGGGGGGCTATCAAGGGAAGAAGAGAGCTACAGCTAAACAAGAGAAGCCATACGCGAATCGTACTTCATCCATCTTTTCTAGATCAATATCCAAGCATCACAAGCTCATTCTGAAGCCGAGGAAGTGGTGAACGATCAGAGAGTCATCATCAAGCCCAAGATCTGCATCATTTACTCAGGAGGGACCTAGATCTGAGATTTTCTATTCCTTCTTTCCCTTTCCAATTGTTTTGTGCTTAAAGCGTGTAATTTTCGTTAATTCTTGAACATTAAGTGTGTGTGGATCTATTTAGATCTCTCTCTCTCTCTCTCTCTCTCTCTCTCTCTCTCTCTCTCTCTCTCTCTCTCTCTCTCTCTCTCTCTCTCTCTCTCTCTCTCTCTCTCTCTCTCTCTCTCTGTGTGTGTGTGTGTGTGTGTGTGTGTGTGTGTGTGTGTGTGTGTGTGTGTGTGTGTGTGTTGGTGCCTTTGCATCATCGTCAGAGTTCTGAACTCCATACGAGTGTGTGTGTGTGTTTCGATCTTGTAATCCTTTGCAAGATAGTATGTGCATCCTCACGGATCGTGAAGGGTGGACGTAGGTTTCATCTGTTACAACCGAACCACCTAAAAATTGCTTTCACCTGTGTGGTTTGGTCCTTTTCTTTTATTCCCATTCTGTGTAATTGTACCTACATTTTACTTCCCCCGTATTCTGTCATTCAGATCCAGTATAATCAATCATCTCAGTGATAGATCCTTGGTATATCGAAAGGTGGTCTTAAATTGATAAGGCTAGTCCTATCAAGACGATCACACCTTGTGTGAGCAGAATCTTCAGATCCTTACCTCCGTCTAGTACCGAGGGACTATCGTGTGTGATAGATTGTATAAGATCTAACCTGAAATATATCAGATCTGAGTTTCTAAATTGCCATTTCATCATATTTATTCAAATCGGGTAAAGGTTTATTTAAAAGGGTAATCACCCAATTCACCCCCCCCGCTTGGGTGTCGTTGATCGCGGGACTTCAGGGAGGACCACCGCCTCGAAGTTAGTAAACCCTAGGCTCAACCCAGAAAGAAGGCCATGGACCATGGAGAGGGGGATTTCTGTATCCCATCTAATTGCAGGCCGAACTAGGTCCAGCAAGACCAAACGAGGCCCAGCTCATCTAAGTGACCGCCCCGCAGGGCCCACTTAGCATAAAATCCCAATAAGATCACTAGGGATCAAGCACTTCCTCGACGGCCATTAGGCTCGGAAGGCCCGAGCGTCGGTCCGGTCGGAGGAAGACCCACGCCCGACCTATCCCCCTCGCCGGGATAAGGGCTAGCGCCCCGCGCCCACTCCGACCGAGCCTCATCCGAGCTATGCCTATCGCCCGGACAGGGTTGGCACTCTTCATGCTTGGATCGACTGACGATTGCTTATCCACATTGCCGTTGAGAGCCCTTTATGAGCAGGAGTTCACAAGGCTATAAAGATCTCACGAAGAGGACGTAAATAGCCCACGTCGAGGATGTAACTCCTGCCTAAAACTCCTCAGCTTACGGGACTCATGAGGCCGACGCACTATTTAACCTGGGACTCCCTTCGATGAAAGGTAAGGCCAACACATGCCCAAAACTCCCTGAGCAGGATCCACTTCACCACCTTGGTGGACAGGGATCTCGCACATCCCCTTCCTCCTCCCTTCATAGCTTCCACCATCGCTCCACTGACTTAGGCATCGGAGGGTTTACCCCAGGGAACCACCCCCTGGGCCCCCTGATCCATTTCCCTTCCTTGCAGTTCACTGTTCGGTGATCATCTCCTCCAGCTCAGGACCCGCGCGAGATCACGCCTCTTCATCTGGCGCCATCTGTGGGAAACGATCAAAGAGCCAATATGGTGCGACGGAGTTCAGGGAGGAGATCCGTCGGCGATAAGAGGAAAGCCATGGTAGCAGGGGGAGAAGGCCCCTCTCAGGCCACACAGAACCCCCCCTCCAACGCCAACACCCCAACCGACGAACCGCCTCCTCCACCCGCGGCGGTGGAGCTACCGCTCAACAAGGGCGCTGATGCTTTCCAAGCCCTCAATGCAAAACTGGACGTCCTCGTGGAACTCATGAGGACCCAGGTGGCCAGGGAAGGAAGGTCACGCGTCCCTCCAGAGAGCCCTCCCCGCGAAAATGGGTCCCAACACACTGTCGGAGGCCGCTTCACCCTCCGAGGACGGCGGTTTATTCGCAACAGGTCAGGGGGACCTTCACAAGCCCCTCCTCCGGAGCAAGAGGCATCTTCCACGCTAAGAAAGGGCAAACCAGGGGCACGCCGCCGGAACCTAGAAACCAAAGTCCCTGGGGAACGCCAGGGTAGCCCGCCATCGCGCCCCCCTAGCCCCACGGCACAACGACAGTCGGAGTTATCCCTCCAACTGCGAGAGTTCGAGAGGCGCTTTGCAGAGCAAGAGCGCGCCTTACGCGCCTTGCAGAAGACGTCCCCGACAGAGGACGAGGAGAAATCCCCATTATCCGATTACATCTTGAAGGCGGAGATGTCTCCCAGGATCCCCATTCCAGCCTTCAAGCCTTACGACGGCCAGGGCGACCCGGCCGACCACTTCGACAGCTTCAACGCCCTGATGACCCTTCACGGGGCGTCCGACGCCATCAAATGCCGAGCCTTCGTGACCACCCTGGTCCAAGACGCCCAAGCATGGTTCCGGGCCCTCGTCCCCGGATCCATCCGAGACTTCAAGCAGTTCGGGCGAGTATTCAAGGAGAGTTTCGTCGGTAGCGGCCCCCCAAGGTCGGTAGCGCTATTGGCTCTCAAACAGGCGCAAGGGGAAAAACTCCGGGCTTATATCAACCGATTCAAGTCGAAAGCCCTGAGGATCCCCCTCCTGGATGTTGCCTCGGCCATAACCAAGCTGACCGGAGGCACCCGGGACAAGAACCTCCGCCGTGAACTTGTCCTCCACCCTCCCTCGACCCTTGCCGATCTAGTGACTCTGGCTTTACGCCATGCTGAGTGCGAAGAAGTGCTCAGCGCATGCCGAGGCACAACCGGCTCGGGTCAGCAGGGGGACAAGAAGCGGGCACCCGAGCCAAGCTTGGGCCAAGGAAAAAGGCCGAACCTAGACGGAGAGCACAAGGACCCGTCCCGGAAGTACAAGCGGTACACTCCCTTAACCGCTCCGGTCTACGAGATCTATGAAGACATCAAAGGCTCGGGCCTCCTCCGCCAACCCGAGCCAATGAGGATGAAGAGCCACAATCGTAGCAAGCACTGCCTATTCCACAGCGACCACCGGCACCACACCGACGATTGTCGCCAGCTCCAGAATGAGATCGAGCGCCTCGTTCGCCAAGGCCACCTATCCTGGTTTGTGGCCGGGCAGAAGGAAGACCGAGGCGCCCCAGAGGAAATTGACAATGCCCCTCGCGGGGTCCACATCAATGTCACCGCTGGAGGAACTGCATCAAGAGGAGATAGTTATCGAGGAAGGAAGCGTCATACTGAGCGGGCGACCCGAGCCTACCAAGGCCCCGCCAAGTGAGCCCCAGGTCATAGTCTTCTCCGACCAAGACCTGGAAGGGCTGACCACCCCGCATGACGACGCCCTGGTTATATCAGCTACGATAAACCATTGTAACGTAGATAGGATTCTAGTTGACAATGGAAGCGCCCCTGATGTATTGTCTTATGAGTTTTTTCATAAGATGGGGGGAGAATCCGTCTAAACTCCATCAGATCCGAACCCCCCTTTGTGGGTTCAATTGCCAGGCCACTTATCCCGAGGGAGCACTAAGCCTGCCGGTTACTCTCGGCACCCCACCCAAAATCGTTATGGTTATAGTGGACTTCATAGTGATCAAGGGTATGATAGCATACAACGCAATCTTCGGCCGAGGAATCCTTAGCGAAACGAAAGAGGTGCCCTCTACCTATCACCAAAAGATGAATGATGGGGGCATCTCTCGCACCATCTATTTTCAAAGCCCCGGTTGCCCGCCAGCATGATTCCATTACATCCGTCACATTTTTCTAAGTCAATTCATGTAACTTTCATATTTTCTTTGAGTCATAATTATGTAATTTTCCTTTTATTTGAGTCTTGTACCTAGGTTAATGAGTCATTTACCTAGGTTAAGTGTCATTATGTTGATAGATTAGTTTATGGGCCCAATTCATTGGGCTTGGCCCAAGGGCACCCCCCCTTCCCTTGGTTATTTGTCATTGTGTTAAGAGTCAAGGTCTTTTTGTAAAATGTGGGTTACCTATATATAGGACCCCATTTCCCTCCATTTGAACTAATGAATCAATGAATGAAAAACTTGCCATTTTGAGAGTTTACACTTCTTATCTAGTGGAGAGATTCCATTTTTTGGGTGAGAGACCCTAGGGGAGAGATTCCCCACCCTTTCCTCTCTTAATCTCTCTTTTTCACTCCACTTTCTCTCTCCTCCACACCCAATTTCAAAAATTTTCTCTCTCCTCCCTTCCCAACCACCACTCTCCCACCTACCCCCATTAAAGGCCACTCCCCTTCCCCACACACCCCATTACTCCACCCCCTAGTCCCAAGAGAGCTTCCACCAATCCTAGCTCCACCTCCCAACCCTCAACTACCCCACCCACTTCCCCAAGCACCCTTCCCACTACCCCAAGCACCCCTTCCCTTCCCCAACACAACTCTTCCCATCCCCAAAGCCCCATTAACCACATTAGTCCATTTTCAAATTTTGGAGAAAGATCTCTCCTTCTCTCTTCCCCACCCATCCCAAATTCGTAGCTCCCCTCTCACCCACTACAAACACCACCTTCTAGACCCCATTCTCCCTCATCCACACCTTGGAACACCCCCTCCTAGACCCCCTCACAGCCAGGGCTCTCCCCACACTCATCCACCTCCATTTCCCCTCCCATATACCCCATTTCCCCCCCACCATCTTCAACCTCCAGTTTTCAGTTCGCTGGCAGCAGAAGAGTAGCAGTTTACAGAGGCGACCCCGACCACATCCCAAAGAATCTGAAGGCCCAAGAGGTATCCACGGAAGCGTCTACCTGTCTTCTTCACAACGGCGGTGGTCTCGTCCCCTTCTGAGCTCCGAGCTGACCGGGAGATCCGTTCTCCCACAACTGCGCAGAGCTGCCCTTGCTGAGCACCTGAGTCGTAGTAGAAGCTCTGCCACAACGAACTTTGGAAGATTCAGGTCACAAGCTCTTCTACAAAGTTCTTCATCGCCCTGTCTACTTTCAGAATCAAGAAGCGGAACTCCGTTCGGCATCCAGTAGCTGGAGTTATCAATTTTCTCCCTCTGCTGCACGGATCTGCTTCCCCACAGTCTACATCGACCAGCCATCAGTGTTCAGAGTCTCCTGATCTCCTCCGGCATCATTTAGCTTCCCCGTCAGTTTTTCTGTGAAGAAGACTCGTCCATGGTTCAAACAAATACAGCGGTTCTTGATTTGGAGTCTGGGAGCTATCGAAGCATTCTCTGCAACCTGCTGTTGAAATCCTACAGCTGCCAGTCCCAGATTCTGTCACTCTGTTCGAACCTCCACCCCGGCCAGCAGCGGTACCAGGTGAAATTAAAAAAATTCTGAGGTGTTCCAGTACCAGTTACGAAGAGTTTCCCCCTGTTCCAGTTATCAGCAAAATTCCGGATCAATCTAGGCGACCTCAACTTCCTCTGTCTGTCCTCCCCCACAGAAAGCAGGCAGATTCGGCATTGGCTTATTATTTGTGTTTTCATCGCCTATTCCCCTCCCCGCTTGGCCGGCTGAAGGCCCCTCCCTGCGCGGAGGTAGTTTTGGTTGTAATTCCTACTAACCCCCACCCCAAGATCCCCCCTCCTACGAGAGGTGTAGTGTTGTAATTTATTTGGGCAGGTCAAGCTACACCGCCGCGGCGTGTGGGGATCCACTCGCCTCCCCGCTCGCCCTCGTCTCCGAGCGGGACCAGTTTCTTCAAACCGGTCGAGTAAGTGCTCCAAACTTTACTCTAATTTGTGCTTGTTCTTTCAATATTAGTTCATAAACTCCGCTGGCCGTGAATGAGAGCCCGATCCTTAAGCTCATTTGCTATAAGTGATCACCGTGGGAAAAGAGAGAAACCGGTGCCTTTGGCACTTGGTCGGCCCCATTGTCTTGGGCTTCCACATCCATTGGGAATCAAGTCTTGGCCTTGCTGGCCCTCTACCAGTAAGGGCCCAACCCCTCAACCTCACCTTGGCATTGCCAAGTTACCCCGGGCTTGGGTGAGCGACGAGAGAACGGCGGCCCAAATTTACCCCGGGCTTGGGTGAGCGACGAGAGAACGGCGGCCCAAATTGGCCCATTTAGATTGCGAATGTGTTTGCTTGCTTAAGTCCAAGGTCGTGTCACATCAATTGGTATCAGAGCCAGTTCTAGACTTGTCTCTACTAAGTCTTGTCCTAGGGCCGTTGCATGCATCACCCTTGTCCACTATCATGACTACCTCATACTTGGCATATTCGCCACTCTTAGGCCCATTAGAAGCCTTTGTGTTTGATGGATCCCGCCCTAGCATATATCTAGAATGGGAGAAGTCCATAGACCAACACTTTGGGAGGTTTACCCTGTCAGGGCTTGTCCAAGTCAACTATGCCAAGAGTTTGCTCTGGCGCCAAGCTAGGAAAGAATGGGAGAATATTGTAGGTTTGAGAGAAGCCAAAGGGGAAGCACCCATTGAATCTTGGGATGAAATGAGGGCCGATCTTAGAAAGATCTACGCACCCCAACCCAAACCTCTTCAACCAACCGATCTTTCACCCCCGAACCCTACTCCCACCCATGAACTTCCCCGACCAAGCCCAACCCAAGTCCACCCATGTTCACCACCCCGAGAGTACCATGCACTGACCATTATCACTCCACCCACCATAGACTATCCTACCCCATTATCCTTGGAAGTTGTGACCCACACTCCTACCCAAGTGGAGATGGATGCCAATCCGGATTCACCTCCCACCATAGAGAACATCCTAGACCCCCCACTTCCACCCACCTCTCCTAGTTCGGGTCCTCATGAGCCGCACACCCTAACCATGAATGAGTCCATACTCCAATGGCTTAAGCAAGGCCCCACCATTCCTAGCTCACCACCTTACCTCTCACCCTTGGCATATCAAGTCCAAATTATGCCCACCCGGTCAATCCAATACCCCAACCACTACATTTACACCCCACCTCCAAGTCCACACCACAACCATAGGTCCCCATACCCAATTGGGCCCCATGGCCAACTCTCCACCTAGGCTCATGGTAACCCCCACCACTACCTCTCCATCACCCCCAAAAGGGGACACTCCTCCCAAAACCAATCAACCCAAACCCCTTCAACCCACCCATCTTCCTCTCCCTACCCCAATCAAACTCCCACCAAAGCTTCCACTACTACCCTTACCTATCCTAACCCAAGTTTCCCACTACCTACCACCCCGGATACACTATGCCCCAATCATCACCACACCCTCAAAAGCCCCTCTCACCTCCTTAGAAGAAGAACCCATACCCCACCCCATAGTGGTGAACACTCCAGACCCACTCTCCACCTTGGAGGAAACCCAAGTCCAAGTTGAAGAAGAAACAACATACGAGGGTCTTCACCTTACATCACCATCTTTAGTTGGAGTCAATCTCATCTTAGGGGAACCCCTTGTTAGTTGGCTAAAGAAGAGCCCAATAAGAGAGATCATGGCCCATAATTTCCCACCCATGAAGGAAAGCCTTCCCATAATGCCCTTCTTCTCCTATCACACCACAATCCAAGCATCCTATCAAGTGGAGACCTTAGAGGACCTTCTCACGGGCATAGCATGGCAAATAGAGATGACTAGCATGTTGACCCCTATAGTCGAACAACCTAGAAGCCTTAGCCTCCTACACCTATGCATAGGGTCTATCACCTCGGTTTGCACCATTGGTTGCTACACTAGCGACCTCCTTCTATTCCTCCCTACACCCGATGAGCCCAACCTTCTCCTCGATTTAGAGCTTCTTATCTCGGGTAGAAAGCCAAACCCTACACTCATGGCCGACCCACTTGTCAAGAACATTGGCCCAACTATCATGGAGAAGGATGACTTAGCACCTTTTGAGGATCTTGAAGACATGGAGTTCCTCCCCCTAGGTAACCCCTTTTATGATCCATATGATCCATTCCAATGGGAGTCAAGAGACTCGTGTGACCCAAACACTTTATCCACCACCCACCTTTCCATATACCAACTCACCATGTTTGACCCAATCCACTCCATCTTAGCCCCGGGTTACACCTTGGAAGCCATGACCTTGGGCCACATATCCCTAGGTAATAAGGTTGTGCCCCACCCCATGATGACCACCTTCTTAGATCCATTCGATCCGTTCCAATGGGAGTTCAAAGGTTGTCCCACACCTATACACATGGAAGTCACTTTTGGGAAAAGTATGCATGTGTCTAGGCTTTCCACACCCTTTGGCATGAACACTATGTTGGGTCCATTCATTCATATCACCCACATGTCAAGTAGAAAGCATAAGTGATCCAAATTTGGATGTAGTGGTCCACCTTCACTCATCATGAGTCGTAGGCATGATAGGAGTATTCATGGATGTCCGGGTCCCCCAGCATTTGTCACCCCCATGCATGACCGGATCACCAATGGATGCCCCGGTCCTCCCCATTCCATCAAAGTTTTCTTGGCGTCAAAGCATGATTGGTTTACGTTTAGTTGCCCAGGTCCACCCATCACCCCTAGAATGTCAGCATTCACAAAATTACATGAAAACTTTAGCAAGCACATAAGCAAAAAGAATGAGACTCATAAAAGGCAAGCCAACTCTCATCGACGGCATCAAGAATTCTATGTGGGTAACTTTGTGAGGACGAGGAGGCTCCCCCCGAGAGCCATCTCTAAGTTGAGGCATCATGGGGCTGGTCCCTTCCGGGTTTTGAGACGCCTTGGCACTAATACCTATGAGTTAGATCTTCCCGAGGAGTATGGAGTAAGTCCCACATTCAATGTAGCCGACCTAGTGCCATATAAGGGGCCCCCGGTGGTACCCAGTGAGAATATTGAGCCTATTCCTCCTGTTGAGAGAGCACCCACCCGAGAGGAGAGAGCACCCACCCGAGAGGAGCCCAGCGTGAGCGCATTGAACGAATATTGGGTGAACAGGTCACTACCACCAGGAGCAAGGTATACGAGCGCTATCTCGGCAGGTGGATGGATCGGTCTCGTTCGGAAGACTTGTGGGCGATACCACTTCTACACCCTCCGAGGAGGGAAGAGTTCTCCTCACCCCGGGAGTATGATGGGGGCATCTCTCGCACCATCTATTTTCAAAGCCCCGGTTGCCCGCCAGCATGATTCCATTACATCCGTCACATTTTTCTAAGTCAATTCATGTAACTTTCATATTTTCTTTGAGTCATAATTATGTAATTTTCCTTTTATTTGAGTCTTGTACCTAGGTTAATGAGTCATTTACCTAGGTTAAGTGTCATTATGTTGATAGATTAGTTTATGGGCCCAATTCATTGGGCTTGGCCCAAGGGCACCCCCCCTTCCCTTGGTTATTTGTCATTGTGTTAAGAGTCAAGATCTTTTTGTAAAATGTGGGTTGCCTATATATAGGACCCCATTTCCCTCCATTTGAACTAATGAATCAATGAATGAAAAACTTGCCATTTTGAGAGTTTACACTTCTTATCTAGTGGAGAGATTCCATTTTTTGGGTGAGAGACCCTAGGGGAGAGATTCCCCACCCTTCCCTCTCTTAATCTCTCTTTTTCAATCCACTTTCTCTCTCCTCCACACCCAATTTCGAAAATTTTCTCTCTCCTCCCTTCCCAACCACCACTCTCCCACCTACCCCCATTAAAGGTCACTCCCCTTCCCCACACACCCCATTACTCCACCCCCTAGTCCCAATTGAGCTTCCACCAATCCTAGCTCCACCTCCCAACCCTCAACTACCCCACCCACTTCCCCGAGCACCCTTCCCACTACCCCAAGCACCCCTTCCCTTCCCCAACACAACTCTTCCCATCCCCAAAGCCCCATTAACCACATTAGTCCATTTTCAAATTTTGGAGAAAGATCTCTCCTTCTCTCTTCCCCACCCATCCCAAATTCGTAGCTCCCCTCTCACCCACTACAAACACCACCTTCTAGACCCCATTCTCCCTCATCCACACCTTGGAACACCCCCTCCTAGACCCCCTCACAGCCAGGGCTCTCCCCACACTCATCCACCTCCATTTCCCCTCCCATATACCCCATTTCCCCCCCACCATCTTCAACCTCCAGTTTTCAGTTCGCTGGCAGCAGAAGAGTAGCAGCTTACAGAGGCGACTCCGACCACATCCCAGAGAATCTGAAGGCCCAAGAGGTATCCACGGAAGCGTCTACCTGTCTTCTTCGCAACGGCGGTGGTCTCGTCCCCTTCTGAGCTCCGAGCTGACCGGGAGATCCGTTCTCCCACAACTGCGCAGAGCTGCCCTTGCTGAGCACCTGAGTCGTAGTAGAAGCTCTGCCACAACGAACTTTGGAAGATTCAGGTCACAAGCTCTTCTACAAAGTTCTTCATCGCCCTGTCTACTTTCAGAATCAAGAAGCGGAACTCCGTTCGGCATCCAGTAGCTGGAGTTATCAATTTTCTCCCTCTGCTGCACGGATCTGCTTCCCCACAGTCTACATCGACCAGTCATCAGTGTTCAGAGTCTCCTGATCTCCTCCGGCATCATTTAGCTTCCCCGTCAGTTTTTCTGTGAAGAAGACTCGTCCACGGTTCAAACAAATACAGCGGTTCTTGATTCGGAGTCTGGGAGCTATCGGAGCATTCTCTGCAACCTGCTGTTGAAATCCTACAGCTGCCAGTCCCAGATTCTGTCACTCTGTTCGAACCTCCACCCCGGCCAGCAGCGGTACCAGGTGAAATTAAAAAAATTCTGAGGTGTTCCAGTACCAGTTACGAAGAGTTTCCCCCTGTTCCAGTTATCAGCAAAATTCCGGATCAATCTAGGCGACCTCAACTTCCTCTGTCTGTCCTCCCCCACAGAAAGCAGGCAGATTCGGCATCGGCTTATTATTTGTGTTTTCATCGCCTATTCCCCTCCCCGCTTGGCCGGCTGAAGGCCCCTCCCTGCGCGGAGGTAGTTTTGGTTGTAATTCCTACTAACCCCCACCCCAAGATCCCCCCTCCTACGAGAGGTGTAGTGTTGTAATTTATTTGGGCAGGTCAAGCTACACCGCCGCGGCGTGTGGGGATCCACTCGCCTCCCCGCTCGCCCTCGTCTCCGAGCGGGACCAGTTTCTTCAAACCGGTCGAGTAAGTGCTCCAAACTTTACTCTAATTTGTGCTTGTTCTTTCAATATTAGTTCATAAACTCCGCTGGCCGTGAATGAGAGCCCGATCCTTAAGCTCATTTGCTATAAGTGATCACCGTGGGAAAAGAGTGGAACCCGTGCCCTCGGCACGACGTCGGCTCCCTTGAATTGGGCTGCCATTACCCTTGGGAATCAACTTAGGCCTTGCTGGCCCTCTACCAGCAAGGGCCCAGCCGACACAACCTCCACTTGGCATTGCCAAGTTACCCCGGGTCTTGGTGAGCATCGGGTGAGCGGTCGCCGACATCGGTCCGTTTGATTGCGATTGTGCTTGTTTGTTTAAGTCATAGGTTGTGTCACATCAATGAAGTTCCCCACTAAACATGAGGTGGGAGAAGTCCGGGGCAACCAGGCGATGGCCAGAAGGTGCTATAATATCTCGGTCGAAGCCACAAGGCCGGACGGGAAGAACAAGGGCCCCCGGGAAGTCGAGGAAAAACCCGTAACCTCCGAGCCTGGAGGCGAGTTGCTAACGGTTTTCCTAAACGATGACTCGACTCTAGGAGTAAAGATTGGAGCCGACCTATCATCCGAGACTCAACAGTAGTACAAAGAGTTTCTTTCTAGGTACATCTGAGTCTTTGCATGGTCTGATGATCAACTCCCCGGAATACCGGAGGAGACGGTGATGCATAAGCTCAACCTCGACTCGACTGTAAAGCCCGTACAACAACGCAGAAGGAAGCACGCACCAGGGAAGCAGGCGATCATCAAGGAGCAAGTCACCAAGGGGCAAAAGACTGGCTTTTTTAGATCGGTCCTGTACCCAACGTGGCTGGCTAACGTCGTCCTGGTGCCAAAAGCTTCGGAAAAGTGATGAATGTGCGTAGACTTCACCGACTTGAACAAAGCCACACCAAAAGATTACTATCCGTTGCCAAGTATCGATCAACTGGTTGACTCAACCTCGGGCAACGAGATACTCAGCTTCCTGGATGCCTATTCGGGTTACAACCAGATCAAGATGGATCCAGAAGACATCGAGAAGACCGCCTTCATCATCGACTTCGGTGTACATTACTACACCCGGATGCCTTTCGGGTTGAAGAACGATGGAGCCACGTATCAGAGGCTGGTCAACCATATGTTCAAGGGATAGCTCGGCCGGAACGTCAAGGCCTACATTGACGACATGCTCGTCAAGACTCCCAAGGCCGAGAACCACTTCCCCGACCTAGCTGAGACCTTCGACACTCTCCTGAGATACAACATGAAGCTCAACCCCACCAAATGTGCCTTCGGAGTAAGATCCGAGAAATTCTGGGGTTTCTTGGTGACCCAGCATGGGATTGAGGCCAATCCCGACAAGGTCCAGGCCATCCTAGACATGCGGCTGCCCACCTGCTCCAAGGACGTTCAACGCCTTACAGGGCGCATTGCTGCACTCAACAGATTCATGTCCCGTGCAGCCGAACGATGCCTACCCTTCTTCAAACTGTTGAGAGGCCTAAAATGGCATCTGCTACGTTCGCATGGGACGAGGAATGCCAAAGGGCGTTCACTGAGCTTAAGGAGTTCCTGGCTTCGCCACCGGTGCTGTCCAAGCCTGTCCCAGGTGAAGCCTTGCATCTCTATCTCTCGACAACTCCATCCACTGTCACCTCGGTCCTGGTCAGAAATGACTCAAGAGTCGAGAGACCGGTCTACTACACCAGCAAGGTTCTCAACGAGGCTGAAAGAAGGTACCCCGCAATCGAGAAACTCATGCTAGCGTTGGTTACCTCGGCCAAGCGCCTTCGACCCTACTTCCAAGGGCACTCCATCATCGTGCTGACCGGCGAACCACTGAAGAGGATCCTCGCTCACCCTGAAGCCTCGGGATGCCTCGTCAAGTGGGCCATCTTGCTCGGGGCCTATGATATATCGTACCAGCCTCATTTGGCTATCAAAGGATAGGCACTCGCTGACTTCATCGTCGAGAGCACCATCCTGACCGAAGAAAAAGCTCCACCTGCACCCGGGCCAACCTAGAAATTATTCGTCGATGGATCCTCCAACTCGGTCGGGAGCGGTGCCGGTATCCTCCTGAAGTCCCCCGAAGGAGTAGAGCTGCAATACGCCTTGAAGTTCAACTTCTAGGCATCCAACAACACCTTCGAGTACGAAGCCCTTATCTCGGGAGCATGCATGGCCCGACGATTGGGGGCCGAGCGAGTCAGAATTCACACTGACTCCCAACTGGTTGCTAGCCAGGTCAACGATTGTTACGAAGCTCGGAAGAACTGATGGTCAAATACCTCCAGCTGGTCAAGACCGTGGCACAACAGTTTAAGAGTTTTGAGGTAGTTCGAATAGCTCGGGAGGAAAACTCCTGGGCTGACGCCCTCTCTCGGCTGGCCTCCTCTCTTAACCCAGAGGGTACTCGATCGGTCCTTCTCGAAGAGCTAGAGCGACCGAGCATTGACTCGGAACTCCTGACTGTTGACTCGGCCTCCCCAAGCGACTGACGTACCCCCTATCTATCGTGGCTCCAAGACTCCCAGGAGCCTCCCAACCCTCGGGAAGCCCGGAGATTGAAGTACCAAGCTCAGCGATTCGTCATCCTGGATGGCACTTTGTACCGCAGATCCTTCTTCGGTCCTCTCCTGAAGTGCATCAATACTGACGAAGCCAGCCAAGCAATTCAAGAGGTTCATGAAGGCCTATGCGGAGTGCATCAAGGAGGAAGGTCGCTCGCCAGGATCTTGCTTCGGTTGGGTTACTGGTGGCCCACTCTGTAGCGTGATTGCTCGACCTACGTGCAACAGTGTGACCGATGCCAGCGATTCGACCACTTGGTTCATCAGCCGGCAACGGAGCTCGTCACCCTAGCCGAGCCTTATCCTTTCGCTCAGTGGGGTATCGACATCCTTGGACTGTTCCTTACGGCTCAGGCCCAGAAGAAGTTCGTCATCGTCGCCATTGACTACTTCACCAAGTGGATCGAGGCCGAAGCCACAGCTAGGATCACCGAGACAGTCGTCTGGAATTTTGTCTGGAAATCGATCATCTATCGCTACATCATCCCCCAAGTGATACTGAGCAATAATGGTCGGCAATTTGATTCTCGTTATTTTTGAGACAGATGTGCCGACCTAAACATTCGCAATCACTTCACTTCGGTCGCCCACCCTCAGGCTAACGGGCTGGTAGAAAATGCCAATAAGACTATCTTAAAAGGTATCAAGACTAGACTCACCAAGGCCAAGGGCAGCTGGCTCGAGGAATTGTCGAGCGTACTTTGGTCTCACAGAACGACTCCCAGAACGGCAACCGGTGAAAGTCCCTTTCAACTGGTGTACGGCATCGAGGCCGTGATCCCGTTGGAGATCGCCAATCCCTCCCTCCGAGTCATCTACTTCTCGCCCGAGGTAAATGACCAGAAACTACTCGAAAACCTCGACCTAGCGGATGAACTCCGAGAGATGGCCAGCATCCGAGCAACGGAATATCAACGCCGCCTCATTCGATACTACAACGCCAAAGTCTGAGACAGACACTTCCAGTCGGGAGACTTCGTTCTCAGAAAAGCCGAAGCCTCTCGACCACTTGAGGCGGCGGGCAAGCTATCCCCTAATTGGGAAGGCCCCTACCGAGTGGTCGAGATGCTCGGGAAAGGAGCATACCGTCTATCTACTATGGAAGGAGAAGCCATCCCTTGGACATGGAACGCGACTACACTATGCAAGTTCTAGTTCTGAACACTTCGGTCATGTAAGCAACATGAAGTCAAGCAAGAATTTCCTTCCCCTTTTATTCAAAAATTGTTTGTATATCAGAAAGGCCGAAGACAATACAATACATGTAAAAAAAGCAAAAGTCCATCTGGCGCCGCCATACAAACCCATCGCTCGGCTGGCTCGGTTAACCTTCCTGCGTCCAGCCACTGACTCTGTCTCGTGCAAAAACTGGCTCGGATAAAGGATAGTCGACCCCGTCGGCTCGGGTAACTCGGGACAAAGGTGACAGAAGGATCAGGAAGAGGAAGGCTACCTTCCAAGTTGCATAAGGAAGATGAAGGGGAATATAAAGCCAACTAAGCGCAGGGAGCACCGAGAGGCACCCCCCAAAGAGTGAAAGGGGGGGGGAAGAAAAAGAAACCAGCAGAGCTGGATGAAGAGGCAGGGGAAGGCCCGGAAAGGAGGGAGCTTAATTGGCTTCCTCCTTCCCTCGGGATGGAGTCGGCGGGGCAGGGACAGGAGTTCGACATGTCCCAGCATGTTGAACCTTCTACCCGAGTAACCTCCCCGCAAGCGCCAGCCGGAATTGATAAAAGAAGGCGACGTGCTTTCGCACGTCGAACCCCTTTCTAACCTGCCCGTCGGCCGTTGAACCCCCTTCAGACCCGAAGCAGCAAGTTACTCTCTGCCCTCCATCGTTGGTAGCTTCATCTTCCAGAGCATCTTCCATGCTGACGGCACAACACTTCGTGAAGAAGGAGGGAGGAAAGATTGTCAGGGAAAACCCTAAGCGATGGAGAGGAAGAGACGCCCTTCAAACCTTTTATAGGCGAAGGGAGGCTACTTGCCTTAAATGATTCTCCCCTCGAAATCACGCTAAAGGGACCTCTCCCTACGAATGGTCACCTCAAAACTCCTCGGTTCCATCCCAGCGGGACACACAAAGCGGCCGAACATTTAAGGCATGAGAAAATAGAAAGACAACCTGTCAGACGCCCGCCCAATCATCATACGATTTCCTTGCAGAAAGTATCGGAACTTTCCAACTACTGCAGATACGTTGGTCAAACCACGGCAATGGCAGTACAAAAAAGTTAAGTCTTCATCATAACACTACTGCCTTACATTTTTTGACCTTCCTTTACACAAAAAGAGAAGTTTTTTCTTCAAAAAAGGAAAAACATACAAGGAGAGAAAGCAAAATAGATACATTAGGCCTCTGGCCCACCCTGAGGCTTGAAAGTGGAAGGCTCGGACGGTCTGCCCCCGGCACCCTCGGTGACGGTCGACCCTGGCACTGACCCCACCGGCGTGGGAACTGCCTCGGTTGCCCGCCCTCCCGAGGCATCCAGAGTTGGCAACCCCTCGGACGAAGACTCCCCCTGGTCTCCTTCCTCCGACGTCGAACTAGAGGAACCGGAGGACGACAAATCCGAGTCATAGCATTGCCCAGACGGGAAATTGATTGTCTCGGACACCTGTTCCTCCGCGTAAGAGATGGCTCGGTCGTAGCCTTTCTTGATTCCATTGCGGATGCCCCGGTGAAGTGCTGACTCATAGTAGGGAAGGGCAGCCTTCTTAAGGTTGACCCGGTAGACCTCCAAGTGTTTGTATTGCTCGAGTGCCTCCGCCCCGGCCGATTCCACCCTACCTGCGAGTTCGGCCTTCTCCCGCTCCGCCTCGGCCAACCTCTGCTCTTCCGCGATCGTCTGCTTCTCCGCCTCGGCTCGATCAACCTCGGCCTCCCGTCGAAGGCACGCGGCTTTCTCCGCTTGGTCCACCAGCTCGGCGCGCTCAGCCTCCCACCGGCCATCTAGCTTGACGCACGCCACACGCTCCTCCTCCAGCAGCCGACTCTTCCTCTCGAGTGACTCGCAGGCTCGAGTCAGTTGCTCGGTCAGTGTCCGGGTCTCCGCCTGGCTCGCCCGCGCCAGTTCCCTGACCAAGGAGAGCTCCCGCCAAATCCCGTCACGCTCCTTGGTGAGCTGAGCTATCTTCCCGTCGGACGCGCCAAGGGTCCAGGCAAGGTTCGCCCGTTCTGACTCCGACCGAGCGTAAGCTTCAGCCAGAGAAGCCCCCATCTGGGCCAAGACCAAGCCGCCCTCCACAACTAGCTCTAGGGCCGCGGGCGGGGAGCATTGCCTGTCTCCTCCCCTCACCACCCGCGCAGCTATGCTGCAACATGCCTGATATACAGGGCCCTGGATGCCCAGCCTCTCTAGAGCCGCCGGAATAGGGACCTCCCCGCCGAGCGACATCCCCTCGGGCGCCCCGCCGGTCGGCCCGGATCGAGCCACTGTTTCATCTATCCCTCTTGCCCCGGTCGGTTGGGGCTGCGTCGCCTCTCCTTGAGACCCCCCAGCCTCGACCGGCTCGGCCCCGACGTCCACACTCGGAGTGTCGCCCGCCTCGATCGACGCTCCAGTCTCGGACGTGGCCCCAGAGTCGCCCACTTCATCCACGGTCTCCTAGGCTCCTGCTGAGGGGAGAGCCGGGCCAACGTCACCGCCAACAACAGGAACGGTCCTGGCCTTCTCGGCCCCCTCTTGCTCGGTGGATAGGAGAGCCAGCCCAATAGGGTCGTCCCTATTATGCTCGGTAGAGGGGTGAGCCGAGCCAGAGTCACCGTCATCTACGGGGACGCCCCCGGCCTTCTTGGCCCCCTTCTTCATCCTCACGGCATCCCGGATCATCCCCTCCACGGGATCCTTGCGCTTGGACCCTCGCGGCCTGGAAGACCCTTCCCGGGCCACCCCCTTGCCCTTAACTCGGGCTCGGAAGCGACCTTCAGGAACTCGCGACTCATTTGAAGCCGAGTCATCGCCTAGATCGATCACCTCCCGCTCGGTCGTAGGCTCCTCCTCCTCAGCCGGCCGCCTGGCGTCTACGCAGAAGAAGATATGGTCAGGAAAAGAAAATGGTTTCATCATCCGACGAAGAAGCTGATTCTTGGTGCCCGTACCTATCGGCCGTAGCCGCTGGAGAAGGCACCGCTCGATGTTCTCCGGAGTCACCAGCTCCTCCGTGGACTGGTGATGCTGCATCAGAATGGCCGCATTCTTCTCCACGTCCGGAGGGAACTCGTCCTGCCCCGAAGGAATGTTCGAGTGAAAATTGGGGATTACGGGGCACCTCCAAGACTCCTCCACCGAAAAAATCCCCACCCAGAAGAACTGAGTCTTCCATCCTGTAGTGCCCCAGAATTTATATAAATAATTTTTGTATTATGAATGGAATTTTCTAAAATTTATAAGGGCTAAATAGATTAATAAATGGATTATTGAACTAATAAATTGGTTATAAGGCCCAATGGTGTTAAATAATTAGCCTAGCCTATTTAATTAAGACCCAAAAGGTTTAAAGACCAAGCCCATCAAGTTTGGCCCATATTGTAGAAGGTTATTTAGCCTATCCATGAATTTTAAAGATAAATACTCTTTTATATAGATAATTAGAAGGATAAACGAATAAAAGAGTTTTATTAAATTGAAACTCTACACACGTTTAGTGTAACGATCTATCGGGCGACCGCTACAGCATGTAACGCACTAGACCTAATGCGTTACACCTCTGTCAGTTCTGTGAATGGAAGAACTTACAAAAAGATTGGATCTTTGGGATCCTATCTACCAGAGACCTAATTAGGAGAACATGTAAGGATACTAGGGACTCTTAGGGAGCAGGTTCTGGCAAATTAAGGACTCTAGAATCGATCTAATCTTCAAACCCTAGCCAAAACCCTTTAAATAGGACCTAGTTCTGACCTGAGCGACCCTTACTTTTGGCTCGCAAAGAATCAAGGTAAAGAGACAGAATTTCGGGTAAGTTTTTTGGAACTTTTTATTTATAGTACATTAGACTAATAGCTCTCCAAATTTCGTGCTAGGAGATCAACCAACCAAGGAGATTGAAGCTTCCAGAGTTGCTGATTTGACCTTAGCAACCCAGGAATCTGAACGCAAGTCCCTTGAAGATCAAGAGATTAGGACGTCTAAACGAGGTAATTAGAGTTCAATCCTTTAGAACTTTCTGTTCCCAATAGTATCATCTTCTTACCCTCAAAATTCCACATCCTTAGGTCAAGAGGTCGAGGAGTTAGAGCAGCGTGGAGTGGCTGGAAACTCACTGGAAAAGGAAAACTAGGGCACATCTTTTAGACTCAAATTAGAAGTTTAAAGCACAGTTAAGAGGTAGGTCATCTCATAATTGGCAAAAACATCTCGTTAGGATAAAAGCCCTCTGATTGTGTTTGATTTCTTGCACTATAAATCATGGATGTTATGTTCTTAGCCCTGATTAAGTTAAAAAGGAACTTTCTTGTCAAATTCACAGAAAACCCATGCATACTATTAGCTTAGCCTTCATTCTGTCATGTGGAAGTTTATATATGATTTCCAGACATGATGTAAGTTGAAACCTTAGATCTTTTTATCAATTACTGTCAGCAGAAACTCTGACGGATTAGGGTAGGACCGTCACAACATAGTAACGGCCTTACGATAAGCCGTCACACCCTCTATTATATTTTAATTGTTCTGTTGTCTCTGGCACACCATAACAGGAGCGTTACACTATTGTAACGGCCCCTCGATAAACCGTCACAAGTACTGTGACACGCTCTTATTAGACCGTCAGACCCATGTGTTCTGTCAGCCCGAGGTAGAATGGTAACCAGTTAAGTTTACTTATAAATAAGCTTAGATAGCTAAGTTTGGACATGTTATCATGACTTAAGTTTAGTTACTGATTCATAATAGAAATTGTCTGATTAAGGTATCTTAAGTTATTTTAAGTTATGTTAATTTCATGTGCCAAAATTCTATAGTTTGTATTCTAAATCATGATTTTTAAAGATGTATGGACGGAGTTTTATCTTGGTTTCACGTTGCTACACATTGTCTCTCTATCAATAGAGTCATTTTCTTTAAGTACATAACACATATTCCGATATGTTGTCCATTGGTTCACACTTTGCACTATAGGAACATTATCTTGAACGTGAGGACCTCTCTATTGGATATTCCTTCCAATGGACTAGGAAATCTTGTTTCAAGGCCTCCGTAATTCTCTGCGAGCCTGGGATTCCCACTAGGACGCCGAGTTGGTTGTATCATTAAAGCCCCTTTATTAGATTGCACTATCGATATTTTTCAATTCTAGCAATGTAACGGATCTATATTGGACCATCAGGCCCATATAACGGCCCAATATATGACCGTCACGTTTAACTGGATCCAATTCTTGGTTCTGGATTCAGCCCATTGTAACGGATCAAGGCTCGACCGTCACGTGAACTAACGGCCCAGTACAAGACCGTCATAATGCTTGAGCTAGTTAACCTGAGGTTTGACCCAAGGGTTGATATTCTAAGTTCCTAGATGGCTTGATAATGGTCTAGGACTTATCATATCGATCAAGAAACTTAATATAATGAATGGAAGTTAAAGAAATGTACCATTATGCTGCCGATTTATTTCCATAAGCATAACATTATCTTAATTCTTTCTTGATCTCTCATTATTCTAAATTGAAGCGTTCATTCATTGATTATTATTATCATGAGCTTATTGAACTTATTACATTCTTAGCCATACTTTATTGTTACATGCGTAAAAATAGCTTGATTTATACTTGAAGATGCGATCTAGTACTGATTGTGTTCAAGGGCTCTATACTAGTCCCCTTGGCTTATTGCCGGAAACATACTATTATAAATCATTAGGTATGATGCTACTGGCGTCGCATTGCATTGGGAGTACTTTCTCTATAAATAAGTGAAAATCCACGATACAGCATGATTGATACTTGTACATGACTTTCTTGTTTGTTACATGATATTCCACATAAATTCACCAAATACTTGCTCATAAGCAAAACATGTTTTGATGATGATTACGTGGTCTTGCTAGTACATTCTCGATATATTCTTTTTCATGAAAGGCCATATCATGTTCTTGTGACATTCTTGCTAGTTCATACTTGCTCTCATCCTATCTTAAACGATCATCTTGTTACTTTGGTTATTCGCATGATTGATCGCATTCGCATGATTTTACCTAACTTTCTTAGAGCAAAAATGTTAAATACTTTAATAGTGCCAATCATGTTGATGCGAAGATACCTACTGGGCAAGTGTGCTCATTACCTATTTCCAATCTTTTTCAGGAGATGGAAGTGATACGAATTCGGATTCGAGTTATACAAGTAGCGGGTCCAAGAGCGAATGAAAGTCATATCAAATTGAGGCTGAAGACTTAGGGAGTCTATATTGTTTAGATTGAGTCTATGTAATTTTTCCTATTTCTTGAGTCTGGTGGAGTGGAAAAAGGATGAAAAGGTTATTGTACTTGAATACTTGATTATTAATAAAATAAAGTTAGAATTTGAGTAATTATTGTGCGATTGCATTCTTATGTGTGATTGTCTTGCGCTCTGATCGTTCTTGCTTGCAAGAGGCTTACCATGCCAGCTATTCGCGTTCCTCGAGCGAGTCTTCCACTATAATAAAGGGTCGAGGCATGACACATCCCTTATGGGAAGAGTCCTTCGCGGCTAAGGAGACACAGCTCCTATTTTACCTCGCCTGGATGAAATAAAAACCCTTCTCGGCCGAAGGATGCGCCTTCAACTTAAAAAAATAATGGAAGAGGTCCAGAGAAGGATGAACCCCACATTGGCGGCAGAGGATGCGGAAGCCAGAGAGAAGAAGATAAGAGTTGGCCACCAACTGAATGGGAGTCAACTTGAAGAAATCGAGAAGCTTAAGAACAAAAGACTCGAAGGGAAGGCGGAACCCACCCTTCCACGATAGAAGAAAGGAGCAGATATGACCTGTACAAGAACTCAGGCTCGTCTCATTTGGGGCAGCCACGGTGAAGTAATACTGATAGGGCAGGCGAAACTGGTGCTCCAGTCATTTCACATCCGCCTCTCCCAGTTCGCTGCAGTTCGGAACCGACGAGATCACCATCGCCCTCGTCTCCAGCTCGTCCTCCAACTCCTCAACTTCCAGACACTGGTCCGCCATGGAATCAGAAGAGGAACTTGAAGAGAAAGGCTCCCGAGACTCCGAAGACTTTGGAGGAAGAGGAAGCTGTCGAACCGCCTCAGCGGTTATCTCTGCCAACTCTATGAACGCCGCCGCAAGTCTCTGCTCTTCCGTCGTGTCCTCACGGCGCATCAAAGAGCCCCAAAAGCAAGCACGAAGTGAGGCTAAACCCTAAAACGGAGGGAGTATGGAACGGCAACAAGCGCACAACGCCTATATTCCCACGCGGAAGGCGGCGCGACATTCTGACCTCCGAGAAAAGGGGGGCCCTTCATTTCAAATCCGCCAGGATTATCATCATTACGGGCCCAGGTGACCACGACACGTGGCTTCTTAACACCGCCAGATCTCCACCCACCCGAGCCACACTAGTCCAAAACCCTTACGGCTACTCTTCCGAGCCTGTCAAGGATCGGGAGTAGGAGGGGGACAAGTGGAGAGGGGGATTTCAGTAGCCCATCTAAGAGCAGGCCGAACTAGGTCCAGCAAGACCAAACGAGGCCCATCTCATCTAAGTGACCACCCCGTAGGGCCCACTTAGCATAAAAGCCCAATAAGATCACTCGGGATCAAGCACTTCCTCGGCGGCCATTAGGCTCGGAAGGCCCGAGCGTCGGTCCGGTCGGAGGAAGACCCACGCCCGACCTATCCTCTCGCCGGGATAAGGGCTACCGCCCTGCGCCCACTCCGACCGAGCCTCATCCGAGCTATGCCTATCACCCGGACAGGGTTGGCACTCTTGATGCTTGGATCAACCGATGATTGCTTATCCACGTTGCCTTTGAGAGCCCTTTATGAGCAGGAGTTCACAAGGCTATAAAGATCCCACGAAGAGGACGTAAAGAGCCCACGTCGAGGACATAACTCTTGCCTGAAACTCCACAGCTTACGAGACTCATGAGGCCGGTGCACTGTTTAACCTGGGACTCCCTCCAACGAAAGGTAAGGCCAACACATGCCTAAAACTCCCTGAGCAGGAACCACTTCACCACCTTGGTGGAGAGGGATCTTGCGCATCCCCTTCCTCCTCCCTTCATAGCTTCCACCATCGCTCTACTGACTTAGGCATCGGAGGGTTTACCCCAGAGAACCACCCCCTGGGCCCCCTGATCTGTTTCCTTCCTTGCAGTTCACTGTTCGGTGATCATCTCCTCCAGCTCAGGACTCGCGCGAGATCACGCCTCTTCAGACCAGAAGGGCTACTACAACACTATCAGCCACAATGAAACTCACGCACACCGCCCATACGTGTTTAACCTTCAGCCACACACGCATCTTTACATAACAAGTGGACTAGCTGGGGTCCATGTTCATCAACAGGATGTCCGAGCCCCCAACCACGTGTGCATACACTAGACGGACTCCTCAACATCTAGGCCCTAATGACTAGTTTTTCTCCCAGCCTGGACTAAGGCTCCATAGTAGGCAGAGTCCTCAACACACTAGCTCCGGGACCGTAGGTGGAGTCCTCAAAGCACTACGTATATAGGGGCCCACGGTGACCTGCTCGAAATCATCTCAAGGGAATAACATAGAAAGCCCTCACCCTAGGCAGACTCCTGAATGCGCTAGGATCTCCACAAGGGGCAAGCCTCACAAGGTGAAACCCCATCGGAACCATAATATCTCACGAGGAAAACCCTTACCCTAGTCTGACTCCTCAACGCGCTAGGACCTCAGGAGGGCGTGCCTCATAGGCTCAGCCAACACCAAACTGAGTTGCCAACTCATTCACTTACTCACACCCATGGCCTGCTCAACACACATCGGCCTATCTCACCCACACGGGGAAACCTCTTACTCAAATAGTCCCAAAAATAGAACCCCGAGTCACCGCACCCCGGCGACCTCAATTTCAGATGTCGTCGGCTTGGGACGGCCCATTACTATGTATATTTTAACCCCAAAATCATTAATTATCAAACGCAGGGTGAACGACACGTCATATAGCTCAAAAGGGCAGCACGGATAGCAAACCGGTCGACCGTCCAAAAGAGTCGGTCGACCAACACCCAGGGTTTGTCGACCAACTTGCACTGGTCGGTTGACTGACCAGGCACATTGGTCGACCGGTGTAGGTACCCTACTTCCTACACCGTTGTTGGTGTGGACTGGTCGACTGATCTAACTGATCAGTCGATGGATTCCAGTTGGGAACTAATGGAACCCCACTGTTGGGTGCCCGTCCAAGCCCCACTCGACCTCGGTGGAGGGAAAAAACATCAGGGACCTTTCCCTAGGTCTCAAACCACCCATTGCATAAATTTAAAGAAGGAAACACCATCCCATCCGGCAGAAATTGCCACTTGTCTCGAAACATGCTCTTTCCCCTAACATAAAAAAAAATCGCTTTTCCTCACCCAAATCGGCTTAAAATCGCGAGAGAATCATGCAAGGAGGGTAGGAATCCATCCCCTACCTCTTACGAAGAAACCACGAAGAATGGATGCCGATCCATGCTCAAAATGCCACAATTCCTGTGACCAGTTCATGAAACCTGCAAAACACCTCACTGCTCTCCACCACCCAACGCTAGCTCTCTTCCGCGCTGATCATCACCCACATCGCACATCTACCTCACCTTCATGCCACCGTCGGCCGCCAGAAACGGAGAACGTGGGAGAGAAAGGGAGAACGAGAGAGAGAGTGAGGGGTGTAACGAGAAAGGGAGAAAAGAAAAGGGGGAGGGGGGTTTATTTAAATGGTTTAATTTGGGATTTGGAAATTTTTAAAATCAGAAAAAATATCAGAAATTAACCTTACGATCCTCGAAAAATGCATAACTCGCTCGTCACTCTATGACACCTAGAAATAATTTATTATGTTTTATTTAGGGATCTGTGGACGCGGGATTTTTATCTTATCTTTATTTATTTATTTTTTTATTATTTATTTATTTATTTATTGGTTCATTGGCGTGCCAGTCACCGAAGTGACAATTTTATTGTGCGCTCGATCTGACATGGTCAGTCGATTGTGAGTGATCGTGTCTGGACCAGAAGTCCGTCATACCATGAACGTTATGACGTTAATTACGTCCTTCTAAGGAAGGACAACCCTTGATTAAACGCGAAAAGTAGGAGGATGACAGCGGTAAAGCCACATGCTCAAGAGAGACGGAAGTCGTTCATTTGCAAACGTTAAATGGATTAGACGGAGCCGGGGTTGGTTATTTTCGGGATAAAACCGACGGCAAATTCCCACCATCTTGGACCATGCCAAGTGGGGAATAGGGAACCACCCATGCAGTGGCAGGGTGGGATCCGTAAGAGATCGGGCATAACTGACCCAGAATCCGAGTAAGCACCGGCATGACATGACGCGCCCTGTGCGTACGCGATGTTGCATCTATATCCTCCCCTTCAAAGGACCGTCGGAGAGCATGTAGGGACATGGCTCCGTGGGCCAACGGGGTTGAGAGGTAGGACATTACAGCTACCTGGCAAGGTACGTGTAAATTTTGGCAGCATGTCCCCTCGACTTGGATTATGCCAAGGGAGGATAGGTTATCATCCACGGAGTGCCGGGATGACAACCGAACGGGGATGGACGTCGGGCCCCGGGACATTGCTTATATTTATTCCATCGTTTAATATCCCCTTGAAATCCCTCGGAACTCATGTAATGACATGGCCCTTTGGGTTCATAAGGGTGAAATCCAGATCGGGAATGAATACTGTAGGGGAGGACTTCCCCATTACTGTATCTTCTCAGGTCATTCACGACGGTCTCTGGACATCCCCGGGACATATGTGTACAGAGATCAGAAGGCTGAGACATGGCAGTGGGGAGAAAGTCCCCTGACTGGACTTCATTGGGCCAAGAAGAGGGGTCTCGGCGTGGCTTACTGGTTGGCCGAGGGGGGTTCTCGGCGTGGTCTTTTGGTTGGCCAAAGAGGGACTCTCGGCGTGGCCTTTTGGTTGGCCAAGGGGGGGGGGCTCTCGGCATGGCCCTTTTGGTTGGCCAAGGGGGCTCTCGGCATGGCCTTTTGGTGGATGGAAGAGGATCTCGGCGTGGGGCCTTTGGCTGGAAGAAGCTCTCGGCATGGGGCCTTTGGCTGAAAGGAGATCTCGGCATGGCCTTTGGCTAGAAGGAGCTCTCGGCACGGGGCTTCCCGGCGCGCTCATGGCCGCGCCGGGAGCCTAGCGCCGGGAGGCTGTGGGCTATAGGGTTTTGCACAAAATAAGGGCTTATCGTTTAGCTGAAAGGAGGGGAAGGCCTCTCGGCCTTACGGTTCTCGGCGGGGAAACTCGCACGCCGAGAAGGTGGAATGCAGACGGATTTCAGGGTTTCAGGGCTCAATAACGATGCTCTGTTTCTGGGATTTCTGGGTTTTATGGCTCAGATTGAGACCGAATCAGGGGTGTATGAGGGGGTTTCATGAATGCCTCTGCTAGAAGGATGCCAAGGGGGCTGAGAGGCCGGATCATCAGGAGGAGGAGAGACCATCGTCGGGGCCTGAGTAGCTTTTATCTGTATACTGCCAGACGTCTGGGGGGGGTCAAGAGATGGCTGTCTCTGATTCCCCAGACTAGCATAGTATCATCTGGGAAGCAAATCGGCGATGAAAGAACCCCTTGATGCTGGGACCTCAGACCCTAGTCATTCAACGATTGGAATGAGGATCCAGGGTCGCATTCGTCTACGGGTTCAAATGCATCCTTTATAGCCGGCAATCCGGGGAACCAAGAGATTGATGTCTCTGGTTCCCGGACAGCGCAAGAGGCTTGAGGAACAGACTCAAACACATACGGAGGGCATGCTATTGAAGCGGGAAGAGAGAAGAGAATAGAACCCAGCAACCCATTGAACAAGGGTGGGGGTTCTACCTTCATCCCTGTTCGAAGAACAAACTCGACTCCGAAGCCTGAGTCATTTCGCCCATGGGGCATTCATACAAACAGTATGCATACATATGGAGACAAAGGAAGATCGTATTGCCTAAAATCCATCACGGCAACTGCATTTATTTCATCTCACCATCACTTACATCGACTACAGAACTGAAGCCAAGAAACATACAGGGGAGGAAAAGGGAGAGAATCGTATGAATAATCTAAACATCAAGACTTCGACTATCCCATACGGAGAATCAGTAATAAGAAAAAAGAAAGAAACATCGAACATGGGGGGGGGGGAGGGTGGAGCATTGACTCCTCTCCCTCCCCCTATCAGCCCACCTGGAGCCTCTCTTCCTTCTTTTCTTCTGCTTCTTCTTTCGACGGAGAGTCTCTCCCTCTCTTTTCCTATCTCTTTCTCTTTCTGGCTATCTGTTCGCTCTTTTTTTCTTCGTCTCTTTCTTCTTTTCTTTTCTGTCTATCTTTTTCTTGCTATCTCCCTTTTCTCTCTTCGAAGGGAGGGGGTTTTATAACCCTTTTCCCTTTTTCTTCTCGGCAGGCACCCTCACGGCGCGCTTGAGATAAGCTTCCCGGCGCGCTCGAATCCGGCCTCTCGGCGCCAACTTTGGGCTTCGACACAGGCTTTCGGCGCCACCTTCATACAGGCCCACTTGGGGTTTTTTAAGTGTATCATCACCCGAAAGGGCCTTTCATTTATGACATGTCTCGTATCGAAATCGTGATTACGATTTTCATCAGTCCGCAGACAGGGTTTTATCAGTCCGTAGACAGGGATTTCATCAGTCCGTAGACAGGGGTTCTATCAGTCCGTAGACAGGGGTTTCATCAGGATTGTCATCTGAACGGTGACAAAACCGGGTATCATCTTATCAATATCGTCACTCGAATGGTGACGAGCTCGGACATCAGCTTTAGTCTGGGAAGACCTCAGCCGGGTGCATAATCTGTGGAGACGATTCTTCTTCTGCTCTATCTTTTCGGGAGCCTTTACCATCTTCATCTGCCGGTGCCGGCTTCATCTTTATCTCATATTACTTCTGTCAGTAAGCCGACATCTGACTTACCCTGACATATCATCCGTGACTTCTTGGACGAAGCAGTAGTACAGCTCTTCTTAAAGGGCTGGAAGGTCTCATTAGTCGAGTGACTGCTGCTTTATCAGTGCTGCCGTCTGAGTGACATTGGCACCGGGCATCAGCTTTGGCTGACAAGGGCTTTAGCCGGGTGAAAGGTTGATAAGCTTCATCATTAGTCTTTCACTGTTGGTCAGACCCTCTTTTCAATTATGCTTCCACCCTTATTCATTTTCCAGGTGTCAACAAATGCCCCCCACCTGTGGGCGGCGTAAGCGCAGAATAAGCGGCACGGGGCCTGCAGGTGTCTTTCATCATTTGAGGATATCTTCCTCCATTTATCTTCAATTCGGTTTTCGGACCTGATTATCTCGTAGCAACACTATGCTGCATATGGATATTTCATTTTCATACTTTCCCATTTTCATATTTTCTGCCTTTATTTTCAGCCTTTAAAGCTTCTCGGCACGGGGCCATGGGCTTCTCGGCGTGACCTTCTCGGCGCGAGGCCTTCTCGGCCTGCAAGACCTCCCGGCGCGAAGCTTCTCGGCGCGGGGGGTCTCTCGGCGCGGCCTGGTTGGCTGGGCTCTCGGCCTGGGGGTCTTCTCGGCGCGCCCTGGCCGCAGGGGGCCTCGGCCTGGGGTTCTCGGCCTGGGGGTCTTCTCGGCGCGCCCTGGCCGCAGGGGCCTCGGCCTGGGGTTCTCGGCGTGCCTTTTGGCCGTCGGGAGCCCTCGGCCTGGAGGTTCTCGGCGCGCATTCGGCCGCGCCGAGAACCCATCTCTCCGGGCCCTACTTAAGGCGCCGATGGCTTGTTTTCCCTCATTCTTCATCCTTTTTTTCTCTTTCTTCAGCTTTTCTCTCCATTTCTTCTCTTCGGCGCGAGCCGTCTTCATCCTCTCGGCGGTGGCCGCGAGTTCTTCCGTCCCGGGTATGACGTCTTTTGGGGATTTAATCCCTTTGCTTCTGAGATCACCCCCTCTTGGTTGGTGACTCCCTATTCTTTTTGGGCAGACCCCGAATAAGGGGAGATGCTGCCGAAATTTTTATAGAATCTCATGTTGCAATCCCTATAAGACTAACTTTTAATCCATATTTCTTCTTTTGTTTGCAGATATAGCAATGGCTTCTGGCTCTGCTGCTGCATCTTCCGGAGCTGTTGGAGCTAGTTCATCGGCCCAGCCAGACATATCTCGGGCCACAGTAAATTGGTTGAACGTGCACAGCTTGGATTTCGGATATGATAGAATAGCTTCAGTTGACGAATCATCTGATTCTGAAACTGACACAGTGTCGACGGCCCGGGTATACTCCACGGTGACCGAGACATGCTTCAGGCGGGATAATAACTACCGGCCAGACTTCCCGAAGGATCGCCACTTGATGCCGTTCATCCGGACTTTCACAGTGGGTGGCTTGCGAGATTATCGGATAGCTCGCGTAGTTGAAGCTGCCATCCTTGCCGAGCGAGATAGTCTGAAGGACTCAGTGTATCGCAGCAAGGCCATCTATCTTCCTGGGGAAAAGCGCGACTGGGATGCCGTCCTTGGCATATCGGAGCTGGAACCAGAGAAGAAGATGCTAGTCCGGGCCCCGAATTCACACCAGCCCGGTGGGATAATGCTGGCGGCCGAGTTCATAGGGAGAAGCCCGGCTATGGCATGTTTTTGGCACCATTAAAGTGGGGATATCGCGAAGAACCCTTCGTGCTGAATTGTTCGGCCGTTCAGTTTAAGTACCTTCTGGCCGCCGGCTGGTTTGGAGACACCAAAATCACTGACGCTCATCTATTCCGAGTGGGGGCAGTGGAGTTTACAGAATTTGTTCTGCTAGAGTATGCCCCCCTGCTAATCAGAGCAGGGGTGTACCACAGTGTCTTCGCTTCCAGATTCCGGTATCCCATATCCCGGGGGCTGTGCTGTGGGATGTTTGAAGTGTTCTGCCCTTTGTTCAACACTTTCTATACAGCAGAGGGGGAGACATCCCTGGATCTCTGGAGTTTGTCACAGCTCTCCGGCCTGCCCATTGATGGCGAGCCGTATGAGGAGGTTTGCTTGTCGGATTCCGAGAAGGATAGCTATGATGGCGAGGGGAAGTACTCCCTCGGCTTCTCATATCGATACCTGATGAAGGTATACCGCTCCATCTGTCTGGCGTACAGCAGGGGGTCCTCTAAAGGCTATCAACCCAGAGAGAGAGGTAGCAAAATGAGGGTCCGGATAGGGCAGTGGGTCCAGTATTTCTTTGACGGTCCCCTGAAGTATGCAGACTTTCCTTCTATGGGTCCGGCTGCTAGTAAGCAGGTAAGGGCTCCCCGTTATAAGTCGGCGCTACCTTCTTCATTGCGCCGTGCAGGCAGCGGCGGTCCCAACCCAGCAGGCGTAGACCCCATCACACATTGTGCAGCTTATTTTACATTTTGGCTGTGCACTTTTGCTCTCCCACAAGGGGACGAGACAGTCATTCGGCCAGAGGCCATATATCCAGCTTGTCAGATGGCGTGGGGGATGAAGCTGTCGCTCTGCCCAGTGGCCCTGTGTTTGATATATAAATCTTTGGGGGACCTGTACAAGCATCGGACTCCCCGTTCTTTGAGGACCGTGGGTCCTTTTCATTTCTTCAACGCCTGGGTCTGCAGTATATTCCCCGAATTAGCTCCGAGAACCTTGCAGGCGGATACAGTGTCACCCAGGATGATTGAATTTGCCAGTGCTGAGCCTGGTCCCTTTTATGATCAGCTATTTAAAATCAGGGGCCGACTGATAAAGGTACCAGTGGACGCTCCTGGTAGCATACATTTCTGGAGCTTGGCAGCAGGTTCAGCTCCTTTGATTGATCCTCAGAGAGAATGCAAGCTGGAGGAGATAGAAACATATATCCACCCCATCTCCGGGGTCAACACTGCTCGGCCGATCCTGGAACCGGAGCTGGTGAGATGGGCCATGGCAATTCGGCCCAGTGTTTTGGTTTATAGGAAGGGTGGCCTGCTTCTGTTGGAGCCATATTATCCGTTCCGCTTTGGGCGAAACTTCGGCTACGACCAGCATATTCCTACTTCGGTTGCCCAGTTTCCCCTAGACAGCCGGGCCAAGCACGGGTCCCTCATTGTTGGCGAGGGCCGGTTGTGGTGGGATTTCTATCATCGCCAGGATGACATAGTTTTCAGGGTGCCCATTGTTTCTAATCGTGTCCCCCGGGTGACACCAGAATACATCAAATGGTGGAATATCCGGACCGGCTTTTATAGGGACGGCAGGGGTGCCTTCTGGGACGTTGCAGAGCGCTCCTTCCTGAAACAGCAACCTGGGCCAGTGTTTGATATTTCGAGGCCCACTTGAAAAAACTTTACTCACAGCATCTGAGGGAAGCAGAGAATTATCTGACTCAGCGGCGGGCCTTGAAGGAAAAGAGTTCCGAGCCGCTTGCTCCTGTCTTTGCTGCCATCAACGAGGACACCTTTATGCAGAGCTTGAAACATCTGAGCCATGTAGGGGGCGCTCGCTTGGAGGAGCAGCAGTATCCATTCCCTGTTGAAGAGCCGCTCCCGACAGTAGCTTCCTGGAGGGGTCCAGTTGATAAATTTCATCCATATAGGACGTTTGTACGCCGAGAAGATAGAACTCAGACGTATTATAGACAAACGTCCTGGCTGTTCATTCTGCTGAATTTGCATGGATTATCTGCAGAAAGCCCGATAGCCGGTATTTTGAACAAGCCACTGTTTATATCATTTCATTATGTCGATGGCTGGGGCATGGACCATCTTGACTTGTTTCGCTGCCTTGACTTTCGCGGCCATAATGATCTGGCAGCTTTGGTAGAGAAGTGCCAGCTATTTGGTGATGTGTGCTGGCTCATCAAGGAGGCTGCTTCCCGCTCCAAGGAGGTAGCTTACATGTACTGGCCACTTTCTGTATTCTATGACGGCCCGGCAGGTAAGATTTCTTCTTTTCTGATTGCAGTGTTTTCTGCTTAGCATCTGAACTTTGCATCCGCTGATCCCATCATTCTTCTGCCATTCTTAACAGACCGGCCTGATATAAAGCGGCAGGGACTCTATAGAAAGATTATTGCGCAGGCCGAGAAGCCCACTTATTTTGAAGTTCCTGCTGCAGCACCGACCACTACTCCCATGCCTCCTGGCAAGAAGAGGAAGGCTTCCGCAGTCAAGACTGCGGTTGGGAAGGCCAGGAAGGCCAAAAAGGCCCACATTCAACAGTCGACTTCGGTGGCGATGGATACTGGGACCCCTCTCCCTGACATTCCATCATTCGATGAGTTTGAGCTACAAAGGGAGGCTGCTTCGACACCGGTTCAGGGTAACATCAACAACTTGTATTTGCATTCTTCACTGTCTTCTGCAGGATCTGAAAGAAATCTTTGAATCTGACCCATTCTTTTTGCACAGCTGAAGAGACAGTCATGGCACCTTCTGTGGTGGAGACCAGATTGCCTTCTCCTACGCCGGCTAGTGAGGCGGGGGGTAAGTGTATCTTCTCATCTGTTTCATATCTATATTTGTTTTCTTTGCTACATTTCTCAGAGGTCTCTTTTTGGCATCAGCGGCAGGCGAGGAGCAGACTGAGACTGTGGTGATAGAAGAGTTGCTTCAACCACAGGAAGGTCACAAGGCTCAGTTGAAGCAGCGTGCCGTTCCGGCCAGGCGCATAATTACCCGGTCTACATCTCGGCATGTTTTGGAGGTGACCCCACAGCGTATAGCTAGTGTGGAAATATCTTCTGGCAGCTCTAAGGCCGCCTCTGATGAGGAGGAAGCAACCTTCAGCGACAGTGAGGGAGATGCTCCCGAACCAGAGGCCCCACTTGTATTTGCAAAGGGTGTTTCATCTTTTCAGCCGGCTAAGCTGGTGGTGTTATCTCCTGAGGAGGAGTTGCAGGAGGAGTTTGCCGGGCTCGATACCGAGATTGACATAACTCCACCGTTTGTCATTCCGACTACGGAGCTTCCTTCTCTTTCACCCCACTCCGAGGATGTGGACCCTGCTTCAAGGGTGGGTTCCTTTTCATGTTTGTTGCTTCATCTGCCCCTTCTTCTTTTATATCTAGCACTGAAGTTGCTTTGTTTTGGTCTCAGGGCGTTGCCATTGCTAGCTCAGACACAACTGCGGCTATCACGGACATTTCTTCCATAAACTGGGCTATTGTCCCTTTCCAGCCGTTAACTTGCACGGGAATTCCCGAGATCATTCGCCCTGTGCCGGCGCGGATACAGTCCTCGACAGATTTAGCATCGTTGGACTTAGGATCACCAGGAGAGATTTCCATCCTCGTCAGGGCCTCAGAGTTCAGAGCTGAAGCAGACCCAGCCAGAAGCTCTGCTTTCATACCGGCTGCCATCATGTCAATTGCGCCTGAGTCAGCAGCCCCCGCCACAGTGGCTATAGAAACTGGATTTCTGCCTTTACAGACTAGAGACCCTTCGCCCCCATTATCAGGAAGAGGAGCTGAAGATGAAGCCCTTATTCAGAAGATTCATGAAGAGATAGCTCCATCATTCATCGGTCCTCCCTCCGCTGATGTTCAAGCCATAGCGCCCGAGACGGAGGGGGAATCTTCAGTTCAGCCAGAGGGCTCGGAGAGGGATCGGCCAGTTCTTCCAGCAGATTTACCGTCTTCATCCTCTCAGCCGGATGTCGCACTGTGGGCAGACATTGATAGCGAAGTGACCTTCGAAGTGATCCCCTCTGCTTCTTTTGGCTTTGCATCGTCCGAGAGCTTTGTCTGGCAGAACCTGGATATGCTGCGCCAGCTGGTAGAATCTCAGCCTGGCTTGACATATTTGCAGCTGAAGGAAATTGCTGATCGCTTCACTGCCGGTCTGCAGGCTATGGGTTGCCCTCTGGACACATGGGCTCAGCGGGTCTTGCTTTTGCTTAAATTCGTGCATCGGAGGGATTTCCTAGCACGGACCATGGTTGATAAGCTAACGGCGCTGAAATTGCAGAGGTCAGAATGCAAGTCCGAGTTGGGGAAGCTGACACTTATGCTTGATGGACGCCGAGCTGAGCTAGAAGGTGCCATTCAGCGGGAAGAAGCTGTGCGGGGCCGGATAGCCCTACTGGAGATGGAACTCTCTGGACTTCGAGCCGAACTGCAGCAACTCTCCTTTATCCGGCCGCAGTCTGAAGAGGAGGTAGCCTCGCTGGAGGGACGGGTGATGTCTCTTCAGGACATGTCCATTGGGCTTCAGGAGGAGGAAGCGCGCCTTCATGAGCTAGGAGCCGCCCCTTATGTGGGTCTTCTAGCCTTCGAAGATATATTCCGGCGGCCGTGAATTGTTTACTCCTCCTTTTTTGTTCTCTTCTGTAATGTAATGTCCCCTCGGGGCCCTTTATGTATTCCCTTTTTATTGGAAAGGAATCCCTTGGCTTCAAGCGTCTCCATCTTACTTTGCATATGGTTTTATTACTTTGGGAAGTGGGGTAGCGGTTTTGACAATCCCTCATGCGAACAGCCCGTACTTGGCAGGAGAGCGTCCACCCCTTCAGAGAAAGGATGGGGGACTCGCTCCACCGCGTGACGGCATCCGAAGAGGTGCTCAAACCGGATTTTGTGAGTGGCAGCAAAAATCCTTCCGGCCATGTGCGCCGTAAAGGAGACAATTTGCAGGAGTGTGAAAGGAGAGGTTCCATCAGAACAGACGTGAGGTCTAGACTGGGTAGGGGTTATAGTAGGTGGGACAATTAAAGGATATGTGGTTTTCATCAAGACAGACATAGGGTCTGAACTGGATAGGGTTTCATCCTTGATCGGGCGAAATGCCAGTCGATCAATAGTTGGTTTCATCATCGATATTGGGTTTATATCGATGCAAAGGGATTTATAAGTTTCATCAGAATAGACGAAAGGTCTAAACTGGGTAGGGTTTCATCCTTGATCGGGCGAAATGCCAGTCGATCAATAGTTGGTTTCATCACCGATATTGGGTTTATATCGATGCAAAGGGATTTATAAGTTTCATCAGAATAGACGAAAGGTCTAAACTGGGTAGGGTTTCATCATTGATCGGGCGAGGTGCCGGTCGATCAACAATTGATTTCATCATCGATATTGGGTTTATATCGATGCAAGGAGATTTCATAATTTTCATCAGAATAGACGAAAGGTCCAAACTGCATGGTTTCATCATTGATTGGGCAGGGTGCCCGTCGATCAACAGCTGGTTTCATCATCGGTATTGGGTTTATACCAATGCAAAGATTTTATAAGTTTCATCAGAATAGACGAAAGGTCTAGACTGGATAGGGTCTCATCATTGATCGGGCGAGGTGCCAATCGACCAACGGTGGGAAGTGTGTGAAGGTGTAGGTCTCATCAGGACAGACGTAAGGTCTATTCCAATAGGTTTTATCGCAGGTGGGACTTTGCCAAGAAATGCGTAGGTTTTATCAGGACAGACGTAAGGTCTGAACTGGATAGGCTTTAGTAAAATGGTGATGGGTTTCATCGTCGGTGGGACGTTTGAAAGAGGGTGCGTAGATTTCATCAGGACAGACGTAAGGTCTATCCTGGAAAGGTTTTATCATCGGTGGGGCGTGGAACCAGTTGACCGACGGAAGGCTTCATCAATAGAAGGGAGGTAAAGGTAGCGTGCCGGTTGGCATGGAACTTTTAAATTACCACATTACTGACCCAAGTGCCCTTTCGGGTTTTCACCGGAGCCAGCCCCCTCTCGCTTTTGCCCACGCGCCCTTTCGGGTTTTCACGTGGCGGGGTACCCGATTTTGCCTGCGGTGCCCTTTCGGGTTTTCACCACAGCTGGGTTTTTGGCCATTTTTGCCCTTATCCGGGATGTCCGAACAAGTCTGGCGGGGTATCTCTATTTTTAACCCCATTTTTTTTATATATATACATATGTTTCCTGAATTGGGACTTCAGCACGGATCAGGCGATGTGCTGCTTCATTAGTGCATGCTCTTATCATCGGTATTGGGTATATACCGACGCAAGGATTTTATAGGTTTCATCAGGGTAGACGTAAGGTCTACACTGGGCTGGTTTTATCATTGATCGGGCAAGGTGCCGATCGACCAATGGTAGGTTTCTTCACGGCGGGACGTAAAGGGGTATGCAGATTTGATAGGACGGGTTTCTTTGTCGATCGGGCAGGATGCCCATTGATCAAAGGTGGGTTTCATCATCGGTATTGAGTTTATACCAATGCAAGGATCTTATGAATCTCATCAGAATAGACGTAAGGTCTACCCTGGGCTGGTTTTATTGTTGATCGGGCAGGGTGCCAATCGACCAACAGCAGGTTTCATCATCGGTATTGGGTTTATACCAATGCAAAGATTTCATAGGTTTCATCGGGACAGACGTAAGGTCTAAGCCGGATAGGTTTCATCATTGACCGGGCAGTGCGCCTAATCGGTCAACAGCTGGTTTCATCATCGGTATTGGGTTTATACCGACGCAAAGATTTCATAGGTTTCATCGGGATAGACGTAAGGTCTAAGCCGGATAGGTTTCATCATTGACCGGGCAGTGCGCCTAATCGGTCAACAGCTGGTTTCATCATCGGTATTGGGTTTATACCAATGCAAAGATTTCATAGGTTTCATCGGGATAGACGTAAGGTCTAAGCCGGATAGGTTTCATCATTGACCGGGCAGTGCGCCAATCGATCAACAGCTGGTTTCATCATCGGTATTGGGTTTATACCGACGCAAAGATTTCATAGGTTTCATCGGGATAGACGTAAGGTCTAAGCCGGATAGGTTTCATCATTGACCGGGCAGTGTGCCAATCAATCAACAGCAGGTTTCATCATCGGTATTGGGTTTATACCAATGCAAAGGTTTCATAGGTTTCATCAGGATAGACGTAAGGTCTAAGCCGGATAGGTTTCATCATTGACCGGGCAGTGCGCCAATCGATCAACAGCTGGTTTCATCATCGGTATTGGGTTTATACCAACGCAAAGATTTCATAGGTTTCATCGGGATAGACATAATGTCTAAGCCGGATAGGTTTCATCATTGACCGGGCAGTGTGCCAATCAATCAACAGCAGGTTTCATCATCGGTATTGGGTTTATACCAATGCAAAGGTTTCATAGGTTTCATCAGGATAGACGTAGGGTCTAAACTGGATAGGTTTCATCGCTGATCGGGGAGTGTGCCAAGCAATCAACAGCTGGTTTCATCATCGGTATTGGGTTTATACCAATGCAAAGGTTTCATAGGTTTCATCAGGATAGACGTAGGGTCTAAACTGGATAGGTTTCATTACTGATCGGGTGAGTGTGCCCATTGATCAGCAGCAGGTTTCATCACGGTGGGACCTGGGACAAGGTACGAGGGCTTTTATCAGGACAGACGTAGGGTCCGTACTGGATGGATTTGATCGTTGATCGGACAAGGTGCCGGCCGATCGACGAGAAGTTTATGACGGGAGGTGAGGTTTCTTTAGGATCACCATATTACTGGCCCAAGCGCCCTTTCGGTTTTTCACCGGAGCCAGCCCCCTCTTGCTTTTGCCCACGCGCCCTTCCGGGTTTTCACGTGGCGGGGTACCCGATTTTGCCTGCAGTGCCCTTTCGGGTTTTCACCACAGCTGGGTTTTAGCCATTTTTGCCCTTGCTCGGAAAACCTGAACAAGACCGGCAGGGTATCTCTATTTTTAACCCCATTTTTATTTATTTTCATTCTTTTATTCTCTCTTCCCCTCTTTTTGGGAGGGTAACAAGTCGGACTGTCATTAGATCATGATAAGGGATGGCTCGGCTAGGGCGGAGTGCCGCTAGACCAAGGGAGCAGGGTAGCTCGGTTAGGGCAGAGTGCCGCTGGACCAAGGAGGAAGGGTAGCTCGGTTAGGGCGGAGTGCCGCTAGACCAAGGAAAAGGGTAGCTCGGTTAGGGCAGAGTGCCGCTAGACCAAGGAGGAAGGGTAGCTCGGTTAGGGCGGAGTGCCGCTAGACCAAGGAAAAGGGTAGCTCGGTTAGGGCGGAGTGCCGCTAGACCAAGGAAAAGGGTAGCTCGGTTAGAGCAGAGTGCCGCTAGACCAAGGAGGAAGGGTAGCTTTTAGCCCGCTGATTACTCGGGGAATATTGGTTGGGCAGCATGATACAGCTTTAGGTGTCTACCGTTGAGTGGTGAGAATTGGATTTCCCCTCGATGGTTAACAACCATATAGGCCCCTCCTTCGTAGACCCTATATATCACATAAGGACCTTCCCAATTAGGATTCAGCTTTCCTTTTGGGTTGGACGCCATAACTTCTCTTTTCTTGACCATGACGAGGTCACCTTTCTTAAATTCTCGTCCTTTTACGAGTTTGTTGAATGCAGTGGCCATGCGGGCCTGGTACATCTGGATATTCTTCTGAGCTTGGAGGCGCTTCCCTTCCAATTCAGCCAATTCTTGTAATCTTCTTTCTGCATTGGTTTGTTCGCCACGGGCCAGGTCATATTGGACTGCCACCCTGAGTGACGGGACTTCCAGCTCCAGTGGAACTACTGCCTCTGAGCCGTATACCAGTGAGTATGGCGAGCACCCTGTAGGTGTCTTGAAGACAGTGCGGTATGCCCATAGAGCTTCATACATCTTTTCTTCCCAGTCCTTCTTATTGGAACTGACGACTTTAGCCAACAAGGTGCATAACGTTTTGTTGAAGGCTTCTGCCAATCCATTTGCCTGTGGATTGTAAGGAGTGGAAGTCCTCCACTCGATCTTATACTTCTCGGCAAGCCGATAGATCTTTTGATTTTTGAAATGACTTCCATTATCAGATATTATTCGGCTGGGGATCCCAAACCGGAAGATAATGTTCTGTTTGATGAATCTGGCAACCAGCTCACCAGTCACTTCTCGTAATGCTATAGCTTCCGCCCATCGAGAGAAGTAATCTGTTATTGCCAGTATGTACTTATGTCCGGCTGAGGAGGTCGGTAGTGGGCCGACTACATCGGTTCCCCATTGTGCAAACGGCCAGCTAGGGACTGTAGGGTGCAGAACGGCAGGTGGCCTTCTAGGCACAACAGCATGCTCCTGACATTTCTGACATGACTTCGCAAACTTGCAGCAATCTTCAAACATAGTGGGCCAATAGTAGCCCAGCTTCTTGATTTCTATCTTCATCTTAGGGCCAGCTTGGTGAGCACCTGCCGTCCCAGCATGTATTTCTTTCATTGCTTGCCAAGCTTCCTCAGTGGACAGGCAGCGGAGCAAAATCTTCTTGCGTGCATCTGCCATTATTCGGAACAGAGTTCCATTTCTGAATTCATAAGAATCTTTGATCCTTAGAAGTTTCATCTTTTCTTCTCTTTTCTGTGGCAGCTGTTGGTGTAAAAACCATTGTAGCAGGTGCTGTCTCCAATCAGATGCCTGTTCTGTACTGATCGTGGCGACTTCATTTTCTTCGGGGCAGCCTTCTAGCATGCTGGGGACTTGCCGCCGATTTATAACAACAATGTTCAGTGTCTCATCCGGTGGGACTGCTATTGAGCTGGCTAGCTTTGCCAATGCATCAGCCTGGGCATTATGTGCACGGCCCACATGCTTGAGCTCAATATGATAGAATTTCGCCATGAGGCGCACAGCTTTTTGGTGGTAGGGGTTCAACTCCGGCTTTCGCACTTCGAACTCACCTTGGATTTGCTTTATTATCAACATTGAATCCCCGAATACCTGAAGCATCTGGATGCCCATGTTGAGGCTGATGTGCAACCCGATTATCAGAGCTTCATACTCGGCTTCATTATTAGTGCAGGGCTTGTTTATAGAACAGGAAGTATGCACAACCTCCCCCTCTGGCGATCTTAGCACAATACCGGCTCCGGCCCGTATTCTGGTCTTTCCATCGGAGTCCGTCTCTGTTCTAGATGCTCCATCAAAGAATAGCTGCCACATAGTTGACTGAGCCTGGCAGGCTTCTAATGTTTCATCATCGGGTAACTCAGTCCCCAACATATCATTCTCTGGCACAGGGTGCTCTGTGAAGAAATCGGCCACGGCCTGTCCTTTTATTGCCCTCTGGGGTATATATGTGATATCGAATTCCATCAGAATTACTGCCCATTTGCCCAACCGGCCTTTCAGTACTGGCTGAGTCAATATGTATTTGAGCGGATCTGCTGCAGATATCAATCTGATTTCGTGTGACAGCATATAGTGCCGGAGCTTTTTAACGGCAAAGACTAGTGCCAAGCATGTCTTTTCTATATAGGTGTAGCTTTCTTCAGTTCTAATCAGCCTCCGACTCAGGTAGTATAGAGCCTGCTCTTTGCCTTCTTCATTTATCTGTGCTAGCATTGCCCCCAGGGAACAATGTGTGGCTGCAATGTATAGTATCAGGGGCTTGCCCTTAATAGGTGCCCCCAGCACTGGAGGGGTCTTGAGATATTCTTTCAGCTTCTCAAAGGCTTCCTGACAGCCATCGTCCCAGAGGAACGGTACATCTTTCATCATGAGCTTGTGAAAAGGGTGGCATCTCCCCGACAGATTTGATATGAATCGTCGGATGTAGGCCAAACGCCCTTGTAGAGATCTCAGCTCGTGGAGATTCCTTGGTGGAGGGAGCTCCTGGATAGCTTTAATCTTGGATGGGTCGATCTCAATGCCCCTATGACGGACGATGAACCCAAGGAATTTTCCACTGGACACGCCGAAGGCACATTTCATAGGGTTCATTTTGAGCTCATATTTGCGCAGCCTCTGGAACACTACTCTCAGATCCTGCAAATGGTCTTCTTTTCTGCTGGTTTTCACCACCAGGTCATCAATGTAGCACTCTACCTTCTTGAAGAGCAAATCATCAAAGATCTTTGTCATAGCTCTTTGGTAAGTAGCGCCGGCATTCTTGAGGCCGAACGGCATCCTTTTGTAGTGAAATATCCCCTTCGGGGTGCGGAATGCAGTGTGCACTCTGTCTTCTTCAGCAATCCAGATCTGGTTATATCCGGATGACCCATCCATGAATGACAGGGCTTCATGGCCAGTGGTTGCATCGATCATTACTTCAGTGATTGGCACTGGGAAATCATCTTTCGGGCAAGCCTTATTCAGGTCCCTGAAATCCACACATATTCTGATCTGCCCATTTTTCTTCTTCACGGGCACTATATTGGCCAGCCATGTAGTATACTGGTTCTCTTCAACAAAGCCCACATCGATCAGCTTGTCGACCTCTTTGTTGATCTGATTTATCAGTTCGGGACGCATTCTCCTGGAAGGCTGCTTCACAGGACTTGCCTCTGGGTTTATCGCCAAGCGGTGCTGTGCCACATCAGAACTCAGTCCTGGCATTTCATCATATGTCCATGCGAAGCAGTCTCGGAATTCTTTCAAAAACTGAATATACTGTTCTTTGACAGCTGGCTCCAACAGTGCGCTGAGGAATGTAGGCCTTGGCTCATCTGCTGACCCCAGATTCACTTCTATCAGCTCATCGACGGTGGCTTGGCCTCCGTCTTCTACTTCGGGTGGGGCTTCTTGCAAATCAATAAAGCCTCCTGGGATACAATCTTCTTCATTTCATGATTTTCTGTTTCATTAGATTGGTCATCAGCGATGCTGGTGCATCGTATAAGGCCAATACGGCCGGATTCTGTTCAGTCTGCCCCGAGGACGTGACTGGCTCAGCGGAAAACTTCGAAGTGGAGTCTTCCGTGTTTAGAGGCTCTTCTGATGTGGGCTCCCCTGAGAGGTCATCATTATGTAGAGCTCGGAACTCTTCTAGAATGCGCCCAAACTCCAGGCACTCTTGCAGCTCTCTGGCTACTTGGTCTTCATCCGGGTTCCCGTGTCAAATTGTGCTTCGGCCTGGAACAGATCCTCTTTGCAAGATGGATTCTCCCAGCACCAACCCTCTTGGTCTCATCAGACATCCTTGCCTCCGGCTGGTTGTCTTGGGCTTCATTGTCTGTTATGGATTGATACATAATCTCTTCATCTTCAAAGGGTATTGATCATACCCTACTTCTGGGGAATCTTCATCGGGTAGAAGGCTGAGATGACATCTACCTCAGCTTCATAGTATTCTTGCAGGGTATAGCCCAGTCCCGGGTGCTGTGTGATCTTCCTCAGTTCTTTATTATCTCGAGGTGGATCCCATAGCTCCTTGAATGCTTTCTTCTGGGCTGCAGATTGTATTGAAGGCATTTGCATCTTGGAGAACATTTGCGAAACCCGTTGGGTAGTGTACTCTAGGCCTGTAATTGGCACCATTCGGTTTGCGGCTTCTTCAGGGACCATGCAATCTTGATCGTCTTCTTCGACTGCCCCCCCGGTGTAGAATATGATAGGAGGTTCGCAGAAGCGAGGGATTTTCATAGTCTTCAGTGGTAGCACCGTCTGGTATTCTATGCTGGCTATGGGCTTGACTAGACCCTGAGGAACTTCCACCTGTGTGTACTTTTCTTTCATCTTTTCTTTAGTATCATCTGGGTGTATGCCAGGAGGAGTGATCCGGGCAAAATCACCAGCATAAGAGATGTGAGATACCCCATGCTTTTTGATGTAGCCCTTTGGCGGCGGTGGAGTCCAATTTCTTGTCTTTGTCGCCGGCTTTTCCTGGCTGACCACAGCTTCTTTTTCTTTGTCCCTTTGTGACACCTCGGTGTAGTAGGATGCATCGAGCATATGGCACTCGAACACTTCGAAGGGATGTAGGTCTGCAAACACCCTTTCTTCTTTTCCTTCATGGCAATATTTTATGCATTGGTGTAGTGTGGATGGCACTATCTGATATTCGTGCAGCCACGGTCTTCCCAGCAGGGCCTTATACGTGGTGTTGGAGTCGATTACATAGAATCGTACCACTGTAGTGAGGTCGCCCAGTGTGAGATTGAAATCAGCCATCCCGAGAGGTGTTTCACATTTCTGGTTGAATCCTGCAATCTTCATGTCTCTGACCTTGGTGAGCTGCAGATCAAAGTAGTATTTCTGATAGATGCGATACGGGAGAATATTTACAGCAGCCCCGGGATCTATCAGTATTCTGCTTATCGGCTGACAGTTCAGGGAGCCCCTCATATACAGCGGTCTATTATGGCCGGAATTTGGGATTAGCATATCATCCTCCGTGAATGTGACTGACGGCGCAGTGTTCACTTCTGCCAAGAGTGCTTCACATTGTGCCGGGGACTGCAAGGCATCCACAATTGCTTGGCGAGCTTCTTCACTCAGAGAGAGAATTTCCCAGATGGAGAATCTGGTAGGGAGCTTCTTCAGCATTTTCATGACTCGACTGCCCACCCGGACATTAGACAGTCTCATCTCCTCTGCCCATCGGGGTCTTGGAGGTTCATGTGGTGCCTGTGGCCTTTGCTGCCCATTTTCAATTTTATCTTCTTCATCGGTCTCCCGGAAGGCTTCTTCTGTAGCGACTGCCCCTGGTTTTGCTAGAGGGTTACCTTCTTCATTTTCTTCATGCTGTTTCTGCTTTCCAGCCGCTGTCTGCTGGCATTTATTGCTTTTATCTGGAGCAGTATGAGCCGGTTGCTCATTTTCTAAGCTGGACAGGAACTCCAGGAATGAAGGGGCTTCATCTGCCTTCTTTTTGTCTTGGTACAGACTGGCAGGGGGAGGAACCTGGACACCTCGTATCTCTGGTTCCGGGATTTGATAGGGTTGCTCCCCTCTGAACATGATATTATGGTTGGCTGGTGGTGGGCGCCCCCATCTTCTCCCAGAACGTGTTGCATGGGCCGAGGTAGAGGCTTCGGCATGGTTAGCTTCTAGCGGAGCGTTGGATGCTTCCGGCTCATCGTCCTCCCCGGGCAAGGAAAAGAGTACTGACAGAGTGTTACATTGTACTGTCGTGACCTTCTTTCCTTTCTTGGATTTGGGCCGTTTCTTCTTCTTTTGGGAATTTGGCTTTGCTGGCTCCTGCCCCCAGAAGGGCTCATTTTCAGCTTTTTCTTGTTCTGCCTCTGGCTGCTCTTTAATTTTCAATTCTTCGAGCTGTTCCCAGAGTATACAGTCTTTCATCAGCAGATGCTTGGGCTTCTTCTGCTCGTACTCATCAAGCTCATTAATGTATTGCTGCAGACGCCTGGCTGCGGGGCTCACTTCTTTATGTGTAGGGAGGGGAGTTTGTCTCCTCCGGTTGTGAGTAGGGATCCGGATGACTGGTCCGGTCTCAGCTGTATGCCATATTGGCTTTATCGGAGGCGGCTCGGGCCTTGGGGTAACACCCCGGATAACTGCTCCGCTGGTACTGGCTGCAGGAGTCTTCTTTCTGCTTTTTATGGGTATCATCTGCCATCCTTCCTGATCCTTCTGTGGGGTGAGGAAGCAAGCTTCATAGGTATGCTTGGTACATTCTTCAACGGCTTCCTTGGGCAGCTGTTGGTAGACTGAGATCATATTGGCAGCCACTCTCCAGGGTGGAGGCTCATGTGGATGGGGCGGTTTTACCTGATAATCTCCCAGCTGCAGCTCACCTTTCTTGACTCCTTCCATGATATCTTTGAAGACATAACAATCTTCAATTGCGTGCCCCAGCGCACGGTGAAATGGACAGAACAGCGGATCGTCTTTCTTTGCTGCATCTGCTGGTCTTTTGGGTTCAGGCAATGTTACCTTATTGAACTTGTATGCCCAGTTGAACAGTGCGGCCGTCTTATCTTTTGGGAAGGAATATGCTTTTCTCATCTTGTCTCTCAGAGAGACTTTATCTTTTCTTTCTGCTGTATCTGCCAGCGGGGGAGCTTCATCTGCCCCTTTCTTCCCCTTCTGCTGCTCGAAGGTTCTGAAATCGACGGTGTTGGCCTCGGAGTGTGATGGCCGTCGCTCATTGGATTTTCCCTTCAGCATAGTGGGAGCATTGGCGGTCGGACGCTTGGACAAGAACGTCTCGACCTCGGCCACTATATTGTTCAATCGGTCAAATGTTCTGACATCTGCACCGATCATCTTTTCTAGCACCTCCCTTCTGAGGCTCTGCTTGCATATCTGCACCGCATCTTCCTGATGAGGAGGCCTTCGGCATCTCATGGCTAAGTTCCTCCACCTTTTGATGTAGTCCAGTGCAGTCTCATCTTGTTTCTGCCTGGTTGCATATAGCTCTGCTATCGTGATTTCCCTTTCCGTGACATGAAATCTGTCGCGGAATTTCTCTGCATATCAGGCCAATCAGCCACTGACCCAGCTGGCAGGCTTGAGTACCATTCAAAGGCCAACCCAGTGAGGGATGAGCCAAAGAACTTGAGCAGATAAGCTTCATCGACTGCTAGGTCGCCCATAATTGTAGTGTAGTAGGCTATATGCTCCCTAGGGGAGCCCTGGCCATTGAATTTCTCAAACTTCGGCGGCTTACTGACGCCTGGGGGTAGTTTCTTGGCAGCATACTGGGGAGGATAGGGTACCCTGTACACATCATAAGTACCCGCATCACCACCAGTCTTTTCTGACAGCTTCATTTCCACAATTCTTTCAATCATCTGTTTGTGGGCTACAGCTGGATCTATCTCTTCTGGGAAGAAGTGAGCTTGTTGCTGGCTGTGAGGAGTTGTCATCACAGTGGCGCGCAAGATGGGCGCGGTAGGCTGTGTCTGAGACACAGAGGGCTGAGCTGCTGTTTGCTGTGGAACAGGTTGGCTCGGTGTCTTGCCCTTATCAGCTAGGAGAGGGTTAGCTGGATAGCCGTCTCTGCTGAGCTGGATGTCTGCCCCGCAGGTTCAGCTTGCTTTGAGACTGATGTAGCTTCATGTCTCTCATTGAGCTGTCTTCGGAGAGCACTGATCTCCTGTTGATATCTCCTGAACATCATCTGGATCATGGGATCCAAGGTTGATGGGATTTGCATATCTTCAGAAGTCCCTTCAGCATCATCAACAAAGGGATTGTCTTCATCTTCTGCTGTCACCACATTGACTGTCATAGTGGTGATCCTTGCGGGCTTCATCATATTTCTTCATTTTATCTTTTGCGGCCTGGCCTCTTCTTGTGACAGGACCAGGTCTAGTAGCCAGCCTGAGCAGTTCATCTGGCTGAGTTGGTAGTATATCTTGCCCCCTGGCAGTCCAGCCATGTTGCAGGCGAAGATTTGCATCTTTCCCTTCGCCTGTAGACCTTTCTTTTCATCTGGTCAGGATATCTGAGCCGGTCAAAGACCGATATTCTTTCTTTGGCTTCTTCCCCGTGCAGGTCTTCTTCATTATATCTGGCCCTGAGGCCTTCTTCATAGTCATTCGAATCGGAGGAGGAGGCTCCGATCATCATTTCTTGAAGGTTTCTTCTTCTTCATCATCCCTGGTGCCCAAGGCACGGGATAGTCTTTGTTGACCGAGGGCAGAGCTCCCTAGGTAGTGGAAGTAGTCTTGGACTACTTGCTTTGTCTCCTCTGGGTCGCGCCTTTGCTGCTCAGGTTGGAGCATCAGTCTGTCCTGGCTCTTTTGCTGATAAGCCAGTCTTGCCACCCGAGCATTCAAATGCTCGGCTTTGGAGTATCTGCAGATATCAGCCTGTCTGGCACAGGCTCTTGGTCTCCTTGCAGTGACCCCAGCGACTGGTTCGCTCACATCGCCAACTTGGTAGCAGTCGGCAGCAGCATCATAGATCTTCCTTTCCCATCTTCTGCCCCTGGCCATGGGATGGGTAGTAGTGAAGCTTTCCCTTGTATGGTATTTTCTGCCCCTCATCATGGGGCGAACAGCAGCCATATTTCTTTCCTGACCCTCAACCTCATCTCTCCTCCCCCGGGTCCTGGGGTAGACGGTAGTAGCATTTCTTTCATCTTTCTTCACTTCCCTTCTGCCCTCTGCTCCGAGGCGGGCAATAGTGATATCAGTAAGGTTCTCCCTGTCCTGAGCTGGGGCCCAGCTTTGGATCTTTTTCGGCCGCCAGACCTGTTTGTATTTTGCTGGCTTGGGCGCCAGCGGCTTCTTTTCATTAGCCTCCCAATTGGCCTGCCTGGTGGCCAAGGTGTGGAATCTGTTGGTGGTGGGTACCCCTGGTACGACCACATCTGGGTTGACCTCCCTCGGGCGGCCGTTGAGGTTCGTCCGGATCCCTCCGATCATCATGGTCTTTCCGGAGTTGGAAAGACGACGGTCAGCAGTAACATACCGGCTCCTCCGGTTGGTCCTCCTCCCTTTCTGAGCAGCAGCGGGGACCATGTCCCTTTTCTGGACATGATGGACGTAGCAGGCGACGGCCGTGAGGGCCGTGTTCTCCGGTAAAATGTTCTTCTGGTCGGTGATCTTCACCGGGACACTTGCAGCAGCGCCTTGCTCATTGTCATCGACCTGTAGAAGGTCAGTGAAGACGACGCCCAAGCAGTTGGGCAGCCCAACGGCAGGCGGCAGTGATCCGAACGCGAGGGGTACCGCCAGGTAGCCTTCGCGCACATGCATGTCAATCGGCTGCTGGTCGAAGCAAACGGACATGATTCCAGCTGTCATCGTAGATTCCTGAAAATAAGGAAAGTATATAGAATCAGAAGTTTCAGGGGGGCCCGTCGGGCCTCCTACTTTAGCGTAAAGATGAAGGGAGACAATGTCCCACCGGGCGTGCCAGACTTGTGGACGCGGGATTTTTATCTTATCTTTATTTATTTATTTATTATTATTATTTATTTATTTATTTATTTATTGGTTCATTGGCGTGCCAGTCACCGAAGTGACAATTTTATTGTGCGCTCGATCTGACATGGTCAGTCGATTGTGAGTGATCGTGTCTGGACCAGAAGTCCGTCATACCATGAACGTTATGACGTTAATTACGTCCTTCTAAGGAAGGACAACCCTTGATTAAACGCTAAAAGTAGGAGGATGACAGCGGTAAAGCCACATGCTCAAGAGAGACGGAAGTCGTTCATTTGCAAACGTTAAATGGATTAGACGGAGCCGGGGTTGGTTATTTTCGGGATAAAACCGACGGCAAATTCCCACCATCTTGGACCATGCCAAGTGGGGAATAGGGAACCACCCATGCAGTGGCAGGGTGGGATCCATAAGAGATCGGGCATAACTGACCCAGAATCCGAGTAAGCACCGGCATGACATGACGCGCCCTGTGCGTACGCGATGTTGCATCTATATCCTCCCCTTCAAAGGACCATCGGAGAGCATGTAGGGACATGGCTCCGTGGGCCAACGGGGTTGAGAGGTAGGACATTACAGCTACCTGGCAAGGTATGTGTAAATTTTGGCAGCATGTCCCCTCAACTTGGATTATGCCAAGGGAGGATAGGTTATCATCCACGGAGTGCCGGGATGACAACCGAACGGGGATGGGCGTCGGGCCCCGGGACATTGCTTATCTTTATTCCATCGTTTAATATCCCCTTGAAATCCCTCGGAACTCATGTAATGACATGGCCCTTTGGGTTCATAAGGGTGGAATCCGGATCGGGAATGAGGTCTGTAGGGGAGGAAGGTCCTCCCCATTACTGTATCTTCTCAGGTCATTCACGACGGTCTCTGGACATCCCCGGGACATATGTGTACAGAGATCAGAAGGCTGAGACATGGCAGTGGGGAGAAAGTCCCCTGACTGGACTTCATTGGGCCAAGAAGAGGGGTCTCGGCGTGGCTTACTGGTTGGCCGAGGGGGGTTCTCGGCGTGGTCTTTTTGGTTGGCCAAAGAGGGACTCTCGGCGTGGCCTTTTGGTTGGCCAAGGGGGGGGGGCTCTCGGCATGGCCCTTTTGGTTGGCCAAGGGGGCTCTCGGCATGGCCTTTTGGTGGATGGAAGAGGATCTCGGCGTGGGGCCTTTGGCTGGAAGAAGCTCTCGGCATGGGGCCTTTGGCTGAAAGGAGATCTCGGCATGGCCTTTGGCTAGAAGGAGCTCTCGGCACGGGGCTTCCCGGCGCGCTCATGGCCGCGCCGGGAGCCTAGCGCCGGGAGGCTGTGGGCTATAGGGTTTTGCACAAAATAAGGGCTTGTCGTTTAGCTGAAAGGAGGGGAAGGCCTCTCGGCCTTACGGTTCTCGGCGGGGAAACTCGCACGCCGAGAAGGTGGAATGCAGACGGATTTCAGGGTTTCAGGGCTCAATAACGATGCTCTGTTTCTGGGATTTCTGGGTTTTATGGCTCAGATTGAGACCGAATCAGGGGTGTATGAGGGGGTTTCATGAATGCCTCTGCTAGAAGGATGCCAAGGGGGCTGAGAGGCCGGATCATCAGGAGGAGGAGAGACCATCGTCGGGGCCTGAGTAGCTTTTATCTGTATACTGCCAGACGTCTGGGGGGGTCAAGAGATGGCTGTCTCTGATTCCCCAGACTAGCATAGTATCATCTGGGAAGCAAATCGGCGATGAAAGAACCCCTTGATGCTGGGACCTCAGACCCTAGTCATTCAACGATTGGAATGAGGATCCAGGGTCGCATTCGTCTACGGGTTCAAATGCATCCTTTATAGCCGGCAATCCGGGGAACCAAGAGATTGATGTCTCTGGTTCCCGGACAGCGCAAGAGGCTTGAGGAACAGACTCAAACACATACGGAGGGCATGCTATTGAAGCGGGAAGAGAGAAGAGAATAGAACCCAGCAACCCATTGAACAAGGGTGGGGGTTCTACCTTCATCCCTGTTCGAAGAACAAACTCGACTCCGAAGCCTGAGTCATTTCGCCCATGGGGCATTCATACAAACAGTATGCATACATATGGAGACAAAGGAAGATCGTATTGCCTAAAATCCATCACGGCAACTGCATTTATTTCATCTCACCATCACTTACATCGACTACAGAACTGAAGCCAAGAAACATACAGGGGAGGAAAAGGGAGAGAATCGTATGAATAATCTAAACATCAAGACTTCGACTATCCCATACGGAGAATCAGTAATAAGAAAAAAGAAAGAAACATCGAACATGGGGGGGGGGGAGGGTGGAGCATTGACTCCTCTCCCTCCCCCTATCAGCCCACCTGGAGCCTCTCTTCCTTCTTTTCTTCTGCTTCTTCTTTCGACGGAGAGTCTCTCCCTCTCTTTTCCTATCTCTTTCTCTTTCTGGCTATCTGTTCGCTCTTTTTTTCTTCGTCTCTTTCTTCTTTTCTTTTCTGTCTATCTTTTTCTTGCTATCTCCTTTTTCTCTCTTCGAAGGGAGGGGGTTTTATAACCCTTTTCCCTTTTTCTTCTCGGCAGGCACCCTCACGGCGCGCTTGAGATAAGCTTCCCGGCGCGCTCGAATCCGGCCTCTCGGCGCCAACTTTGGGCTTCGACACAGGCTTTCGGCGCCACCTTCATACAGGCCCACTTGGGGTTTTTTAAGTGTATCATCACCCGAAAGGGCCTTTCATTTATGACATGTCTCGTATCGAAATCGTGATTACGATTTTCATCAGTCCGCAGACAGGGTTTTATCAGTCCGTAGACAGGGATTTCATCAGTCCGTAGACAGGGGTTTTATCAGTCCGTAGACAGGGGTTTCATCAGGATTGTCATCTGAACGGTGACAAAACCGGGTATCATCTTATCAATATCGTCACTCGAATGGTGACGAGCTCGGACATCAGCTTTAGTCTGGGAAGACCTCAGCCGGGTGCATAATCTGTGGAGACGATTCTTCTTCTGCTCTATCTTTTCGGGAGCCTTTACCATCTTCATCTGCCGGTGCCGGCTTCATCTTTATCTCATATTACTTCTGTCAGTAAGCCGACATCTGACTTACCCTGACATATCATCCGTGACTTCTTGGACGAAACAGTAGTACAGCTCTTCTTAAAGGGCTGGAAGGTCTCATTAGTCGAGTGACTGCTGCTTTATCAGTGCTGCCGTCTGAGTGACATTGGCACCGGGCATCAGCTTTGGCTGACAAGGGCTTTAGCCAGGTGAAAGGTTGATAAGCTTCATCATTAGTCTTTCACTGTTGGTCAGACCCTCTTTTCAATTATGCTTCCACCCTTGTTCATTTTCCAGGTGTCAACAGGATCCAAAGGCCCAGTATTCATAAATTCCATTTTATTTTAAAATGTGATCCGAAACCTGTGGAATCATTCCAAAACACACTAGAATGTGATCCAAAAATTCGGGTCATGATAGTCCTCCCCCCTTATAAAAATTTCATCCTCAAAATTTGATACAATGGGCAGAACTCACGGGGAAGAACTCACACCATGGGTGTGACCTCGCGATCATCACACCACCCCTGTACTCTCCACACAACCTTCTCTGAGGAACACTGCCAGACCAGAACAGCCAATAAAGCCCTCTCACTCTATCATGACAATTCATGCTGACCCTCAGACCGACCGAGGTACACAAAGATAGGTAAGTCTGGCATCACCGTAGTTTTCTTGAAACCCTCAAGGGCACGAATGACATCCGATACACTCCGCACATGTAGGAAACACACGATCCTCAGTAGGGGAATCCACAGTTAGCCGCCTACTCAAGACATCAGCTTCTTTAGCTGCTGAACATCGAGCACTCCTTACAAGAAGCACAAGCACACTTCATCCCCGAGTGCGAACCTTACCACCAACTCAACTAGCTATAATTCTTTTGTTGGCTCCTCATGGCCAGTGACACACATCTCCAGAGCAGAATACCTCAAGTGCTCACCGGTCAACACCGGTCCCAAAACCAATGTCTCACCAGTCACCCTCAATACCCGTGAGACACATTACAATCAACCACCTAGGACTTCACAGTCAGAAATCCAAATCACACAATAACAAACTCATTGGGCACACATCAGCTGTAGAAAAACCATTTCCCAGCCGTTGGTCACACATCGACCACAAGTCCTCTGACCGCATTCCTCTCCTGCTTCCCTTCAGGCCATCAATCAATTCATCTAAACACTAGCCACACATCTATCGGCTCGAACATTCGCTATCCCTACATCTGAGCCAAACATCACTTGGCACCATCTTGGTCTTTCCTGGCCATTCAAACAATTCTAGTTTCTCGAAAGGGGGATAAAACAATGAGGTTGTTCGCGCGAACCTCGAACTCTTCAATCACCCTAATTCTGGACACACCGCCTCAGCCTCTTTCCAAATGGCAGGGCTCCCATCTCATATTAGCAGTTCAGGGGATTCTTTCATCGAGGAGACGGCTGCTCCATATTACAACCGTCCATGCTGCACTTACCAACTCCATAGTTCCACCTCAAGTGCTAACCGATAGCGACCAATTCCCAGCGCCCACATGTACATAACACTGTTCGGATTGAACAATCTCTCTCTTCATACATTGTCCCCCAAATGCGTCTCCTTCCGAGCCATGGGAAGCCTCTGACCTTAGCACCACAATCTGGTTAGTGGCACCATAGATGCATCGAATTCCAAACTTTCTCGAGTCTTGTCATAGTTGAGCTCTCCATCCACAACCATATTATCAGGGTGCTTAGACAACTCAATTAGGTGGCATCCATACAGGGTCTCACTCTTAACACTAGCCCCTCTTATTCCTCGGGTCCACCTCTAGAACATCCACACCGACCAGGGTCGGTCAAATCATTGTCTCAACTCTGAGCAATGCACACCTGCACCTTATAACCAATCCAAATGGACACGACATGCCCCCAATACCAATCACTAGTGACTCCACTCTGAGCCACGCAACACAATTCGTGAAAAAGACTGGCGCAATGATTTTCCTCATCTGACAACTCTCATCGCTGAGCCCCCCGATTCTCATTTCTGCTAGTGCCACTCAGCATGATATTACTTCCGATACACGACAACCCCGACCACTCACATGGCCAAAATAGCCTTGCATCAAAAGGCAACTCTCTACAATTGACAACGAACCTCCAGAACTCGTTAGCCATTGAAACGTACGCCATCTTCTACCACATATCCGATTATGGGCCTGCAGGTTATGGGCCCACCATGCTTCTGTTCCACAACTCTACACAGTCCGAATAACCAAGGTAGGCAAAGTTTCAACACTCAGTCTGCCATCACCTCCAAGACTATTGGTCGAATCTAGAAATTAGGGGGGGTAAACCCGAACATCTTATTTTCGGAGCATGGATTCTCTCTCTCAATCTGGCAAACTGCCCATAACACTGACAACTTCAACTCCGAATACACAAGAGATCATGGCCCTAGCCTTACAACTCAGCATACCTAACTCATCTGGTAACTTCGCACAGCATCAACACTCCATATCACAGCGATAAATGAGTGCAAAACGTCTATAGGTAGCTCTACTGCTGACACATAAGGCATTAACACGGGTTCCCAGACACACTTAAGGGAGATTATAAGATAATCAAAATGAGAAACAATATAATTTCTATAAAGCATACAACACATAATTTGGCAAAACACAAATCGTACCTTCTGCAAGGTGTGACATCACTAGCCCGTTGATATCGTTACTGACACTACTATGGCTACTGATAGGGTCCAAGGGAACACTCACGAGCTATGTGTCCCACCTGACCGCACCTGAAGCATCTCAAATTTGCCACGCTTGCCTCACAAGACTCATCAGGATGAAACCTACCACACCTAGGGAACTGTCTCCGTTGATTTCCCCCTCGTGATACCTGCTCCTGCTCTTAAGGCCTCCTACGAGAGCCACTCCGTTGATACAATTGCCTGAATCTCGATCTCAAGGAAGAGACATCCAAGCCAGCAGGCGCTATCGGGATTGGCCCTAACTGACTCGGGAGCTATAGAACCCCGCCATGCTGTTGCAAACACCCAGACTGAGAATGGCCTTGCTAAAACTGACCAATTCCACCGTGCTCCTAGGTCTCCAATATCTCTGCCTCTAAAGCTACTGTTGTCTAATATGCCGCATGCAAATCTGTGACTCGGGCCACAATCATAGCCCGACGAAGATCTGTCCTCAAGGCCCTGGTAAACTACCTAGTTCTCAACGCTTCATCCGCCCTAATCTACGGTACATACCGGCCTAGCTCAACAAATCACGCCCAATATTGGAGCATTATCATATCTCCCTGTCGCAACTCCAAACATTGGCAAGCTCTCACTGATGAGGACATCAAGAGCTTATGGGTTGTATTGTGTGTATTGGCTTGTATGAGATTGTAATTGTGTAATTTCTTTCATTTGGGCTCCTTGTAAGGCTTATAACAAGTCATTGGGCCATTTGTAATGTATAGTCCATGGCTAGGTTGCCATTAGTAGAGTCCATTAGGAGCTTATTCCATATTGGGTCTTAAGGCCATCATTATGGACCTTAATAGCCACTTAGGCCCAAATAGGCTTCTCCCTCTCATGGGCCACCAAGGGTGGAAGAGTCTAGCATGGTTAGTGGGCTTGTTACATGGCCTTTAACCATACTTGGCCCAAGGGAGGCCCATGAAGGGGGCGCCCTCTTCCTTTGGCCTTATTAGGCTTGGTTGGTGAAAATTAGGTAGGTTTGAATAGAATTGGTCTAAGTTAGATTAAAATAGATATTAAGTGTTTTGACCACATGGGAGAAATATTTAGGAACTCTCTGATATGCCCTTCAAAACCCCAGATCTATGGGCATTTAGTGTCTTTTTACATTTATTATATATAGCTTGTATTTTCCAATTGATTGAATTAATGAAAGTGAAAAAATCATTGTGCAAGAACCCCTCTCTTGGAGAATTTCGACCTCTCCTCTCTCTACCCCTGGTTTCTTCATCCCCAACCCCCATTCTAGAGTGATATCTCCTTCCCCCCACCTCCGGTGATCATCGGTGCCGCCGCCGCCGCCGCCGCCGTTCGTGCCGCCATCACGCCGCCGCGGAGCCGCCTTCGGTGTTCTGTCCATCCTGGATAGAGGCTTCTTGTCTGAATATCTGCTCTCCACCACGTGACGATCTCAAGCTGAAATTTTTATGGTGTGTTCTTCACTCGTATCCCAAACTCCACCTAAATTTTCACGCCAAAATTCCATCGTTTAGTATTTTCCCATTTTCGTACATCTTTCATTCCTAGTTCTGTTTTGCCTCTGTCTACTGTGACAGCAGCCCTGTGTTTCCCACCTCCGGCCATCTTTTGTATTTGTCCAAACCCTCCCAATTTTACTGGGAGTTCTGTCCATCACCCCCTACATCCACAAATTTTCTTACTTTTTTATCAGCCTTCTATCTATTTTTAGAAATTCGTGTTCTTCCTCAGCTACAGTGTTGTCAGTCAGATCCCAGATCCGACCACCCTCCACTTCCAAAATCAGAAAAAATCACCATCACCTCCAAATCCAGATCGCAAAATATTCCTGGTTTTGTAACTTGATTTCCCACAACTTTTATGAAGAACACAACCCCAGATTCGGACGTCTACCTCGCGGTCAAAGGCAATCCACAGGAAAGTTCTCTACTGATTTGAGACTTCAGGAACTATACAACAGGAACTTGGAAATTTTATAAGTCTAGATCCGTGCAGATCCAGATCCGATCTCTAGGCCTAGATTGAAGGATTTGAAGTTAGCTTTCCAACTGCCCCAGTCTCGTGTCGATCCGACATCGGGGCTGATCGCAGCGCCCGTTCTCGTCGGGACGCGCGCTGAAAACCAGAAGCTGCAGATCCGTGGCCTGTTATTCCGACCGGTGCCGAACGGAGCCGCCCGGCCTCCGGCCGGCGAACCAGCGTGCCACCAGCTCGGGGAGCACTTCCCGAAGTGTCCCCACTACAGCGGTGCCACCGGGTCCCACACGGCCCCTCCGGACAGCACGTGGGCCCCACAGTCACAAGTTCGGGTGCTGCCGAAGAGACGTGAGAAGCCGCCCGTCAACCCGAATTCTGTCCTCCCGGGCCCGTTTGTGTAGCCATTTACCTCCCTGCGTGGACTGGGCAGTAATTCATTTGCTGTAATATGGTGTATTAATTGTCCCGGGAGTACGAGTTTCGGCCGGGTCCGTCTTCCCCACGCCGGGCGCGTGGAGGTATCGTTTTCGCTCCCTTCTCGGCATTTTGCTTACTTCATATATATTTGTTTATGCCGCTGCTAGAGAGCATGTGTAGGGATATCTAGCTCGCTTTATATGTTCATTACCGCTGCTGCGAGAGAGTACGTGACCGTCCCGTGACCCGATCCGGGCACAAAAGAGAGCCGATCACCCTAGCTCATTGCCGGTTTCTCAACCGCGCACATCCGACGCTTCCCTCATTAAGGGGCATTCACGAGCTTGTCGTGTCTGTGGTCTCGTCCCGCATCACTTTGGTATCAGAGCAAGTTGAGTCTAGGGTGTCAAAAAAAAGTGTCATTTACGTCTAGCCATTAGTCATTGTCTAAGTCGTGTTTAGGGTCATCATTGTTTTAAAACAAAAAAAAAGTGTCTTTTTGCATCGCATCCCTTTACTCGGTATATCAAAAGGTGTTGTCCGAATGCTAGGCTACGCTTATCGGGAAGGCCACACACTTGCGCGAGTGGTCTTTGGATCGCTTATCTCCGCCACGTACCGAGTCTTGGTTTACGTCTAGGGTCCTTAGTGTGCATGCATTCCAAACTTGCATAGTCGGTCTAGTGTCTTGTCACCGTGTGTATGCATGTCCATGTCCACTACCCATGGCCGTTCCCCAAGACCATACGTCCGAGTGGTCAACCTTTGTGGCCAAAGTCAATGTCCTCATGGACCGAGCCCTTGGTTTTACCCCTCTCACTATAAAAGTCGCTCTACCCAACGGGTCCACAACGAAACTCCATTTCACCGATAGGGAGTCGGGTAATTGGGTTTCTCTTGACATCGTGGAGTCTCTCTCCAAGACAGGCGAGATTGTCCATGATGGTGATTTTGCTTTTGTTGAGTTCTATAAGAGGATCGGATCTGTTCTCTACACCGATGGTGCATGGTGTAGGATCGGCACACTTGCTGGTTCATGCATCATTTTAGGGCAAAAGTGGTTAGGAGAGAGAAGGGCCAATCTTGACTGGGACAAGAGGACTTGCACCTTATGCCCACCTTACCTACCCGGTAAGATCACCCTTAGGGACCCCGTATGTCCAGCCATCCAGCCCCAACGGCCCACTCCACCTTCGGATTCGCGCTTGGAGCCACCTCATCCCGAGCCACCCGTATTTCTAACGGGTACATTATACATAGCCGAGCCGCTTCTTAGTTGGCTCAAGGATGGCTTGGTCCCACTCCCTTACCCGTCTATGGACCCTACCCTACCTTTAGTGCCCGCCAACTCCTACCATACTACGTTCCGATCTCGTCACCATGTTGACACATTGGGTGACCTTATCCTTGGTTTAGGTTGGCAATGGCAGTTGACACATATGTTGGCCCGAGGTTTCGACCAACCCACGAGTCGTAGCTTCACCCATCCGGCCTTCGGGTCCATTACCTCCGAGTGCACCGTGGGTTGTGTCACCACGGAGGTTCTTCTACTTCTCCCGCTACCGGATGAGCCCGACTTCATGACTTTGCTTCCGAGGGAGGAGTCATATTTCCTATACACGGTCCCATCTACCATGACGGAGGAAGGTGACCACCCGCACCTTCAAGAATTTCACGATTGGGACCATGTCATGTTGGAACCCACCATAAGGGGTCATACCTTCTTTGATCCCTTTGACCCCTTCCCTAGTGGATCCCTAGACCCTTCATATTCCTATCACTTCTTCGGGGAAGTCCACCTTCATACCCCTTTCCTACGGGTCGGGTCCTCCATACCCACCAAGGCCGTCCACGATACACCTACACCCGGCTCTTCCACACCCGGCTTTCCTAGCCCACTCAAGTCTCCTAAATCTAAAGGGCCGTCCATGCATGACTGGGTCATACTTGGATGTTTAGGTGTTCCCCATACCACCCATCTCCGGTTACATAACATGCATGCATGGCACACATTCGGGTGTCCAGGTCCGCCGTCACCTATGTACGGGTCGGGCTAACAATAGGTGTGTCTAGAGTCATGCATGAGTCGGTTTCTTATTTGTGTGGTTTGTTTGATTTGTGTGTCGTTTGTTTGTCTGCATGCGTCTTGTGCAAGCTCGTTGTCGTTCTCTTATGAGTAAGAGGCGAGTGGACTCACTTGATGAGTATGGGATCGGTTCTACATCTATACCCGGATCAGTCACCTAAAGGGACTCAGCGGTGATTCCTAGTGAGCCTTCGAGCTGCTTCCTTCCCTTTTGAGAGTGCCCCACTCGGAGTGTCCACCTTTAGCCCATAGCAGTCGCGCATATTGAGTATATATGGAATGAGCAGGTGACGATCATTTGGAGTGGAGCGTACCCGCGTTACTTGGAATGGTGACGGATCCGCCGGAGTATTCGAGCATCCGTACCCCTACTCGACGGGGTCGAGTTCCACCCACCCGGGGAGAGTTGATGAGGACATCAAGAGCTTATGGGTTGTATTGTGTGTATTGACTTGTATGAGATTGTAATGGTGTAATTTCTTTCATTTGGGCTCCTTGTAAGGCTTATAACAAGTCTTTGGGCCATTTGTAATGTATAGTCCATGGCTAGGTTGCCATTAGTAGAGTCCATTAGGAGCTTATTCCATATTGGGTCTTAAGGCCATCATTATGGACCTTAATAGCCACTTAGGCCCAAATAGGCTTCTCCCTCTCATGGGCCACCAAGGGTGGAAGAGTCTAGCATGGTTAGTGGGCTTGTTACAGGGCCTTTAACCATACTTGGCCCAAGGGAGGCCCATGAAGGGGGTGCCCTCTTCCTTTGGCCTTATTAGGCTTGGTTGGTGAAAATTAGGTAGGTTTGAATATAATTGGTCTAAGTTAGATTAAAATAGATATTAAGTGTTTTGACCACATGGGAGAAATATTTAGGAACTCCCTGATATGCCCTTCAAAACCCCAGATCTATGGGCATTTAGTGTCTTTTTACATTTATTATATATAGCTTGTATTTTCCAATTGATTGAATTAATGAAAGTGAAAAATCATTGTGCAAGAACCCCTCTCTTGGAGAATTTTGACCTCTTCTCTCTCTACCCCTGGTTTCTTCATCTCCAACCCCCATTCTAGAGTGATATCTCCTTCCCCCCACCTCCGGTGATCATCGGTGCCGCCGCCGCCGCCGTTCGTGCCGCCATCACGCCGCCGCAGAGCCGCCTTTGGTGTTCTATCCATCCTGGATAGAGGCTTCTTGTCCGAATATCTGCTCTCCACCACGTGGCGATCTCAAGCTGCAATGTTTATGGTGTGTTCTTCACTCGTATCCCAAGCTCCACCTAAATTTTCACGCCCAAATTCCATCGTTTAGTATTTTCCCATTTTTGTGCATCTTTCATTCATAGTTCTATTTTGTCTCTGTCTACAGTGACAGCAGCCCTGTGTTTCTCACCTCCGGCCATCTTTTTGATTTTTCCAAACCCTCCCAATTTTACTGGGAGTTCTGTCCATCACTCCCTACATCCACAAATTTTTTTAATTTTTTATCAGCCTTCTATCTATTTTTAAAAATTCGTGTTCTTCCTCAGCTACAGTGTTGTCAGTCAGATCCCAGATCCGACCACCCTCCACTTCCAAAATCATAACAAATCACCACCACCTCCAAATCCATATCCCAAAATAGTCCTGGTTTCGTAACTTGATCTCCCACAACTTTTATGAAGAACACAACCCCAGATTCGGACGTCTATCTCGCAGTCAAAGGAAATCTACAGGAAAGTTCTTTGCTGACCTGAGACTTCAGGAACTGTACAACAGGAACTTGGAAATTCCATAAGTCTAGATCCGTGCAGATCCAGATCAGATCTCTAGGCATAGATTGAAGGATTTGAAGTTAGCTTTCCAACGGTGCCAGTCTCGTGTCGATCCGACATCGGGGCTGATCGCAGCGCCCGTTCTCGTCGGGACGCGCGCTGAAAACCAGAAGCTGCAGATCCGTGGCCGGTTATTCCGACCGGTGCTGAACGGAGCCGCCCGGCCTCCGACCGGCGAACCAGCTTGCCGCCATCCCGGGGAGCGCTTCCCGAAGTGTCCCCACTACAGCGGTGCCACCGGGTCCCACACGGCCCCTCCGGACAGCACGTGGGCCCCACAGTCACAAGTTCGGGTGCTGCCGAAGAGACGCGAGAAGCCGCCCGTCAACCCGAATTCGGTCCTCCCGGGCCCATTTGTGTAGCCATTTACCTCCCTGCGTGGAGTGGGCAGTAATTCATTTGCTGTAATATGGTGTATTTATTATCCCGGGAGTACGAGTTTCGGCCGGTCCGTCTTCCCCACGCCGGGCGCGTGGAGGTATCGTTTTCGCTCCCTTCTCGGCATTTTGCTTACTTCATATATATTTGTTTATGCCGCTGCTAGAGAGCATGTGTAGGGATATCTAGCTCGCTTTATATGTTCATTACCGCTGCTGCGAGAGAGTACGTGACCGTCCCGTGACCCGATCTGGGCACAAAAGAGAGCCGATCACCCTAGCTCATTGCCGGTTTCTCAACCGCACACATCCGACGCTTCCCTCATTAAGGGGCATTCACGAGCTTGTCGTGTCTGTGGTCTCGTCCCGCATCACTCACAGTGCTGATGTAGTCGGGAATGTACGCACGCTGAAAGGCTGCCATGAACTCCTGCCATGAAATCTGTTGAAATGGATGAGACTGGAAAGTCATCTCCCACTCCGAATTCCACCATATCTGTGTCGGACCCTGCAACTGATAACTCACCAGGCACACTGTATCTTCATCCTCACATTCCATAGCATGAAACACTCTCTCCACAGCATCTAACCAAAATCTTATAGCCACTACAAGAAAAATGGGAAATATCGACGGTATTTTCTGATGGAAACATATTGGTCAGAAATACGTCGGAAAGATTCTACTTTCTGAAAGAAATATATTCTGTCAGAAATTTGTCGGTAATTATCGACTATTTTTTGACATAAATATTTTGTGGTAAATACATCAGAAATTTTGGACAGAAAAAATTTACGTCAGAAGTACGTCGAAACTTTCTGACGTATTTTCGACTAACAGAGGTTTCGTCGAAAATAAATATTTGCGGGTTAAAATTTATGAACAGTTTCCGACGGATCAATTTTAGGGCAAAAATTCGTCGAAAAATTTCTGACGTAATTCCAATGAACCAAAAATCCGTCAAAACTTTTCGACATATTTTCGACGGATCTTTTGTCTGTCGAAAAATGATTAAATAATTTTCTACCCTTCCTATTATTTATTAAAATTTATGAACAGTTTCCGACGGATCAAATTAACGTCAGAAATTCGTCGGAAACTGTTCGACGTAATTCTGACAAACCAAAAACCCGTCGAAACTTTCTGATATATTTCTGACTGATCATTTATCTGTCAAAAAATGAACAATGTATGAACAGTTTCCAACAAATCAAATTAAGGTCAAAAATTTGTTGGAAAATTTCTAACGTAATTATGACGAACCAAAAATCCATCAAAACTTTTCAACATCTTTTCGACTGATCATTTGTCTATCAAAAAATGATTAAATAAATTTCCACCGTTCTTATTATTAATTAAAATTTATGAATAGTTTTCTACGGATCAAATAAACGTCAGAAATCCGTCGGAAACTTGTCGACGTAATTCCGATGAACGAAAAATCTATCGAAACTTTCTGACATATTTCCGACTGATCATTTGTCTGTCAGAAAATGAGTCACGTGCCAATTCACTGGAGGTCGAATACGTGACCTACTTGAAGATTTCACGAATTTCGCTATTTTCACCCTTGACGAGCTCTTTCTCACCTTTTGAAGCCTATTTGTCGACCTTAGCAAGTTATTTTTCACGCTTAATCCGTAGCTAAAGCTCTCCTTTCAGTTTGCAAACTTTCTTCTATTTGGAGTCGACTCCAAAAGTGTTGGGTTCGTTGCACTCCCTCTTTGTCTTTTGTAATGGTTTTGGTGATAGCAAGATATTGTGTGTAAGCTCTGTGGAATATTTCCTTTGGTTCTTGCATATCATGAATGCCTGAATGATGGTTGCTTAATCATTTTGATCATATGGCTTCAATGCTTTCAAATGGTTTGTGGAAGAATTGGTTTGAAGTTGGCATCTTCAAATACATTGGTTTAATATAGACTTGCTTCTGAATTTCCAGAAAGTGGAGGTTAATATTGCCCACAATGTGATGGATCCATGGTAAGAGCTTATATTGGATCTATGGTGATCTTCTTCTAATCTTGAGTTGGGAAAAATGGGTTTTCAAGTGCTTTCATGCATATCTTTCATGGGGTTTTTAATGTGGCCTTTTGCCTAATGTACCTTCTATAAATCTTGGTTATCCAAGTTTGTTTGGTGTTTTTAAGACCCTCTAACCTTGCTATTTAACCTGGCTAAATCATGTTTTCAAAAGGTTATAGGGCCTTCGAATTGGTTGGATGCTGATTAGACTATGTGAGTTCAGTCTGTCTTGGACTGAACTTGAATGTCCTGGACTCTATTTAGATTTACTGAACTGAACTTAAATTAGCAATGGACTGAATTTCATATTCTTGATCTGAGCATTGAACACATGTGTGGCTTGCTTGAACTATGACTGAAACTGGGTTTTCCTTGCTTTGGTCTGAACTTGGAATTCTTGGACTAAACTTGGTTTTCATGAAAATTTAATTGAATTTTATTCATAAATGCCTTCTCCATGTTTGAAGCAGTTTTTGGTTTGTGAGGGTTAAGTGATGTTCACATGAATTGCCTATTATGCATAGAGCCCATCTGATATATGCATTTCATGCATGTGCTTATTAATGGGCTGGAGGTGATTGAATCATCTCTACATCTGGATGCAATACCGAGTTATGAACATGCAGGTTGGAAACAAGGAAGAAGGTTCCTTCATATGCCTTAATTGAAGACCGGTATAAATGACTAGTTGTTCAAGTGCACTATTAATATGAATTTTGGTCTCAATCCATTGGATCAATGAAAGTGTAGGTTCATACTCCCCTCAACTCATTTGGATCCATGGTGAGATTTCTTTTGTTTTTAATTTCCATGTGCCTAGTCTGGGGTTGCTTCATTTATCATGCATTTGGGGTTTATTTCATTGCATAGGGTTGTTTCTGGCTAGGGAGAGCAAGTGTCGACTCATAGAGTCGACACTTGTGAGTCGACACTTGGTGTCCAGGGGTCTGTTAAATGCGTTGGTAGAACACATGGCCAAAAGTTTCGACTCCAAGAGTCGACACTTCCGCCTGTGAGCTGCATTTTGTTTACTGATAGAACCCCTGACAAAATGTGTCGACTCTGAGAGTCGACACATTTGTCATGGGCGTTTACTTTCCTCTCTGCTGGCAGAACACCATGGGAAGAGTGTCGACTCTAAGAGTCGACACTTCTTCTGGTTCGTTCGGAACGGGTTTTCTGGATTCATATCAAAACCCCCTTTTCAAGGCCCGATTGGCTTGGGTTTTTACACCTTTACCCCTAGGGTTTTTATCCTTGATTGGGTGTGGTTCTAAGAGGTTTTCGATTGGGCTTTCATGTCTTTTTAGGCCTTGTTTCTTTGGGGTATATGAATGTTGCGATTGTCATTCGATGAATTAATCGCCTTTGGCTAATATTGTTCTACTTCTTGCAGGAGAGAAAGAAAGGAGCTCGAGAGAACTTCAACGCTAGATCTGATCTACTTCCGTCGAGATTTGGAGCTCGTTGATGAAGAAGGTGGCAAGCGGAATGAAGCAAGGAATATGAAGACGTCAATATCGCAAGCAACTGTCGACATCGACTTGGAGATTTAAGGAGTTTGCAAAATGGAAAAATCTCTACATCTGTCTCTTGGTTATTTGAGATGTTTTCCATGTTCTATCTTTAATCTGGATGTCATTGAGGTTTTATCTTGGTCTTTTGGACATCTTATAATGGCAATATATAAGTGCTGTGATTTTCACTCTTTGGAATAGAAGAGGGCTAACGTGTTCTATCTTTTTGCAAGGGCTTTTGTGAAGAAGGAGGAGTGCGGCCACAAGGTGGAGAGGAAAGGGCTTTGAAGGACTCATCTGTTCTTGGTGTTTGCAGGAGCGATTGGAGCGTGGATTTGAAGGAATACACCTTAGATTTTCAAGGAGGACAAATGGTTGCTCCGACATCTTGCGGATTCGACACCCTCCGACCTGAACTTCAAGGAAGATCTTCATACGCCCATTGGAAAATGAAGGTGAAACATTCTATATCTTTTACCCATTTAGTTGTGTTTGTTTTCTTGATCTAAATCTTGTGTGAGCATACATTGTATATCTTTCTACTTTGTCAAACTCAGAATATTAGAGTGTGGACGGATTACTGCGGAAGCAACGTGTGTGGTGTTGGGGCTCGTCCCCGTGCTTGCTACATTTGTAGCGTGGTAGTGAAGCCTCACCGGGTTTGGTGAGGGGTGGACGTAGGGATCCCGTCGTGGTCCTAAACCACCTAAAAATCTTCGTGTTCCTTGTGATATGCCTCTGTGATTGTCCATTTCTTTTATCTCTGTTCACAGGTCCATTTGTAGATTTTTATTCACTGCTCTACTACACATTGCTACGTCTGCTATTTGTATTTGGTGCAGTTAACTCGTTCGTTGCATTGTATATCCATGTGAGCTCAGAAAGGTTGAGAGAACATTTAACATATCATTTTGAGTATATGATTGACATGAACATGTGCTTTGAATGCTTCCCATGCATACTCTTCATGGAGCTTGGCTACATACATGCATTTAGGAAAGTAACAATTGTTCCAATCTTATATGTGAAATTGGGTCTCAATGTAAATCACTTTTTGAACTCTAATACATATTTCACATATCATTTTGAGCTTGCATTATGTTGAAACAACTCATGAGAAACTTGCTTGAAAATTGGAATCATGGTACTTATATCTTGCTCAAACAGTTTACAATAAGCTCTTGTTGATTGATTGAAATTGCCAAATGGCCAAAGGGGTTTCATACATGCACTTCATGCAATTACCACATGAATTATTGATCAAAGTCCTAATCCTTTTTTCTATGGTTTTGTAGGTCAAAACACTCAACATATATTCCCCAAGATCAAAGGAGTTTGAAGCCTCAGACTTAAATGGGTTGCAATGGAGTTCGGGATGAAACCTAAAAAGTCTGAAGTTTACTGTAGCTTTAGGTCGACCGCCCCAGGTCGACCGAAAATGCTAGGGATCAAATTTCTATAGGTTTCTCAGTAGCGGTCGACCGCCAGATTCCACAGGTCGACTGCCAGTCCCGAGCCAACATATGTTGACTTTATTTTTCACTTTGAGAAGAGCCTTTCTCCTTGTAATTCTTTAATCCTAATGACATCAAATCACCCACAAAATGTGGATCTGGTCTGGGGGATGTCCATGGACCATTCAAGGGCTATAAAACATCTCATTTGGAGCCATAACCCTAATTATCAAAGAGGGCTTCAAGGGAGATCAAGAGGAGGCTGTCCAAGGTGAAAGGACAGGGTACTGTAGCTCTGTGAACAGTACTTCGTGCAGCAAGATCTACATCCATCCAAGGTGATTCAAACTTATTTTCTAAAGTCATCTACCTCCAAGAAGGTGTAGAAGCAATCAAGGTTCAAAGCTGCATCCATCATCTCCTTCATCAACTCAAAGAGGATTCATAGAAGGTGATTCAAGATTAGATCTGAAGCAAGCAACCTCCAAGGAAGCTAGAAGCAAGCAAGGATTCCAAGAAGAGTGCCTAAGGGAGAAAGAAGAGAAGTCAAGCAAACAAGAAAGGAGAAAAGCCAAGCAAGCACGGATTAAAGCTCCGATCAAGTGAAGATACGTTCAAGATCCGCAACATGCATTCAAGGGGAACCCAAAACAGGAGTTTTCTAAACTAAGCCTCATCGTCCTTATGTTTTGGGTGTTGTAATTATGTTCATCATAAACTGTAAACTCGTGTGTGTGTGTGGATCATTGTTGGATCCGTGGTCGTGTGTGTGTGTGTGTCGTATTTGATTCATGTGTGCGTAGGTCTTCTTAGATCTACGTGTGTGTATGGTTTTATCTAGATCTTAGTGTTTGTGTGTGTGGAGTGCTGCACTTGTCGCAGCATGTGTGTGCTTTGTTGATCCGCTTGTTGGATCGTGTTGGAGACATCGTCTCCATGTGTGTGTGTGTTGGGGTGCGTCCCCGTGTGTGTGGGCAGGTGTCGTCCTACGTGTGTGGTTGGAACATCGTCTCCATTTGGGAATTTATCCTCGAGTGTAACCTCACCAGGTTTGGTGAGGGGTGGACGTAGGATTGCCGTCGTTGCATCCGAACCATCTTAAAATCGCTGTGCAGTGTGGTTTGAATTGTGTAGTTTGATCCATTTCCTCTACCTCCATTCTAAGTGAGTGTTTGTGTTTATTGTTGTTCTGGATTTATCTTCGTATATCTTGCATTATCTATACTATCATCAATTGAGTTTGATAAATCCAATCTGTGTACTAATAGTTTTGAATCCCTAAACTAGCATTCTATCACATATTTTATGAAAGGCCAAAAGTTTCCTTAAAATTTGTAAACACCCAATTCACCCCCTCTTGGGTGTCATTGATCGCGAGACTTCAATTGGTATCAGAGCCAAGGCTCTAATTTCATAGATCTAATGATCTAGAGTGATCCAGATCAATGACTACCATTATGTACACTTTGAATTCTCCACCGGTGTTTGATGGTTGCAATTTTAATTTGTGGTTAGGAAGGATGTGCAGTCTAGTCAACTCATATGATCCTAAGCTATGGAAGCTTATCTCACATGGTCCTTATGAGTTGCCTAAAGATAAATCTGTCTGGACCGCAGATTCCAAGCTTAAACATGATCAAAATTATTTGGTTCTAAAATTGCTTATTGCTGCAGTTGATTCTAATCATTTCCCTTTTGCCTCTCATTGTAGATCCGCGAAGGACATCTTGGATGGATTAAGCAAAATCCAGGAAGAGCATGGAGACCAATGTCTTGTGACAGGCACGAGCGAACAGAGGAGTGATCAGCCAAGTGGATCAAGCTCACCAAGTGGATCAAGCTCAAAGGTAAATTCTGATTCTGAAAATGAAGATGAATTTAGCTATGAAGAGTTGTTGAATGCCTATGAAGAGTTGGTTGATAAATACAAGAAGGTTAAGTCTGAAAACACAAAATTGAAAAAGAAATCTGAACATGCTTTTCATGAGAGTGGCTCTTGTAACAAATGTTCTGAACTTGAAAGTGTTAAAAAGGAAAACGATGCATTGTTAATTCAAAATTCTTTGATTGAAGGCAGATTGAAGCAGCTTGAAAATTCCATTCATGAAACCTCTTCATGTGATGAATGCTTAAGATTCAAAACTGAAAATGAATGTCTTCTGATTGATATTAAAAATCATGAAGAAACCAGTTCATGTATGAGAAAAGAAAATGAGAAATTGAAGGAATTTAACATGGCCACTTTTGAAAAACTGTGTGCTTTTGAAAAAGGAAAATCTGTGAATCTTCGTGAATCTGAAAGAGTGGATGAATTGTTGCAAGAAATTCAAAGTCATAAAACCATCAATGCTACTTTACATCATCAAGTTAATTCTTGTGAAAATAAGATGGCTTCCTATGAATTGCACATTTCATCACTTGACAAAGAAATATCTGACTTGAATGTTTCATTATCTAGATTTTTGGATGGTCAAAATAATCTGAACAAATTGCTAGGAATGAAAGTCAACTTTCAAAGAGAGAGGTTGGGGTTTAATCCCGTGAACAAAATGAAATTTGAAAGTAAAATATATACTTCATTTGTTCATGACAATTATGCACCCAGCACCTCCACATCTCACTCCCAGCAACCTACTGTATCAAGAACCCAATCAAATCAGAAAAATAGTGTGAATGTCCAAAGGATTCAAAAAGAAAATAAAAATCAGAAAATCAACATGTATCAAAAATCCAAAAATGTTGCGAGAATCACTATGCATGTTAATCATACCTCTGCCTCACACACACATCCACTAATGAAGAAACTCTCATGCTTTTACTGTGGAAGACATGGACATGCCATGCATGATTACTTCATTATGAAAAATGATGACCTGAGAGCATGTAGAAATCAAGTTGGTTTGAAAAATGTAAAGAAATCATTCACCACAAAACCCTCCATGCATTGCAATCATTGTGGTAAAAGGAGACACACAACTTCACATTGTTGGTTATTGTCGAAGAGAAAGAACTCTCACTCAACACATCATGATCACTCACATGAACTGGCAGAACCAATGAAAAGAAGGAATATGATGCCACGTGCCCTCTACCATTATTTTGGCAAATCTAGGAATGTTAAGCATGATTATCTTCTCATGAGAAATAATGACTTAAATATTATTAAAAATTGGAAGTTGCATGCCAATATTGCTCCTAACCCACAAGGACCCAAAAGAATTTGGGTATCTAAGATTGCCAATTGAGAATTCTATTTTGCAGGTGTGCCTTGGAAATGTAAAGCATGAAATCTATTTTCATCAAGAAGGTAAGGCACACGGGCCAACTGGCATGAGTCAGGTTGAAAGAAAATTAAAAAACTGAACTTAAAAAATCAGGTGATATCCCTTCTATTCTCTCCAGTGACTGTGTAAGGCTTTGATTCATTTTGAGTCTTATAGTCAAGTAATCCTGTATATGTCCTCACTTGCATTCCATTCATGGTTGCTTGCATATTTGTGTGCATCTCAAGTGTCATATAGCATCTTGTTGTAGAGGAGCTTGAAAATTCTTCAAATCATGATTCCATTACAAGCATTGAGTTTACATACATCTTCATGTTTACATATACCTTCACATGATCTCATGCACAAGAGTTAGAGAATCTACTTCTCATTTTGAAGGAACTCATGTCATAATCTATGCAACTCTCTTGCCTTCAACACATCCATGACTACATATAGCATTAGAATCTCATTGAACATCTTACATTCATGCACACACTAAGGGGGAGCAACCGCATTCGTCACATGGGCTTAATGCTTGCATTCATGCCTGAGTCATGCATCAACTCTGGAGGTTATTAACAGGATGTTTAGTTGTTAAATGAATTTGTCATACTCGTTGCAAATTTGAATCGAAATTGACAACTAAAGTCTATTTGTTCTTGGATGTAGATTATACTCCCAAAATTTAAATGATGATGGGCTAGTCATGGCCAATCCTGAGTAAATGAAAGAAATACCTTGCAAGGATGAAAATGATGAGAACCCTCTCAAGTTACTACAAGAAGATGGGCTACTCTGTGTAGAATAACTTCCAGGATCAACTCAAGTACAAGGTGGTGAAAGTCTTGTATGTGTTGAAATAAGTATCCAAGACATGGTATGAAAAGCGCGCATCTATTTTAACCAAGAATGGGTTCAATAGGTAACCTTGATCAACCACCTCTCACAAGATGGAAGGCTTGGAAGAAAATGGATTCTCAAGGCTAAGGTATGAAAATCAAAATATGAAGTACTAACCTTCATGGGGTTAGTGATTTTAGGGCATGAAGGCTTCCAATCTTATCGTCTGAACTAAGGTAATTCAACCTTGTAAATTCATGCAATGGCCTCTTTGTCACTTGGTGACACTCTCAAGTGACAGGTATTGATTCTAAAAACATGAATTGTCATTTACTAGCATGCTGTGATGAATGTGCCTAATTGATTGAATCAATTTGAAAATCTTGAAAGATGTGTATGAAGTGATTGCATATTAAATATTCTCAATTTGAATTGCATGAGCACACTTGAATTGAATTACATATCTGGTATATCAAATGGCGTCTGTGGAAGAGTGGATTATATCCACTTGGAAACATTCCCTATGCGTTGAGTTTGATCTTCGGACTAAAATCTCCGCCTTGTACCAGATCTTGAAAATTATGATTGGTGGAGTTATGAATGAATCCTTGAGCTGAGTTCTTTAAATTGAAAATATGTTTCTGATCAAATGATTCAAACATTTAGCTTCTAGATGATTTCTAATTTCAAAACTTGTGAAATGCTCTTGAATATCTGATTTTGAACAATTCTAAAAATTGGGTTGCATTGCTTAATTTTGATCATTTATGCACCCTTATTCATAAAGGCCATGTCATGAAAATGTTTGTTGACACATTAATATAATGTGAATGCTCCAATGTGAATTCTGTCTCATGATTTGGAGATCAAGCCCTCCTATACTACATTTGCATCTTACATCACATGCTCATCTAGGCATAGATTGCATGCAGTATAATTCATACATTAGCTGAAGTTAGTTCATTCATTTGGCATCAGAAGTTTTACACCACATTGCATTTTGTCTTGGCATGTTACATTTCATTACTATATGATCAAAGGTTGCATTGCATTAGAGCTCATGCATTAGCTGCATTCACTTCATTCAATTGGTATCTATTTGTTTGGTATCAGTTGCATATTCGTATTGCATGCTGCATACATTCCCTCTGTGTGCTTACTTGCTATTATATGTTACTTAGCCCCATCTTTGAAACTTCTACGACCTTATGTCTTCTTGATAAATAATGTTACATTTGAGTCATTATGGGAGTGTTTCAGGTCGTACACTCTGGAGGAGTTCTTATTTCATAAGTGCATCTATTTAGAGGGAGTTGCACTGTTATGTATTCATGATATTTTCGTATACATGCTGAATCAAATTCACACACTTCATGCACAAAGTGTGAAAATGAGTGTTAATGATAAGGATATATGAATTTCTTTTCAACACTCTCGAGATGTTAAACTTGTTGCATGTATGTTGAAGAGACAGTTGAGGAAAAAGCTTCATACCCATCCGTGTTGAAAAATCTAAAATAAAAAAGAAAGATAGAGCAATGCTCGGTCTCACTGAGTAAACTTGGCACATGTCACCTGAGACGTGATATGGTTCATATCTGAAAAGTGTTGACTAGTATCTCTATTCAAAATGAGGTGAAATGGTTCAGTATTCTAAGTAACCGGGGATTCTGGCATGAGCTCCATGCGTCTACTCGCGTAAAAAGGAATTTTTTGAACCTGATCACTCTTGAAAAATTCTGACTATCATGTGATATTGGTTGAGTTGAAAAATGTTGGTGAAAACTCATTGTGGTAGAGCGTAGCCTCCAATACGCTGTTCTCAAAATTGAAGTGCAGTCTGTAAAATATCTCCGTGTGTTGATCTGAAAATCTGAATATCCATATTCCAACTATCGATTTTCATGTTACTCACTTACACATCTGGAAATTTGATTTAATATGTATTCAGAAAGTTGATTGACTGCATTAGCAATTGCATGTATCTCCTATATGATTGCACAATTTCTCATGTGCTACTCATGTGCACTCCGATTGTCATGACACTCTTGCATGTTTCTTATACCCATTCCCTTCTTATATAAGTATGGGGGAGCTGTGTTGCATGTACATATATGTATTTGTTTGATTGTACATCTCATATGGCATTTCATGCATGTGTTGCATTTCATGCATTTTAAACTAAAATATAAAAATCAGAAAATTTGAAAATCAATGAAAATCCATTTGATACGCACTCCTGCTCTTGCTTCTTGTGAAAATTTGACATGGGATCTAGATTTTGAATACTATCATGCTGAACACCTCATCCTGTGGCCATCTTCTTCCACTGGTTCATATCCTTGAGGCCAATCACCACCTTCAATTGGTATCAATACATGCTTGACTGTATTTGCTTTGGATGGTATCATATTGATTTGTGAGAATAATCACCAATTGGTTTCTTCTGATTAGCATCATATTGATTTGCTCGTCTATGATTTGCCATTGCTTCTTCTGATTTGCTATGATGGGCTATTACTATCTCAAAGGGAGTTAGGTTTATTCTTCCTTGCTTGGCTTCTTCCAGCATTGTTGCTATTGTTGATCATGTCACAGGAGGAGAAAGATTTACATTATCCCGCTTTTTGATTATGTCAAAGGGGGAGAAAAATTGATGATTGTGTTAGGGGATGAAGAACATGTTGTATCCTCATTTAGTTTGTCATCATCACTTCGTTTGTCATCATCAAAAAGGGGGAGATTGTTGAACTATGGTTTTGATGATAACTAAACTTCTTGTGTGATGCCTTGGTTTTGATGGTTGTTGAAGTCATGGTTTTGATGTTCACGTGCGATTAAGTGAATGGTGATAACTAAACTAAATGGTTGATTGTTCCTGTCGATTGGTTGAATATGATTGACTTGAACATGTGCTTTGAATGCTTCCCATGCATACTCTTCATGGAGCTTGGCTACATACATGCATTTGGGAATGCAACAATTGTTCCAATCTTATATGTGAAATTGGGTCTCAATGTAAATCACTTTTGAACTCTAATACATATTTCACATATCATTTTGAGCTTGCATTATGTTGAAACAACTCATGAGAAACTTGCTTGAAAATTGGAATCATGGTACTTATATCTTGCTCAAACGGTTTACAATAAGCTCTTGTTGATTGATTGAAATTGTCAAATGGCCAAAGGGGTTTCATACATGCACTTCATGCAATTACCACATGAATTATTGATCAAAGTCCTAATCCTTTTTTCTATGGTTTTGTAGGTCAAAACACTCAACATATATTCCCCAAGATCAAAGGAGTTTGAAGCCTCAGACTTAAATGGGTTGCAATAGAGTTCGGGGATGAAACCTAAAAAGTCTGAAGTTTACTGTAGCTTTAGGTCGACCGCCCCAGGTCGACCGCCAGCAGTGGTCGATCGCCCCAGGTCGACCGAAAATGCTAGGGATCAAATTTCTACAGGTTTCTCAATAGCGGTCGACCGCCAGCTTCCACAGGTCGACTGCCAGTCCCGAGCCAACATATGTTGACTTTATTTTTCACTTCGAGAAGAGCCTTTCTCCTTGTAATTCTTTAATCCTAATGACATCAAATCACACACAAAATGTTGATCTGGTCTGGGGGATGTCCATGGACCATTCAAGGGCTATAAAACATCTCATTTGAAGCCATAACCCTAATTATCAAGGAGGGCTTCAAGGGAGATCAAGAGGAGGCTGTCCAAGGTGAAAGGATAGGGTACTGTAGCTCCGTGAACAGTACTTCGTGCAGCAAGATCTTCATCCATCCAAGGTGATTCAAGCTTATTTTCTAAAGTCATCTACCTCCAAGAAGGTGTAGAAGCAATCAAGGTTCAAAGCTTCATCCATCATCTCCTTCATCAACTCAAAGAGGATTCATAGAAGGTGATTCAAGATTAGATCCGAAGCAAGCAACCTCCAAGAAGCTAGAAGCAAGCAAGGATTCCAAGAAGAGTGCCTAAGGGAGAAAGAAGAGAAGTCAAGCAAACAAGAAAGGAGAAATGCCAAGCAAGCACGGATTAAAGCTCCGATCAAGTGAAGATACGTTCAAGATCCGCAACATGCATTCAAGGGGAACCCAAAACAGGAGTTTTCTAAACTAAGCCACATCATCCTTATGTTTTGGGTGTTGTAATTGTGTTCATCATAAACTGTAAACTCGTGTGTGTGTGGATCGTTGTTGGATCCGTGGTCGTGTGTGTGTGCGTCGTATTTGATCCGTGTGTGCGTAGGTCTTCTTAGATCTACGTGTGTGTATGGTTTTATCTAGATCTTAGTGTTTGTGTGTGTGGAGTGCTGCACTTGTCGCAGCGTGTGTGTGCTTTGTTGATCCGCTTGTTGGATCGTGTTGGAGACCTCATCTCCGTGTGTGTGTGTGTGGGGGTGCGTCCCCGTGTGTGTGGGTAGGTGTCGTCCTGCGTGTGTGGTTGGAGCGTCGTCTCCATTTGGGGATTTATCCCTGAGTGTAACCTCACCAGGTTTGGTGAGGGGTGGACGTAGGATTGCCGTCGTTGCATCTGAACCACCTTAAAAATCGCTGTGCAGTGTGGTTTGAATTGTGTAGTTTGATCCATTTCCTCTACCTCCATTCTAAGTGAGTGTTTGTGTTTATTGTTGTTCTGGATTTATCTTCGTATATCTTGCATTATCTATACTATCATCAATTGAGTTTGATAAATCCAATCTGTGTACTAATAGTTTTGAATCCCTAAACTAGCATTCTATCACATATTTTATAAAAGGTCAAAAGTTTCCTTAAAATTTGTAAACACCCAATTCACCCCCCTCTTGGGTGTCATTGATCGCGGGACGTCAATTGGTATCAGAGCCAAGGCTCTAATTTCATAGATCTAACGATCTAGAGTGATCCAGATCAATGACTACCATTATGTACACTTTGAATTCTCCACCGGTGTTTGATGGTTGCAATTTTAATTTGTGGTTAGGAAGGATGTGCAGTCTAGTCAACTCATATGATCCTAAGCTATGGAAGCTTATCTCACATGGTCCTTATGAGTTGCCTAAAGATAAATCTGTCTGGACCGCAGATTCCAAGCTTAAACATGATCAAAATTATTTGGTTCTAAATTGCTTATTGCTGCAGTTGATTCTAATCATTTCCCTTTTGCCTCTCATTGTAGATCCGCGAAGGACATCTTGGATGGATTAAGCAAAATCCAGGAAGAGCATGGAGACCAATGTCTTGTGGCAGGCACGAGCGAACAGAGGAGTGATCAGCCAAGTGGATCAAGCTCACCAAGTGGATCAAGCTCAAAGGTAAATTCTGATTCTGAAAATGAAGATGAATTTAGCTATGAAGAGTTGTTGAATGCCTATGAAGAGTTGGTTGATAAGTACAAGAAGGTTAAGTCTGAAAACACAAAATTGAAAAAGAAATCTGAACATGCTTTTCATGAGAGTGGCTCTTGTAACAAATGTTCTAAACTTGAAAGTGTTAAAAAGGAAAACGATGCATTGTTAATTCAAAATTCTTTGATTGAAGGCAGATTGAAGTAGCTTGAAAATTCCATTCATGAAACCTCTTCATGTGATGAATGCTTAAGATTCAAAACTGAAAATGAATGTCTTCTGATTGATATTAAAAATCATGAAGAAACCAGTTCATGTATGAGAAAAGAAAATGAGAAATTAAAGGAATTTAACATGGCCACTTTTGAAAAAACGTGTGTTTTTGAAAAAGGAAAATCTGTGAATCTCCATGAATCTGAAAGAGTGAATGAATTGTTGCAAGAAATTCAAAGTCATAAAACCATCAATGCTACTTTACATGATCAAGTTAATTCTTGTGAAAATAAGATGGCTTCCTATTAATTGCACATTTCATCACTTGACAAAGAAATCTCTGACTTGAATGTTTCATTATCTAGATTTGTGGACGGTCAAAATAATCAGGACAAATTGCTAGGAATGAAAGTCCACTTTCAAAGAGAGGGGCTGGGGTTTAATCTCGTGAACAAAAAGAAATTTGAAAGTAAAATATATACTTCATTTGTTCATTACAATTATGCACCCAGCACCTCCACATCTCACTCCCAGCAACCCACTGTATCAAGAACCCAATCAAATCAGAAAAATAGTGTGAATGTCCAAAGGATTCAAAAAGAAAATAAAAATCAGAAAATCAACATGCATCAAAAATCCAAAAATGTTGCGAGCATCACTATGCATGTTAAGCATACCTCTGCCTCACACACACATCCACTAATGAAGAAACACTCATGCTTTTACTGTGGAAGACATGGACATGCCATGCATGATTGCTTCATTATGAAAAATGATGACTTGAGAGCATGTAGAAATCAAGTTGGTTTGAAAAATGTAAAGAAATCATTCACCACAAAACCCTCCATGCATTGCAATCATTGTGGTAAAAGGAGACACACAACTTCACATTGTTGGTTATTGTCGAAGAGAAAGAACTCTCACTCAACACATCATGATCACTCACATGAACTGGCAGAACCAATGAAAAGAAGGAATATGATGCCACGTGCCCTCTACCATCATTTTGGTAAATCTAGGAATGTTAAGCATGATTATCTTCTCATAAGAAATAATGACTTAAATATTATTAAAAATTAAAAGTTGCATGCCAATATTGCTCCTAACCCACAAGGACCCAAAAGAATTTGGGTACCTAAGATTGCCAATTGAGAATTCTATTTTGCAGGTGTGTCTTGGAAATGTAAAGCATGAAATCTATTTTCATCAAGAAGGTAAGGCACACGGGCCAACTGGCATGAGTTAGGTTGAAAGAAAAATAAAAAACTGAACTTAAAAAATCCGGTGATATCCCTTCTATTCTCTCCAGTGACTGTGTAAGGCTTTGATTCATTTTGAGTCTTATAGTCATGTAATCCTGTATATGTCCTCACTTGCATTCCATTCATGGTTGCTTGCATATTTGTGTGCATCTCAAGTGTCATATAACATCTTGTTGTAGGGGAGCTTGAAAATTCTTCAAATCATGATTCCATTGCATGCATTGAGTTTACATACATCTTCATGTTTACATATACCTTCACATGATCTCATGCACAAGAGTTAGAGAATCTACTTCTCATTTTGAAGGAACTCATGTCATAATCTATGCAACTCTCTTGCCTTCAACACATCCATGACTGCATATAGCATTAGAATCTCATTGAACATCTTGCATTCATGCACACACTAAGGGGGAGCAACCGCATTCGTCACATGGGCTTAATGCTTGCATTCATGCCTGAGTCATGCATCAACTCTGGAGGTTATTAAAGGGATGTTTAATTGTTAAATGAATTTGTCATACTAGTTTCAAATTTGAATCGAAATTGACAACTAAAGTCTGTTTGTTCTTGGATGCAGATTATACTCCCAAAATTTAAATGATGATGGGCTAGTCATGGCCAAGCCTGAGTAAATGAAAGAAATACCTTGCAAGGATGAAAATGATGAGAACCCTCTCAAGTTACTACAAGAAGATGGGCTACTTTGTGTAGAATAACTTCCAGATCGACTCAAGTACAAGGTGGTGAAAGTCTTGTACGTGTTGAAATAAGTACCCAAGACATGGTATGAAAAGCGCGCATCTATTTTAACCAAGAATGAGTTCAATAGGTAACCTTGATCAACCACCTCTCACAAGATGGAAGGCTTGGAAGAAAATGGATTCTCAAGGCTAAGGTATGAAAATCAAAATATGAAGTACTAACCTACATGGGGTTAGTGATCTTAGGGCATGAAGGCTTCCAATCTTGTTGTCTGAACTAAGGTAATTCAACCTTGTAAATTCATGCAATGGCCTCTTTGTCACTTGGTGACACTCTCAAGTGACAGGTATTAATTCTAAAAATTTGAATTGTCATTTACTAGCATGCTGTGATGAATGTGCCTAATTGATTGAATCAATTTAAAAATCTTGAAAGATGTGTATGAAGTGATTGCATATTGAATATTCTCAATTTGAATTGCATGAGCACACTTGAATTGAATTACATATCTGGTATATCAAATGGCGTCTGTGGAAGAGTGGATTATATCCACTTGGAAGCATTCCCTATGCGTTGAGTTTGGTCTTCGGACTAAAATCTCCGCCTTGTACCAGATCCTGAAAATTATGATTGGTGGAGTTATGAATGAATCTTTGAGCTAAGTTCTTTAAATTGAAAATATGTTTCTGATCAAATGATTCAAACATTTTGCTTCTGGATGATTTCTACTTTCAAAACTTATGAAATGCTCTTGAATATCTGATTTTGAACAATTCTAAAAATTGGGTTGCATTGCTTAATTTTGATCATTTATGCACCCTTATTCATAAAGGTCATGTCATGAAAATGTTTGTTGACACATTAATATAATGTGAATGCTCTAATGTGGATTCTGCCTCATGATTTGAAGATCAAGCCCTCCTATGCTACATTTGCATCTTGCATCACATGCTCATCTAGGCATAGATTGCATGCATTATAATTCATACATTAGCTGAAGTTAGTTCATTCATTTGGCATCAGAAGTTTTGCTTCACATTACATTTTGTCTTGGCATGTTACATTTCATTACTATATGATCAAAGGTTGCATTGCATTAGAGCTCATGCATTAGCTGCATTCACTTCATTCAATTGGTATCCATTTGTTTGGTATCAGTTGCATATTTGTATTGCATGCTGCATACATTCCCTCTGTGTGCTTGCTTGCTATTATATGTTACTTAGCCCCATCCTTGAAACTTCTACGACCTTATGTCTTCTTGATAAATAATGTTACATTTGAGTCATTATGGGAGTGTTTCATGTCGTACACTCTGGAGGAGTTCTTATTTCATAAGTGCATCTATTTAGGGGGAGTTGCACTGTTATGTATTCATGATATTTTCGTATACACGCTGAATCAAATTCGCACACTTCATGCACAAAGTGTGAAAATGAGTGTTAATGATAAGATATATGAATTTCTTTTCAACACTCTCGAGATGTTAAACTTGATGCATGTATGTTGAAGAGACAGTTGAGGAAAAAGCTGCCTACCCATCCTTGTTGAAAAATCTAAAATAAAAATGAAAGATAGAGCAATGCTTGGTCTCACTGAGTAAACTGGGCACATGTCACCTGAGACGTGATGTGGTTCATATATGAAAAGTGTTGACTAGTATCTCTGTTCAAAATGAGGTGAAATGGTTCAGTATTCTGAGTAACCGGGGATTCTGGCATGAGCTCCATGCGTCTACTCGCGTAAAAAGGAATTATTTGAACCTGATCACTCTTGAAAAATTTTGACTATCATGTGATATTGGTTGAGTTGAAAAATGATGGTGAAAACGCATTGTGGTAGAGTGTAGCCTCCAATACACTGTTCTCAAAATTGAAGTACAGTCTGTAAAATGTCTCTGTGTGTTGATCTGAAAATCTGAATATCCATATTGCAACTATCGATTTTCATGTTACTCACTTACATATCTGGAAATTTGATTTAATATGTATTCAGAAAGTTGATTGACTGCATTAGCAATTGCATGTATCTCCTATATGATTGCACAATTTCACATGTGCTACTCATGTGCACTCCAGTTGTCATGACTCTCTTGCATCTTTCTTATACCCATTCCCTTCTTATATAAGTATGGGGGAGCTGTGTTGCATGTACATATATGTATTTGTTTGATTGTACATCTCATATGGCATTTCATGCATGTGTTGCATTTCATGCTTTTTAAACCAAAATATAAAAATTAAAAATTTGAAAATCAATGAAAATCCGTTTGATATGCACTCCTGCTCTTGCTTGTTGTGAAAATTTGACATGGGATCTAGATTTTGAATGCTATCATGCTGAACACCTCATCCTGTGGCCATCTTCCTCCACTGGTTCATATCCTTGAGGCCAATCACCACCTTCAATTGGTATCAATACATGCTTGACTGTATTTATTTTAGATGGTATCATATTGATTTGTGAGAATAATCACCAATGGTTTCTTCTGATTAGCATCATATTGCTTTGCTCGTCTATGATTTGCCCTTGCTTCTTCTGATTTGCTATGATGGGCTATTACTATCTCAAAGGGAGTTAGGCTTGTTCTTCCTTGCTTGGCTTCTTCCAGCATTGTTGCTATTGTTGATCATGTCACAGGAGGAGAAAGATTTACATTATCCCACTTTTTGATTATGTCAAAGGGGGAGAAAAATTGATGATTGTGTTAGGGGATGAAGAACATGTTGTATCCTCATTTAGTTTATCATCATCACTTCGTTTGTCATCATCAAAAAGGGGGAGATTGTTGAACTATGGTTTTGATGATAACTAAACTTCTTGTGTGATGCCTTGGTTTTGATGGTTGTTGAAGTCATGGTTTTGATGTTCACGTGCGATTAAGTGAATGGTGATAACTAAACTAAATGGTTGATTGTTCCTGTCGATTGGTTGAATATGATTGACTTGAACATGTGCTTTGAATGCTTCCCATGCATACTCTTCATGGAGCTTGGCTACATACATGCATTTGGGAAAGCAACAATTATTCCAATCTTATATGTGAAATTGGGTCTCAATGTAAATCACTTTTTGAACTCTAATACATATTTCACATATCATTTTGAGCTTGCATTATGTTGAAACAACTCATGAGAAACTTGCTTGAAAATTGGAATCATGGTACTTATATCTTGCTCAAACGGTTTACAATAAGCTCTTGTTGATTGATTGAAATTGTCAAATGGCCAAAGGGGTTTCATACATGCACTTCATGCAATTACCACATGAATTATTGATCAAAGTCCTAATCCTTTTTTCTATGATTTTGTAGGTCAAAACACTCAACATATATTCCCCAAGATCAAAGGAGTTTGAAGCCTCAGACTTAAATGGGTTGCAATAGAGTTCGGGGATGAAACCTAAAAAGTCTGAAGTTTACTGTAGCTTTAGGTCGACCGCCCCAGGTCGACCGCCAGCAGCGGTCGATCGCCCCAGGTCGACCGAAAATGCTAGGGATCAAATTTCTATAGGTTTCTCAATAGCGGTCGACCGCCAGCTTCCACAGGTCGACTGCCAGTCCCGAGCCAACATATGTTGACTTTATTTTTCACTTCGAGAAGAGCCTTTCTCCTTGTAATTCTTTAAATCCTAATGACATCAAATCACCCACAAAATGTAGATCTGGTCTGGGGGATGTCCATGGACCATTCAAGGGCTATAAAACATCTCATTTGGAGCCATAACCCTAATTATCAAAGAAGACTTCAAGGGAGATCAAGAGGAGGCTGTCCAACGTGAAAGGAGAGGGTACTGTAGCTCCATGAACAGTACTTCGTGCAGCAAGATCTTCATCCATCCAAGGTGATTCAAGCTTATTTTCTGAAGTCATCTACCTCCAAGAAGGTGTAGAAGCAATCAAGGTTCAAAGCTGCATCCATCATCTCCTTCATCAACTCAAAGAGGATTCATAGAAGGTGATTCAAGATTAGATCTGAAGCAAGCAACCTCCAAGGAAGCTAGAAGCAAGCAAGGATTCCAAGAAGAGTGCCTAAGGGAGAAAGAAGAGAAGTCAAGCAAACAAGAAAGGAGAAAAGCCAAGCAAGCACGGATTAAAGCTCCGATCAAGTGAAGATACGTTCAAGATCCGCAACATGCATTCAAGGGGAACCCAAAATAGGAGTTTTCTAAACTAAGCCTCATCGTCCTTATGTTTTGGGTGTTGTAATTGTGTTCATCATAAACTGTAAACTCGTGTGTGTGTGGATCGTTGTTGGATCCGTGGTCGTGTGTGTGTGTGTCGTATTTGATTCGTGTGTGCGTAGGTCTTCTTAGATCTACATGTGTGTATGGTTTTATCTAGATCTTAGTATTTGTGTGTGTGGAGTGCTGCACTTGTCGCAGCGTGTGTGTGCTTTGTTGATCCGCTTGTTGGATCGTGTTGGAGACCTCGTCTCCGTGTGTGTGTGTGTGTGTTGGGGTGCGTCCCCGTGTGTGTGGGCAGGTGTCATCCTGCGTGTGTGGTTGGAGCGTCATCTCCATTTGGGGATTTATCCCCAAGTGTAACCTCACCAGGTTTGGTGAGGGGTGGACGTAGGATTGCCGTCGTTGCATCCGAACCACCTTAAAAATCGCTGTGCAGTGTGGTTTGAATTGTGTAGTTTGATCCATTTCCTCTACCTCCATTCTAAGTGAGTGTTTGTGTTTATTGTTGTTCTGGATTTATCTTCGTATATCTTGCATTATCTATACTATCATCAATTGAGTTTGATAAATCCAATCTGTGTACTAATAGTTTTGAATCCCTAAACTAGCATTCTATCACATATTTTATAAAAAGCCAAAAGTTTCCTTAAAATTTGTAAACACCCAATTCACCCCCCTCTTGGGTGTCATTGATCGCGGGACTTCACATCTGAGTGTTATTGTGCTTATTTTAGTTGATATATTGAGGGTTCAAGAGTGCGGAGAAGGTATATCAAAAGGTACTACTGGAAGGATAAGTTAGGCTTATCTGAAAAGTGGTTTATCTTGCGTGAGGACACTCTTTGAGTTCTACCTCCGCCAAGTACCTCTTCACACTCCATCTCTCTGGAATTTAGATTTGCTACTGTTGTGTTTCACCTGTCTAATTGAATTTACTCCTTGTCTCTGTCATATCACTAAACTAAGTCTTTTGTTAATTCAGTGACTCTAGTGATTCTGTGTCCACATTGGATGTTTTGATTAAGCAACTTTTAATTCCACATTTTATCTGCTTAATATTGGTTTAAGATTTGGGGTAGATCTACTCACCCCCCCTCTAGATCCATATCACGTGGTATCAGAGCCTAACTCTTCTGCAGGGACTAACATCCTGAAGAGATAGACATCATGGATGCTAAAGGAATGATAGCCGAAGGACAATCTACGACCAAGCCTCCATGCTTTGATGGTTCAAACTATGCATACTAGAAGAATCGTATGCAAGTCTTCTTGAGGGCAAAAGATTTTGAACTCTAGAAAGTTGTTAGCAAAGGCCCCTTCGAACTGTATGAGGATGAGGATCTATGGACACGAGAGCAGATCCGAAGATCAACACTCAACTGGAGCGCTATCAACGCCATTCAATGATCCCTTCATCCCACGGAGTTCTTCAAGATCTCATCTTGTTCATCGGCTAAGGAGATGTGGGATAAATTAGAGGTTATATACAAAGGGACATCCTAAGTGAGAGAGAGCAAAGCCAACATGCTGGTCTCTGAGTATGAGGCTTTTAGGATGAGGCCGAATGAGACTATCACAGAGATGTATGGTCGCCTCATGATTATCACCAATGGACTAAGGAGCCTTGGCAAAGTGTACTCTGAATATGAGGTGGTGAGAAAGATTCTGCGATCCCTAACTCCGATCTGGCACACAAAGGCTACCGTTATTGAGGAGTCCAGGGATTTAAAGGCCACCAAGGTTGATGAGTTAATTGGTTCACTCATGACATATGAGATGAACTTGCCAAAGGCAGATGAGCTGGAGAAGAAGAAGAGACCCATTGCATTGAAGGCCAACTTCTGTAAAAGTGGGTCATCCAGCGACCACAGCTCCTCAGGGTCAGAGATTGAAGGAGATCAGCTCACTATGCTGACTCGTCAATTTAGAAGGTTTCTAAGAAAAGAGGGAAGAAACTTTGGAAGAAGACAGCACAGTGACAGAAGACATATAAGGTATAAAACCAATCCTGCCAAAAAGACTGACACCACTGTTTGTTATCATTGCAGGAAGGCAAGCCACATGAAGGTAGGATGCCCTGAGCTCCAAAAATTGAAAGAAAAGGCAAAGAAGAAAAACACGAAAGGCAAAGCTATGATAAGCACTTGGAGTGATGAGGATGAGGGCAATTTCAGCTGTACTTCGGAGAGTGAAGAAGAAGTAAGTCAAGTATGCCTGATGGCCAAGGACTGCGACAGAGAAGCAGAAAATGATGAGGTAACATCTCCCTTCGAAAATTACACTCTTACTGATTGGGAAGATGCTTACGGTAAATTGTTAGATAAAGTTGATGATATTAGAAAAAAAAATAGACATTTAAAAAGAAAAGTCAATTCTCTTGTTAATGATACTACCATGTCTGACAGAATTACATATCTTGAAACAGAAAATAACTATCTAAAACAATCTGCTGCTGAATTTGATGAGATGAAATCTATTTTAATTGATGCTAGGAAGGAAAATGACATGCTAAAAAATGTAATTGATGACTTAAAGTTGAAATTTTAAAATTGTGAAAAAAAAATGAAAATTGTTAACAAAAAGTATGAAGCTATGTTAAATGTTAATGTTGAATTGAAGAAATCAAAAGAAAATCTTGAAAAAGAAAATGAGGATAAACAGAAAACCCTTGAGAGTATGACCCAAGGTACAGAAAACTTGAATGCTCTTTCGGGAACAAGAGTGAATTTCAGAAAAGAGGGTCTTGGTTTTCATCCTACTGCTAAAAGAAGCTTTGAATTCAAAACTGGTTCATTTGTAGCAGAAAAGGGAAAGAACACCCCTCTTATTAAAATGTACAGTGGAAACAATGCTGAATTTTTTTTTGTAAAAATTGCTAATCAGAAAAATCCCAATGCTCAGAATAAGGGCAAACAAAATGTGGAGGTGTCCAGCAATTCATGCACACACAAGTCTACACCTCATGGCAGACACCAGTATAGGGGTAAACCTTCTGCAATATCAAAACCCTAGAATAACTCAAGTAGGTCACCACATAAAGGTAACTGGAAAACACAAACCACTCCCATATATATTCCAGGTGGACCTACTACTGTCGGGACATCAGAGAATAACATAAACCATCCCAGAACTCAGACCTACCATGCATACCATTATGCACAGTCATATCAGTTCAGTAGGTCTGGAAAGGATAGAGCTTATGGAAGGTCTACATACCACTCAAATCCCACTCAAACGTACAGACCTCAGGTTAAAAATTGGTTGAGGCAATCCAGGACATGGAACCCAAGGAAACACACTTCTGTTCCAACATAAATGTGGATACCTAAATGTTTGCTATCTTATTTTGATGATGTTTCTGTTGCTTTGGGGCCCAAACATTTTTGAGTTCCAAACTTTTCTACTTGATCCTTGATGCAGGTATGCCTGGCAGCCAAGCAAAATCTATGGTACTTAGACAGTGACTGCTCCAGGCATATGACAGGGGACATGGCCAAATTTTGTATGCTGGTTGAAAAGAATGGAGGCCTTGTCACCTTTGGAGGCAACACCAAGGGTAAGATTGTTGGATCAGGAAAGGTAAGTAAGTGCTCTACCTGTTGTATTGATGAAGTTATGCTGGTAGAAGGTCTTGCATATAACCTGTTAAGTATTAGCTAGCTTTGTGATAAAGGTCATAGGGTAGTTTTTGACTCTACTGGTTGCAACATTTATGAGCCTAATTCTGACAATGTTAAATTTTCTGATAAAAGAGTCAATAACATTTACCTAGTTGACCTAGATGATGTAGCACATTCAAACCTGTGCCTTACAGCTAACAAGGATGACCTAGCCTATCTTTGGCATCGTAGACTAGGTCATGCTAGTTATACAGTGCTACACAAACTAAATAAGCATTCCATGGTTAGAGGACTCCCTGAAATATCTTTTAAGACTAATAATGTTGTATGTGAGGCGTGCACTCAATCTAAACAGACTAGGAAGTCATTCAAGCCTAGGACAGAAAACTTGTCTTCTAAACCATATGAGCTGATTCATATGGATCTCTTCGGACCCACAAGATCAGTTAGTCTATCTAATAGAAGATATGGTTTTGTATTAGTTGATGATTTCTCTAGGTTTACTTGGGTGCTTTTCCTCACACACAAACATGAAGCATATAATGAATTTTAGGAGTTCTATTTAAAAACAAAACAGAATAATGAAACTTCCATTCTGAATCTTTTGTCTGACCACGGTGGTGAGTTTGATAACTCACAGTTTGATGACTTCTGCAGGGATAATGGTATTATTCACAGGTTCTCCTCTCCCAGGACTCCGGAGAAAAATGGCGTAATAGAGAGGAGGAACCGGACCCTTGTGGAGATGGCTCGAACATTGCTGGTGGAAGGTAATCTACCAAGAAAATTTTGGGCTGAGGCAGTCAACACTGCATGCCATGTAATCAACAGAGCCATAGTAAGGTCATTTACCCAGAAAACTCCTTATGAAATTCTCAAGGGTAAGAAACCTTCACTAGCTTATTTCAAGGTCTTTGGTTGTAAGTGTTTTGTGCATGTCAATGCTAAAAGAGATCTTGATAAATTTGAACTTAAAAGTGATCCCGGAATCTTTCTAGGATATTTAGAAACATCTAGAGCCTATAGGGTATACAATTTAAACTCTAAGATAGTAGAAGAATCTCCACATGTGGTCTTTGATGAAACAATGACTAAGATTGAAAATGGTTTGTACAGGGAACAGAATAATGAAGAAATTCTGAAAGATGAAGATCCTACAGATCAATCTGAAGATAATGATGCAGAGGAGCCTGGTTCTCAGGGGGAGGTAAATGAGGTTCAAGGTAATCAAATTATCAATGTCAGATTTCTTAGAGATCATCCTATAGATAACATGATTGGTAATTTGCACGAATCCCCTAGGACCAGATCTTATCTCAGAGCTCAAAATGAATTAAACTCCTTTGCATTAGTGTCACACATAGAACCCAAAAACATAGACAATGCCCTTAGTGACGTACATTGGATCAATGCCATGCACGAGGAATTAAAGCAATTTGACAGGAACAAGGTATTGATATGGATCTAGAGGAGGGTGAATAGATCTACCCCAAATCTTAAACCAATATTAAGCAGATAAAATGCGGAATTAAAAGTTGCTTAATAAGAACAGCCAATTCAGACATAAAACAACTAGGGCCACTGAATTAACAAGAGACTTAGTCAAATGATATGAACACAGAGAATAAGTGAAATCAAATAGACAAGAGAAACACAGTAGCAATAGAACTGAATTCCAGAGAGATGGAGTGTGAAGAGGTACTTGGCGGAGGTAGAGCTCAATGAGTGTCCTCACGCAAGATAAACTACTTTTCAGAGAAGCCTAACTTATCCTTCGAGCAGTACCTTTTGATATACCTTCTCCACTCTCTAGAATAACCAAAATATCAATCAACTGAAACAAGATAACATCCAGAAATGTAAATGGAGCAATCACAAACCATCAAGAATGAACACACGATTTTTAGGTGGTTCGATCTCCTGCAGAGATCTACGTCCACCCCACACTTAAACCAAGTCTGGCTTCATTGCTGATACACAGCTTCTAATCCGCTGATCCACAGCTTCGGGGAACACTTCCCAACACATGCTGAGCCTTACAGCTTAAGCTATCAGAGGAATCCTCTTCAACCGCTGGGGATTATAGCTTACCCACTGCTGACTCACAGCTTGCTATAACAGGAGTTTGAAGTTGAAAAACAAAAGCAACAGAAAAATAAAAGATAGTAAAACAATCTATAGCTCTCACACAGAACAGATCGCCTCCGGCATTGTATTAAGAAGCCGAGAATAATGACTTATAGATTTTCAATATCACACCCTTCAACTGACTCAATGCTCTCCTCTCAGACTTCTTCTTACAACACTCTCAAATCTATCTCTGGATCTGCTGGAAGTCCCTCTCAACTTGGCTACTGCTATTCTCTCTGAATATTCTCTAGTTGTTCACTCGGTATCTTCTCTTATGTATCTTCTGTTATACTCGATAGTGGGTGATCTGCCCCTTTTATAATACAGCAAATGATGGGCGCGTGGAAACCACGTTTCCCGCCCAAAAGTTCATTCAAATCTGATTTGAAAAGGCCATGTGGCAGCATCTTGATTGCGTTGCTTTCCACGTGTCACAAACACAACGCTTCACCTTTTTCTTTGGATCACGTGCCTTTTATCTTGGCACATTAGTTGCTCGTGACTTAAAGTTCGCAGGTAGTTGGGACACGCGTCAGGTTCTTACCTATCAATATAACGAACAAGGATATCAGTCACGTGTTATGGACTTCGGCGATTTACATGTCTATGTATATGCACAGATGTAAGAATGACTAGCACAGACTCTAGCAGCTAGCGTAGACAACTAACACAGACTCTATGCATCCTAACATAGACTCTATGCAAGCTAGCACAGACTCTAGTTAACAACCCAACCCAACTAACACAGACCATGTGTATGAGTGAAGACCAGCTAGCACAGACTTAGGTGCAGGATTATGCATACTAACATTGACCCTGTTAAGCATGACATAATGTGCTAACACAGACTTGGATGCATGACACTTCAAGGTAACACAGACCTTAGCTTGCATGTGACTCCTGCTAGCATCAACCTTACATGCAACTTGCACTGACCTTACTACACATGTATGAAAACATGCACGGACCATAATATGCATGAAGCAGACAGTGCACCGACTCAATGCATGCAAATGTCACAAAGATTCACCGACCTATTATGTGTAAAGCAAAATATGCACAGACCTATAGTGGTCACAGCGAAACCTGCACCGACCTCATATATGCTCACAACAAAAACTTGCACCGACCCTATGAGGTCATAACAGAACCTGCACCGACTTATATGCTCATAACAAAAGCTTGCACCGACCCTATGAGGTCATAACAGAACCTGCACCGACTTATATGCTCATAACAAAAACTTGCACCGAGTCTATGAGGTCATAACATAACCTGCACCGACTTATATGCTCATAACAAAAACTTGCACCGACTCTATATGGTCATAACACAACCTGCACCGACTTTAAGTGCTCACAACAGAAACTTGCACCGACCTCATAGTCACAACAGAACCTGCACCGACTATAAGCAATAATAATGCAGACATGCACCGACCTGATCAAAGACCAAAATCGGTGTGAACCGACCTGCACCGACCTTGGTTATGTACTATGCACAATATGCACTGACCTCAAACAATGCGACTAGCACCGACCTCTCTAAGCAAATACGTCAACTAGCACCGACCTCATATGTGCGATGCAACACAGGCATCGACCTTATATGCTGCTAGTATCGACCTTACTCAAAGGCAAATGCAACTAGCATCGACCTTGTGCAGACTAACTAATGCTAGCACCGACCTTATATCAGAATAACAAAGTGTGTAGAAATATTTTATGAAAATGTCTGACATATAACCAACTCATCAAAATACATAATATTACCATGATCAATATAAAGTCATTAGAGTCAACTCTACAGTCAACAAAATCAACTCTATTATTGCTAATCATTCAAAACACAATCAATGCATAGTAGTCTTCACACTGCTGATCAACTCTAGAGGAGACCCAACATTCTCTGATGTGACACAACCTAGGACTTAAACAAACAAGCACAGTCGCAATCAAATGGACCAATGTCGGCGACCGCTCACCCGATGCTCACCAAGACCCGGGGTAACTTGGCAATGCCAAGTTGAGGTTGTGTGGGCTGGGCCCTTGCTGGTAGAGGGCCAGCAAGGCCTAAGTTGATTCCCAAGGGTAATGGCAGCCCAATTCAAGGGAGCCGACGTCGTGCCGAGGGCACGGGTTCCACTCTTTTCCCACGGTGATCACTTATAGCAAAGGAGGTTAAGGATCGGGCTCTCATTCACGGCCAGCGAAGTTTATGAACTAATATTGAAAGAACAAGCACAAATTAGAGCAAAGTTTGGAGCACTTACTCGACCGGTTTGAAGAAACCGGTCCCGCTCGGAGACGAGGGCGAGCGGGGAGGCGGGTGGATCCCCACACGCCGCGTCGGGGTAGCTTGACCTGCCCAAATGATTACAATACTACACCTCTCGCAGGAGGGGGATCTTAGGGTGGGGGTTAAGTGATATTACAACTAAAACTACCTCCACATAGGGAGGGGCCTTCAGTCGGCCAAGCGGGGAGGGGAACTTGAGAGAGGAACACCGAAGATGGGAGGTCACCGGTACTGTCCACGTTCTGTGGGTGCTGATAGATGATCGAAGAAGTGGTTGCTACGACTGATGCCGAATTTTGATGGGGATGAAACCACCTGGAAAATCTCGTAGGAGGCCAGGGAAGTCGTCCAAAGTTTGTTGATTTCTTCTGGTGCCGACACTGGTCTGGGTGGAGGCCCGAGCAGGGAGGAAGATTCCTGGACTGGCAGCTTCTGGCGGCCAACAGCAGTTTGCATAGGATGCCCCATTAGCTCCCGAACTCAGAATCAAGCACCGCTGGAGTTTTTGGAATCGTGGACGAGTCCTCTTCATATAAAAACTGACGGGAAGCCAAACGATGCCGGAGAAGACTAGGGGACTCTGAACACTGATGACAGGTCGGTGCAGGCTGTAGGAAGCTGAACCGCGTACCCGAGGGAGAAAAATGATAACTATGGCCCACAGACGTCAATAGAAGTTCCACTTCTTGATTCTGAAAGTAGACAGAAAGAGAAACAACTTTGCAGAAGAACTTGTGGCCTGAATCTTCCAAGGTTCGTCATAGCAGAGCTTCTACTATGGCTCACGTGCTCAGCAGGGGCAGCTCTGCACAGTTGTAGGAAAACGGATCTCCCGGTCAGCTCGGAGCTCGGAAGGGGACGAGACCACCGCCGTTGCGAAGAAGACAGGTAGACGCTTCCGTGGATACCTCTTGGGCCTTCAGATTCTCTGGGATGTGGTCGGGGTCTCCTTTGCAAACTGCTACTCTTCTGCTGGCAGCGAACTGAAAACTGGAGGTTGAAGATGGTGGGGGGAAATGGGGTATATGGGAGGGAAATGGAGGTGGATGAGTGTGGGGAGAACCCTGGCTGTGAGGGGGTCTAGGAGGGGGTGTTCCAAGGTGTGGGAGGGGAAGAATAGGGTCTGGAAGGGGGTCTAACAGGTGTGGGAGGAGGAGCTACGAATTTGGGCTTGGAGGGAGAAGGAGGAAGGTGGGGGGGGCACAAGTGGGTGGAGGGCATGTGAGTTTGAATTTCCTTTAATGTGGGGTGGTCAATGATGGTCTTGGGGATTGGAAGAGGTGCCTTGGGAAGGTGGAGGGCTGCTTTGGGTAGTGGGAAGGGTGCTTGGGGAAGTGGGTGGGGTAGTTGGGGGTTGGGAGGTGGAGCTAGGATTGGTGGAAGCTCTCTTGGGACTAGGGGATGGAGTAATGGGATGTGTGGGGAAGGGGAGTGGTCTTTAATGGGGGTAGGTGGGAGAGTGGTGGTTGGGAAGGGAGGAGAGAGAAATTTTTTGAAATTGGGTGTGGAGGAGAGAGAAAGGGGAGTGAAAAAGAGAGATTAAGAGAGGGATTGGTGGGGAATATCTCCCCTAGGGTCTCTCACCCAAAAAATGGAATCTCTCCACTAGATAAGAAGTGTAAACTCTCAAAATGGCAAGTTTTTCATTCATTGATTCATTACCTTGAAATGGGGGGAATGGGGCCCCATATATAGGCAACCCACATTTTACAATAAGACCTTGACAATTGACTCAATGACAAATAACCGAGGGGGTAGGGGGAGCCCTTGGGCCAAGCCCAATGAATTGGGCCCAATAACTAACTAGACAACCTAATGACACTCAAACTTAGGGAAATAAACACAAGACCTAGGAACATGACTCAAATAAAAGGGAAAATACATCAAATGACTCAAATAAAAATTACATAAGACTCAAAATTAAATAACTAGACCATGCCGGATGCAACCGGGGCGAGGAGACGAGCTGTGAATGTGGGCATGGGAGGTGATGTCCCCATCATACTCCCGGGGTGCGGAGAACTCGACTCCATCGAGTAAGTGTCCTTCCCTCCTTGGAGGGTGTAGAAGTGGTACTATCCTCAAGTCTTCCGAACGAGACCGATCCATCCACCTGCCGAGATAGCGCTCGTATACCTTGCTCCTGGTGGTAGTGGCATGTTCATCCAATATTCGTTCAATGCGCTCACGCTGGGCTCTCTTGGCTGGTGGACTCTCCTCACGGGTGGGTGCTCTCTCAACGGAGGGAATAGGCTCAATATCCTCACTAGGTACCACCGTGTGTCCCTTATATGGCACTAGGTCGGCTACATTGAATGTAGGACTCACTCCATACTCCTCGGGGAAATCTAACTCACAGGCATTAGCGCCAATGCGTCTCAAGACCTGGAAGGGACCAGCCCCACGTAGCCTCAATTTGGAGATGACTCCCGGGGAGAGCCTCTCCTTCCTCACCATCACAAAGTCACCCACATGGAATTCTTGGTGACGCCGAAGGGAGTCAGCCTGCCTCTTATAGATCTCATTTTAATTGCTTATGTGCTTGCAAAGGCTTTCATGCAATTTTGTGAATGTTGACATTCTAGGGGTGATGGGTGGACCTGGGCAACCAAAAGTAGACCAATCATGCTTTGACGCCAGGAAGACTTTGATGGAATGGGGAGGACCGGGGCATCCATAGGTGATCCGGTCATGCATGGGGGTGACAAATGTTGGGGGACCCGGACATCCATGAATACTCCTATCATGCTTACGACTCATGATGAGTGAAGGTGGATCACTACATCCGAATTTGGACCACTCATGCTTTCTACTTGACATGTGGGTGATATGAATGAATGGACCCAACATAGTATTCATGCCAAGCGGTGTGGTAAGCCTAGACACATGCATGTTTTTCCTAAAGGTGACTTTCATGTGTATAGGTGTGGGACAACCCTTTAACTGCCATTGGAAAGGATCGAATGGATCTAAGAAGGTGGTCATCATGGGGTGGGGCACAACCTTATTACCTAGGGGTATGTGGCCCAAGGTCATGGTTCCCAAGGTGTAACCCGGGTCTAGGATGGGGTGAATTAGGTCTAACATGATGGGTTGGGATAGGGAATGGTGGGTGGTGGATAAGGTGGTTGGATCACATGGGGAACTAGACTCCCATAGGAAGGGATCAAAGGGGTCGTGGAAAGGTCTTCCTAGAGGGAGGCACTCTATGTCTTCAAGGTTCCCAAATTGTGAGTCATCCTCCTCTAAGGTAATTGGGCCAATGTTTCTAGTTGGTTGACTGATCAAAGTATTTGGGATCTCAATGGTAGGGGAGTGGATCGAGATGGGTTCTTCTACCATAGGGAGAAGGAAAAGGAGGTCGCTAGTGTAGCAACCAATGGTATAGACCGAGGTGATTGACCCGATGCATAGGTGTAGGAGGCCAAGGCTCCTAGGTTGTTCGGCCATAGGGGTCAACATGCTAGTGAACTCAATTTGCCATGATAAGCCTCTAAGAAAATCCTCTAAGGTCTCTACTTGATAAGATGCTTGGATTGTGGTGTGATAAGAGGAGATGGACACTATGGGATGGTTTTCCTTCATGGGTGGGAAATCGTGGGCCGTGATCTCTCTTATTGGGCTCTTCTTTAGCCAACTAACAAGGGTTTCCCCTAAGATGAGATTGACCCCAACTAGAGATGGTGATGTAAGGTGAAGACCCTCGTGTGTTATTTCTTCTTCAATTTGGGCTTGGGTTTTCTCCAAGGTGGAGAGTGGGTTTGGAGTGTTCACCACTATGGGGTGGGGTATGGGTTCTTCTTCCAAGGAGGTGAGAGGGGCTTTTGAGGGTGCGGTGATGATTGGGGCATGGTGTATCCGGGGTGGTAGGTAGTGGGAAACTTGGGTTAGGATAGGTGAGGGTAGTAGTGGAGGCTTTGGTGGGAGTTAGATTGGGGTAGGGAGAGGAAGGTGGGTGGGTTGAAGGGGTTTGGGTTGATTTGTTTTGGGAGGAGTGTCCCTTTTTGGGGGTGATGGAGAGATAGTGGTGGGGGTTACCATGGGCCTAGGTGGAGAGTTGGCCATGGGGCCTGTGGACGCGGGATTTATTTATTGATTTAAATATTTATTGATTTATTGATTTATTGGTTTGGTTAATTGGCGTGCCAGTCACATGTGTGACGATTTTTATTATGCGCTCGATCTGACTTGGTCAGTCGATTGTGAAGTCCGAGTCGGGACCAAAAGTCCATCATACCATAAAGGCTATGACGTTAATTACGCCCTTCCTAAGAAGGACAACCCTTGATTAAATGCCAAAATAGGAGGCCGCTCGGGGCGGTCATAAAAGAAAAATAACAGTGCGTGATATTGAAGATATTGTTATTCTAAGAATGTAATTAAGTAGGTAACAGGCTTATTAAATCGACATAACCCCCTCTTATAGGGGGGGCATGCCAGATAAGAAATAGGACACCATCCACGCAGCGGCGGGGCGGAGCCTGAACAATCATCGGGGACAGGTCCCCTATCAGATTTCTCATCCGGCCAAGGGCCTCGCGGAACTAGTATTCCCCAAAAGATTGTGCCGAATGGGAGGTGTATGACGTGCACTTCCCGGGACTCATCGGGGTTAGAACGTCGGATCGACATTTTGGCAGCATCTCCCCATAATCTGGATTATGCCCAGGGGAGAATAGACTATCACCCACGGAGTGCCGGGATGAAAGCCGAAAGAAAGAGAGGTCGAGCCTCCCGGATCACGTAGCTGCCGTGGGACAACATTTTACTCTTCCCTACGGAAGCCGGCGAGACTCACGCAGTGGCGGAGCCCTCCGAGCTAAAGGGATTACTCATAACCCGACACGGGACGGTGGAACATAAGGGAGTTTGACTCCCTTTAATTTTATCCTCGGAGGGGGGTTCTGGTGACTCGTGGACATCCCTGAGTGAGTTTGACAGGGGAATCGGAGGCTCATTAGGCAGCAGAGCAGGTTTTCGGCGCACCTCAAACATATGTATAAGTTCTTGGCGCCGAGACAAGGAAGCCAAGGAGGGGTTCTCGGTGCCAAGGGGAAGACGCCATGGGATAGGTTCCCGGCGTGCAGGGGAGAAGGCAAGGGGGTTCCCGGTGCGGGCTTCCCGGTGCGATGAAGAGCAAGCCAGGGAGGCTCCCGGCGCGGGCTTCCCGGCGCGAGGAAGAGAAGGCCAGGGAGGCTCCCGGTGTGGGCTTCCCAGCGCGAGGAACAGAAGGCCAGGGAGGCTCCCGGCATGGGCTTCCCGGCGCGAGGAGAAATAGTGAGGCGGGGGTGGCTTTTCGGCGCGAGGTAAAACAACAGGGTTCTTGGCGCGGGAAAGCTCACGCCGAGGGCTATTCATCGGTTCTACTGTTCGTGGAGCCGAGATAGATGAGGGTGCCGAGATGTATTTCAGGATTTTACGACACCCTGTCTTGGGGTTTATGGATGATTGAGGGGGTTTTCCTGGTGATTAAGGCCGAGATTGACGGGCCCTGAGGAGTCAAAGATGGATGTATTTATTGGGTATCGACCAGCTTTGGAATGGGTTTCGAAGGAAATCCAAGGACAGAGGGAAATGGGAAAGAAGAACTGAACATAAGGAGCCTCTGTCACCATTACTTGTGCAGAATTCCAGGAGGATGGCTTGATGTTATCATTCGTCGTCCTGGGAACCAAGAGATATCTGTCTCTGGTCCAGAAACGACTCTGATGATGTCGATAAGCAAACCGGGCATCAGAAACTCCGGAATCTCACAGATGTGAATCATCATGTGGCTTGGCTTTGTTCCGAAGGCCAAGGGATAGCCTGTCCCTGGCTCTGGAACAAGCGCATGAAAGCATCTTCGAGAAAGAAAACGCAAACGAATAATCAGACTGGGGAGGGGAATAGGGGGCAAACCTCCACAGAGACAATAGCAGGCAACAATCGAGGCCTGTTCCATTCGTTTATTCATTCGGACATGACTATTACATCCATGCATCAGAGGGACGGAGTACATAGAAGAAAATTGCAGACAAAGACTAAGTCCTGTTCTAGCGGCATGAAAATCGATTACGATGTCGCAGAATACATCAGAAGAAGAAGAAGTAGCATCAATCGAAATTACAAGAAGATGAAATGCAGAAATGGGGGGGGAGGAGGGCGGAGCATTGACTCCTCTCCCTCCCCGGTGCCCACCTTCAATCAGCTTCGAATCTTTCTCTCTGCTTTCTCCTTTGGTCTCTTCTCTCTTTCTTTCAGTGGAGGAGGCTCTCTTTTTTTCTCTTCTGGCGGTGGTGATGGTGAGGATCTTCTGAGCTTCTCCCTCCTTTCTTGCTCGAGGGGAAGGGGGTTTTATAGCTGTATCTTGTATCTTCTCGACAGGTGGAAGTCGGCGTGCCACTCCACTCCATCTTCACGGCGCGCCTGAGATGACAGTAGCTCCCGGCGCGGCGTGCAATTTGAGTGAGGGGGCCTGGATGCCACACCCCTAAGCCCATTTCATAGGCCCATTTAGGGCTTTTAAGCTCCACTTAGAACTGTTAGCTCTATAAGCATATCAGAACTGTATCAGGAATTTGTTGTTGGACTCAAGTGGACCAAAGGAACCTTCATCCGTCATTGGACTGGGGTTTCATCAGCATTGTCACCTGAACGATGACAAGACCGGACATCAGCTTCAGTATGAGAAGACTTCAGCCGGGTGTATAGTTTGTGGAGATGATTCTTCTTTTGTTCTGACTTTGTAAAAGCCTTTACAATCTTCATTTGCCGGTTCCGGCTTCTTGTTAGAATGTGCTAGGAGGTCTCATCAGTCGGATGACTGCTGCTTCATCAGTGCCACCGTCTGACTGACAATGGCACCAGACATCAGCTTGGCCGGCGAAAGGCTTCAGCCGGGTAGATGGTTGACGAACTTCGTCATTGATCTTTCACTGTTGATCTAATCTTCTTTTCAATTCTGCTTCTGCCCTTGCTCATTTTCAAGGTGTCAACAAATGCCCCCCACCTGCGGGCGGCGTAAGCGCAGAATAAGCGGCACGGGGTCTGCAGGTGCCCTTCATCATTCGAGGGTATCTTCCTCAATTTCTTTCTGTCATTGTTATTCAGCTTTTTCATGTTACTGTGACAATATTGTGCATATATCTTTCATTTTCATGTTTTTCATCTCCATATTTTCCAACTGCCTTTTGACTTCTCGGCGCTAGAATTGGGTTACTTCTCGGCGTGACCCTCTCGGCGCGACTGTTGTCGGCGCGGGCGTCTTCGGCAAGAGCTTCTCGGTGCACTCATCTTCGGCGGTTGCTTCTCGGCGCGCATTTCCATCCGGGTGAAGGAGGGCTCTCGGCGCGCATTGCTTCGCGCCGAGAAGCCCCTCCCCTTATCTTTTTTAACCCTCCGAGAGGGCTTTTGTAGCAACCCGTATAAAATTAAAAGAAATAAATTTAGATAAATTGAAATAAACTAAAAGATTAAGTGAACAAATGAAAAAGGTTGAAACAAGAAGAACAAAGCCCTGATGAAATTAACGCCTTGGAGCAAGGCGCTACGCCCTCATCTAAGGCGCGTTTTTAAGAAAGGACGCCCACGTTTCACGACGTCAAATTTCAGACGGCCAAAATAAATAAAAGGCATAAAAAGATAATAAAAAGAGTAACGCCCTTTACATGGACGCGTTTCAACAAGAAACGACGCGCGTCAAGGCGTCAATTTAAAATTCAACGCCCTAGCATAAGGCGTTAATTCCATTCCAGTTTCGTTCGAACCGGGAACTTATCCAGGGTAAGTTGATAACTATGAGAAAGAGTTCGAATGTAGTAATAACTCTATCATGGAAGTGTTACTTCTAATCAAAACACTAACCCTATTAGGATTCCCAAAATCCTATAAATAACCTTGTTCAAACAAACCCTAAAGATATTTGGTCGAAGAAGTTTCTGCTGCAGTCATCCGTGAAAGAGAGGTTGATTCTTCCTATTGTTTCTCCTCTGCTGATTAGGTATTAGGAGGAATAATTCTTCTCCATCTTATTCTTCTATCGCAGGTTGAGGAGCTTCTGTCTTCCATTAAAGAACGAGGGTTCTTCATCCCGAAGTGTTCCTATCATACGTGAAGAACAGGTGATGTTCTTCTTCCCCTGTCTATGAGATAGTCATGAAGAATATTGATATTCTTCATCTCATGATTCTGTAGGTTGTCTACGTCGAGAAGGAGCTCTCATATAGTTGGAGGACGTAAGGTTCTTCATCATAATCGTCTCCAATCATCTGCAACTTCTCCTTCAGTTTCTTCTTCCGGTGAGCACTCTGTACAAACAGAGTATCGTCTCTTCACCAGATCCTTCACGTTTCATCAAAAGGTAGGATTTTCTCAGGGATTGTAGCCCAAACTAGCATATTAATATTTATAACATCATCCGTTAATACCTGCATATAGATTTCATGCGTTTCGGTTAGTTTCTAAAGAGTTTTGAAATAGACGCCCTTATCAAGGACGCTACATTAAAAGACACGACCATGACTAGGTCGTCAATTTAATATTTGACGCCCTGCACACGGACGTCAATTTCTCTTAATTAATAAACACCATGTTTAAAAATTATATATCAATGCAAACGTGATTCTAAATTAATGCATGGTCAATCTCTTGTAATCCTGCTATTTCTTATGGTACTGACCATATATCATGTTTCCTGAAATTTCATTGTCTCGAAACTTGTAAACTTGTGAATTAACGACCTTGTCCAGGTCGTCTTTTCTTGAACTGACGCCCCATACCAGGGCGCCTTCTGTAAACTAACGCCCCTGTCCAGGGCGCGTTTCATTAAAAATTCCAGATTTATAATATTCTGCAAAAACTAGAAATATTGAAAGGACGACTTCTATACATGTCGTCAAATGTAATATAAACGCCCCTGATTAAGGCGTTAATTACATAAAAAATGACTTTACCAAAGTCGCTACTTTCTGCATTACTGATTTTTCCTGATTACTGTTATCTGAGGGATTCATTACATATATTTATATATAGGCACTATTACTCCACTCCGTGAGTATAGTCCCATGTTTTCTACGATGATTTATCGCATTATACACTCAATTCTCATTGACATACAAGCTCTCCATTGGACATTCCGTTCCTTTGGACTAGCGAGTTAGTCATAGAGACCTCCGTAAGACTCCTCGCCGCCTTGGATTCCCTCAAGGCCGACTGAGCTGGTTGTACCATAAAAACCCATTACACAATCTTTGCCATGTCCCTCTATAGAAACATGGTGATACCGGCCCTCATGTCATGCCATGGGTATGATATGAGAATTATCTTAATGAACGGGGAAGAATATGCCGTTGTTATGCTGTTCTTGTAGACCCCAATTCTATATTAAACTTGATGTTCTTGTGAACCTCAATTCTATATTAAGAATGAGGACGTCTTGCCATTGAGGTGCTATTCATATGGACCTCAATTCTATATAAAAGAGTGTCTCTACTTACTTATCATGGTACCCGAGTTAAGGGAACCAATTCCACCTAGTTTTATCGATAATCGTGATTGTACCGTTATTATCGCCTATCTATGTCAAGTATCATATTTTTGGACTCTATCCTTTCAAAGTCTATCCTACATGTCTACAAGCTTTATCCTTGAAATTCCATATTGGCTATATACAAAAGTGGATGTTAAAATACATGACTAATGCCTGCGCATATAGGGCCCGATCTGGTCCTGGGAGGAGCACCCGAAAGTACTTGTGCCCATGGGAGTTGATTGATCACGGTATTGGCATTATACCGAAGTGCATGACTAGCTTGATTGAACATTCCACAAATCTTGTACTTGACTTGATATTACATGACTTGCGTGGCCCGAAAAAGGGTAATTACTTGCGTACTTGAACGTGATAGCCAAATTTCATCTTGACATGATAAAGTACTTGCTTGAATATCTTGATATCATTTGATATAAGTTCTTGAAAGTTCATGACTAGTTCTCCTTGTTACCTTATTGTTATATTCTCTTTCTATCTTGTCGTTTTATGCGAGCATGCATAGCTATAGTACATTCATGAAAGATGTAACTACTTAAACCCCTTGCTAGTTCCTGAGATATAATTTCCTACTGAGCGTTCGCTCACTCCGTGTTTCCCTTACTTTTCAGGTAAGTCCGACGATGAGGAAACTCAAACGGATGGGGAAAATCAAGAGTGAAAGAGCTAGAGCTTTTCCAAGTGTCATCTAGTCTTTTATATATTTCTTGAGTCAAATGTGTACTTTTCCTTTTTTTTGAATAGAGTATTGGGTTTGTAATAGACTATTTATTATGAAGAAATAAATGGATTGGGTTATCTTTACTTTTGCGCATCTCTGTCTTTGTGTCGAATACACTACTACTCTGATTGACATGATTGATATAAACTCGTCACGCATCTCCGGGTATCTTCCGCTCTCGGGGCGTGACAGTTTTTGTGGTATCAGAGCCTAGGGTATTCAATTCCTAGGAAACCCAAGTCCAAGGACGAGTTTTAAACCTTTAACCAGTGAGATTGGGTAGAACCAAGGGTTAAAAGTAACATAGAAATACTAGTCTTCAAATACAAATCACGTATTAATATAGTTATGATAATTGTAGGATAATGGCTGCCGAACGTGCTCAATGGCGCAACATGCAGCGTACACTTCAAGGCATGACTCAAGTACTGCAACAAGTAGCACAGGGAGGTGGACAACGAGCAGGAAGTCTCCACCAGACTTTCAAGAACATGAACCCGCCCAAGTTCACGGGTTCTACGATCCAGATGACGCTGAACACTGGATTAGGGAAACAGAACGAATATTCCGTGTTATGCAATGCACGGATCAAGATAAGGTCTTATTAGCTACTTTTCAGTTAGAAAGGGATGCTAGATGCTGGTGGGAATCAATAGAGGCTACTATAAATCAAGATCAGGTTATGTGGGAGGAATTCGTTGAACACTTCAACACAAAATATTTCTCGGACCGAGTTCAGGAAAAGAAGGCTGCAGAATTTGCTGCATTAAAGCAACGATCTTTGTCAGTGGCCGAGTATGAGGCCCAATTCTCTAGATTTTCTCGGTATGCTAAGCACTTAGTTAGCACCGAGAAGATGAAAGCTAGGAGGTTTCTTAACGGGCTCAGGCCCCAAGCTATTACCCAACTGGCGCCGATGGACATTCAAGTCTACTCGGAGATAGTACGCCGAGCTCAACTATTAGAAGATGCCACGGAACTGTCTGATAGGATTCGTGGTAAGGATAAGAAGGAACAAGTTACAGGTTCGGGTTCCTTTAAACCCAACTTCAAGAAAAGGCCTAGCAATGGAGGAGCATCCTCACAAGACCAAAAGTTCAAGAAGACCAAGCCCTTCTCTATCACCACTACCTCTTCAAATACAGTGTGCAAACATTGTGATAAAGCGGGTCATAGAGCAGAAGAATGCTGGAGGAAACTTGGAGCATGTCTCCGTTGTGGGAGTCGTGAGCATCGGATTCCCGATTGCCCACTACTAAATAACCAAGCCGGTGACGGAAAGCGCCCAGTAACCAAGAATGCTCGTCTTCATGCAATCAAGAAGACCGAGCGAGAAGAAGAAGGCGGCTTAGTGGAAGGTACATTAAAAGTTTGTTCCAAGAATGCATATGTCTTAATTGATACTGGTGCATCGCATTCTATTATTTCTAAGAAGTTTGCTGACCCATTACCCCTAGAACCAGAATGGATGAAATTAGTTTTGTCTACTCCTCTGGGTGACGAGACTGATATTACACATCATTACCAAAACTGCGAAGTATTGGTTCAGGGTAGAAATCTCCCTATTGATCTCATATGTTTAGATCTGAAAGAGTATGATGTTATACTAGGAGCAGATTGGTTATCCAAGTATCAGGCAACGGTTGATTGCCGCAATAGCAAGGTTACATTCAAGGAATTTCCAGAACTAATCTTTACTAGCCCCAAGGGTCGGAGCAGATCCCCTCTTATTTCAGCTCTCCGAGCTAGCAAGCTCATCAGGAAAGGATGTGCATCTTTCCTTGCCTTTGTCACAGTTAAAGAAGCTAAGGAAGCTAAGCTAGAAGACATTCCAGTGGTGCAGGAATTTCCGGACGTGTTTCCGGAAGATTTGCCGGGATTACCCCCGCAAAGAGAAGTGGCCTTCACCATTGACTTAGTCCCTGGTGCTGGTTCGATTTCAAAGGCACCTTATAGGATGTCACCTGCTGAACTCAAGGAGTTAAAAGAGCAATTGATGGAACTCATTAAGAAAGGATTCATTAGACCAAGTACTTCCCCGTGGGGAGCGCCTGTATTATTTGTAAAGAAGAAAGACGGATCCATGAGGTTATGCATCGACTATCGACAATTGAATCATCTCACTATCAAGAACAAGTATCCACTGCTGAGAATCGATGAATTGTTTGATCAAATTTCAGGATCCAAGTACTTTTCCAAAATTGATCTTAGGTCAGGATATCACCAACTAAGAATCAAGGACGAGGATATTCATAAAACCGCATTCAGAAGCAGGTATGGCCATTATGAATTTGTTGTTATGCCTTTCGGACTAACGAATGCCCCTGCTACCTTTATGCAGTTAATGAATAGTATATTCAGGCCTTATTTGGATCAATTCGTGGTGGTCTTTATTGATGATATATTGATTTATTCCAAGACCAAGGAAGAGCATGAGGAACATTTGAGGATTGCATTACAAATATTGAGGACAAACCAATTATATGCAAAACTTAGCAAGTGTGAATTCTGGCTTGAAGAAGTGACTTTTCTCGGACATGTTATATCAAAGGATGGCTTGTCTGTAGACCCATCAAAGGTTGAAGCTGTAAGGAACTGGGAAAGACCGACCAATGCTAGCGAGATCCGAAGTTTCTTAGGTCTTGCCGGCTATTACAGGCGATTCATCAAGGATTTCTCTAAAATCGCCGTGCCACTTACGAGGTTAACTCGCAAGGAGATCCGTTATGAATGGAGTGAGGAATGTGAAAGAAGCTTCCAAACTCTCAAGGATCATCTTACTACAGCTCCTATCTTGGCATTGCCAATTGAAGGAGGAAAGTTCGAGGTATACACTGATGCTTCTGGCATTGGCCTCGGATGTGTTCTAATGCAACAAGGAAAGGTTATAGCTTACTCTTCTCGTCAATTGAAGAAGCATGAAGAGAACTACCCCGTCCATGACTTAGAATTGGCCGCGGTAGTATTTGCACTGAAGATGTGGAGACATTATCTCTATGGAGTGCAGTTTACTGTATACTCCGATCACAAGAGTCTCAAATATCTTTTCTCACAGAAGGAACTGAACATGAGGCAAAGACGTTGGCTAGAATATCTCAAAGACTTTGACTTCAATATACAATATCATCCCGGAAAGGGTAATCATGTAGCAGATGCCCTTAGTCGAAAGCCGAGAGCACTGTTAGCCAATTGTATGATTCAAGAATGGAAATTACTAGAGCAATTCTCTGAACTCAATATAGGCATGGACACAGACCCTAGATGTGTCACATTATCTCATATAAGCATACAGTCAGACCTATTAACTGAAATACAAGCACTTCAAGATAATGACCCAATGTTAGTAGAGATCAAAGGCAAACTGGAAGGACAATCGGATTTTCAAATAACTTGTGAAGGAAGATTAATATTCAGGAATAGAACTTGCATACCGGATTGTCCCGAGGTAAAGAAGAAGATCTTAGATGAAGCTCATAGATCAAGGTACACGATTCATCCGGGATCTACCAAAATGTATCAAGATGTGAAACGGAATTATTGGTGGCCCAACATGAAAAGAGAAATAGCGGACTACGTATCACGCTGTCTCACATGCCAACAAGTCAAGGCGGAACACCAAAAGCCTGCTGGAAAACTACATCCTCTAGATATCCCTAAATGGAAGTGGGAGGATATTGGTATGGATTTCATCATGGGTTTATCTAAATCAAAAAGAGGACATGATGGAATATGGGTTATCATTGACCGATTGACTAAATCAGCGCATTTCTTGCCAATCAAGAGTCGATGGTCAGTTGATGTCTTAGCTGCACTATACATCAAGGAAATAGTCAGATTACATGGTATTCCTGTTTCAATCGTGTCTGACAGAGATCCCCGTTTTACTTCTCATTTTTGGAAGGGACTACAACATTCGTTGGGGACGAGACTTAACTTTAGTACAGCTTTTCACCCTCAAACGGATGGTCAGACCGAGAGAACCAATCAAGTAGTCGAGGATATGCTAAGAGCATGCATTACTGATTTTGGTGGAAACTGGCATGATCACTTGCCTCTGGTCGAATTTGCATACAATAATAGCTACCAGGCAAGTATACAAATGGCACCTTTTGAAGCCTTATACGGAAGGAGTTGTCGATCACCCTTATGCTGGGACGAAGTTGGAGAGAAACAACTATTAGGTCCAGACATGGTAAGGGACACTACCGAGAAGATACAATTGATCAGAGAAAGACTACAAGTTGCTCAGTCTAGACAAAAGGCTTATGCCGACACAAGAAGAAGAGATCTTGAATTCCAAGTTGGAGATCATGTATTTCTCAAGATATCGCCTGGACGTGGAATACGAAGATTTGGTGTTAAGGGCAAGCTTACACCAAGATTTATCGGACCTTTTGAGATACTAGAAAGAGTTGGCGAGGTTGCTTATCGCATCGCATTGCCACCTCAACTGTCCGAAGTACATGATGTGTTCCACATATCTATGTTGAAGAAGTATGTGCATGATCCATCACATATTATTGAGCATGGAAATCTAGTAATCCGGAAAGATCTCACATAAGAGCAGAAGCCCATAAGAATACTAGATCGAGAAGTACGAACCCTAAGGAATAAGGTTATTCCCATGCTAAAAGTACAATGGAATAAGAATTCAGAACATGAAGCTACATGGGAGACCGAGGAATCTATGAGGAAGCGATTTCCAGAGTTATTTTAGAAGGTATGAACTCTACACTCTCCATATGTAAATATATGTTATGAATTTGGGGACCAAATTCTTTTAAGTGGGGGAGGGTGTAGCAACCCGTATAAAATTAAAAGAAATAAATTTAGATAAATTGAAATAAACTAAAAGATTAAGTGAACAAATGAAAAAGGTTGAAACAAGAAGAACAAAGCCCTGATGAAATTAACGCCTTGGAGCAAGGCGCTACGCCCTCATCTAAGGCGCGTTTTTAAGAAAGGACGCCCACGTTTCACGGCGTCAAATTTCAGACGGCCAAAATAAATAAAAGGCATAAAAAGACAATAAAAAGAGTAACGCCCTTTACATGGACGCGTTTCAACAAGAAACGACGCGCGTCAAGGCGTCAATTTAAAATTCGACGCCCTAGCATAAGGCGTTAATTCCATTCCAGTTTCGTTCGAACCGGGAACTTATCCAGGGTAAGTTGATAACTATGAGAAAGAGTTCGAATGTAGTAATAACTCTATCATGGAAGTGTTACTTCTAATCAAAACACTAACCCTATTAGGATTCCCAAAATCCTATAAATAACCTTGTTCAAACAAACCCTAAAGATATTTGGCCGAAGAAGTTTCTGCTGCAGTCATCCGTGAAAGAGAGGTTGGTTCTTCCTATTGTTTCTCCTCTGCTGATTAGGTATTAGGAGGAATAATTCTTCTCCATCTTATTCTTCTATCGCAGGTTGAGGAGCTTCTGTCTTCCATTAAAGAACGAGGGTTCTTCATCCCGAAGTGTTCCTATCATACGTGAAGAACATGTGATGTTCTTCTTCCCCTGTCTATGAGATAGTCATGAAGAATATTGATATTCTTCATCTCATGATTCTGTAGGTTGTCTACGTCGAGAAGGAGCTCTCATATAGTTGGAGGACGTAAGGTTCTTCATCATAATCGTCTCCAATCATCTGCAACTTCTCCTTCAGTTTCTTCTTCCGGTGAGCACTCTGTACAAACAGAGTATCGTCTCTTCACCAGATCCTTCACGTTTCATCAAAAGGTAGGATTTTCTCAGGGATTGTAGCCCAAACTAGCATATTAATATTTATAACATCATCCGTTAATACCTGCATATAGATTTCATGCGTTTCGGTTAGTTTCTAAAGAGTTTTGAAATAGACGCCCTTATCAAGGACGCTACATTAAAAGACACGACCACGACTAGGTCGTCAATTTAATATTTGACGCCCTGCACACGGACGTCAATTTCTCTTAATTAATAAACACCATGTTTAAAAATTATATATCAATGCAAACGTGATTCTAAATTAATGCATGGTCAATCTCTTGTAATCCTGCTATTTCTTATGGTACTGACCATATATCATGTTTCCTGAAATTTCATTGTCTCGAAACTTGTAAACTTGTGAATTAACGACCTTGTCCAGGTCGTCTTTTCTTGAACTGACGCCCCATACCAGGGCGCCTTCTGTAAACTAACGCCCCTGTCCAGGGCGCGTTTCATTAAAAATTCCAGATTTATAATATTCTGCAAAAACTAGAAATATTGAAAGGACGACTTCTATACATGTCGTCAAATGTAATATAAACGCCCCTGATTAAGGTGTTAATTACATAAAAAATGACTTTACCAAAGTCGCTACTTTCTGCATTACTGATTTTTCCTGATTACTGTTATCCGAGGGATTCATTACATATATTTATATATAGGCACTATTACTCCACTCCGTGAGTATAGTCCCATGTTTTCTACGATGATTTATTGCATTATACACTCAATTCTCATTGACATACAAGCTCTCCATTGGACATTCCGTTCCTTTGGACTAGCGAGTTAGTCATAGAGACCTCCGTAAGACTCCTCGCCGCCTTGGATTCCCTCAAGGCCGACTGAGCTGGTTGTACCATAAAAACCATTACACAATCTTTGCCATGTCCCTCTATAGAAACATGGTGATACCGGCCCTCATGTCATGCCATGGGTATGATATGAGAATTATCTTAATGAACGGGGAAGAATATGCCGTTGTTATGCTGTTCTTGTAGACCCCAATTCTATATTAAACTTGATGTTCTTGTGAACCTCAATTCTATATTAAGAATGAGGACGTCTTGCCATTGAGGTGCTATTCATATGGACCTCAATTCTATATAAAAGAGTGTCTCTACTTACTTATCATGGTACCCGAGTTAAGGGAACCAATTCCACCTAGTTTTATCGATAATCGTGATTGTACCGTTATTATCGCCTATCTATGTCAAGTATCATATTTTTGGACTCTATCCTTTCAAAGTCTATCCTACATGTCTACAAGCTTTATCCTTGAAATTCCATATTGGCTATATACAAAAGTGGATGTTAAAATACATGACTAATGCCTGCGCATATAGGGCCCGATCTGGTCCTGGGAGGAGCACCCGAAAGTACTTGTGCCCATGGGAGTTGATTGATCACGGTATTGGCATTATACCGAAGTGCATGACTAGCTTGATTGAACATTCCACAAATCTTGTACTTGACTTGATATTACATGACTTGCGTGGCCCGAAAAAGGGTAATTACTTGCGTACTTGAACGTGATAGCCAAATTTCATCTTGACATGATAAAGTACTTGCTTGAATATCTTGATATCATTTGATATAAGTTCTTGAAAGTTCATGACTAGTTCTCCTTGTTACCTTATTGTTATATTCTCTTTCTATCTTGTCGTTTTATGCGAGCATGCATAGCTATAGTACATTCATGAAAGATGTAACTACTTAAACCCCTTGCTAGTTCCTGAGATATAATTTCCTACTGAGCGTTCGCTCACTCCGTGTTTCCCTTACTTTTCAGGTAAGTCCGACGATGAGGAAACTCAAACGGATGGGGAAAATCAAGAGTGAAAGAGCTAGAGCTTTTCCAAGTGTCATCTAGTCTTTTATATATTTCTTGAGTCAAATGTGTACTTTTCCTTTTTTTTTGAATAGAGTATTGGGTTTGTAATAGACTATTTATTATGAAGAAATAAATGGATTGGGTTATCTTTACTTTTGCGCATCTCTGTCTTTGTGTCGAATACACTACTACTCTGATTGACATGATTGATATAAACTCGTCACGCATCTCCGGGTATCTTCCGCTCTCGGGGCGTGACAGCTTTTACCCTCATTTTTCACATCCCTCTTCTCTCTCTTCATCTCGGCGGCGGCGGTGATCTTCCCCGCTCCGAGAGCCTTATTTCGTTCCCCCCCTTTTGACCGATTTAGTCTCAGGTAGGTTCATTATACGGGATTGAATCCCATTTTATGTTCGGGATCACCCCCTCTTGGTGGGTGACTCCCTATTTTCTTGGGCAGACCCCGGACAAGAGGAAATGCTGCCGAAATTTCATTAGAATTATTTATTCAATCATCACATGCTCATTCATCTTTCCGATGCTTATTTTCATCTTTTCTTGATTGCAGTCACTGACATGGCTTCCGACTCTTCTGCTGTGGCTTCCATGACTGTGGGAGCGAGTTCATCGGCTCAGCCGGACATATCTCGGGCTTCAGTCAACTAGCTGAATGTGAATAGTCTGAGCTTCGGCTATAACCAGATCGCCACTGTTGATGAGTCCTCGGATTCCGAGACTGACAGAGTGCCGTCTTCCGGAGTCTATTCTTCCACAGAAGGGATTGATTTCAGAAGGGCTGCCGACTACCGTCCGGATCTGCCGAAGGATCGCCATCTGCTGCCATTTATCCGGACCTTCACCATAGGCGGAATGAGGGATTTCCTACTTGCTCGGTCTGTGGAAGCGGCAATACTGGCTGACAGAGACAGCATGAAGGGTTCTGTTTATCGAGCCCGAGCTATATATCTCCCAAGCGAGCAGAGGGACTGGAATGCCGTGCTGGGCATTTCCGAATTAGAGCCGGAGAAGAAGATGCTGATCCGGGCTCCAGAGTTTACCCCGGCAAGGTGGGACCATGCAGCCGGTCGTGTCCATCGGGAGAAGCCCAACTTTGGACTTTTTCTAGCTCCTGTGAAGTGGGGTTATAGGGACGAGCCATTCATTCTGAACTGTTTGGCCGTTCAATTTAAATATCAGCTGGCTGCCGGCTGGTTTGGGGACGCTAAAGTGACAGACGCCCATCTCTTCAGGGTAGGAGCAGTGGAGTTTACAGAATTTGTCTTGAAGGAATATGCCCATTTACTGATTATAGCTGGGGTATATCATAGTGTATTTGCCTCCAGATTCCGCTATCCCATCTCTCGGGGATTATGTTGCGGCATGCTTGAAGTGTTCTGCCCACAGTTTAATACGTTCTATACAGTAGAAGGCGAGACTTCTCTCGATCTTTGGAGTCTTGCGCAGCTTTCAGGCCTGCCTATAGATGGGGAGCCAAATGAAGAGGTCTGTCTAGACGACTCTGTAAAGGACGCCTCTGATGGAGAGGGCAGATATTCTTTTGGCTACGCATACTGGTACTTGATGAAGGCTTATCGGACCATTTGTCTGGCCTATAGCAGGGGATCTTCCAAAGGATATCAACCCCGGGAAAAGAGCAGCATGTTGAGAGTCCGTGTAGGACAGTGGATACAGTACTTCTTCGGGGGTCCCTTGAAGTATACAGACTTCCCTTCCGTGGGACCGACTCCCAGTAAGCAGATCAGGGCCCCTCGTTATAAATCAGCATTGCCGGCTTCACTGCGCCGAGCAGGTGTAGATGGCCCGAACCCAGCAGGGGTTGACCCCATTACTCATTGTGCAGCTTATCTGACCTTCTGGCTGTGCACTTTCGCTCTCCCCCAAGGGGACGAGACGACTATCAGACCGGAGGCTATATATCCGGCCTGTCAGATGGCCTGGGGGATGAGACTGTCTCTGTGCCCGGCGGCTTTGTGTTTAGTTTACAAATCGCTGGGAGATTTGCATAGACATCGGGTTCCCCGTTCCTTACGGACTGTAGGTCCATTTCATTTCTTCAATGCTTGGGTTTGCAGCATTTTCCCCGAGCTGGCCCCGAGAACTTTGCAGTCAGACACACTGCTCCCTCGGATGATTTAGTTTGCTAGCGTCGAACCCGGCCTTTTCTCAGAGCAGCTGTTTAAGATCAGGGGCCGGTTGACAAAAGTGCATGTAGATGCTCCTGGTATCATTCATTTCTGGAGCTTGACAGCAGGTTCGGCTCCTTTAGTAGACCCTCAGAGGGAATGCAGAATGGAGGAGGTAGAAGTTTATGTCCATCCTGTTTCGGGGGCCAATGCCACCCGGCCCATATTAGAACCAAAACTGGTAAGGTGGGCTATGGCTATCCGACCCAGTGTATTGGTCTTCAGGAAGGGAGGCTTGCTCATCTTGGAGCCTTATTACCCATTCCGTTTCAGCAGAAACTTCGGCTACGATCAGCATATTCCTTCATCAGCTGCTCAGTTCCCTTTGGACAGCCGTGCCAAGCATGGGTCCTCCATTGCCAGTGACGGTCGGATATGGTGGGATTTCTTTCATCGTCGAGAGGGCGTAACTTTCAGGGTCCCGACCGTTTCTAATCGTATTCCCCGGGTCACATCAGAATACATCAAATGGTGGAATACCCGCACCAATTTTTATAAGGATGGCAGAGGCCTATTCCGGCCTACGATAGCAGCGGGAGAGTCGTCTCAGCCGCAGGAAAGTGAAAGGACTCAAACAAAACAGAGCCCTATTCCGGCCAGACGCATAATCACCCGGTCTGCATCCCGGCATGCTCTAGAGGCGACCTCGCAGCACATAGCTAGAGTGGAGATATCCTCGGGCAGCTCCGAGACCGTCCCTGATAATGAGGAGGAAGTGACCTTCAGCGGTAGCGAGGAGGAAATCCAAAAATCAGAAGCCCTGCCTGTATTTGCAAAAGGCCTCCCGCCCTTTCAGCCTCCTAAACTGTTGATGTTATCTTCTGAGGAGGAATTGCAAGAGGAGTTTGCCGGGCTCGACACTGAGGTCGACATAACCCCTCCATTTGTTGCTTCAACTACGGAGCTTTCTCCTCTTTTGTCTCATCTTGAGGATATAGACCCCACTTTAAAGGTAAGCTTATTTTCTTGTTTGATGTTCTATTTATTTTCTTCCATCCGTTGATGAGGATCATTCTGCTTTGTCCTCAGGACCCTGTCACTACCTGCTCAGATGCGGCCGCAGTCTCCATGGATGTCTCATCTGCAGATTTGATCATCATCCCTGCTTTACCTTCAATTTGCATGGAAATTTCTGAGGTTATTCGCCCCGTGCCAGTGAGAATACAATCTTCAACTGACTTAACATCACTGGACTTGGGATCATCAGGAGAGATTTCCATCCCTGTCAGGGCCTCAGAGTTCAGAGCCGAAGCAGACCCAGCCAGAAGCTCCGCCTTTATACCGACCGCCGTAATGTCGATTACGCCCGAATCAGCAGTCCCTGCCACAGTGGCTATAGAGACTGGATCTCTGCCTCTACAGACTAGGGACCTTTCGCCCCCATTATCAGAAAGAGTAGCTGAAGATGAAGCTCTTATTCAGGAGACTCATGAAGAGATAGCTCCATCATTCATTGGTCCTCCCTCCGCGGATGTTCAAGCCATAGCACCCGAGACAGCGGTGGAGGAGGAATCTTCAGCTCAGCCGGAGAGCACAGAGGGGGACCGGCCAATTTTTCCAGCGGATTTGCCGTCTTCGTCCTCTCAGCCGGATGTTGCACTGTGGGCAGACATTGATGGCGAGGTGACTTTCGAAGTAGCTCCAGCCCCTTCTCCTGGCTTCGCTTCATCCGAGAGTTTCGTCTGGCAAAATCTGGACATGCTGCGCCAGCTGGTGGAGTCCCAGCCCGGACTGACTTATCTGCGGCTGAAGGAGATAGCCGAGCGTTTCACCACTGGTCTGCAGGCGATGGGCTGTCCCATGGAAATATGGGCCCAGCGGGTTTTATTGTTGTTAAAGTTTATACATCGCCGGGACTTCTTGGCGCATATTATGTCTGAACGACTGACAGCTTTGAAGTTGCAAAGGAAGGAGTGCAAATCTGAGCTGGAGAAGACGGACTCTGTTCTTCAGGAGCGCCAATGCCAACTGCAGTCTCTGGCGCAGCAGGAGCAGTTCGTGCGCAGCCGGATAACCATCCTGGAGGCTGAACTGTTTGACCTCTGGGCTGAACTGCCGCAGATAACAATCTCTCGACCGCAGCTTGCGGAGGAAGTAGCTCTGTTGGAGGGGCAGATGGCATCCTTTCGGGATGAGTCTGCTCGGCTACAGGAGGAGGAGGCTCGACTTCATGAGTTAGGGGCTGCCCCGCATGTAGGGCTTCTGGCCTTTGAAGACATATTTCGGCGCCCGTGAATATCTGTTTTTCCCCCCCTCTTTTTTGTAATATAATTTCCCCTCAGGGGCCCTTCTTGTATTCCTTTCTTTTTTTTTTTATTCAATGGAAAGGAATCTTTACACCAGTCTCATATGTGGCTTGTTCTTAACTTATCGCACCATTAATATTTCACGGCGATTTGGCAGCGGTTTCAGCGGTCCCTATGGGAATAGCCCGTACCTAGCAGGAGAGCGTCCACCCCTTCAGAGAAAGGATGGGGAACTCGCTCCACCGTGTGACGGCCTCCGGGGGGCGCTTTAAACCGAATTTTGTTGGTGGTAGCACACGTCCTTCTTGGCCATACGTGCCGCAAGGGAGATGGCTTGCAGGAATGTGAACGAAGAGGCTCAGAGCACAATTCAGAACGGGCGAATGGTCCGTCCCGGAACAGGTTTCAAAGCTAGTCAGGGTGATGTGCCAATCGACCAGTACATGATTTCATCATCGACATTGGGTCTATATCGATGCAAAGAAGCTTTACAAGTTTCATCAGAGTAGACGTAAGGTCTAGACTGGGTAGAGGTTATCACAGGTGGGACATTGAAGGGTGCGTGGTTTTCATCAGGACAGACGTAGGGTCTGAACTGGATAGGATTTTATCATTGATCGGGCGAGGTGCCGGTCGATCAATAGCTAGTTTCATCATCGATATTGGGTTTATATCGATGCAAAGAAAGTATTATAAGTTTCATCAGAATAGCCGAAAGGCCTAAACTGGTAGGGTTTTAATTGGACATGGTTTCATCACTGATCGGGCGAGGTGCCAGTCGATCAGTGGTTGGTCTCATCGTCGATATGGGGCCTATATCGACGCAAAGAGTTTCATAGGTTTCCTCAGTATAGACGTAAGGTCTAAACCGGATAGAGGATCTCATCATTGATCGGGCGAGGTGCCGGTCGATCAACGGTGGGACGTATGTAGAGGTGTAGGTCTCGTCAGGACAGACGTAAGGTCTATTCCAGCAGGTTTTATGGCGGGTGGGACTTTGCCAAGAAATACGTAGGTTTCATCAGGCTAGGCGTAGGGTCTATCCTGGTAGGGTTTCATCGTTGACCGGGCAAGGAGCCGATCGGTCAAGGGATGGTTTAGGAGTTTGATCAGGACAGACGTAAGGTCTGAACTGGCCAGGCTTTATCAGACTGGTGACCGGTTTTATTGTTGGTGGGACATGTGAAAAGAGGGTATGTAGATTTCATCAGGGTAGACATAAGATCTACCCCGGAAAGGCTTTATCCTCGGTGGGGCGTAGAGCCAGATGACCGACGGAAGGCCTCGTCAGTGAAGGGTAGGTGAAGGCAACGTGCCGGTTGGCATGGAACTTCTGACTTACCACATTACCGACCCAAGCGCCCTTTCGGGTTTTTGCCGGAGCCAGCCCCCTCTTGCTTTTGCCCACGCATCCTTTCGGATTTTCACGTGGCGGGGTACCCGATTTTGCATGCAGTGCCCTTTCGGGTTTTCACCACAGTTGGGTTTTGGGCCATTTTTGCACTTGTCCAGAACGCTTGAACAAGTCTGGCGGGGTATCTCTATTTTCATCCCCATTTTTATATATATACTTTTTGTCGTTTTCTTTCTCTTTTCCTTTTTCATTGTCTTTTCTGGGACCAGAACTTTCATCCTATGGACCATGGCGCCATATGTTTATTGTGGACACACGATCATTGATGTGAGTGCCAACATCAATGCAAAGGGAAGTAGGGTTTCATGATCTATCCAGACGAAAGGTCCGAATCGATTTAGAGGATATAAGTAGCAGCTCGGGCACGAGGCCGTTTGCTGAGAATATGAGTTTCATCGTTAATGTGGGGTTTAACATTAACGCAAGGGAATAGAGTTTCATGATCTATCCAGACGGAGGGTCTGAATAGATTCAAAGAGCAGTGTTGTGCTATGTCAGAGCGGACGGAAGGTCTACCCTGGATGGGTTTTAGCGTCGATCAGGTGGTGTATCGCTCTATTAATAGCTGCTCTTATCATCGATATTGGGTCTATATCGAAGCAAGGATTTCATGGGCTTCATCAGGATAGACGTAGGGTCTAAACTGAGTAGGGTTTTATCATTGATATTAGGCGAGGTGCCAATCGATCAATGGCGGGTTTCATCATCGGTATTGGATTTATACCAATGCAAGGAGTTCATGGATTTCATCAGGATAGACGGAAGGTCTAAACTTGATAGGTTTCATCATAGATCGGGCAGTGTGCCAATCGATCAACAGCAGGTTTCATCACGGCGGGATGTAAAGAGACCTGTAGATCTAGTCGGAATAGACGCAAGGTCTAAACCGGACAAGGTTTCATCGCTGATCGGGCAAAGTGCCGGTCGATCAGTATCAGGTTTCATCATTAGTATTGGGTTTATACCAATGCAAGGATTTCATAGGTTTCATCGGGATAGACGTAAGGTCTAAACCAGACAGGGTTTCATTGTTGATCGGGCAGTGTGCCAATCGGTCAACAGCAGGTTTCATCGCGGTGAGACGTATGATAGGTTTCATCGGGATAGACGTAAGGTCTAAACCGGGCCGGTTTCATCGTGGTGGGTCTTAGACAGAAACAAGTGGAAGTGTTTTATCAGGACAGATGGAAGGTCTATCCCGAGGTGAGCCTATTATCGAGGGAATTTTTCTCGAGCAATGCATGACGGCTTCAACAGAATAGACGTAAGGTCCATTCTGGATGGGTTTAATCGTTGATCGGGCAAGGCACCGGTCGATCGACAAGGAGCTTTATGGTGGGAGGTGAGGCTTTCTTTGGAATCACCACATTACCGACCCAAGTGCCCTTTCGGGTTTTTGTCGGAGCCAGCCCCCTCTTGCTTTTGCCCACGCGCCCTTTCGGGTTTTCACGTGGCGGGGTACCCGATTTTGCCTGTAGTGCCCTTTCGGGTTTTCACCACAGCGGGGTTTTGGGCCATTTTTGCACTTGTCCCTAATATAGGAGCAAGTCTGGCGGGGTATCTCTATTTTTAACCCCATTTTTTTTTTACTTTTTTTTTGTTCTTTCTTCTTACTTCCTTTTTAGAGGGTGACAGGTCGGAATGCCACCAGCTTAAGATGGGGGCAGCTTGGTTAGGGCGGAGTGCCGCTATACCAAGAAATGGGTAGCTCGGCTAGGGCGGAGTGCCGCTATACCAAGGAAGGGTAGCTTGGTTAGGGCGGAGTGCCGCTAGACCGGGAAAAGGGTGTAGCTTGGCTAGGGCGGGGTGCCGCTAGACCGGGAAAAGGGTGTAGCTTGGCTAGGGCGGAGTGCCGCTAGACCAAGAAATAGGTAGCTCGGCTAGGGCGGAGTGCCGCTAGACCAAGGAAAGGGTAGCTCGGCTAGGGCGGAGTGCCGCTACATGAAGAAAGGGTAGCTCGGCTAGGGCGGAGTGCCGCTATACCAAGAAATGGGTAGCTCGGCTAGGGCGGAGCGCCGCTAAACCGGGAAAATGGTAGCTCGGCTAGGCGGAGTGCCGCTAGACCGGGAAAGTGTAGCTTGGCTAGGGCGGAGTGCCGCTAGACCGGGAAAAGGGTGCAGCTTGGCTAGGGCGGAGTGCCGCTAGACCAAGGAGATGGGTAGCTCGGCTAGGGCGGAATGCCACTAGACCAAGGAATGGTAGCTCGGTTAGGGCGGAGTGCCGCTAGACCAAGAAATGGGTGTAGCTTGGCTAGGGCGGAGTGCCGCTAGACCAAGGAAAGGGTGTAGCTTGGCTAGGGCAGAGTGCCGCTAGGCCAAGGAAAGGGTAGTTCGGATAGGGCAGAGTGCCGCTAGACCAAGGAAAGGTAGCTCGGTTAGGGCGGAGTGCCGCTAGACCGGGAAAAGGGTGCAGCTTGGCTAGGACGGAGTGCCGCTAGACCAAGGAGATGGGTAGCTCGGCTAGGGCAGAGTGCCACTAGACCAAGGAATGGTAGCTCGGTTAGGGCGGAGTGCCGCTAGACCAAGGAAAGGGTGTATCTTAGCTAGGGCGGAGTGCCGCTAGGCCAAGGAAAGGGTAGTTCGGCTAGGGCGGAGTGTCGCTAGACCAAGAAAAGGTAGCTCGGTTAGGGCGGAGTGCCGCTAGACCGGGAAAAGGGTGCAGCTTGGCTAGGGCGGAGTGCCGCTAGACCAAGGAAATGGGTAGCTCGGCTAGGGCGGAATGCCGCTAGACCAAGGAATGGTAGCTTTGCCTGATCACTCGGGGAATGTCGGTTGTGCCGCATGATACAGCTTTAGATGTCTTCCGTTGAGTGGGGAGAATTGGATTTCCCCTCGATGGTTAACGACCACGTAGGCCCCTCCTTCGTAGACCCTCTGTGTCACATAAGGACCTTCCCAATTAGCATTCAGCTTTCCTTTTGGGTTGGACGCCATGACTTCTTTTTTCTTGACCATGACAAGGTCATCTTTCTTGAATTCTCGTCCTCTTACGAGTTTGTTGAATGCAGTGGCCATGCGGGCCTGATACATTTGGATACTCTTCTGGGCTCGGAGGCGCTTCCCTTCCAATTCAGCCAGTTCTTCTAGTCTTCTTTCTGCATTGGTCTGTTCGCCACGGGCCAGGCCATATTGGACTGCCACTCTGAGTGACGGGACTTCCAGCTCTAGCGGAACCACTGCCTCCGAGCCATATACCAGCGAGTATGGTGAGCACCCTGTAGGTGTCTTGAAGACGATGCGGTATGCCCATAGAGCTTCATACATTTTCTCTTCCTAGTCCTTCTTATTGGAACCGACGACCTTGGCCAGCAAGGTGCAGAGAGTCTTGTTAAAAGCTTCCGCCAATCTGTTTGCCTGTGGATTGTAAGGATTGGAGGTCCTCCATTCGATCTTATACTTCTCAGCAAGCCGATAGACCTTCTGATTTCTAAAATGACTTCCATTGTCAGATATTATTCGGCTGGGGATCCCGAACCGGAAGATAATGTTCTGCTTGATGAATCTGGCGACCAGTTCACCAGTCACTTCTCTTAATGCTATAGCCTCCACCCATCTGGAGAAGTAATATGTTATGGCCAGTATGTACTTATGTCCGGCCGAGGAAGTCGACAGTGGCCCGACTACATCAGTTCCCCATTGTGCAAACGGCCAACTAGGAACTGTAGGGTGCAGAGTCGTAGGAGGCCTTCTAGGCACAGTAGCATGCTCCTGGCATTTTTGGCATGATTTTGCAAATTTACAGCAGTCTTCAAACATGGTGGGCCAATAGTAGCCCAGCTTCTTGATTTCTATCTTCATCTAGGGACCAGCCTGGTGGGCACCTGCTGTCCCAGCAAGTGTTTCTTTCATCGCTTGCCAGGCTTCCTCAGTGGACAGACAGCGAAGTAGAATCTTTTTGCGTGCATCTGCCATTATTCGGAACAAAATTCCATTCCTGAGTTCATAAGAATCTTTGATTCTTAGGAGTTTCATCTTTTCTTCTCTTATCTGCGACAGTTGTTGGTGTAGGAACCACTGCAGCAGGTGCTGTCTCCAATCAGACGCTTGTTCTGTGCTGATGGTGACAACTTTATCTTCTTCGGGGCACCCTTCTAGCATACTGGGGACTTGCCGTCGGTTCATAACGACAATGTTCAGTGTCTTATTTGGTGGGACTGCTAGTGAGCTGGCCAGCTTTGCCAGTGCATCAGCCTGGGCATTGTGTCCACGGCCCACATGCTTGAGCTCAATATGGTAGAATTTCGCCATGAGGCGCACAGCTTTTTGGTGGTAGGGATTCAGTTCTGGCTTCCGCACTTCGAACTCCCCTTGGATCTGTTTTATTATCAACATCGAATCGCCGAATACTTGGAGCATTTGGATACCCATGTTGAGGCTTATATATAGCCCGATTATCAGAGCTTCATACTCGGCCTCATTATTGATGCAGGGCTTGTTTATAGAACAGGAAGTATGCACGACCTCCCCTTCTGGTGATTTCAGCACAATACCGGCTCCAACCCGTATTCTGGTCTTTCCATCGGAGTCTATCTCCGTTCTAGATGCTCCATCAAAGAATAGTTGCCACATAAGTGACTGGGTTTGGCAGGCCTCGAGTGTCTCATCATCGGGTAACTCAGTCCCTAGCATATCATTTTCTGGCACAGGATGCTCTGCGAAGAAATCAGCCACGGCCTGTCCTTTTATCGCCCGCTGGGGTGTATAGGTATTATCAAATTCCATCAGGATCACTGCCCATTTGCCCAATCGGCCCTTCAGTACTGGCTGAGTCAATATGTATTTGAGCGGATCTGCTGCAGATATCAATCTGACTTCATGTGACAACATATAGTGTCGGAGCTTTTTGACAGCAAAGACTAGTGCCAAACAGGTCTTTTCTATGTAGCTGTAGCTTTCTTCAGTTCTAATCAGCCTCCTACTTAGGTAGTACAAGGCTTGTTCTTTGCCTTCTTCATTTATCTGTGCCAGCATTGCCCCCAGGGAACAGTATGTGGCTGCGATATATAGTATCAAGGGCCTGCCCTTAATTGGTGCCCCCAGCACCGGAGGGGTCTTGAGGTATTCTTTCAGCTTCTCAAAGGCTTCCTGATAGCCATCGTCCCAGAGGAACGGCACATCTTTCATCATGAGCTTGTGAAAGGGGTGGCATCTTCCCGACAGATTTGATATAAATCGTCGGATATAGGCCAGACGCCCTTGCAGAGATCTCAGCTCGGACAGAATCCTTGGCGGAGGGAGCTCCTGGATAGCCTTAATCTTGGATGGGTCAATTTCAATGCCCCTATGACGGACAATAAACCCAAGGAATTTTCCACTGGACACGCCGAAGGCGCATTTCATGGGATTCATCTTGAGTTCATATTTGCGCAGCCTCTGGAATACTACCCTCAGGTCTTGCAAATGGTCTTCTCTTCTTTTAGTTTTTACTACCAAATCATCAATGTAGCACTCTACTTTCTTGAAGAGCAAATCATCAAAGATCTTGGTCATAGCTCTTTGGTAGGTAGCGCCGGCATTCTTGAGGCCAAACGGCATCCTTTTGTAGTGGAATATCCCCTTCGGGGTACGGAATGCAGTGTGCACTCTGTCTTCCTCAGCAATCCAGATTTGGTTGTATCCGGATGACCCATCCATAAATGATAGGGCCTCATGACCAGTAGTCGCATCGATCATCACTTCAGTGATTGGTACTGGGAAGTCATCTTTCGGGCAAGCCTTATTAAGGTCCCGGAAATCAACACATATTCTGATCTGCCCATTCTTCTTCTTTACAGGCACTATATTGGCTAGCCATGTAGTATATTGGTTCTCTTCAACAAAGCCCACATCGATTAGCTTGTCAACCTCTTTGTTAATCTGATTTATTAATTCAGGGTGCATTCTCCTGGAAGGCTGCTTTACAGGGCTAGCCTCTGGGTTTATTGCCAATCGGTGCTGTGCCACATCAGAACTCAGTCCCGGCATCTCATCATATGTCCATGCAAAGCAGTCTCGGAATTCCTTCAAAAACTGTATATACTGTTCCCTGGTAGCTGGCTCCAGCAGTGCACTGAGGAATGTCGGCCTTGGCTCATCTGCAGTTCCCAGATTTATTTACACAAGCTCATTGACGGTGGCCTGACCTCCATCTTCGACCTCGGGCGGGGCTTCTTGCAAGTCAATGAAGCCTCCCGGGATATAATCTTCTTCAGTTTCATGATTTTCTGTTTCATCATACTGGTCATCAGCAGGTGCTGGCTCATCATATACGGCCAATATTGTTGTATTCTGTTCAGTATGCCATGAGGACGTAACTGGATCAGCAGGAAACTCAAAGACGGAGTCTTCCGCCCTTAGAGGCTCTTCTGATGCAGACTCCCTTGAGAGATCATCATTCTGTAGAGCCCGGAATTCTTCCAGGATGCGCTCAAACTCCAGGCATTCCCTCAGCTCTTTGGCTACTTGGTCTTCATCCGGGGTTCCCGTGTCAAACTTTGCTTCAGCATGGAACAGATCCTCTTCGCAATGTAGGTCTTCCCAGCACCAATCTTTCTTTGTTTCATCAGATGTCCCCGTCTCCGGCTGACTGTCTGGGGCTTCATTGTTCATTATGGATTGATAAATGATTTCTTCATCTTCCGAGGGGTACTCGTCATATCCCACCTCGGGAGGGTCTTCATGCTGGTAGGAGACAGAAATGACGTCCACTTCAGCTTCATAGTATTCTTGAAGGGTATAACCCAATCCCGGGTGCTGAGTGATCTTCCTCAGTTCTTTATTATCCCGGGGCGGATCCCATAGCTCCTGGAACGCCTTCTTTTGGGCAACAGGTTGTAGTGATGGCATTCGCATCTTAGAGAACATCTGCGAAACCCGTCGGGTAGTATAATCCAAGCCTGTAATTGGCACCATCTGGTTTACGGCCTCTTCAGGGAGCATGCAGTCTTGATCATCTTCCTCGACTGACTCCCCAGTGTAGAATATGGTAGGAGGCTCGCCGAAGCGAGGGACTTCCATAGTCTTCAGTGGTAGCACTGTCTGGTACTCGAGGCTGACAATGGGTTTAAATAACCCTGCGGCACCTCCACTTGTGTGTACTTTTCTTTCATTTCTTCATTGATATCATCCGGGTGAATGCTAGGAGGGGTGATCCGAGCAAAGTCACCGGCATAAGAGATGTGAGATACCTCATGCTTTTTAATATAGCCCTTTGGTGGCGGTGGAGACCAATTTCTTGCCTTCGTCGCCGGCTTTTTCTGGCAGACCACAGCCTCTTTCTCTTCACCCTTTCGCGACACCTCCATGTAGTAGGATGCATCGAGCATATGGCACTCAAATACTTCGAAGGGATGCAGATCCGCAAACACCCTCTCTTCCTTTCCTTCATGGCAGTATTTAATGCACTGATGCAGCGTGGATGGCACTATCTGATATTCATGCAGCCACGGTCTCCCCAGCAGGGCCTTATATGTGGTGTTGGAGTCGATTACATAGAATCGTACCATGGTAGTGAGATCCCCCAATGTGAGGTTAAAATCAGCCACCCCAAGGGGCGTCTCACATTTCTGGTTGAATCCTGCAATTTTCATATCTCTGACCTTGGTAAGCTGCAGATCAAAGTAATATTTTTGGTAGATGCGGTATGGGAGAATGTTCACGGCAGCCCCGGGATCTATCAGTATCCTGTTCAGTGGCTGACAGTTCAGGGAGCCCCTCATATACAGCGGTCTGTTATGGCCGGTATTCGGAATCAGCATGTCATCCTCTGAGAATGTAACTGACGGCCCAGAATTCACTTCTGTCAAGAGTGCTTCATATTGTGCCGGCGACTGCAAGGCATCAACAATTGCCTGGCGAGCCTCTTCACTCAGAGAGAGAATCTCCCAGATGGAGAATCTGGTAGGGAGCTTTTTTAGCATTTTCATGATCCGGCTGCCCACCCTGACATTAGACAGTCTCATTTCTTCCGCCCATCGGGGTTTTGGAGGTTCATGTGGTGCCCGTGGCCTTTGCTGCCCAGTGCTGGTTTCATCCCCGAGACTGATTTCTTGGGGGGCTTCTTCTATAGCAACGGCCCCTGGTGCCGTCAAAGGGTTATCCCCTTCTTTCTCATTCTGCTCGTAGGCTACAGGCGCCGATTGCTGAGGTCCCTTGCCTTTATCTGGCCCAGCCTGTATCGACTGCCCATTTTCTAGACTAGACAGAAATTCCAGAAATGTTGGAGTTTGACCTCCTTTCTTCTTTTCTTGGTACAAGCTGGTAGGGGGAGGAACCTGGACACCTCATACCTCCGGTTCGGGAATCTGGTAGGGATGTTCCCCTCTGAACATAATGTTATGATTAGCTGGTGGTGGGCGCCCCCACCTTCTTCCGGAGCGTGTTGCATGTGCCGAGGTTGAGGCCTCGGCATGGTTGGCTTCTAGCGGGGCATTTGATGTTTCATCCTCACCATTCTCCCCGGGCAAGGTAAAGAGTGCCGACAGGGTGTTACATTGTACTGTCACGACCCTCTTTCCCTTCTTAAGACTTGGGCCGTCTCTTCTTTTTCTGGGAATTTGGCTTTATCGGCCCCTGCCCCCAGAAGGGTTCAGTCTCAGCCTTTTCTTGTTCTGCCTCTGACTGCTCTTTAATTTTCAATTCTTCGAGCTGTTCCCAGAGTATACAGTCTTTCACCAGCAGGTGCCCGGGCTTTTTCTGTTCATATTCATCGAGCCCATTAATATACTGCTGTAAACGCCTGGCTGCAGGACTTACTTCCTTATGTGCAGGTAGGGGGACTTGTCTTCTCCGGTTATGAGTGGGGATCCGGATGACCGACCCTGTCTCAGCTGTGCGCCATACTGGCTTTATTGGAGGTGGTTCGGGCCTTGGTGTGACACCGCGGATAATCGCTCCATTGGTTTTGGCTGCGGGAGTCTTCTTTCTATTCTTTATGGGTTTCATCTGTCATCCTTCCTGATCCTTCAGTGGGGTGAGGAAGCAAGCTTCATAAGTATGCCTGGTACATTCTTCAACGGCCTCCTTAGGCAGCTGCTGGTAGATTGAAATCATATTGGCGGCCATTTTTAATGTCGGAGGCTCATGTGGACGAGGTGGCTCTACCTGGTAATCTCCCAGCTGTAGCTCGCCCTTTTTGACCATGCCTTCCATAATATCTTTGAAGACGTAGCAATCTTCAATTGCGTGCCCCAGCGCACTGTGATATGGACAGAACAGTGGATCACCTTTCTTCGCCGCGTCATCGGGTCTCTTTGGCTCAGGCAATGTTACCTTGTTGAACTTGTATGCCCAGTTGAATAGTGCGGCTGTCTTATCTTTCGGGAAAGAGTACGGCTTTCTCATTTTGTTTCTCAGAGAGACCTTATCTTTTCTTTCTGCTGTGTCTGCTGGTGGGGGAGCTTCATCTGCCCCCTTCTTCCCTTTTTGTTGCTCGAAGGTTCTGAAATCGACGGTGTTGGCCTCAGAGTGCGATGGTCGTCGATCATTAGATTTCCCTTTCGGCACAGTGGGAGCATTGACCGTTGGACGCTTAGACAGGAACGTCTCGACCTCCGCCACTATATTGTTCAATCGGTCAAATGTTCTAACATCTGCACCAATCATCTTTTCCAGTACCTCTCTCCTGAGGCTCTGCTTACATATTTGCACTGCATCTTCTTGATGAGGAGGTCTTCTGTATCTCATAGCTAAGTTCCTCCACCTTTTGATGTAGTCCAGTGCTGTTTCATCTTGCTTTTGCCTGGTTGCATATAGTTCTGCTATTTTAATTTCTCTTTCCGTGACGTGAAATCTATCGCGGAACTTTCTTTGCATGTCAGGCCAATCGGTCACTGACCCAGCCGGCAGGCTTGAATACCATTCAAAGGCTATCTCGGTGAGGGATGAGCCGAAGAACTTAAGCAGATAAGCTTCATCAGCTGCCAAGTCACCCATGATTGTGGTGTAGTAAGCTATGTGCTCCCTGGGAGAGCCCTGGCCATTAAACTTTTCAAACTTCTGCGGCTTACTGACGCCTGGAGGCAGTCTCTTAGCAGCATACTGGGGAGGATACGGTACCCTGTACACATCGTAGGTACTAGCATCATCACCAGTCTTTTCAGACAGCTTCATCTCCACAATCTTTTCAATCATCAGCTTCTGGGCTATGGCTGGATCTATGTTTTCCGGGAAGAAGTGAGCTTGTTGCTGACCGTAAGGAGTTGTCATCACAGTTGCGCGCAAGGCCGGCGCGGCAGGCTGCGTCTGAGATACAGAGGGCTGAGCTACCGTCTGCTGCAGAACGGGTTGGCTCGGTGCTTTGCCCTTATCAGCCGGGAGAGGATTAGCTGGGATAGCCATTTCTGTTGAGCTGGCAGTCTGCCCCACAGGCTCGGCTTGCTTGGAGACCGGTGTAGCTTCATGCCTCTCATTTAGCTGTCTTCTGAGAGCATTGATCTCCTGTTGATATCTTCTAAACATCATCTGGATCATGGGATCCAGGTTGACGGGATCTGTAGATCTTCTGAAGCCCCTTCAGCATCATCGACGAAGGGATTATCTTCATCTTCTGCTGTCACCACATTAACTGTCATAGTGGTGATCTTGCAGGCTTCATCATTAGTCTTCATCTTATCTTTTGCCGCCTGGCCTCTTCTTGTGACGGGGCCTGGTCTGGTTGCTAGTCTGAGCAGTTCATCTGGCTGTGTCGGTAACATATCCTGCCCTTTGACAAGCCCGGCCATATTGCAGGCAAAGATCTGCATCTTTTCCCTCTGCCTGTAGACTTTCCTTCTCATCTGATCGGGGTATTTGAGCCGGTCAAAGACTGATATTCTTTCTCTAGCTTCTTCTCTATGCAGGTCTTCTTTTCCATACCCGGCTCTGTGGCCTTCTTCATAATCATTGGAATCGGAGGAGGAGACTCCGAGCATCACTTCTTGAAGGGTTTCTTCTTCTTCTTCATCCATGGTGCCCAAGGCACGGGATAATCTTTGCTGCCCGAGGGCGGAGTTCCCCAGGTAGTGAAAGTAGTCTTGAGCCACTTGTTTCATCTCCTCTTGATTGTGCCTTCGTGGCTTTGGTTGGAGCATCAATCTTTCCTGGCTCTTCTACTGATAAGCCAGTCTCCCCACCTGAGCAGTCAGGTGCTCGGCTTTGCAGTATTTGAGTACATCGGCCTGTCTGGCGCAGGCTCTGGGTCTTCTTAGAGTGTCAGCAACGACTGGTTCGCTCATTCTCATTTCCTCTTCTTCCCTGAACCTTCTACTCCCATCCTGGCAGTAGTTGGTAGCAACAGCATAATTCTTTCTTTCCCATCTTTTGCCCCCAGCCATGGGGTGGGTGACTGTTAGGTCTTCCTTCTGCTCATATCTTCTGCCCCTTATCCTGGGGCGAGTAGTAGTCAGATTTCTTTCTTCATTCTCTTCCTCATCTCTCCTACCCCGAGCCGCGGGGTGAACAGCAGCAGCATTTCTTATGTCTCTTCCTTTTCCTCTTCTGCTTCTTGCCCTGAAGCGGGCAACAGTGGTGTCAGCAATGTTTTCTTCATCTTGAGCTGGGGCCCAGCTCTGGGTCTTCTTCTGCCGCCAGATCTGCCTGAACTTGGGCGGCTTTGGTGCCAACGGCCTTCGGTCCTCTTTCTCGACGTCGGCCCTCCTAGTAGCCAGAGTTTGGAATCCGTTGGTGGTGGGTACTCTCGGGACGACCACATCTGGGTTGACCTCCCTCGGGCGGCCGTTGAGGTTCGTCCGGATTCCTCCGATCAGCATTGTCTTTCCTGAGTTGGATATCCGGCGTCCCGCAACAGTGGATCGGGCTCTCCTGTTGGATCTCCTCCTTCTTCCAGCAATAGAGGGTGCGCCCCTTTTCGCCTCGTGATGGACGAAGCAGGCCACGACCTCAGGAGTATCCTGCATCCCCCGGCTCATTTTGGGGATGGTAGCTTGTGGCATTGTCTCGACAACAGTCTTCTGTTCCTGGTTGTCGATTTCGAGCAAGTCAGAGAAGACGAGGCCCAAGCAGTTGAGCATCCCGACAATAGGCGGCATCGATCCGAACGCAAAAGGTACCGCCAGGTAGCCCTCTCGAACATCTACATCGACCACTTGTTGATCAAAGTGTACAGAGATGATTCCAGCCGTCATTGTAGTTTCCAGAAAATAACGAAAGCACGGAATCAGAAATTTGAGGGGGGGCCCGCTGGGCCTCCTATTTCGGCGTAGAGATGAAGGGAGACTAGGTCCTACCGGGCGTGCCAGACTTGTGGACGCGGGATTTATTCATTGATTTAAATATTTATTGATTTATTGATTTGTTGGTTTGGTTAATTGGCGTGCCAGTCACATGTGTGACGATTTTTATTATGCGCTCGATCTGACTTGGTCAGTCGATTGTGAAGTCCGAGTCGGGACCAAAAGTCCGTCATACCATAAAGGCTATGACGTTAATTACGCCCTTCCTAAGAAGGACAACCCTTGATTAAATGCCAAAATAGGAGGCCGCTCGGGGCGGTAATAAAAGAAAAATAACAGTGCGTGATATTGAAGATATTGTTACTCTAAGAATGTAATTAAGTAGGTAACAGGCTTATTAAATCGACATAACCCCCTCTTATAGGGGGGGCATGCCAGATAAGAAATAGGACACCATCCACGCAGCGGCGGGGCGGAGCCTGAACAATCATCGGGGACAGGTCCCCTATCAGATTTCTCATCCGGCCAAGGGCCTCACGGAACTAGTATTCCCCAAAAGATTGTGCCGAATGGGAGGTGTATGACGTGCACTTCCCGGGACTCATCGGGGTTAGAACGTCGGATCGACATTTCGGCAGCATCTCCCCATAATCTGGATTATGCCCAGGGGAGAATAGACTATCACCCACGGAGTGCCGGGATGAAAGCCGAAAGAAAGAGAGGTCGAGCCTCCCGGATCACGTAGCTACCGTGGGACAACATTTTACTCTTCCCTACGGAAGCCGGCGAGACTCACGCAGTGGCGGAGCCCTCCGAGCTAAAGGGATTACTCATAACCCGACACGGGACGGTGGAACATAAGGGAGTTTGACTCCCTTTAATTTTATCCTCGGAGGGGGGTTCTGGTGACTCGTGGACATCCCTGAGTGAGTTTGACAGGGGAATCGGAGGCTCATTAGGTAGCAGAGCAGGTTTTTGGCGCACCTCAAACATATGTATAAGTTCTTGGCGCCGAGACAAGGAAGCCAAGGAGGGGTTCTCGGCGCCAAGGGGAAGATGCCATGGGATAGGTTCCCGGCGCGCAGGGGAGAAGGCAAGGGGGTTCCCGGTGCGGGCTTCCCGGCACGATGAAGAGCAAGCCAGGGAGGCTCCCGGTGCGGGCTTCCTGGCGCGAGGAAGAGAAGGCCAGGGAGGCTCCCGGCGTGGGCTTCCCGACGCGAGGAAGAGAAGGCCAGGGAGGCTCCCGGCGTGGGCTTCCCGGTGCGAGGAGAAATAGTGAGGTGGGGGTGGCTTTTCGGCGCGAGGTAAAGCAACAGGGTTCTCGGCGCGGGAAAGCTCACGCCGAGGGCTATTCATCGATTCTACTGTTCGTGAAGCCGAGATAGATGAGGGCGCCGAGATGTATTTCGGGATTTTACGACACCCTGTCTTGGGGTTTATGGATGATTGAGGGGGTTTTCTTGGTGATTAAGGCCGAGATTGACGGGCCCTTAGGAGTCAAAGATGGATGTATTTATTGGGTATCGACCAGCTTTGGAATGGGTTTCGAAGGAAATCCAAGGACAGAGGGAAATGGGAAAGAAGAACCGAACATAAGGATCCTCTGTCACCATTACTTGTGCAGAATTCCAGGAGGATGGCTTGATGTTATCATTCGTCATCCTGGGAACCAAGAGATATCTGTCTCTGGTCCAGAAACGACTCTGATGATGTCGATAAGCAAACCGGGCATCAGAAACTCCAGAATCTCACAGATGTGAATCATCATGTGGCTTGGCTTTGTTCCGAAGGCCAAGGGATAGCCTGTCCCTGGCTCTGGAACAAGCACATGAAAGCATCTTCGAGAAAGAAAATGCAGACGAATAATCAGACTGGGGAGGGGAATAGGGGGAAAACCTCCACAGAGACAATAGCAGGCAACAATCGAGGCCTGTTCCATTCGTTTATTCATTCGGGCATGACTATTACATCCATGCATCAGAGGGACGGAGTACATAGAAGAAAATTGCAGACAAAGACTAAGTCTTGTTCTAGCGGCATGAAAATCGATTACGATGTCGCAGAATACATAAGAAGAAGAAGAAGTAGCATCAATCGAAATTACAATAAGATGAAATGCAGAAATGGGGGGGGGGAGGGCGGAGCATTGACTCCTCTCCCTCCCCGGTGCCCACCTTCAATCAGCTTCGAATCTTTCTCTCTGCTTTCTCCTTTGGTCTCTTCTCTCTTTCTTTCAGTGGAGGAGGCTCTCTTTTTTTCTCTTCTGGCAGTGGTGATGGTGAGGATCTTCTGAGCTTCTCCCTCCTTTCTTGCTCGAGGGGAAGGGGGTTTTATAGCTGTATCTTGTATCTTCTCGGCAGGTGGAAGTCGGCGTGCCACTCCACTCCATCTTCACGGCGCGCCTGAGATGACAGTAGCTCCCGACGCGGCGTGCGATTTGAGTGAGGGGGCCTGGATGCCACACCCCTAAGCCCATTTCATAGGCCCATTTAGGGCTTTTAAGCTCCACTTAGAACTGTTAGCTCTATAAACATATCGGAACTGTATCAGGAATTTGTTGTTGGACTCAAGTGGACCAAAGGAACCTTCATCAGTCATTGGACTGGGGTTTCATCAGCATTGTCACCTGAACGATGACAAGACCGGACATCAGCTTCAGTATGAGAAGACTTCAGCCGGGTGTATAGTTTGTGGAGATGATTCTTCTTTTGTTCTGACTTTGTAAAAGCCTTTACAATCTTCATTTGCCGGTTTCGGCTTCTTGTTAGAATGTGCTAGGAGGTCTCATCAGTCGGATGACTGCTGCTTCATCAGTGCCGCCGTCTGACTGACAATGGCACCGGACATCAGCTTGGCCGGCGAAAGGCTTCAGCCGGGTAGATGGTTGACGAACTTCGTCATTGATCTTTCACTGTTGGTCTAATCTTCTTTTCAATTCTGCTTCTGCCCTTGCTCATTTTCAAGGTGTCAACAGGGCCCAATTGGGTATGGGGACCTATGGTTGTGGTGTGGACTTGGAGGTGGGGTGTAAATGTAGTGGTTGGGGTGGGAGAGATGGGAAGTGGTATGGAATGGGTGATTTGGGTCTTGGATTGACCGGGTGGGGATGAAGGAGTTGAAGTGCTCCTTGGGCTTTTGTGATTTGAGTAGGAGGGAGAGGGTTGGAGAGTGTAGGTTTTCCTAAGCTCGACCTTCATCTCATCCCAAGTGCTAATGGGGGCCTCCCTGCGGATCCTTCTTAAACCTTCCACAACTAACCAATGAGTTTTAGCTTGTTTGGAGAGGTGTGCCTTGGCTAGCCTCATTCTCCTTTCTTCGTTCAAGGGGCAACTTTTAAAGAATTGGTCTAGGGAAATCTCCCAATCTAGGTAAAGGCTTGGGCTGTTGGATTCATCAAAGGCGGGGGTTTTGATTTTCAAGTGTTCTAAAAATATGGTTTCTAGATATTCCCAAAGGTCACTCTCATTCACTCTTGGTGCACGGCTATTTCCTTCAAGTCGGTCGAGTCGAGACATGATATCTTCAAGCCGATTAAAAACATTAGGTAGGGCTTCTATGATAGAGGTGTTGCTACCCACTTTGTTAGCAATGGAGCTTCCATGAGGATTTGGGCTTCTTGGGAAAGTTGATGGGGATGGATATGACGGGTATGAAGTGGCCATTCTAGTGGACATGGGAGATACAACCGAGGACTCTAAATGCAGAAACATGCCCTAGGACCAACTTGTGGAGAGACAAGTTGTGAACTTGCTCTGATACCAATTGATGTGACACAACCTAGGACTTAAACAAACAAGCACAATCGCAATCAAACGGACCGATGTCGGCGACCGCTCGCCCGATGCTCACCAAGACCCGGGGTAACTTGGCAATGCCAAGTTGAGGTTGTGTGGGTTGGGCCCTTGCTGGTAGAGGGCCAGCAAGGCCTAAGTTGATTCCCAAGGGTAATGGCAGCCCAATTCAAGGGAGCCGACGTCGTGCCGAGGGCACGGGTTCCACTCTTTTCCCACGGTGATCACTTATAGCAAAGGAGCTTAAGGATCGGGCTCTCATTCACGGCCAGCGGAGTTTATGAACTAATATTGAAAGAACAAGCACAAATTAGAGTAAAGTTTGGAGCACTTACTCGACCGGTTTGAAGAAACCGGTCCCGCTCGGAGATGAGGGCGAGCGGGGAGGCGGGTGGATCCCCACACGCCGTGTCGGGGTAGCTTGACCTGCCCAAATGATTACAATACTACACCTCTCGCAGGAGGGGGATCTTGGGGTGGGGGTTAAGTGATATTACAACTAAAACTACCTCCACATAGGGAGGGGCCTTCAGCCGGCCAAGCGGGGAGGGGAACTTGAGAGAGGAACACCGAAGATGGGAGGTCGCCGGTTCTGTCCACGTTCTATGGGTGCTGATAGATGATCGAAGAAATGGTTGCTACGACTGATGCCGAATTTTGTTGGGGATGAAACCACCTGGAAAATCTTCGTAGGAGGCCAGGGAAGGCGTCCAAAGTTTGTTGATTTCTTCTGGCGCCGACGCTGGTCTGGGTGGAGGCCCGAGCAGGGAGGAAGATTCTTGGACTGGCAGCTTCTGGCGGCCAACAGCAGGTTGCATAGGATGCCCCATTAGCTCCCGAACTCAGAATCAAGCACCGCTGGAGTTTTTGGAATCGTGGACGAGCCCTCTTCGTATAAAAACTGACGGGGAAGCCAAACGATGCCGGAGAAGACCAGGGGACTCTGAACACTGGTGACAGGTCGATGCAGGCTGTGGGAAGCTGAACCGCGTACCCGAGGGAAAAAAATGATAACTATGGCCCACAGACGTCAATAGAAGTTCCACTTCTTGATTCTGAAAGTAGACTGGAAGAGGAAAAACTTTAAAGAAGAACTTGTGGCCTGAATCTTCCAAGGTTCGTCGTAGCAGAGCTTCTACTATGGCTCACGTGCTCAGCAGGGGCAGCTCTGCGCAGTTGTAGGAGAACGAATCTCCCGGTCAGCTCGGAGCTCGGAAGGGAATGAGACCACCGCCGTTGCGAAGAAGACAGGTAGACGCTTCCGTGAATACGTCTTGGACCTTTAGATTCTCTGGGATGTGGTCAGGGTCTCCTTTGCAAACTGCTACTCTTCTGCTGCCAGCGAACTGAAAACTGGAGGTTGAAGATGGTGGGGGGAAATGGGGTATATGGGAGGGGAAATGGAGGTGGATGAGTGTGGGGAGAACCCTGACTGTGAGGGGGTCTAGGAGGGGGTGTTCCAAGGTGTGGGAGGGGAAGAATAGGGTCTGGAAGGGGGTCTAACAGGTGGTGGGAGGAGGAGCTACGAATTTGGGCTTGGAGGGAGAAGGAGGAAGGTGGGGGGGGGCACAAGTGGGTGGAGGGCATGTGAGTTATAATTTCCTTTAATGTGGGGTGGTCAATGGTGGTCTTGGGGATTGGAAGAGGTGCCTTGGGAAGGTGGAGGGCTGCTTTGGGTAGTGGGAAGGGTGCTTGGGGAAGTGGGTGGGGTAGTTGAGGGTTGGGAGGTGGAGCTAGGATTGGTGGAAGCTCTCTTGGGACTAGGGGATGAGTAATGGGATGTGTGGGGAAGGGGAGTGGTCTTTAATGGGGGTAGGTGAGAGAGTGGTGGTTGGGAAGGGAGGAGAGAGAAATTTTTCGAAATTGCGTGTGGAGGAGAGAGAAAGGGGAGTGAAAAAGAGAGATTAAGAGAGGGATTGGTGGGGAATATCTCCCCTAGGGTCTCTCACCCAAAAAATGGAATCTCTCCACTAGATAAGAAGTGTAAAATCTCAAAATGGCAAGTTTTTCATTCATTGATTCATTACCTTGAAATGGGGGGAATGGGGCCCTATATATAGGCAACCCACATTTTACAATAAGACCCTGACAATTGACTCAATGACAAATAACCGAGGGGGTAGGGGGGAGCCCTTGGGTCAAGCCCAATGAATTGGGCCCAATAGCTAACTAGACAACCTAATGACACTCAAACTTAGGGAAATAAACACAAGACCTAGGAACATGACTCAAATAAAAGGGAAAATACATCAAATGACTCAAATAAAAATTACATAAGACTCAAAATTAAATAACTAGACCATGCCGGATGCAACCGGGGCGAGGAGACGAGCTGTGAATGTGGGCATGGGAGGTGATGTCCCCATCATTCTCCCCCTTTTTGATGATGGCAACACCCAAAATTATGAAAATATGATATATTTTGATGATACAAGATTAATCCAATATCAGGCGTATTTGATATGAAACACATTAGTAATGCAGCACGCATATGCAGACTCCCCCTGAACATGCCAAGTGTGTCTCTACCTCCTAAAGAAACTCTCCCCCAACATTCTCTACTATTTACTCTTCCCAATCACATTTACCCCCTAGAGATGGTCTCCCCCCTTTGATAATCTCTCCCCCATAATTTCTCCCCCAACCTCAAAATACCACGAAGTACTTTTTCTCTCCCCCTTTGCCATCAGCAAACAAGGAGTAAGGAATACTGTGAAAGAGAATAGGGGTGGCCAAGAAGAAGGGAATAAAGTAACACTCTGTGCAATAGTTCAGTATATAAGCAGATTGTAGAGAAAGTCTTCAGACATAAAAATCACAATTATGCATTCTTGACAAGTGTCTAGTTTAATAGTGATAAACAGTAGAGTAGATTCACTAAATGTCATATATAAGGTTGCAGTTCCAGTTTATAGCAATAAACCTAAATCACATAACCATGATAGACTTGGTCAATACTGTATCCTACTAATTTCAAAACTAATGAATATCTATGAGAGTAACTAGGATATGTATTGAGGTTAAACAATTTGACACTTAGTGAAATTAGAAGTGCAAGGGTTACAACAACTTTTTCAATTTTTAATTTGAAATCCGAGCTTATTGAACAGACAAGTAACTGCTATACCTTTGACATTAAGGGTACACGTGGGTTAGTCGTCAGTACCCCCAGTTACTAAGCATAGACTACCATATATGTCTCTGATCAAAAGCAGCAGTCATGATTACACCATTTTGCATAAGGGTACACGTTTATCAGACGCCAGTACCCCCAGCTACTAAGTGAAACCAATTCTACAGATTTGATCATGTGAACAGAGTTAACATGAAGCACTTCATGACATGAGTTTGTATCCATTTCATTGATGAAGTACTCAGTTTCTCAGTGCAGTTCAGTCATTGCTCTGCCAATAGATTTATTCAGTTCTTTGATGAATGCTTTTCTTTTTGCTGCCCTTTTAATTTTTCAAAGTGACTTGTTTAAAAACAATACATTATCTGAGTTTCTCAACCTATATTTCACTAAGTCTTTCATTTTCAGATACTGCAAGATCTTATCTGTCACAACATGAGAATGAGGTTGAGAGCTATAAACGGTTTTCCACCACCCTATTTTCTGAATACAGTCTTTAAACTCTACAATTTATGAAAATTAAAACATGATTCTTATAGAAGACATATGATGGTTACTGCTTAAGATAATGAACTGATTGCAAGACTGTCATCTATTCAGAAAGAGGGGTTTGAAATTTAAGCACAGAATCAGCTCTTGGGAAATATCGAGGAATGGAAAATACACCAAATGATAGGAATGGATACCAAGTGATACAATTGATGTAATTGAGTCTAAAAGAGACTGAGTGATAAGGGTTTCTATATCTGGAGAGAGTTTAAATGATAGGGATTTGAAGTTTCAAGCACACTGATCTGAACACTAACCGACTATCTTGAACAGTTCACATCCAGACAGACTGTACCATGCTCCCCCTTGACAGATGAATGCAGCATGGACAGGAAATCTTGATCTAAGCAAAGACTCCCCCTGTTTAAATGCATATTTATTCAAGCATTCAGATATAACTATCCACAAGGCACTAGACCCAACATTTAAGAAATGCAGTGCAATGCATGAACTCTCTTGATTCATGGTACCTGGTGGAGGACAGTCCTCTACACATGGTATGGGCTTTCAGACATACAAAATCTATCCTTCCACCACATATCATTTGATATACCTCTGAAATCAAGATGACTCAACTATGACACAGATAAAGCTATTAGCAAGTAGACTTGAACCATTCTCAAGACAGATCAGAACATTTATTCAAGAATTTTAAAGACAGGATGACACAAAATTATTCTCAGAATGAATCCAAACATCAGTACATGAATGAAATCAGAATTAATCATCATGCTGAAATTTACATAAACCCAATTCTCTTCTTAAAAATTTAAATCTTTCATTTCTCAAAGGTTTAGTGAATATGTCAGCAATCTATTTTTCAGTTTCAATAAAATTCAGTTCAATTTTATTCTTGCTTACTTCATCTCTAAGAAATTAGTGTTTAATTTCTATGTGCTTAGTCCTAGAGTGATGAACATGATTTTTAGTCAAACATATAGCACTAGTATTGTCATGCCCCGAGCGCGGAAGATACTCGATGTGTGACGCGTCTATATAGATTGTGTCATTCACGTAAAATCAGAGTGCGCATAGTACTTGGTAATTTATTGCTAACTCAAAGTTTAACATAATACCATAGTCCAAGATGACAATTTCTCTACTAAACTGAATGGCAATATCCCAGAATCATTCATAAGGCTACAAGTTTAATAAGTTCCATCTAACTAGATCATAACTGACTCAATTAGATTATACAAGCCTTTAATAATAACTGGAAATATAAACTAGGACACAAGACTAGCTGACGGTACACCACTCTAGCACTCATCACTCGGTATCAGTCCCATCCAGGTGGTGGTCGCTATCCAAGTTTCCTGAAAAATGTTAGGGAGCAACTGGATGAGCGAATCGCTCAGTAGGATTTATATCTCAAGTTCTAACAATCTTTAAGTTAATTACAAGTTCATGCGGTATAATGATGCATGTTGGACCAAGCAAGAATATCAAGAATTATATCAAAAGAGTATCACGTGAATATCAATAAGATGTATTAAATGGAACTAGCAAGTAATTGCACAAATCTTTCCAAGAAGATAATGATCAATATTCAAGCAAGTGATTTCAAGCTCGTGTAATAACAAGTAGTGTAATGGAATTGGTTATTTCATTCATTTCATTCAAGCAAGTAATTGCCCTTTCTCGGGCCAAGCAATTCATTTCAAGGAAGTCAAGCATGTCACGAGAGAGTGAGTGGGAATGTCTCAAGTCAAGCAAGCAAGTACTTCGGTGCAATGCCAAACACCGTGGTCAATAAACTCTCATGGGCACAAGTACCTTCGGGTGCTCCTCCAAGGACCAGACCGGGCACTTATTTGTATGCGTAGCATTTCAAGTATACTTTTTGACATCCACTCTCATTTATAGCCAATAAAAATATTCATTGTAGGAACACAAAGTAGATTCTTCAGGAATCGAGTTCAAGGATGAAACACATGTAGATGATGAATTACATATATATATATATATATATATATATATATTCTTGATGGTATAAACTTGATGCCCTTATTGTTGATCATCTATATAGCAGTATGAAATCTGTCAGAATAGGTTCAAAAAGTTGTGTATAGAAAGTCAACACTACTGCTCGAAGGTGTCAATTGGTCAATGCATATTTTACTTTTCATGTAGGAATGCATAACTAAGGTCGACGCTAGTTACTGTAGTTAAGCTATTATGTACAGCTAAAGTCGATGCTAGTTGCATTACTCATCTACTGAGGTCGACGCTAGTAGTGATGTCAAGCAGAGGTTGATGCTAGATTGCATCGCTCATTTACTGAGGTCGACGCTAGTGGCGAGGTCATACAGAGGTCGGTGCAAGTGGTGCGCGCATGAGCATGGGTCGGTGCAGGTTTAGGTCCGTACATTAAGGTTGGCGCAGGTTGAGGTATCAAATGCATATAGGTCGGTGCACATTTTGTGAATGTATAACTGAGGGTCGGTGCATGTTCTGGTTTGCCTAGGGTCGGTGCATGTTTTCCTCTTCACACATAAAGTGTGCGCACACTCAAGGTCGGTGCAAGCCCATGCGCAGATCAAGGTCGGTGCATATAAGGTCGGTGCAAGCTTTCTTAGCATAGGTGTAGGTCTCAAAGCAAGGTCGGTGCATATTGCCCCTTGCCTAGGTCAAGGTCGGTGCATCTTTTATGCCTTACGCATATGCAGGTCTGTGCACAAGTGCCTTGTGCCATACAAGGTCCGTGCACATTCTGATATGCGCACGCATGAAGGTCGGTGCACCTTTTGGCCCTTGCAATGTTGCAGGGTTGGTGCAGGTTTTGTGCGCATGAGTCCAGGTCGGTGTAAGTTTGCCCTGTGCATGAACTAGGGTCGATGCTAGCCATGTAGAGGTCGATGCTAGTTTGCCTGGGTGAACTAAGGTCGATGCTAGCCTCTCATTGCATGCATACTGAGGTCGATGCTACCTCAATGTGCATGCGTAGAAGGAAGATCGGTGCATGTTTCACTAGCACAAGACCAAGCTAAGTGCATATTTTTTCCTTCAACACTGCCAAGGTCGGTGCATGCTTTGTCTTATGCCATATAAGGTCGATGCACATCACTATAGCATACATACCAAGGTCCAATCACATTGTGGCTAGAACCCAAATAAGGTCTGTGCACATTTCACCTTCAGCACACAAGTCCATGCACATTACTGTTCACGCATACATATTAGGTCTGTGCACATTTATATGCTAGATGTTGTAAGGTCGGTGCATCTTTTGCTTATGCATAGGTGTAGGTCTCAACACAAGGTCGGTGCATGTTCTGTTGTAATGCACGCCACTAGGGTCGGTGCAAGTCACTGTTTGCAAAGCCAAGGTCAGTGCATGTTTTGCTGCGTGCACGGGTCGGTGCAACTTTTGCTGCGTGCATGGGTCGGTGCAGCTCTTGCTGCATGCACGGGTCGGTGCAGCTTTGCTGTGTACGTGGGTCGGTGCAACTCTTGCTGCGTGCACGGGTCGGTGTAGCTTTTGCTACGTGCACGGGTCGGTGCAGCTTTGCTACGTGCACGGGTTGGTGTAGCTTTACTGTGTGCACGGGTCGGTGCAGCTTTGCTACGTGCACGGGTTGGTGTAGCTTTACTGTGTGCACAGGTCGGTGCAGCTTTGCTACGTGCATGGGTCGGTGCATCTTTTGCTGCATGCATGACTGGGTCGGTGCACATTGTATCATGCGTCGGTGCTAGTCATGTTCTTATGCAGCTGCGGTCGACGCTAGTTATGTATTTCACCTAGTAAGGTCGGTGCTAGTAGCATGGTTTGCTTAGTAAGGTCGGTGCTAGTGCTAAGGTCAACGCTAGTGGAGGCCATGAGACAACTAAGGTCGACGCTAGCTAAGACCAGATGCAACTAAGGTCGACGCTAGTTAGCCCGTCAGCAAAGTAAGGTCGGTGCAACCTTTGTCTAGCACTAAACCAGGGTCAGTGCGTGCATGTTTTTGGGTCTATGCATAATGAAGTCTGTGCATAATGAAGTCTGTGCATGGTTTCAAATGTGCAAGGCATGAAGTCTGAGCACCTTCACATGAGGTCGGTGCACATTTTTATGAGTCTAAGCATATGTGAATTTTTAAGTCTAAGCCTATACATGGGTCTGAGCATGTTTTCATATCCAAGCATGCATTAGATCTGGGCATCTTTTCTAAAGTGGCATGCTATAGTCGATGCGTGTTTTAATTGTTGATACTAATTACGTAACTTATTGTTCATGATTTATATAATATTCATAGAATCAGAAAGTAGAGTTATGGCTGGACATGGACAAATAGCAAGATTTGCAAGATCATGCTCATACAATATTTTTAAGATTTAATTTCATAGATATGAATTTTTAAACATGGGGTAATTTACAGGAATTAAACTGGAATAACATAGAGAATCCAGGTGATACGTAACTACCCTATTCATGCATGTCACCCTATTTAACTACTAATTAGGCCAGATCTTGAGAACACCTACCTCTTTGACGTAAACACCTAGAAGGGGTAATAAGAAAACAAATCTCCTCTGCAACGATCCAGCAGCAGGAAGAAGCTCGTAGGAAGAAGTCACCCTTCAGGTACATTCATGTAAAGACCCTATTCTAAAGGGTATGGGATAGTTATAGGAAATGGAAAAACATAAGGGTCCATTTCCAGGGAAAAAGAAGCAATTAATGCTTCAATCCATTGAATCCATTGTTGGGAAAAAGGGGTTCGCTGCTAGCAGAACAAGGCTGCCATTGTCTCCACCAAGCTCCAGTGGTTGAGGGGTCCCTATGCAAAGGCGTCCTAGCCATGTGCGCCCTTTATCTGGGCTTCAGACCATTGTTGGCCCCTCCTCACGTGGGTAATGGTTTGTGACATATATATATGTATTCATTTTTAATGGTGGGGTTAATCCTTTGGGCCCTTCATATATATATTTATTTTGCCCAAAAAGAAAATGGCGGATGTAAGAATCGAACCATGGTCACACATTAGGGTAACACATCACTTAACCAACTACACTAAGAAGTCACTTTGACAGGTGAATATACGTATAATGGCTTTGGGTATTCTAACCTCTTATTTAACCTTCCTATAGAGTTGTCTTCTTATAGAGTTATCTAAAGTTTTTATTTGTTTGAGGAAAAAGTCTATGTATTATTTTTATACGGGGTGCTACACCCTCCCCCACTTAAAAGAATTTGGTCCTCAAATTCAATTGCACATATGGAGACAAGGAGGGTGAGAAAATACTTACAGACTAGAATTATTCTGGAAATCTCCTTCTCATAGACTCCTCGGTTTCCCATGTAGCTTCTTGTTCTAAGTATCGATTCCATTGGACTTTCACCATAGGGATCGTCTTGGTCCTTAGAACTTGGACTTCTCGGTCGAGGATCTTCATTGGTTTCTACTCGTAGGTAAGGTCCTTCTGTATCACCAAGTCAGTGTGATCGATGACGTGGAGAGGATCGTGCACATACTTCTTCAGCATAGAAATATGGAATACATTGTGTACCTCTGATAATTATGGAGGCAAGGCAATGCTGTAAGCCACCTCGCCCACTCTCTCCAATACCTCAAATGGACCAATAAACCTTGGTGTAAGTTTGTCCTTAACACCAAATCTTCTAATACCTCGACTAGGAGATACCTTGAGAAAAACATGGTCTCCGACTTGAAATTCTAGATCTCTTCTTCTATTATCGGCGTATGACTTCTGCCTGGACTGTGCTATCTTTAGTCTTTCCCGAATGAGGTGTATCTTTTCAGTAGAGTCTCTCACCATCTCTGGGCCTAGAATTTACTTTTCACCAACTTCGTCCCAGCATATTGGAGATCGACAACTTCTGCCACAGAGTGCCTCGAAAGGTGCCATTTGGATACTGGCTTGATAGCTATTATTATATGTGAACTCGGCTAGGAGGAAGTGGTCATGCCAACCACCACCGAAATCTATAATACAGGCCCTTAACATGTCTTCAATGACTTGATTTGTCCTTTTTATCTATCAATCTGTCTGAGGATGGAAAGCAGTGTTGAAGTTGAGCTTCATCCCCAGAGAGTGCTGTAGACTCTTCCAGAAATGAGAGGTGAAACGTGGGTCTCGGTCGGATACGATCGACACGGGAACTCCATGCAATCTATCCGTCTCCTTAATATACAAGGCAGTAAGGACATCAACCGACCATCGGCTCTTGATAGGCAAGAAATGAGCCGATTTAGTTAGGCAGTCGATAATTACCCAAATTCCATCATGTCCACCTCTAGACTTGAGAAAGCCCATAATAAAATCCATGCTAATGTCTTCCCACTTCCACTTGGGAATATCTAGTGGATGTAGCTTTCTGGCGGGTTTCTGATGTTCCGCCTTCACTTGTTGATAGGTCAGACAGCGAGATACGAAATCTGCTGTCTCCCTTTTCATATTAGGCCACCAGAAAGTCCTTTTCAAGTCTTGGTACATCTTGGTGGCTCCATGGTGGATTGTGTACCTCGATCGATAGGCTTCTTTGAGGACCTTCTTCTTCCACTCGGGACAGCCAGGTACACATGTCCTTTCATGAAATAACAGTCTTCCATCGGGTGCGAGCTTGAAGTCCAGTTTCTCATCCAGCTTGTCCCTTATCTCCACTAGTGCAGGATCTTCCTCTTGTAGCTTCTGAATTTCTGATAGCAAATCCGGATGTAGACTCATATGAGCTAGAGTAATGCACCCGTCTTGTTCATCAGTGCTAATATTGAGTTTAGAGAATTCCTCTAATAACTTCCATTCTTGAATCATGTAACTAGCCAATATTACTCTCAGATTTCGACTAAGGGCATCGGCTACAGAATTTCCCTTACCGGGATGGTACTGGATAGTGAAGTTGAAATCCTTGAGATACTCGAGCCAATGCCTTTGTCGCATGTTTAGTTCCTTCTGGGAAAATAGATATTTGAGGCTCTTATGATCGGAGTACACCATGAATTGTTCTCCGTAGATGTAGTGTCTCCATATCTTTAAGGCAAATACCACTGCGGCTAGTTCTAAATCATGCACCGGATAGTTCTCTTCATGTTTCTTCAGTTGTCGGGAAGAGTATGCAATGACTCTCCCATTTTGCATCAATACACACCCGAGGCCAATACCAGAAGCATCGGTATATACTTCGTATTTCTCTCCTTCAGTTGGTAATGATAAGACTAGAGCAGTGGTCAAAAGATCCTTCAAAGCTTGGAAACTCTTCTCACAGTCTTCTTTCCACTCATAAGGTACTTCCTTGCGAGTCAATCGAGTGAGAGGAATAGCAATTCTTGAGAAGTCCTTGATAAAACACCGGTAATAACCAGCTAGCCCCAAGAAACTCCAACTTTCTGTTGCATTTGTTGGTCGCTCCCAATTCTTCACGGCTTCGACCTTTGATGGGTCAACGGAAATTCTGTCCTTTGAAATTATATTGCCCAAGAATGATACTTCCTCGAGCCAAAACGTGCACTTACTGAATTTGGCATATAGTTTATTTTCCCTCAATATCTGCAATGCCTTCTTAAGATGTTCTTCATGGTCTTCTTCAGACTTTGAATAAATAAGAATATCATTGATAAAGACCACAATGAACTGATCTAAGTGAGGCCTGAATATGCTGTTCATTAACTGCATGAAAGTTGCGGGGGCATTTGTTAGTCCAAAAGGCATAACAGTAAACTCGTAATGCCCGTACGTGCGTCGGAATGCAGTCTTATGAATATCTTCTTCTTTGATCTTCAGCTAGTGATAACCAGAACGAAGATCGATCTTGGAGAAATATTTAGCTCCATATATTTGATCGAACAGTTCATCAATCCTCGGCAGTGGGTACTTGTTCTTAATCGTAAGGTGATTTAACTGCCGATAGTCGATGTAGAGTCCCATCGATCCGTCCTTCTTCTTGATGAATAGCACAGGCGCTCCCCATAGGGAAGTACTTGGCCGAATAAAACCCTTGTTCAATACCTCCATTAATTGTTCATTTAGCTCCTTTAGCTCAGCCGGGGACATTCGGTAATGTGCCTTGGAAATAGGTCCTGCACCAGGGACAAGGTCGATGGTGAATGACACCTCCCGCTCCGGGGGTAAGTTAGGCAATTCTTCTGGAAAAACGTTAGAAAAATCCCAAACTACATGGATGTCTTGAAGCTTAGACTCCTCAACGTCCGTGGTAGTTACAAATGCAATGAAATCCATACATCTTTAGCCTATAAGTTTACTAGCTCGGAGAGTCGATATAAGAGGTGATCTAGCCCGAGGGCTAATGTATACTTGTTCCGGGTAATTCACAAAAGTTACCTTGCTATTTCGACAATCTACCGTAGCTTGGTGGGTGGATAGCCAGTCGGCACCTAGTATAACATCATACTCTTTCATATCTAGGCAAATTAGGCCAGCAGGTAGATTATTCCCTTTAACCATAATCTCACAGTTTGGGTAATGATGTGTGAGCTCGGCCTTGTTCCCGATAGGTGTAGATATGACTAAGTCTAACCATTCAGGCTCCTTAGTAAATGTAGTAGCAAATTTCTTAGAAATAAATGAATGTGTTGCTCCAGTATCGAATAAAACTCTAGCAGTCTTAGAGCAAACGATTAGTGTACCTTCCACGATTCCTCCTTCCGTTGGTTTCATATCTTGGAGAGCTTGCAGATGGCCCTTGCTTCTTAACCGGGAACTTCTCATCCTTGATAGCTTGCTCCTTCATTAGTGGGCAATCAGGGATCCGATGCTCTCGGCTCCCACATCGGAGACAGGCTCCTGGCTTCCTCCAGCATTCCTCGGTCTTATGGCCGGCTTTGTCACAGTACTTACAAACTTCCTTTGAAGGTGTGGTGGTGAGAATGGCTTGACATTCTTTTGGAATATCTTTCCTTTGGAGGACTCCCCTCCACTGTAGTACCGCTTCTTGTTGAATGATGCTTTAAAATTTTCTGGGCTTGTGACAGGTTCCTTCTTGTCCCTTCCTCGGATCCTCTCTGATAATTCGGTGCCGTCCTCGGGGTCAGATGAACCTGTGAACCTTGGTGAGTTCATGTTACGGAAACCCCTGTGGAGATCACCGGCTCCACGATTAGCACCGCCTTGCGCCACTTGTTGTAGCACCTGAGTAAGGCCTTGCACTGTGTGCTGCATCTCGCGCCATTGTGCTCTTTCAGCGGCCATGATCCTACAAAAGAGTTTAAGTGTAATAACTATCAGGTTTTACTATGAGGTTAAATGTCATTATAGAACTTAACCCATGGCTCTTCCCATCTCACCGAGTAAGGTATAAATCTATCCTCGGACTTGGGTTTTTTAAAGATTTTAATCATGACTTCAATTTTTTCCTAACCTTTTATTTCCTAGGAAATTGAAATCTTAGGCTCTGATACCACGAAGACTGTCACGCCCCGAGCACGGAAGATACCCGGATGCGTGACGCATCTATATAGATCGTGTCATTCACGTAAAATCAGAGTGCGCATAGTACTCGGTAATTTATTGCTAACTCAAAGTTTAACATAATACCATAGTCCAAGATGACAATTTCTCTACTAAACCGAATGGCAATATCCTAGAATCATTCATAAGGCTACAAGTTTAATAAGTTCCATCTAACTAGATCATAACTGACTCAATTAGATTATACAAGCCTTTAATAATAACTGGAAATATAAACTAGGACACAAGACTAGCTGACGGTACACCACTCTAGCACTCATCACTCGGTATCAGTCCCATCCGGGTGGTGGTCGCTATCCAAGTTTCCTAAAAAATGTTAGGGAGCAACTGGATGAGCGAATCGCTCAGTAGGATTTATGTCTCAAGTTCTAACAATCTTTAAGTTAATTACAAGTTCATGCGGTATAATGATGCATGTTAGACCAAGCAAGAATATCAAGAATTGTATCAAGAGAGTATCACGTGAATATCAATAAGATGTATCAATATGGAACTAGCAAGTAATTGCCAAGTAATTGAACAAATCTTTCCAAGAAGAGAATGATCAATATTCAAGCAAGTGATTTCAAGCTCGTGTAATAACAAGTAGTGTAATGGAATTGGCTATTTCATTCATTTCATTCAAGCAAGTAATTGCCCTTTCTCGCGCCAAGCAATTCATTTCAAGCAAGTCAAGCATGTCACGAGAGAGTGAGTGGGAATGTCTCAAGTCAAGCACGAAAGTACTTCGGTGCAATGCCAAACACCGTGGTCAACAAACTCCCATGGGCATAAGTACCTCCGGGTGCTCCTCCCAGGACCAGACTGGGCCCTTATTTGTATGCGTAGCATTTTAAGTATACTTTTTGACATCCACTCTCATTTATAGCCAATATAGAATTTCAAGAAAAATATTCATTATAAAAACACAAGGTAGATCCTTCAGGAATCGAGTTCAAGGATGAAACACATGTAGATGATGAATTGATTATATATATATATATATATATAATCTTGATGGTATAAACTTGATGCCCTTATTTTTGATCATCTATATAACAGTATGAAATCTGTCAGAACAGGTTCAAAAAATTTTGTATAGAAAGTCAACACTACTACTCGAAGGTGTCAACTGGTCAATGCACATTTTACTTTTCATGTCAGAATGCATAACTAAGGTCGACGCTAGTTACTATAGTTAAGCTATTATGCACAGCTAAGGTCGATGCTAGTTGCATTGCTCATCTATTTAGGTCGACGCTTGTAGTGATGTCATGCAGAGGTCGATGCTAGATTGCATCGCTCATTTACTGAGGTCGACGCTAGTGGCGAGGTCATACAGAGGTCGGTGCAAGTGGTGCGCGCATGAGCATGGGTCGGTGCAGGTTTAGGTCCGTACATTAAGGTTGGTGCAGGTTGAGGTATCAAATGCATATAGGTCGGTGCACATTTTACGAATGTATAACTGAGGGTCGGTGCATGTTCTGGTTTGCCTAGGGTCGGTGCATGGTTTCCTCTTCTCACGTAAAGTGTGCGCACACTCAAGGTCGGTGCAAGCCCGTGCGTAGATCAAGGTCGGTGCATATAAGGTCGGTTAAAGCTTTCTTAGCGTAGGTGTAGGTCTCAAAGCAAGGTCAGTGCATATTGCCCCTTGCGCAAGTCAAGGTCGGCGCATCTTTTCTGCCTTACGCATATGCATGTTGTGCCCCTGTGGTCATTTGCATCTTATGATTTTGATAATGGCTAAACACTATAAGTCATTGTTATTTTCCACTCTTATATGACTGACATACGTGATGTTTTGTTCATGACAGATAAGCCAATGAATGGACAAGGAATGGAGTGGAGATGGCAAATGTGAAAGATCAATGACCGCGCCCAAGCACGAATGAAACTCCAATCAAGAAACAATAGGCCGGACAGCTAAGAGAAGATTAAGCTAGCTTCAAGAAGAGTTAACAGTTAGCTCGAAATGAGTCGGCACTTCACATAGCCAAGGTCGATGCACAAAAAAGCATAACCAAGAGAACCCAAGGTCAAAGACTCAGTTGACACCTTCAAGACTGTCAAGGTTGATGCCACATACAAGAATGAGCTGCTAAAGGAGTTAAAGGGCTGAGTGAAAGGGGTTAACAGACCGAATCGGGAAAACCCGAGTTTGCCCCAGCCAGCGGTCGACTGCTGGCCCAGGGGCGGTCGACCGAATTTTCCAGGGACCAACGGCTAGCCGGTTTCTCAGTGGCGGTCGACCTCCAGAAGGCTCCGGTCGACCGCCAGCCCCGGACCAACAATTGTTGACTTTGTTTTTCTCTTCGAGAAGAGCTATTCTCCTTGAATTTCTTTAATCCTAAAGTCACCCAATCACCCACAAAACGTGGATCTGGTCTGGAGGATGTCCAAGGACCATTCAAATGGTATAAAACAAGCACATGAGGGGTTAGAAATCGTAATGCTTCAAAGGGAACAAGGTGATACCAAGGGAGGCTATAGGGGTACTGTAGCACCTCCGTGAACAGTACTTCGGGTTGGAGTTCTTCATCCATTCCAAGGTGTTTCAAGCTCATATCAAAGCAAGTAATCTCCAAGGAAGTGCAGAAGCAAGCAAGACTATCAAGGTGATCTAAGGAAGCTGATTTCACAAGGTTTTCAAGGGAGATCAAATCTACATCCATAGTCTTCTTCATCAACTAGAAGAGATTCAAGGAAGATCATCTCACAAGGAAGAAGATACCATTGAAGCATCAGATTCAAGCTCCAGCAATCTCAGACAAGATCTTTTCTCTTTGAGCATATTATATATCTTGTTTGAGTGTTTTCATATCTTGTTCTCTTTCCATTTCATTCAAACATTTGAAACTGAAGATCATCCATACCGGTGGTTAGTTGGAAGGCAATCGGAAGTTTTCCGATCTGCAGTGTTGACGTCCCTACCAGTGGTTAGTAGGAAGGCAGTCGGAGGTCTTTCTGATCTGTAGTTCAGTGCGTGGCACTAGTGGAGCTTCACCGGGTTTGGTGAGGGGTGGATGTAGGACTGGGGATTAAGTCTGAACCACCTTAAAATCTCATGTGTTGTGGTTTGATTGTGCGATCGCTTTGTGTTAGATGCATGATTAGGTTCAATTCTCATATTGCGTAATCATCTTGCTAAGCAAATTATTGTGAGCTACGCTAAGCTAGTTATATTCCGTTGCAATTCTTTTTATCTAGCTTTAAATAGGGGTGTTCTGCAAAAAGAGGGGCAGATCTATTCACCCCTCCCCTCTAGATCCGCTATCCACTACTCAACAAGTGGTATCAGAGCCTAATCTCTTATTATGGGGTCCAACGACCTTGAGGGAAATAGTGGATTAGCGTCCAAAGGATTTTTACCTGAATGACATTCTGTGAATAGGCCTCCTTATTTTACTGGAACTAATTATCCTTATTGGAAACATCGCATGCAGGTGTTCATTCGCGCCCAAGACTACGAACTTTGGTGAGTGATCAGCGAAGGTCCGTATGAGCCTACGAATGATGAGGACTTGTGGACCAAAGAACAAATAAGAAAATCCACTGTCAACTGAAGTGCTAAACATATCATGCAATTTTCACTCCATCTGGTAGAATTCTTAAGAGTGGCTACCTGCGCAACTGCAAAATAAATGTGGGACAAGTTAGAGGTAATTTATGAAGGAACCTCTCAGGTACGAGAAACAAAAGTCAACATTTTAGTTTCTGAATATGAAATGTTCCGCATAAAGCCTGATGAGTCAATTCAAGATATGTATGCTCGCTTAACTATGCTTACTAATAGTCTAACAGATTTGGGAAAGAAATTCTCAGAACAGGAAATTGTGAGGAAGATTCTCATATCACTGACTCCCGCATGGCACACGAAGGCTACCGTGGTTGAAGAATCGAGAGATCTCGCAACTACTAAGGTAGATGAACTCATAGGGTCATTGATGACCTATGAGATCAACCTTAAGATTAAAGAGGCTGAGGTACCTAAGAAAAAGTCCTAGCTCTTAAAGCAGGACCCAGCGGTCAAGGCACTTCTGATGAAGGTGAGGATTCTGCAAGTGAGCGAGATGAGGATGACGTAGCCATGCTCACACGTAAGTTCAGAAAATTTCTGAGAAAGGAAGGTAAGAGCTTCATGAGAGGAAGGTCACAGGTAAGAAAAGGTTTCAAATCTAATTCTGAACACTTTAAGAAAACTGACAAAATCATTTGTTATTCTTGTAACAAACCAGGGCATTTCAAGGCTGATTGTCCTGACAGATTCAGAAAAGCTGACAAATGGAAGGGCAAGAAGAAGAACAAGGCTATGGTGTCCACCTGGAGTGACGAGGAAGAAAGTGATGGTGGAACTAGCTCTTCGGACACGAAAAAAGAAGATCTTTGTCTCATGGCTAGAGGTGATGAAGAAACTGAGGTAAACTCTCCCTTTGAAAATTACACAATTGATGATTGGGAGGAAGCATATATACAGCTCATGAAAAAATATGACATGTACAAAAAGGAGAATAAATCATTGAAAAAGAAAATTAACTTGTTTGTGCATGATCATGATATGAATGATAAGACTGCTCTACTTGAAACTGAAATTGAAGATCTTAAAAAAATGATTGAGGATTTGGAAGAAGGAAGAAAACAAATGGCTGACTTGGAAATTAAAAATGAAGACTTAAGAAATGAGATTGATAGCATGAAATTAAGAATGCAAAGCTATGAAAAGGACAGCAAACTGAGTAATGAGAAGTATGAAGCTGTCAAACAAGTCAACACTCAACTTCTTCAAAACGTTGAAAACTTACAAAAATAGTTGAAGGATAGACAACAATCTTTAGAAAAGTTTGTGGATGGAAGAGAAAACCTAGATGCACTGCTAGGTACTAGAATAAACTTCAACAAGGAAGGGTTGGGTTTTGAACCAACAAACAAAATGCCAATTTGGTTAAAGACTGTCACATTCGTTTCCTCTTCTGATGCTTCTACCTCAAAAATAACATCCAAAGGAAAAGAAAAGGTTGAAGAGAAAGCCACTAAAATTCTCAAAAAGATTGTCCAAAACCCTAAGAAAGGTCAACCTTCCCAGCAACACAGGTCAACACTTCATTAGCCATCACCAGCTCAGCCTTCCAGATGTCACTATAACTGGGTTGCACATTCATATAGGCCAACACCACCCTTCTTTTGAGGAAATTGTGATTCTTGTGTTCACCAACCCTATAAGTTTCAATCTCCTAAGTGGCAAAATAATCATTTTCAACCCAAAATCAACCAACGGCCTCAATGGTTTCAGAAGTAAACTTCCTCAAACTTTCACAAATTCCAACAAAGAGCCTCTAAACAAAAAGTGAATGTTAAAGCTGAAAAGAAAAACCAAATCTCTGCTCTAAGCAAACAAAACATGAATGCTAGGAAGGTTTGGATTCCAAAAGAAATGGTTTCATGTTTTGAAAATATGAAGAGTTTGATGGGACCCAAAGTTTGTTGGGTTCCAAACACCATTGTTTAATTGCTTGTGCAGGAATGTCTTGCAGCTATGCATAACATGTGGTGCCTTGATAGTGGCTGTTCAAGACACATGACTGGAGACAAATCAAAATTTTATCTCTTGGAGGAAAAGGAAGGAGGATACGTCACATTTGGAGGGAACAACAAAGAAAAAATCATTGGAACAGGTAATGTAGGTAAGAACCTCTCCAACTCCATTGAAAATGTGTTGCTAGTTGATGATTTGAAATACAATTTGCTCAGCACAAGTCAATTGTGTGATAAAGATCATAAAGTGTTGTTTGACTCTCATGAATGTAGAATCCTTGAACCAAAATCTGACAAGGTAAAATTTTCTGAAAAAAGGGTCAACAATGTTTACATGATTGACTTAGATGATCCTGCTCACATAAATCTTTATCTTGCTGTACCAAAATCTGAACTTGCATGGTTATGGCATCGTAGACTAGGACATGCTAGCTACAATGTCTTACATAAATTGTTAAAGCATTCAATGGTGAAAGGGTTGCCTGAACTATCATTTAAACAAGAAAATAAATTGTGTGATACATGTGCCCTAGGTAAACAAACAAGAAAATCCTTCAATGCTAGATCTGCAAATATGTCATCTAAACCACTTGAGTTGATTCATATGGACTTGTTTGGTCCAACCAGAACTGCTAGTTTAAGTGAGAGAAAATATGGATATGTCTTGATGGATGATTACTCTAGGTTCACATGGGTTTTTTTTCTCACACATAAAAATGATGCTTTTGATGAGTTTCAGGCACTCTATATGAAGATAAAGCAAGACGGTGAGTTTAAGATTTCCAACATTCAATCTGATCATGGTGGTGAATTTGAAAATGTTGATTTCTATAATCTTTGCAGGGCTGAAGGCATTTCACACCAGTTTTCTTCACCAAAAACCCCAGAGTAAAACGGTGTAGTTGAAAGAAGGAACCGAACACTTATAGAGATGGCAAGAACAATGCTTGCCGAACAGTAACTCCCAAGGAAATTTTGGGCTGAGACGGTAAACTCGGTATGTTACATTATCAACCGCTTTATGATAAGGCCACACACCAAAAAGACTTCTTATGAGTTGCTGAAAGGTAAAAAGCATTCTCTCACACATATGAAAGTGTTTGGGTCAAAATGCTTCATCCACGATAATGACAAAAGAGATTTAGATAAATTCGAGCCCAAGAGCGATGAAGGTATATTCCTTGGATATTCTGACAGATCTAGGGTTTATAGAATTTATAACATTAAGAGTCAAACTGTGGAGGAATCACCCCATGTTTCTTTTGATGAATATCACGATGATTCTAATAATGATAACTCTTGCAGAAAAAATGATGAAGACGGGAAATTCCTAAGCACGAAGGAAAAGAGTGATTCTCCACAAGAAGAAATAAAAGAAGATGGTGTGGACGTCGAAAAATGTCGATGATGGTCATACGGCATGCACGTCTCGACACTCGAGAGCAAGCCGAAGACGGAAATGCCAAATAAACCTCATGCCTTGCCCGATCAAGATGAGGACTCCCTTGGTGGTCCACTAGCTGATGAGGGAGCCCCCCGGGCGGAAGATACAACCACAACTCTACAACCGGCCGTGCCGAGAGCTGAATCGAAGAAGAGTCGGGAACTACGACACAGCCCGGCGTGCACCGAAAGTAATGCAAAGTCTGGGACCGAGCCCCAAAGGCTACGAACGGAACATTGTGGAGGTCATACATAGCAACCGGAACCTTCCGGGAATGTTGACATTCACATAAAATGGCCGCGACTTCGAGAAGAATCCGTTTAGTGCTTAAAACGGCACGAAGGGGCCTTAAAACGGCGCGCCCCCCTCTTAAAACGGCGCGCCCCTTTCTTTTGTTTAGCTACACGGCGCGCTCGAGGCCTCCCCCTTTGATGCTTAAAACGGAGCCCCTTTGAATATGGCGCCGTTTTAACCTCTCACTTCTGTTCTCTGAAGCGCTTCTCCGGCGTGCAGTGAAGCCATCCCATCATCAATGCGGTCCCCTGTTTCCTGCGAACAGCACGTCGACGAACTACCTAAAATGGCTAAAACTTCCGCCTCGATCCAACGGGCAACCAAGCATATGCCGTGAATGGAGATTCCCGAGCCCTGCACTGTCGAACGCTCGCTCCGTCGGTCGGCCGCCCATTCCCCTGCAAATGATGAAAGCAACGTGGCTAGCGGTGGATATGCCAACGAAGGAGGAGGCCATGCCTCTGCCCCTCTCCCGGTCACACTGTAGCCGCGGTGGAGGTGACGTCCACGACAGCGGCATTCGACACGGTGACCCCAGCAACGTCAGCAACGGCAACTGCGAACAGAACAAAAAGCCACAGAAACGGGAAGCTTGCTTCCCTACTCTCCCTATAAATACAAGCCCCAGGCAAGAAGCAAAAAAAAGAGGAGGAAGGGACGCTCTACTAGCGGCGAAGCCCTGCTCCGAAGTGTGAAGAGAGATAAGAGGGTGAAAGAAAGAAGGAGAGGTGAGGGGAAGAGAGCTTGGTTCCCCCCCTTTTTTGTCTTTGCATATCCTTCTGTCCCTTTGATTCCCTTTTGGTTATCTTCATATGTAGACCTTTGTCTTCGTGTTCCCTTTCAATGTAACCGAAGTTCGGTCTGTTGTGGAATGAAAGGAAAACTCCCCTTTGGGAGATCTTGATGCCCCAATCCCCCTCAATACTCAGCCCGTGGTGGCTCTGTTTTCTCCATTCCGATCTACACCTCCCTTCCCCCCTCTCTAATCGTCTAGGGCCCTTCGAGGCTTGCTTGTCCATAGCATGTCCCTCAAGGGAACTCGTCACCGGATGAACATTCATGGCCCTCGTGGCAAACATCTGTCCCGCGTCGAAGATTCATCGCCCGTGAGTCGTGGTCGCTCTTGAAGGCTAGCCCTCGAGCGCTCCACACTCACACATGGGTTCGGACCGCCGTAAGGCCACTCCGATTTTTGAGGGTCACCCCGGAGCAATCCGTTTGGTGGCCTTCGCTTCTCTCCGACAAGCCCCAATCTAGGGGAGGTGCTGCCCGATTCTCGCCAGGGCCAAGAACAAGTGAACAAATTGAGCCACTCAAGAACGAACTGAGTTTTAATCCAATACACAGTAAACTCTGTGAACTGAACCCCCCGAACGAATACTTAAGCATCCATGCTAATTCACCTCAACAAACGATTAAAACGATTAAACCCCCCCCCTTTTTCATCAACTTAATCTTCCAAATGGATGAACAAACCAACCATCAAACCGGCTTTCAGGTGAAATAAAAGAAACACACAGTCAATAGCAATGATAACAACCCTCGGAAGACTTTATCCCGGCGCGGTTACTTTCCCCCGCGCCATTTTAACCCACAATCGGAACCCCTTTCGATCCTAATCCGGCGCCGTTTAAACCGGCGCGCCCCTCTCCCCTTGAATGGCCTTAATACGGCGCGCCCCCTCCATCTCCTTCTGTGAACACCCGAAAACGGCGCGCCCCCCATCTCCTTCTGTGAACACCTAAAAAAACGGCGCGCCCCCATTTCCTCCTCCCTTGCCCTTCAATTCCGGCGCGCCCCTTCACATCTTAACCCGGCGCCCCTTAACCGGCGCGCCCATCTTCTTGCAACGTGCTAATACGGCGTGGTAAAAGAGAACTAAAAGAATGAAAAGAAGAAAGAAAACTATTGAAATTAAAGAATAAACCAGAGAATAAGGACTAAATCAATAAACAAAATAGAAAGAATGGAATGAGAATAAAAAACTCAATCCAATGGTCGGAACAATGACAATAGCATACCCCCCCCCCACAATTAAAATTTTGTTCCGGGGGCGCTGCCCCTGAAACCCCGCAAGGGCGCTGCCCCTTGACCCCCGCGACCTGACCGGGTAGGTCGAACCCCGTGACCTGACCGCGCAGGTCGATCCGCGTGCGAGGGCGCACGTTGCCGAGTTTGGGCTTTACACTTAACAACTCGCTGCCCCGGACTGTGCAATGATGCCCCGTGGCATCGGATGTGGATCTCGGGATCCCTGACATGGTCATGATCCGTGCACCTCTTGGGCCGATAGTTCATCAGCTTGACCCACTTCTTCCGGGATCTGATCCCGCACCCACATGAAACGTGCCGTACCTACGGCAGGTATCCGAATGTCTTTGTTGTTACCTTCGATGCTTCGAATATGGACTCCCGACCGAATACTGGATGGTCTGTTAGTGACCGATATATATATATATATATATATATATATATATATACCGGGATCTAATCCCACACTTGCATTAAATTTGCTGCACTCGCAGCAAGTATTTGTATGGTTTTGAACACCGTTTTGCATATCGATGCGGAGGGTTTAAATTATGTCAACCCAACTCGCATGCTTTAATGAAAAATGATCTTTAGGTCATTTGGCCCCTTTTCTTGGCGATTAATCAGAGGTCTTCCCCTCTCCGAGGGGATGTAATTAACGTCGCAGCCTTTATGGCGCGGCGGATCTCCAGTCCCGACCCGATATCCACAATCGTCTGATTAGTCAGATGGAGCGCACCCCGGGCTTCGGACAACTTCAGTCTTGAAGCCCGAACACATTGTCACCTAGGTGACTGGCACGCCCTCGCACTAGATAAACCGATAAACTGATAAAAAGAACACCCCGATATCTTTCACGAACACGAAATCCAGTGCGTTCCACAGATGGTGACCTAGCTGAATCAAGCAATGCAAAGGATCAAGCTCCAGGAGAAGGTAATGATTCTACAAACATTAGAATTCTTAAGGATCATCCTTTAGAAAATGTCATTGGTAGCTTGAATGATCCACCTAGAACAAGGTCACATTTTAGAATTGTGGAAGAATTAGATCAACTTGCTCTTGTCTCCCAGATTGAATCAAAGAATGTTGATGAGACATTAAAAGATGAAAACTAGATAAATTCAATGCAAGAGGAGTTAAACCAGTTTGAAAGAAATAAAGTTTGGCATCTTGTTCCTAGACCATCATCACAATCTGTCATAGGCACTAAATGGGTTTTTAGGAACAAACTCAATGAGGATGGCAAGATAATAAGAAACAAGGCTAGATTAGTAGCTCAAGGGTATAATCAAGAGTTTGGGGGTAGACTTTGAGAATCTTATGCCCCAGTTGCTAGACTTGAAGCCATCAGAATTTTACTTACTTTTGCATGCTCCCTTAGAATAAAGCTGTATCAAATAGATGAAAAAAGTGCTTTCTTAAATGGTTTGATCAAAGAAGAAGTCTATATTAAGCAGACCCCTAGCTTTGAGAATTCTAACCATGTAGATTTTGTATACAAGCTAGACAGGGCGCTTTATGGACTTAAGCAAGCACCAAGAGCTTGGTATGAGAGACTAAGCTCGTTCTTCATTGAAAAAGGGTACACACGAGGTAAGGTAGATCAAACACTTTTCACCAAGAAGCAAGGTAAGAACATCTTGATTGTTCAAATTTATGTTGATGATATTATGTTTGGTTCTACTAAATCTGAAATGTGTGAGGAAGTTGCTAACCTCATGACTAGCGAATTCGAGATGAGCCTAATGGGAGAACTCCAATTTTTTCTCGGTTTGTAGGTCAACCAAGAGAAGATGGGTGCTTCATAAGTCAAGCCAAATACATCAAGGAGCTGCTGAAAAGATTTGACATGACAAATAGTAAAATAATTGTAACTCCTATGAGCACCACAACATCACTGGATTCAGATGAAAATGGTAAATTAGTGGATGCAAAGATCTATAGAGGTATGATCGGCTCTTTACTTTATTTGACTGCATCCCTACCAGATATCCAGTTTAGTGTTTACCTTTATGCTAGATTTCAAGCTAGTCCTAGATAATCCCACTTGACTGCCGTCAAACGTATCCTTAGATTTCTTGCCGAAACTCAAGATTTGGGATTGTGGTATCCGTCATCATGTCATTTTATCTCTTATATCTTATTCTGATGCGGACTACGATGGATGCAAGCTGGATCGCAAGAGTACTAGTGGCTACTGCCAGTTTCTGGGTGGGTGTTTAGTTTCTTTGGCCTCTAAGAAATAACACTCGGTTGCCCTCTCAACCACAGAGGGAGAATATGTTGCTACGGGGAGCTGTGGCACCCAAGTGTTATGGATTAAACACTACCTCCAAGACTACTTAGTGGATCTTGGTTGTGTCCTGATTCTATGTGATAACACTAGTGCTATCAACCTTGCAAAAAATTCAGTCCAGCACTCTAGGACTAAGCATATTGAGATTAGGCATCACTTCATTAGAGATGAGGTCGTTAAGAAGAACTTTGAACTGCATTTTGTTGATACTCTAAATCAAATTACTGATATCTTCACCAAGCCCTTGTGTAATGACAGGTTTACAACACTCAGAAGGGAGCTTGGTCTTTGCAGACCTCAAGCTAATAAAAATTGAAATGATGATCTTGACAATTTAGTTGTTTGTTTTTGCAAATTGGTGTCCATGCATTGTCTATATGTAATTATGTCATTTTACATATGGTGTAGCATTGCATGTAGTCATGATGCACAATTAAGTTGAATCCATGTTCATGATGCATTGCATGGTTTGTGTAGCATCATACTTGCATGGCCATGGTATATTAAATGTTGATGTATGGAAAGGCAGGTTATGCTTGTCAAGACACACTCAATATGCGTGAGGTTTCACCTCTACCAAGTACCATGTGCCACTGTCGCATATAGGCCATATAGTAAGGGAGAGTTATCTTTTTGAAGCATTCATGCATATGTTTCATCTTCATTCTGTTACCTTTAATAAGTGTATAACCATGGGCCGGGTCATGCATTTCATTTCTAATCATTCCCCTTGATTACAAAAATAACTCCTTGAATGCATTCACTGCATATCCTTAGGGGGAGTCTTGTTGCTTCTCTTACTCTCTTGCACTCTGAACTTCAATGGCCTCCAGTTTGAATATGAGATCATGAGACAGACAGAACTATAGTGTAAGAGCTTTCTATTATATGAACTGATGATTGTCCATCCAATGAAAATGGTTCAGATTTAATGATTTCCTTGAAGTTCTGAAACATTTGTTATGAAATCATCTATGTTCTGTGATTTTAATAGACTTTAACTAGAGATTGCATGTTGTGCCTTGAATGACTATCCTGAAATCTAAAAATTCAAACATCATTGCAACGTTGGTTGAAGTTGCTAAAGCTTAGTATTGTTGTTGAACACCTTGATGAGCTGAATTCGTGAAAATCAATTTGACAGAGTAATGATATTATTGCACAGAGAAATATGTCACGTCTCAAAACAAGTGACGAATGATATGTCATGATATGCCCCTATTATCTCTATCTTAATTAATTTGGACTCTAGGCAGTGCACTGGTATAATTGCTAAGAAATATATCTTCTCATCAAAGAAATGAGATCGGATATGTCATGATGTGACTTTGCTATCTCTGTTCATTCTGAAGCATAACAGTCAGTCTTACCAAATACTTAGGAATACTGGCGTCTAAACAACGTGTATTCTTACGGTTAGGAGGCATGTACTAGACTCGATTGTTCGTAAAATATGAGTCATGTGCCTTCAAATGCAAAAGATCATGAAAAATAGTGCTGAAATCATAAAATTCCATGCTTTACTCATGCTTGTTTAACCTCAATACTAGTTTGTGCTATTCCCTTTGTCGTTATTGAATATGGATGTATAAGACAAAGGAAGGTTAAACACTGCCATGATATGCACTTCTGGTTCATTTCTATTAAAACATGGATGTAGATGCTTTTCGAACTCTATTGTTGATCTCGGATTTCATTAGCTTTGAACCATGTATATTGCTCATGACTTGTTTCCAGTTTGCATATAATGGCTTGCTCTCAACTCCTATTCAGCTCTAGTCTCTTGGACATTTGTCCCCATCTATACCTTATCCCTCCTTTTTACCGTTGTCAAAGGGGGAGAATATTTTGTGAGTTGTCTGTGGGGAAATATCAGGGAAATATCCTTTGTGATTGTTCATGCATACATATCCTTTGTGTCTGTGAGTGTCAAAGTGTCAAAGGGGGAGAGATCTTATGAGCTGATGCATACATATTAGCATTCACATGTTTTATCAATGCATACATATCCGCATTCACATGCTTTCATCATCATGGATCTCTTGAGCTGCATATGTTATAAACTTACTTTGTAATCTTGAACATTACTACCACATAATGACTCACAGTATTGCCATCATCAAAAAGGGGGAGAATGTTGTGCCCCTGTGGTCATTTGCATCTTATAATTTTGATAATGGCTAAACACTATAAGTCATTGTTGTTTTCCACTCTTATATGACTGACATACGTGATGTTTTGTTCATGACAGATAATCTAATGAATGGACAAGGAATGGAGTGGAGATGGCAAATGTGAAAGATCAATGATCGCGCCCAAGCACGCATGAAACTCCAATCAAGAAATAATAGGCTGGACGGCTAAGAGAAGATCAAGCTAGCTTCAAGAAGAGTCAACACTTATCTCGAAATGAGTCGACACTTCACATAGCCAAGGTCGATGCATAAAGAAGCATAACCAAGAGAACCCAAGGTCAAAGACTTAGTTGACACCTTCAAGACTGTCAAGGTTGATGCCACAGACATGAACGAGCCACTAAAGGAGTTAAAGGGCTGAGCAAAAGGGGTTAACGGACCGAACCGGGGAAACCCGGGTTTACCCCAGCCAGCGGTCGACAGCTGGCCCAGGGGCGGTCGACCGAATTTTCCAGGGACCAACGGCTAGCCGGTTTCTCAGTGGCGGTCGACCTCTAGAAGGCTCCGGTCGACCGCCAGCCCCGGACCAACAATTGTTGACTTTATTTTTCTCTTCGAGAAGAGCTATTCTCCTTGAATTTCTTTAATCCTAAAGTCACCCAATCACCCACAAAACGTGGATCTGGTCTGGAGGATGTCCAAGGACCATTCAAATGGTATAAAACAAGCACATGAGGGGTTAGAAACCATAATGCTTCAAAGGGAACAAGGTGATACCAAGGGAGGCTAGAGGGGTACTGTAGCGCCTACGTGAACAGTACTTCGGGCTGGAGTTCTTCATCCATTCCAAGGTGTTTCAAGCTCATATCAAAGCAAGTAATCTCCAAGGAAGTGCAGAAGCACGCAAGGCTATCAAGGTGATCCAAGGAAGCTGATTTCACAAGGTTTTCAAGGGAGATCAAATCTACATCTATAGTCTTCTTCATCAACTAGAAGAGATTCAAGTAAGATCATCTCACAAGGAAGAAGATACCATTGAAGTATCAGATTCAAACTCCAGCAATGTCAGACAAGATCTTTTCTCTTTGAGCATATTCTATATCTTGTTTGAGTGTTTTCATATCTTGTTCTCTTTCCATTTCATTCAAACATTTGAAACTGAAGATCATCCCTATCGATGGTTAGTAGGAAGGCAATCGGAAGTTCTCCGATCTGCGGTGTTGACGTCCCTACCAGTGGTTAGTAGGAAGGCAGTCGGAGGTCTTTCGATCTGCAGTTCAGTGCGTGGCACTAGTGGAGCCTCACCGGGTTTGGTGAGGGGTGGACGTAGGACTGGGGATTCAGTCCGAACCACCTTAAAATCTTGTGTGTTGTGGTTTGATTGTGCGATTGCTTTGTGTTAGATGCATGATTAGGTTCAATTCTCATATTGCATAATCATCTTGCTAAGCAAATTGTTGTGAGCTATGCTAAGCTAGTTATATTCCGCTACAATTCTTTTTATCTAGCTTTAAATAGGGGTGTTCTGCGAAAAGAGGGGCAGATCTATTCACCCCTCCCCTCTAGATCCACTATCCACTACTCAACAATGCAGGTCTGTGCACAAGTGCCTTGTGCCATACAAGGTCGGTGCACATTCTGATATTCGCACGTATGAAGGTCGGTGCACCTTTTGGCCCTTACAATGCTGCAGGGTCGGTGCAGGTTTTGTGCGCATGAGTCCAGGTCGGTGCAAGTTTGCCCAGTGCATGAACTAGGGTCGATGCTAGCCATGCAGAGGTCAATGCTAGTTTGCCTGGGTGAACTAAGGTCGATGCTAGCCTCTCATTGCATGCATACTGAGGTCGATGCTACCTCAATGTGCCTGCGCAGAAGGAAGGTCGGTGCATGTTTCACCAGCACAAGACCAAGGTCGGTGCATATTTTTGCCTTCAACACTGCCAAGGTCGGTGCATGCTTTATCTTATGCCATATAAGGTCGATGCGCATCACTATAGCATACATACCAAGGTCCAAGCACATTGTGGTTAGAACCCAAATAAGGTTTGTGCACATTTCACCTTCAGCACACAAGTCCATGCACATTACTGTTCACGCATACATATTAGGTCTGTGCACATTTATATGCTAAATGTTGTGAGGTTGGTGCATCTTTTGCTTATGTGTAGGTGTAGGTCTCAACACAAGGTCGGTGCATGTTCTGTTGTAATGCACGCTACTAGGGTCGGTGTAAGTCACTGTTTGATGCAAAGCCAAGGTCGGTGCATGTTTTGCTGCGTGCACGGGTCGATGTAGCTTTTACTACGTACGTGGGTCGGTGCAGCTCTTGCTGCGTGCACGGGTTGGTGCAGCTTTACTGTGTGCACGGGTCAGTGCAGCTTTTGCTGCATGCACGGGTCGGTGCTACTTTTGCTGCATGCATGACTGGGTCGGTGCACATTATATCATGCGTCCGTGCTAGTCATGTTCTTACATAGCTGAGGTCGACACTAGTTGCATCTTTCACCTAGTAAGGTTGGTGCTAGTAGCATGGTTTGCTTAGTAAGGTCGGTGCTAGTGCTAAGGTCGACGCTAGTGGAGGCCCTGAGATAACTAAGGTCGACGCTAGCTAAGACCAGATGCAACTAAGGTCGACGCTAGTTAGCCCGTCTGCAAAGTAAGGTCGGTGCAACCTTTGTCTAGCACTAAACCAGGGTCGGTGCGTGCATGTTTTTGGGTCTATGCATAATGAAGTCTGTGCATGGTTTCAAATTTACAAGGCATGAAGTCTGAGCACCTTCACATGAGGTCGGTGCACATTTTTACAAGTCTAAGCATATGTGGATTTTTAAGTCTAAGCCTATACATGGGTCTGAGCATGTTTTCATATCCAAGCATGCATTAGATCTGGACATCTTTTCTAAAGTGGCATGCTATAGTCGGTGCGTGTTTTAATTGTTGATACTAATTATGTAACTTACTGTTCATGATTTATATAATTTTCACATAATCAGGAAGTAGAGATATGGCTGGACATTGACAAATAGCAAGATTTGCAAGATCATGCTCATACAATATTTTTAAGATTTAATTTCATAGATATGAATTTTTAAACATGGGATAATTTACAGGAATTAAAATGAAATAACACAGAGAATCCAAGTGATACGCAACTACCCTATTCATGCATGTCACCCTATTTAACTACTAATTATGCCAGATCTTGAGAACACCTACCTCTTTAACGTAAACACCTAGAAGGGGTAAGAAGAAAATAAATCTCCTCTGCAACGATCCAGCAGCAGGAAGAAGCTCGTAGGAAGAAGTCTCCCTTCAGGTACGTTCGTGTAAAGACCCTATTCTAAAGGGTATGGGATAGTTATAGGAAATGGAAAAACATAAAAGTCCATTGCCAGGAAAAGAGAAGCAATTAATGCTTCAATCCATTGAATCCACTATTGGGAGGCTGCTAGCAGAAAAAGGTTGTCATTGTCTCCACCAAGCTCTAGTGGTTGACGGGTCCCTATGCAAAGCTGTCATGGCCATGTGCGCCCTTTATCTGGGCTTCAGACCATTGTTGGCCCCTCCGGTAATGGTTTGTGACATATATATATGTATTCATTTTTAATGGTGGGGTTAATCCTTTGGGCCCTTCATATATATATTTATTTTGCCCAAAAAGAGAATGGCGGATGCAAGAATCGAACCGTGGTCACACATTGGGGTAACACATCACTTAACCAACTACACTAAGAAGTCACTTTGACAGGTGAATATACATATAATGACTTTGGGTATTCTAACCTCTTATTTAACCTTCCTATAGAGTTGTCTTCTTATAGAGTTATCTAAAGTTTTTATTTGTTTGGGGAAAAAGTCTATGTATTATTTTTATACGTGGTGCTACAAGTATTATCATCTGATCTGATAATCAGTGAGTTGGTGCTTGATCCAGAGTACCTGGGCTGCACAATTCCCTGCTGCGACATATTCTGCCTCAGTAGTGGATAGAGCAACAGTGTGTTGCTTCTTGGATGCCCAAGACACTAGACAACCACATGAGAACTGGCAGTACCCACTAGTGCTTTTCCTATCAATCCGACACCCAGCATAATCTGTATCAGTGTAAGCTATTAGGTCTAGCTCACACCTAGCAGGATACCAAAGACCTAGTTCTTGGGTGCCTGTCAGATATCTAAAAATCCTCTTAACAGCACTAAGATGTGACTCTTTAGGACTAGCCTAAAATCTAGCACATAAACACATAGCAAATTGTTTATAAGGCCTAGGTGCAGTAAGATAAAGAAGGGATCTGATCATACCTCGGTACAGTTTGGTGTCAACCAGTTTACCTTTTGGGTCATCATCAAGGCTAGTTAATGTACCCATTGGTGCTGTTATCTCCTTGAGGTTTTCCAATTTGAACTTCTTCAGTAGATCCCTTATATACTTGGACTGAGTGATGAAGGTTCCTTCTTTGGTCTATGTCACCGACAGTCCAAGAAGCAATTTTAGCTCACCCATAGAGCTCATTTCAAATTCATATGTCATTAAGTCAGAAAATTCCTTACACATTGTTGTGTTAGTTGAACCAAAAACTATACCATCCACATATATTTGAACAATGAGAATGTCTAGATGACATACCTTTGTGAACAAGGTTTGGTCAATCTCACCTCTTGTGAACTTCTTGTCTGAAAGGAATTTGCTGAGCCTGTCATACCAAGCTCTGGGAGCTTGTTTCAATCCATATAGAGCTTTATTCAATTTATAAACATGATTAGGAAAATCAATGCATTCAAAACTAGGAGGCTATCTTACAAAGACATCCGCTTTTATTTCTCCATTCAGAAATGTAGATTTCACATCCATCTGCTGAAGGCTGATTCCTAATGAGCATGCATAACTAGTAGAATTCTAATGGCCTCTAACCTAGTCACAGGGGCAAATGACTCTTCAAAGTCAATATCATACTCTTGATTGTATCCCTGTGCTACCAATCTAGCCTGATTCCTAGCAACATTGCCCTGCTCATCCGTTTTATTCCTAAAAACCCATTTAGTCCCAATGACAGTCCCATGATCAGGAGGTGGAACTAGGTGCCATACATTGTTCCTGTCAAATTGAGTTAATTCCTCATGCATGGAATTGATCCAATGCACGTCACTAAGGGCACTGTCTATGTTTTTGGGTTTTATGTGTGACACTAATGCGAAGAAGTTTAACTCATTCTGAGCTCTAAGATAAGATATGGTCCTAGGGGGTTCATGCAAATTACCAATTATATTATCTATAGGATGATCTCTAAGAAATTTGACATTGATAATTTGATTACCTTGAACATCATTTACCTCCCCCTGAGAACCAGGCTCCTCTGCATCATTATCTTCAGATTGATCTACAAGATCTTCATCTTTCATAATTTCTCCATTAGTTTGTTCTCTGCACAAGCCATTTTTAAGCTTAGTCATTGTTTCATCAAAGACCACATGTGGAGATTCTTCTACTATTTTATAGTTTAAATTGCATACCCTATAGGCTCTAGATGTTTCTGAATATCCTAGAAATATTCCAGGATCACTTTTGGGTTCAAATTTATCAAGGTCTCTTTTAGCATTAACATGCACAAAACACTTACAACCGAAGACCTTAAAATAAGCTAGTGAAGGTTTCTTACCCTTGAGAATTTCATAAGGAGTTTTCTGGGTAAATGACCTTACCATGGCTCTATTGACTACATGGCATGTAGTGTTGACTGTCTCAGCCTAAAATTTCACTACAAGAAAATTCGCCTTTACCTAAGTTTGAAAAACGTAGGTATAGGTCCAAAAAATGTAGGTAAAGCCTTTAGCCACGTTTGCTTGCCACGCTTTCAAAGTGTGGCGCTTGCTCGGGTGACTATAGGTTATACTTGTGTTTCTATGAAACGTAGGTATAGTTTGACCTATCCCTACGCTTTCAAAGCGTAGTAATAGTCTAGCAAAAAGCGTAGGTAGATATCTACCTATACCTACGCTTTGAAAGCGTAGGAATAGTCCAACAAAAGCGTAGGTTAAAAACATGTATACACACGCATATAAGAGGTTGTACCTATGTTTATAAAAATGTAGATATTACTTTTGGCCACGTAGTGAAAGAAACATATGCAAAAGTATTAGTGTCATTCTCTTAAAAACGTAGGAAAATAGTTTAACGTCGGTTAATAAAAATGTAGGAATATGTTATCTTTTTTTAAAAAAATGCTATTATATGTTCTCTTATCACCTATAATAGTGCATCCATTCATATCTTCACATTCATGGATTGTATCACTCACAACCATGTTGATCCATACAATTCTCATTCACACCTGTTTACAATCCATTCAATGAAGATAATTGAGGAACATACATTTACAATCCATTCACTGAATAATCTATTCACACCAAATTACAATCCTTCATTTCTTAAAAACTAAGGTTCGACTAATAAAAAAACTATCAAACTTCCGACAATATTTCATGGACAGAACCCCATCCCCACACCCCCGACCAAAAAAAAATCCATTAGCACTTACACTTACGAATCAATCATAGGAGAAAGGATATATTGAGAGAAAAATATGAAAAGTAAAAGATATCAATGAGAAAAAGACAAAGATTCTAGATAACGAACCTTCGTATAGTTCAAAATTATGGCATTTTTTTGTTTCATAAATATACAAAGATTCTAGATAGCGAATCAATCATTGTGTTAGGTTGCTTGGGGGATGTTGGACAACCCACTTTACTTTGATTATTGTATCAGAGTATGCATTCTTTTGCTGAAATTAGCATGATCATGCAACGGAGGATTACAAGCAGGATATGAGGTTCATGTGGCCTTAAACACCCATGATCGATATTAACAATGAGAACCATGCAATATATTACCTGTAGATTTGAGATAGTAGAAAATACATGAACCATTTAGAACGACAAATCGAGGAAGCCAGTCATCGACCTTTGCATCATCGATTATTGGAGGTTCTCCAGGCAGTTCTGTCCATCGCTACAATAAGGAAGTAAGCTGAAAAAATTCATACGTTTTATAATGAAAAAAATACCAAAATAAACAACTAGGGCAATCATATATTAAAATTGAACCTATTACAGTTCGAATGTACAGATATCCAGAGAGGCGAGCAGGCTTCAAGATTTCATCAACATGCTCTAGCCTGAAAATATCGAGCATATATTAGTTGCTCAGCAATGTTAACTAGAATTTTAAACTGCTACAAGGAGCAAAATAGTGAAATTAGATAAACAAATTTAGTCGAAAGTTAAGAATTTCAATTGTGATGGGGAGAGACATGGCCAATAAAATTAGAAAAAGATTAGCCAACATATATAAAGTTCCTTAGAACAATAAGAACTAATAAGGACTTATACAAAGCAATTCAAGTGCATAAAATTTGGATAGATCCATGGAAAACATCAAAAAATAGAAGGTGTACATAGAAGCTCAAAAATTACCAAGAAATAAACTATTTGCATAACAAATACAAATGAGAACTTCAAACAATCCCTTGGAATACTCCATGTCACTACTTGTAAACAATCACAAGTTCTACAGAGATGGTCTTTCTTCTTATAACCTACATTCCTGAACATTGTGTCCACTAAAAGAACACTGCTAGATCACTAAAAACTTGTAAGTATTTTGGGCTTAACAAGTATGTGGATGAGACAAAGAAGAGTATACGTTAGCCTGTAGCTGCATTTCCAACTATTGTTTCACTGCAAGGCTAAAATCATGTCACAGTAATGACAATTAAACTAACCACAGCAGTAGGATCTTTATGAAGCTGACACTAGTTTGATCATTTATTAGTTTAATTAAAGCTCTTCGAAAGCCAAATACAGGTTCATGAAGCAATGATCCCAAGCATATGGCAATGCTTTTTGTTATTTATGATTAATCCGAGTCTATAACTAAGTATAACTGGAGAGGGAAAATCTCATCGCCTGTACGGAGAGGCCAAACGAGGTCCAAATCTGACCGAACGAGGCCCAACTCCTCGAAGTGGCAACCCCCGGGCCCACTTAGTATATGCCCAAAAACTCACTCGGAACAAGCGCTTCTAGGCGGCCTTCGGGTTGGGAAGTCCGAGCATTAGTTCGATCGGGAAAGCTCCCCTGGAGCCCCTTATTCCCTGTCCCGACCATGCACTCATCGCTCGGGAGACCACTCCTGGGCAAGTGCCTATCGCTCGGGCTCACTGATGGAAGCTTATTGCTACGGCAGTTACGAGTCCCTTAATGGCAGGAAGATCAAGGGGATAGTGGAGACCAAGAGCCCGCGTGCTATAAGAAGCCCGCATGAAAGACGTAACCCCCCCTGAGACTCCTCCGCTTACAAGGATCAGTCGCACGACGGGCCACTATTTAAACTTGAAAAGCCCTACTACAAAGAGGTAAGCAAGACCAGAGCCAAAACACTGAGCAAGAACCACTTCACCTTTTGGTGGAGAGGGATATCGCACTCCCACCTTCCTCCTAACTATTCCCTTTGCACCAGAGCTCTACTACTTTGCTGACTTAAGCATCGGAGGGTCTTCCCCGGGGATCTATCCCTGGGCACCTCTGACTCGTTTCCTTTCTTGCAGTTCACACTTCAAGGGTACGTGGTCATCCTCTTCCCTGCTCAGGAGCAGTGCGAGATCACCCCTCTTCATCTGGCGTCGTCTATGGGAAATGAACAAAGAGCCATCATGGTGCGAAGAAGTTCTGGCAAGAGGACTATTGGCGACCTGGGGAAAGCCCTGGTGACGAAGAAGCCGCACCTTCCCTCCCCGTGGATAATTCCCCGTCAGGCAACCACGCCAATGAGATACCTCCATCGGTGGTGGGGGAACAGCTTCCCGACGGGAGCATCGACGCCTCCAAACCCTCAACGCAAAACTGGATGTCCTCGTGGATCCCATAAGGGCCCAGGCGGCTAGGGAGGAGAAGTCGCAGCTCCCCCAGAAGAGCCCCCCACGTGGAGATGACTCCTAGCAAACCGCTGGAGGTCGTTTCACCCTCCGGGGCCAGCGGCTCATTCACAACCTATCAGGAGGACCATCGCATGCCCCTCCCCTGGAGCAGGAAGCCTCCTCAACCCCGAGGAGGGAGAAGACTGGAGCATGCCGATCGTTTCCAGAAGCTGAGGCCTCCGAGGAGCGTCAGGACAACATACAAGTGCACCCCCCCCAGCCCCTCGGGCCAGTGACAACCGGAGCTGTCTCTCCGGCTGCGAGACTTTGAGAGGCGTTTCGCGGAGCAAGAGCGCGCCCTCCGAGCCTTGCAGAAGACCTCTCCTTTGGAGGACAGGGAGAGATCTCTGTTCTTAGACTATATTTTGAAGGCAGAGATATCCCCCAGGATCTCACTCCCGACCTTCAAGTCATACGATGGCCAGGGAGACTCGACCGACCACTACGACAGCTTCGACGCACTAATGGCCTTGCATGGGGCGTCTGACGTAATTAAGTGCCCAACGTTCGTGACCACTCTGGTTCAGGGTACTGAGGCTTGGTTCATGGCCATCGCCTTCGGCAGCATCCACAACGTCAAGCAATTCGGGCGAGTGTTCAAGGAAAGCTTCGCCGGTAGCGGTCCACCCCGGTCAGTGGCGGGATTATTGGCCCTCAAGCAGGAACAGGGAGAGAAGTTGCGGGCTTATATAAACCGATTCAAATAAGAAGCCCTGCGCATCCCCCGCCTCGATGTGGCCTCTGCCATCACTGCATTGACTGGGGGTACCCGCGACGAGAACCTGCGACGCGAGCTAGTGCTTCATCCTCCCACCTCCCTTGCCGAGCTAGAGACCTTGGCCTTGCGCCATGCAGAATGTGAGGAAGTCCTCGGCGCCTATCGAGGCACGACATGCTCGGGTCGGGAGGGGGACAAGAAGCGACCGTCCGAGCAAAGGACGGGTCAAGGAAAGAGGCAGAACCAGGACGGAGACCATAAAGAGCCGTCCCGGAAGTACGAGCGGTATACCCCCCTTACCACCCCCGTCTACGAAATCTATGAAGAGATCAAAGGCTCCGGTCTCCTCCACCAGCCCGAACCTATGAAGCCCAAGCATCACAATCGTCGCAAGCATTGCCTGTTCCACAGCGATCACGGGCATCACACCAGCGATTGCCATCAACTTCAAGACGAGATCGAGTGCCTCATCCGCCAGGGACACCTATCCCGATATGTGTCCGGGCAGAAGGAAGATCGAGGTGCCCCTGAGGAGATCGACAATGCCCCTTGTGGAGTCCACATCAACGTCATCACGGGTGGAGTAGCATCAGGCGGAGATAGCTGTCAAGGAAGAAAGTGTCATGCCGAGCGGGCGAGCCGGGCCTCTGCTGAGCCCCCTAAGGCCCCGCAGGTGAGCGAACTGCAGGCCCTGGTATTCTCTGACCAGGACCTGGAAGGTTAACCACCACACACGATGATGCTCTCGTTGTATCGGCTACAATAAATCATTGTAACATAGATAGGATCTTAGTCGACAATGGTAGTGCCCCTGATGTATTATCCTATGAATATTTCCTCAAGATGGGAGAGAATCCATCTAAACTCCGCCCGATCCGAACCCCTCTCTGTGGGTTCAACGGCCAGGCAACTTATCCCGAGGGAGCCTTGAGCCTGCCAGTTACTATCGGCACCCCGCCCAAAACCGTTACGATTATGGCAGACTTCATCGTGATTAAGGGGATGACGGCAAATAACGCCATCTTCGGCCGAGGCATTCTCAGCCGAATGAAAGCGGTGCCCTCTACCTTTCACCAAAAAATGAAGTTCCCAACCAAACATAGCATGTGGGAAGTCCGAGGTAACCAGGCATTGGCTAGACGGTGCTATATAATCTCGGTCGAAGCCACTAGGCCGGAAGGGAAAAATAAAGGAGTAAAGGGAGCCGAAGAGGGACCCGCAACATCTGAGCCTGATGGCGAGTTGCTAACAGTCTTCCTTAACGGTGACCCAACTCTAGGAGTAAAGATCGGAGCCGATCTACCACTTGAGGAACAAGAAAAATATAAGGATTTCCTTGCCCGGTATATCCGAGTCTTTGCATGGTCTGATGAGCACCTTCCCGGGATCCCAGGAGACGTGGTGATGCATAAGCTCAACCTCGACCCAACGGTGAAGCCAGTCCAGCAATGCAGGAGAAAGCATGCCCCGGAGAAGTAAGCGGTCATCAAAGAGCAAGTCATCAAGGGGCAGAAGATTGGCCTTTTTCGTCCGGTCTGTACCCTACATGGCTCGCCAACATCCTCCTGGTGCCAAAGGCTTCTAGGAAATGGCGAATGTGCGTGGACTTCACCGACCTCAACCAGGCTACCCCAAAGGATTGCTACTTGCTGCCGAGCATCGATCAACTGGTCGACTAAACTTCTGGCAACGAGCTACTCAGGTTCCTGGATGCCTACTCCGGCTACCATCAGATCAAGATGGACCCAAAAGACATCGAGAAGACCACCTTCATCATCGACTTCGCTGCACACTACTACACCCGAATGCCATTTGGGCAAAAGAACGTCGGAGCAACATATCAGAGACTGATCAATCACATTTTCGAAGGACAACTCGGTCGAAACGTCAAGGCCTACATTGATGACATGCTCGTCAAAACGTCGAAGGCCGAGGACCACCTTGCCAACTTAGCCGAGAGCTTCGACACCCTCCTGAAGTGCAACATGAAGCTCAACCCTACCAAATGTGCCTTCAGAGTTAGATCCGGGAAGTTCCTAGACTTTCTGGTAACTCAACGTGGGATTGAGGCCAACCCCGACAAGGTCCAGGCCATCCTGGACATGCGGCCGTCCACCTGCATCAAGGACATCCAATGCCTTACGGGGCGCATTGCTGCGCTCAACCATTTCCTGTCCCGGGCGGCCGAACAATGCCTACCCTTCTTCAAATTGTTGAGGGGACCCAAAATGGCATCTGCTACGTTCGCCTGGGATGAGGAATGTCAGAAGGCATTCACCGAACTCAAGGAATTCTTGGCCTCGCCCCCAGTACTATCTAAGCCGGTCCAAGGCGAAGCTCTACACCTCTATCTCTCGACGACCCCTTCTACAATGAGCTCGGTCCTGGTCAGGAACGACGCAGGGATCGAGAGATCAATTTACTATACCAGCAAGGTGCTTAATGAGGTTGAGAAAAGGTACCCCGCAACCGAGAAACTTGTGCTAACGTTGGTTACCTCGGCCAAGCGCCTCCGACCCTACTTTCAAGGGCACTTCATCGTCGTATTGACCAGCGAACCCCTGAAGATGATTCTCTTTCACCCTAAAGCCTCGGGATGCCTCGTCAAATGGGCCATCATGCTCGAGGCCTATGACATCTCGTATGGCCCCCGCTTGGCCATCAAAGGACAGGTTCTCGCAGACTTCATCGCCGAAAGCACAGTCCAGATTGGAGAAGTACCTCCATCAGCGCCCAGGCCCACTTGGGACCTGTTCGTCGACGGGTCCTCCAACTAGGCCGGGTGCGGCGCCGGTGTCCTTCTCAAATCCCCCGAAGGAGCGGAGCTGCGGCACACCCTGAAGTTCAACTTCCAGGCGTCCAACAATGCCTCCGAGTACGAAGCCCTTATCTCAGGGGCCATGATGGCTCGACGACTAGGGGCCGAGCGAGTCAGGATCCACACTGACTCCCAATTGGTCGCTAGCCAGGTCAACAGTGATTACGAAGCTCGGGAAGGATAAATGGTCAAGTACCTCCAGGCGGTCAAGAGGATGGCCCAACTTCTTCGAGAGCTTTGAGGTAGTCCGGATAGCCCGGGAGGAAAACTCTCGAGCGGATGCCCTTTCTCAACTGGCCTCCTAGCTCGATCCTGCAAGTACACGATCGATCTTTCTCGAAGAGCTCGAGCGACTGAGCATCGAGTCCGAGCTTATGACAGTTGACCCGGCACCCTCGAGCGACTAGCGGACCCCCTACAAATCCTGGCTCCGGGATTCTCAGGAGCCCCCCGCCCCTTGGGAGGCTCGGAAGCTCAAGTACCAAGCTCGGCGTTTAGTCATGCTGGATGATGCCTTGTACCGCACATCTTTCTCCAGTCCCCTCCTCAAGTGCATCAGCGCCGATGAAGCCAGCCGAGCGGTTCAAGAAGTACACGAAGGCATCTGCGGAGTGCACCAAGGTGGAAGATCGCTTGCCAGGATCTTACTTCGACAGGGTTACTGGTGGCCCACTCTCCAGCGTGACTGCACGACTTACGTACAGAAGTGCGACCGATGTCAGTGCTTCGACCACCTGATCCATCAGCCCGCCGCGGAGCTCATTACCCTTGCCGAGCCATACCCTTTCGCTCGGTGGGGGATCGACATCTTGGGGCCATTCCCCACGGCTCAAGCTCAGAAGAAGTTCGTCATCATCGCCATCGACTATTTCACCAAGTGGATCGAGGCCGAACCCACCACCAGGATCACCGAATCAGTCGTATGGAGTTTTGTTTGGAAGTCGATCATCTGTCGCTACGGTGTCCCCCGAGTGATCGTGAGCGATAACGGTCGGCAGTTTGATTCTCATTACTTCAAAGACAGATGTGTCGACCTAAGCATTCGCAATCACTTCACTTCGGCAGCCCACCCTCAGGCTAACGGACTGGTCGAGAATGCCAATAAGACTATCTTAAAAGGCATCAAAACCAGGCTCGGCAAGGCCAAGGAAAGCTGGCTCGAGAAATTACCGAGCGTACTATGGTCGCATCTAACTACTCTGAGAACGACCACCGGTGAAACACCTTTTCAGCTGGTATATGGCACGAAAGCCGTAATTCCGTTAGAGGTCGACAACCCCTCTCTTCGAGTCGTCCACTTCAAACCCAAGGTAAACGAGCAGAAACTGCGAGAGAACCTCAACTTAGCGGACGAGATCTGAGAGATTGCAAGTATCTGAGCAACAGAATACCAACAGCGCATCACTCGATACTACAACTCCAGAGTCCGAGACAGACACTTCCAACCGGGAGACTTCATCCTAAGAAAGGTCGAAGCATCTCGACCACTAGAGGCGGCAGGGAAGCTAGCCACTACCTGGAAAGGCCCCTATCGAGTGGTCGAGACGCTCAGGAAAGGAGTATGCCGACTATCCACCATGGAAGGAACACTCATCCCTCGGACATGGAACGCGACAAATCTTCTCAAGTTCTACTTTTGATCATTTGGCAATCATGCACATGTAAGCAAAGAAAAATAAATGACATTCTTCTTTTCTTATTAAACTTTGATGTACAACAAGTAGGTCGCAGCCAATACAGTATACATGTACAAAAATCACACCATCTGGCACTATAACGCGAGCAAAACACTCGGCCAGCCAGGTAAGCGCTCCTACGTCTAGCCACTGACTCTGCCTCGTGCGAAAACTGGCTCGGACAAAGGATCGCCGGCCCGTTGGTTTGAGAAAAGCTCGGAGGAAAGAGGAAAAGAGGGGAAACAACAAAAAAAAAGAGAGAGAGAGAGGAGAAGAGGAAGGAATACAAGTGAAGGACTCCTCTCCGCCAACTCTTTGGAAGGCTGACAGTATAGGCACCCTCCAAAGAGTGAAAGAGGAGGAAGAAAAAAAAACGACAGAGATGGACGAGGAGGGAGGGGGAGGCCAAGAAAGGATGGAGCTTAATTAGCTCCCCCCTCCCCTCGGGATAGCGCCGGCATGTCAGGGACAGAAGGACGACATGCTCCGGCATGACGAACCCTCTCCCAAAGTGACCCCCGACCGACGAACCCTCTTCCAGACTGAAACAACAGGATCTTCCCTCCTACCACCTTCTAGATCATCATCTTCTGAAGCGCCTTCCATGCCCCACTAAGACCGATAGCACAACGCCTCGCGGAAGGGAAAGAAGGAGAAACCGCCAGGGATGGCCTTAAGCGATGAAAGGAAAAGGAGACACCCCTCGGACCTTTTATAGGCCGAAGGGGAGCTGATCACCTTAAATGACACTCCCCTTACAAAACACGCTAAAAGGGCTTTCCCTGAGATGGTTACCTCATTTCCCAAACATCCCGCCAGTGGGACGCGCGAAGCGGCAAGTCATTAAGGGCGGTATGGAAAAGTGGAAAGGTGTCAGCACCATGCTAGTTATTTGACAGATCGGCACGCACGATATCTGCAGAAAAAATTAGCGCCTTCTCCAACGACTACGGATCCGGTAGTCAAATCTCACCAAAGCGATAAGAAATAGTCAATTCAACATTCAATACTGCCGCTATTATATTTTCCAAAAAAGCCTTACCCAGCTACATAAGGGGAAGAAAAAAGAAACAGAGAGCTATTACATCAGGCCTCAGGCCCATCTTCAGGCCTGGTAGGCAAGGCTTACTCAGCACCAGACGATCTGCCCCCAGTATTCTCGGCGACGGCTGACCCAGGCACTGACCCCACCTGTGTGGGAAGTGTCTCGGTCGTGCGCCCTCCCAAAGCTGCTGGAGTTGGTGATCGCTCGGACGAGGATGAGGACAAGGACTCCCGACCCTCCTCTTCGCTCGATGTATAATGGGAAGAGTCGGTCGAACCCCAGTCCGAGTCATAGCCCTGCCCGGAAGGAAAAATGAGCCTAGACGCTTGGGCCTCTGCCTCTATGATGGCCCGATCGAAGCCTTGAGAGAAGCCCTTCCGGAGCCCCCGACGGTAGCCTGACTCGTAGTAAGGAAAGGTCATCTACTGAAGAGCTACCTGATAAGCCTCTGAGCACCTATGTTGCTCGAGTGCTTCTATCCCAGCCAGCTCCGCCTTCCTCTCGAGCTCAGCTATCCGCTGCTCAGACTCGGACAGCCTTCTCTAGGCCTCGATCCACGAATCCTCAGCCGCCCAGACTCGATCCTCGAGCTCCTTCTACTCGACCTTCCATTGATCATCACGCTCATGAAGTCCCGCGATCAATGACACCCAAGAGGGGGTGAATTGGGTGTTTATAGATTTTAAGGAAACTTTTAGCTTTTTACAAAATATGTGGTAAACAATAATTAGCAATTGAAAACTAATTAACCAATACTCTCAAACTCACCGTTCCCACACGACCATACAACGAAAACAATCAAACCACACAAATAACACACAATGCACAGCGATTTTTAAGGTGGTTCGGATGCAACGATGGCAATCCTACGTCCACCCCTCACCAAATCCGGTGAGGCTTCACTTGGGAATGAATCCCCAAACGGAGACGATGCTCAAACCACACACGCAGGATGACACCTGCACACACACACACGGGGACGCTCCCCAAACTACACACGGAGACAAGCTCCAACACACACACACACACACACACACACACACACACACACGGGGATGAACTCCAACTCGATCCGACAACCAGATCACTACCACACACGCTGTAACAAACGCAGCACAATACCACATACGAGCGCACGCAGGCGATTAACCACGACTGTATACACAAACGGTCACACACACAAAGTATTTTCAGGTTTGAAAGTAAACACAAGTAACAATATAAGCTCATATCAAAATAGAACTCATGGCAACCATCTCAAAATAGCAACTAAAGGATGTAGAGATTGTTCCCCCTTTGATTTTCAAGACGAATAGAAATGATAGCTTGAAGCTCCAGTCGGATGGTGATGATTTTGATATCTTCTTGATCCTCTCCTTGATCTGCTGCACTTTCCTTCTTCTGCAATCTTCAAAACCTCTTGGATGAAGATCAAAACCCCTTGACTTGAGCTCTTCTTTCCTTTCTTCCCTTTCTTCACCTACAAGATAGAAAACAATGAACACATTAGAGTTCCACTTGCTAAATTCGTAGCTTACACATATGCCTATGTAGAAGATATGAAAAGACCATGATCACCCTTCTAGAACCATCCAAAAAGACCCCCAATAGGTCTATTATGAACCCAAGGGCAAAAGGGGGTTTATGACTTCAGAAATATATTTTTATGACCCTTGAATGGTCCAAGGACAAGTCCCAGACCAGATCCACGTTTTGTGGATGATTGGGTGTCATTGTGATTAAAGAAATACAATGAGAATGGCTCTTCTCGAAGTGGAGAACAAAGTCAACTTTTGTTGGCTCGGGGCTGGCGGTCGACCGGTGGCTTCTGGCGGTCGACCGCTACTGAGAGAACTACTGCCCGTTGGTTTCTGGGATTTTCGATCGATCGCTAGCTCCCGGCGGTCGACCGCTAGCTACAGTGTTTTTAGGTCAACCTAAATTATCCTTTAGGTCGACCTAAACCTGCAGAAAAAATACAGAAAAAATAAAAACATTAGTAAACATGTAGGAAAACATGCCCAATGATCCCAAGTGATGAATGCATGAAGTACATACATGAAATCATTAACAAGGAGGATGAAAACACTTGAAAAACTCAATCAACCATAACATAACATCAAGATCATATGGCTATCCAATTTGTGCAATAAGATAGCATCATTGAACCAAATTTCATATATTATGAAGATGCCATTCAACAAGGTGATTGGGTCTAATTTGCCAAGTGTATATACAATGTGAGAACACATATCAACCATATATCCTATCAAGATCAAAAAACTCTAAATGGAAACCTACCATTTTCTCCCAAAAATATACACATGCAAGGTGTCAAGTTCTCACCATGAATCTTGATACCTTTGCATATGGGATTGTCATTCCATTTTATACCTATATAAGAGAGTAAATGAAGTTAAGACAATGCAAGTTCAATCACTTCGATGCCATTTACCACTTTCAACCAAGATTCTCATGGAGCCTTCATTTTGTGAATCCAAATGATCTATATATGCATCCCATTGACATCAAACATTCAACCAAAGATTATATACAAACCAAGGATCAAGACCATGTAATCGTTGCCATTTGCCATCCGATCCATGCAAGTTTAGTTATCATCACGTAATCACACATTAAGTTTAGTTATCATCAAAATCATAACAGTCATGAACAATAATCACAACAATCATCAAAATCATAACTCAACAATCTCCCCCTTTTTGATGATGACAAACTTAGTGATGATGACAAATTTAATGATAAACTTAGGATGATATAACAGAATGGCACAAATGTTCTTTTCCCCCTATCAACAATAGTCATCAACTTCTCCCCCTGTCAACAACAATCATCAATTTTTCTCCCCCTTTGACATAATCAAAAAGCGGGATAATGCAAATCTTTCTCCCACAACAACAGTATCAAACGAGCTGGAAGAAACCAATGAAGTAAGAGCAAGTCTTTCTCCCTCTTGAGGAGACCAAGATGTGATTATTCTCACACATCAATATGATACCATTTGAGGCAAATTCAGTCAATGGAAGGTAATGATTGGCCTCATATCAGATTTCCACAAGCTGAGATAGTCAGCATGATAGCATGCAAATAAGAGAACCCATATCAGATGTTCACAACATGCAAGAGCACATCAAACGATTTTCTTTTATTTTCAAATTTTTGATTTTTATATTTTCTGGAAATACGTAAGAACTCAATGCAAGCATGTGATGATACTATGAATGCAAGCATGATACCAATGGAAAGTAAAAATCCCATATGGCAAGTGTAAGCAAATTGAAGTCCAATTTTTGTGAGATTTTCGGTGATTTTCATATTTTTAATTTTCTTATAAAATGCATGATGCTATATACATGCAACTTATGACACATGATGAGCACACAATGTAACCAGGCAGATACGTATATATAGACATGCAAGCATATCTCCCCCTTACTTATATAAGAGGGTATAGGTATAGGAAGGGTGCATGAGAGTCATGACAATCGGAATGCACATGTGTAGCACACATGAGGTTGTGTAATCATATAGGAGAATTATGCAATTGCTAATGCAGTCAATCAATTTTCTGAATACATATTAAATCAAATTTCCAGATGTGTAAGTGAGTAACATGAAAAACGATAGTTGCAATATGGATATTCAGATTTTCAGATAAACACAATGAGACATTTCACAGACTGCACTTCAATTTTTGAGAACAGCGTATTGGAGGCTTCGCTCTACCACAATGAGTTTTCACCACATTTTTTTTTACCGCACCAAGATCACATGATAGTCAGAATTTTTCAAGAGTGATCAGGTTTAAATGATTCCTTTTTACACGAGTAGACGCATGGAGCTCATGCCAGAATCTCTGGTTACTCAGAATACAGAACCAGTCCACCTCATTTTGAACAGAGATACTAGTCAACACTTTTCATATATGAACCACATCACGTCTCAGGTGACATGTGCCCAGTTTACTCAGTGAGACCGAGCATTGCTCTATCTTTCATTTTCATTTCAGATTTTTCAACAAGGATAGGTAGGCAACTTTTTCCTCAACTGTCTCTTTAACATACATGCAGCAAGTTTAGCATCTCGAGAGTGTTGAAAAGAAATTCATATATCCTTATCTTTAACACTCATTTTCATATTTTATGCATGAAGTGTGCGAATTTGATTCAGCATGTACACCGAAAATATCATGAATACACAATAGTGCAACTCCCCCGAAATAGATGCACTTATGAAATATAAACTCTCCCAGAGTGTACGACATGAAACACTCCAATAATGACGTAAATGCAGCATTGTGTATCAAGAAAATATAAGGCCATAGAAATGTCAAGGGATGGGGGTGAATAGCATATAATACCATACAAGCACACATTAGGAGTTTATGCAAATGCACTGTGACATGCATGAGAGCAATGTGATGTAAATTTGATACCAATTGAATGGACGCCAACTGAATGAACTAAGTGTGACTAATACATGAGTTCCAATGCAATACAACATATGAGCATATGAGAATGCGATGCAATGTGCAAAGTGATTCAAACTTTTGATTTTCATTTGCATGATCTAAAAACACCTTATGCATTGAATTGTGATGCATGCAACTTATAACTATGTGAGAATAGAATGCAAGATGAAAAATGACACTATGTATAAGAGAGCAGTTCAGATTTGAAGGACGAGCATGGGGCATTATTCATCACAAGTGGTTCATATACAAAGGTGTAGAAATCATTTGGCATGCAGTGGAAACCATTTATTGTCAAAAATAGTTAAGAACAGATTTTCAAAAGGTTTGAAATCAATCACAAGTCATTCAGGAGTAGACATTTCCATTGCAGAACTCTTTACTTCAACAAGGATCAATTTTAGAAATTTTGAAGCAATTCATCATGAGCATGTTGTATGTTTCAATTAGAGATCACTCATTCAATAGAGAATAGCATTCATTTCAACTTGTTTAGCTAGCAAGACCCCCTTTGACAAAAACATGAATCTTAGTAAAATTCAGTGAAAGTGCAATGTTTCTCTCATGACATGGGGCTAGCTAACAAGGAGCAAATAGTAGCATCAGAAGAAGTCTTTCAAGGCCAAACAATCAATTTCTTCCAGTTCTGGTACAAGCGGAGAACTTTGGTCCAAAGACCAACTCACGCATAGTGAGAGTTTCCAGGTGAAGATAATCCACCTTTTCACTACTCAGTATTTGATATACCAGATACTCAATTAAACTTAAATGTGCTTAAGCAATCAGATTGAAGGATGTTCAAAGGTCAACATAAAATTCAAGATTTTCAGTTTCATTTAACCAATAAGCAGGTTAATCATAGCAGAATGGAGGAGCAATCATTTCAGGTATGTAGAAACAATACATGTCATCAGAATAACATCACAAAGTCCCATAGACTAATGCATGAATTTTTATTTCCATAGTAAGAGGGTGAATTACCGTAGTCCAAAGGACAATACCGAAGGCCTTCAAGCACCAAAATCACTAACCTCACGAAGGTTAGTATTTTAGATTTACTTTCTTACCTTTGTCTTGAGAATCCATTTTCTTCCGAGTCTTCCACCTATTGAACCCATTCTTGGTTAAAAGAGATGCGCGCCTTTCATACCATGTCTTGGGTACTTGCTTCAACACGTACAAAACTTTCACCACCTTGTACTTGAGTCGATCCTGGAGGTTGTTCTACACAAAATATCCCATCTTCTTGTAACAACTTGATAGGGTTCTCATCATTTTCATCCTTGCAAGGTATTCCTTTCATTTACTCAAGCTTGACTATGACTAGCCCATCATCATTTTGATTTGGGAGTATAATCTACATCCAAGGACAAGAGGACTTGAGCTGTCAGTTTCGATTCAATTTTTTTGACAATGGTATGATAAATTATTTTAACAACCAACATCCCCTAGACAGCTCTAGATGTAATGTATGACTCATGTGTGAACCTAAACATTAAGTTCATATGACGAATGTGGTTGCTCCCCCTTAGTATGTGCATGAATGCAAGATGTTCATTAACATCTTAATGCCATGTGCATCCATATGCAATATTACATGACTATATGACACAAAGTGAGTTAAAACATGATAGAGTCACTACAAAGGTGGGAGAAATATCACCTGATCTTCAAATTCAGTTTTTGATTTTTCTTCCAACCTGACTTATGCCACATGACCTGTGTGCCTTACCTTCTTGATGAAAACAGATTCCATGCTTTACATTCCCAAGGCACACCTGCAAAACAGATTTCTCATTTGTCATTCTTAGGTACCCAAATCCTTTTGGGTCCTTGTGGGTTAGCAGCAATATTTGCACATGGTTTTCACTTTTTAGCAGTATTCAAATTATCATTTTTCATCAAAAGACAACCATGCATCAACTCACAATCATGCTTAGTATGACCAGATTCACCACAATAGAAACAACGCACAGAAGCCATTTTCTCATGTGGTCTTTTAACATGAACATAAGAATTCTCAAATCCATTTCTCCTAAATGAAACCTTTTTTACATTTTTGAAAACATTCATTTTCTTGCATGCTCTCAAATCATCATTCTTCATAATGAAACAATCATACATGGCATGTCCAGATTTACCGCAGTAAAAACATGAGAGTTTCTTTCTAAGTGGTTGTGTGTGTGTGACAGAAGTATGTTTAACATGTATGGGTGTACTAGCAGCATTTTTAGATTTTTGATGCAAATTAATTTTCTTTGTGGATCCATGTGTGTGTGCAACATGATTTTCCCTTTTCAGATTCTCATTTGATGTGCTGGCTATGTTTGAATTGTGCACAAAGGATGTATAAACTTTATTTTCAAACTTCTTTTTGTTCACAGGATTATAGCCCAGCCCCTCTCTTTGAAAGTTTACTTTCATTCCTAACAATTTGTCCAGGTTATTTTGACCATCCACAAATCTAGACAATGAAGCATTCAAGTCAGAGATTTCTTTTTCAAGTGATGAAATGTGTAATTCATAGGAAACAATCACATTTTCACAAGAATTGATTTTTTCATTCAAATATGTATTGATGATTTTGTGATTTTCCACTTCTTGTTCCAACACATGCACCTTTTCACATTCATCAACAAGTAAACTTTTTCCTTTTTCAAAAATAAGCAATCTTTCATAAATGACATTATTCATCTGTTTCAATCCTTCATTTTCTTTTCTCATGCATGAAATGACTTCTTCATGATTTTTGATGTCAGTCATAAGAGATTCATTTTCCGTTTTGAATTCCAAGCATTTATTACATGAAGAATTTTCTTTTTGAAAGTTTTTCACATTACTTCAAGTAAGGAGTTCTGAATTAACAAAACACTAATCTCCTTTTCAAGTTTCGAACATTTATCATAAGAAGCATTCTCAAGAAAAGCATGTTCAGATTTAATTTTTAATTTTTTATTTTAAACTTAACTTTCTTGTACTTTTCAGCAAGCTCATCATATGCATTCAACAAATCTTCATAGCTAAATTCATCTTCATTATCAGAATCAGAATTTACCTTGGAGCTTGATCCACTTGATGAGCTTGATCCACTTGGCTGATCACTCCTTTGTGTTAGCTAGGTGCGATAGATAAACATAGATCCAGAGGGGGGGTGAATGGATCTTTCAAAAAAATTTACCCAATTTAAGTTCTACCGCTTAGATGTGCGGAATTAAAAGCGGATGCAGATATAAACTAAAAAAACTTAGGAAGCTATTGCAAAGCAGTCCAATTGAATAAACTCACACTCGATCCTAAACAGACATCTAGTGAGTGCAGCAGAGAAATGAACACATAAGGCAAACAAACCACAAAAGAACACCAGGCTTTTTAGGTGGTTCGGTCCAAAGACCTACGTCCGCCCCTCACTCCCAACCGGAGTGAGGCTTCCACTAGTAACACTAGCACAGCAGACTCAGTCTGCAACAAATGCTGCCAAACAGCTTGACCAGGGGAACAACCTCCCCTCTTCCTCCCAACCGGAGGGACACCCCAAGTGACTCCTAGCCACTTGGAAACCAGAGACACACAGTCTCTCTTCCTCTAAAACCCAGAGGGAAGCACAAGTGACACCAAGTCACCTACAAACTAGAGGTCTCGGACCTCTCTTCCTCCCAACCGGAGGGACCCCTGGACTCGAAACCTACAAGCCCAGAACCGGAGGACCCATCCTCCCTTCCTCCAAACCGGAGGGAAACAACCGATGACTCCCAGTCAAAGGCAACCAGAGACGCAAGTCTCTCTTCCTCCACACCGGAGGGAACCCGACCTCACACAAGAGAATCGGAAGAACAACTAGTGAATAGTTGAAAAAGAAAAAAAAACAAAAACGCAGCAACAGAAAGCTGGAAAAATATAATCAGACTGTGGCTCTCACAGGAGCTAGCTGGCCTGGATTTGATCCACGGTCCAGCAGGAACTGATCTTCAGTTGAAGCTTCTATCACTCTCGCTTTCTCTTCTTCTCACTTCTTCTTTTTCCTTTCTTTCGTAAGCTCTCTCTGGCTTTTCCTTTCACTTCTTCTTTCTTCTTCTTCTTGTTCTGCTTCTGCTCACTGCCTCTCTGCAACTCTCTTCTTCTATATCGATCACTTTCTTTCTTTCTGATCTCGATCTCTTTTTCTCTTTTCTTCACTCACGCTTTGTTCTCTAGATAGAGGCGACCTGGTATTTATAGCTACAGCATTTAGGGCGTTATCATCGGATCACGTGCCAGGTGCCAACCTCGGACCACGTGCTACTTATCTGCTTCTCGAATAGTACCTGTCACACAGACATAAGAAGGTATCAGATAATGTATAGACTTGGTTCATGCTGTTTAACAAAGTGTGTACAACCATGATGCAGCTTGAGTGTATAGACTTGAAGGTTAACAGACGAGTGTATAGACTTGAGAGTTAACAAACGAGTGTATAGACTTGAGGCCTGATATCAAGTGTATAGACTTGAAGCTTTGAAATCGAGTGTATAGAGTTGAAGGTTAACAATCGAGTGTATAGACTTAGTTGAGTGAGCATGCAGTGTACATACTTGAAAACCCTTCAACAACCTGAGTGTATAGACTCAGAAGCAAACGCTAGGCAAATGATGTGTAGACTTGGCCAGAAAACGTAGGGAAAGATATGAGTGTATAGACTTGGCCAAACGTAGGGAAAGGTGAGGAGTGTATAGACTTGGCTTCACTTCGAGCAGCCACAGTGATGTATAGACTTGGCCTTTAAGATGTGGCTGTACAGACTTTGTGTGAAAGCTTGAACAGGCTTTGGCTGTACAGACTTTGTGTGAAAGCTTGAACAAGCTTTGGCTGTACAGACTTTGAAGAACAGCAGCCAGTGTATGGACTTGCTCAGCCTGAGGCACTGTATAGACTTCAGCTCAAAGCCAGTGTATGGACTTGATGAGACACTCACGAGTGTATAGACTTAGAGTGAGGCATGTAGTGTATAGACTTTACGAAATTCAAGCAATGCAACACAATGTATATACTTAGAAACAGTAAGTGAGAAGTGTGTAGAATGTATATACTTTAAAGCCTTCAAGCGTCCTCGGTGTACAGACTTGCAGACAGATGCATTAACAAGCCTATCGGATGTATAGACTTTGATGTAGAGGCTTGAGTTACACAAGCAAAGTATAGACACCGAAGATGTGTGAGTAAAGCTCATCAATGTATAGACTATGCAACGGCATCAAAGAAACACATCGATGTACAGACTTGAAATGGCATGCAGCAGACGATGAACACCCAACGTACAGACATGCTGTCCCTTCAGCTGACGACCCCAGTGTATAGACTTGCTGCCTTGAAGGCGATGTACAGACTTTGTTACCCAAACGATCAATGTATGGACTTGACCTTCTGGAAACGAATGAATAGACTTTGAAGTGTTTGAACGGGAGAATGTGTAGACTTTAAGAACCGAAGCTCACGTTGTACAGACTTTGAGGCCGAAGACAGTGTGTAGACTTGAGAAGCTCAAGGCCACTGTATAGACATGGGGTTCAGCTGAGAATGTATGGACTTTGACGGAGTGAGACAATGTTCAGACTTTGAAGTTACACTATGGATGTATAGACTTGAATGAGCATGGAGTGGATAGACTTGAAAGTCTGAAGGCGATGTACAGACTTCAGCTAAGCAGGCCACAGTCTAATGTATAGACTTCCGGTGTGAATGAAATGCTGTACATACTTGCTCAAACAGTCCGATGTATGGACTTGAACGCTTCGAAGGCCAAAACAGTGATGTCTAGACTTTGAAACAAAGGCAATGTATCGACTTTGAAACAAAGGCAATGTATAGGCTTGATGCAGTTCAGCTGCCAATGTACATACTTTGATTCCCAAATGCGATGTATAGACTTTATGAGAAGGCAACTGAACACTGTACACACTTCCAACGTACAGACTTCATATGAACAGTCCAATGTGCATACTTCCCTTCGATGCATCTACAGTGCAATGTATTGGCTTGACGAACATTATGCAATGTATGGACTTTGATGAAGGGCCCAATGTATGGACTTCGCCTGAAATGCAGGAACCTGGGCGCTGTACAGACTTGAGTTTTCAACAGACCGATGTACATACTTGGAAGGCTTTGAAGGCAATGTACAGACTCTACCCATATGCAGACTTTGCCTAAAATGCAGTGTGTAGACTTGAGATATGATGCATGAACAGATTGACGTTGTATAGACTTGGGGGGTCGACCCATCTGGAAGGGGGGTCGACCCATTGAACAGACTGACATCAAGATATCCAGATAACAAGCAATCCAGATAACAATCAATTATGAAATGCATCAGCAATAATGAAATGCACCAAAGCACACACCACACAGTCATATTTAAATGCAGCAATAATTCAGATAAGATTTTTAATGAAACATTCATCTGCACCACAAACAGAATTGTATGCATTCAAATGACTTATAGTGTTTGCTATCATCAAAATCACAGGGACACAACAATCTCCCCCTTTTTGATGATGACAATACTATGAGTCTTATGAATGAAATAAATGGAGTATTCAGACTAGACTCATCAAAGTATTCTCCCCCTTTGACTTCATCAAAAAAAAATACTTTGATAAACAATATCAGAATTATTTAAATCAATTCTCCCCCTTAGTCAAACAACTTATGCAGTCATGCATATGCAACAAATACTCCCCCTTTGACATGGCAGAAGATATAGAGCTATTGCAGACAAACAAATTGATCAGACAATCTAGCACATTGTCCCCTTATGCATATAGTGTCTCAAACAGACCAAAGAGTTCTGCCCTTATGATCCATGATGCAAGAGAAATCTACAAGGATGAGCTCTGGTTATCCAAAAAAAAAAAAAATCTGAGAGTTGTGCGTCACATAAAAGAGAACCAATGTCAATCAAAATACATTGATAGAGGGCAATATGATCAGAAACGTTTTGAAGGTTGAAATCAATTGAGATGAAGGGAGAATATCAACAAAAACACAGGGACACTCAAGAATGCTGACTAGATTTCCCCCTTTAAGAAAGACACTCAGCAAGACAGGAAAGCTCCCCATGATTAGATGATGGAGTGAAGCCAATTGATATAGTGAAGTGATGAGCATCTATCAGCAAAACACAGACTGTAATCACAGTGAATAAATGAGGAAGACATATTTTCATTAGCACACCAAATTCATAAATCTTTGTAAATGAATTTCAGATTCTTCAATCATAATAGATTATGAATGAGTTTAAACTGACCATCATGATTTAAGAGAGATGTATTCAAAGTTTATCAAGAAAATTCAATACTCATATCTGAAACACCTTTTAATAAAGGTGAACCAACAACTCATTTGATATTCATGTTTAACCTCCTTCCATCTTACTCATTTAAATTCAGTAACTCCTATGAAAAATACACAAGATCATATTGAGATTAAATAGAAATAAATGAGACTGAGCTTGTCTTTAGATTTTCAGAATTTTCTGATACCAATTGAGCAGCACTTATTTTTCCTGAGCAATTTTGGTTCAGTCAACACCTTTTTACATAAGGCACAACACGTCTTAGGTGAAGTGACCCAGTTACTCAATGTGACAACCGTATTACCTCTCAAAGAGAACAGAGTTAGCAGTGGAGTATCTTTTTACATGAGGAGACACCTTGATCAGAGGCCAGAATCCCCAGTTACTCAACACATCCATGCCATTGCTCTGCCAGACTTTCAAACATATTGAAAAGAGGTAACTATGGCACTTCATGACATGGACTTACTCTATTTCATTGATAGAAAATCCAGTTTCTCTGTGACCACAGTCATTGCTCTAGCTTTAAATTTTTAACTATTTTCAGATTCTTCAAACAAAGCTCAGTACACTTGAAATGATTAAGAACAATACTTTCTACATGTATCTTAACCAAAGAAAGCCATGTCTTTTAAAATTTCAGATTTCAGAAAGTTTTACATGAAATTCATGAGGCAATTGGTTAAGACTTATTAAGCATGATGATTCAAATATTTTCAAGTCTTTTACATTAAAACTTAGAAAATACATTAGGCTTAAATCAATTTGATTTATCAAAACATTCTTAAGCCAGTATAATAGAAGATTCTTCTTTTCAGAATGTCTGATTTATGCCTAGGGTGCACTGATTAAATCTTTCCTCATTCGGCTGAATCAATGACATTGTCAAGAGAAATTAGCAGAGAGCAATTCTGATACCAATAGTTGAGAGAATAGAGCAATTCAGAAGCCAGCATTAAAGACTAAAAATCAGTCAGATTAGCTTTGACCAGTCTTGACAAGATATGAAGAAATGTGTATGATAGTAACAAGCTACCAATTGAATTCATAATAGACAGAATCAATGGCTGAGTCTGGAATATAGACAGATCAGCTATATCAGTGTAGACAACAGAGAATTCAAGTGAACCATATATTTGCCAAGAATGGATCAGATTGCTAGACAGAAGGAGTTCAAGAGGTGAAGAGATGAAACAGGAATGCTCCCCCTATCTAGATGCAATGAGACATTTCTTTTTAGATTTTTCAATGTAAGGAAATGCAATGCTACTAACTACATGTATGCATACAGCAAATGAGATTATCATGATATGCAAGCATTAGTCAAACTCCCCCTTACAGAGTGCATGATATGCAATTAGGGCACTGAAACATAATTTTAAAATTTATGCTCATTCAGACTGTCATAAAAAGAACAAATCATGTATGAGGAGAGTTCAGAAAATTTGAATCTGACAATGCAGATGATGAATGAATAGGCAAAGACGGATTTAACATGCTATTCAGTTATTCTAAGAACAAGAAGTTCAGAGAATTTATCTGAAAGGGACTTTATTACTTGGGTGCCTTGGTTTAATCTACCCCTCTTTATTCCTCAGTCCAAGGCACACCTGCAGAGTATTTGATCATCTTGATCCTGCAGGGACCCAAGCAGCTTTGGGTCCTGCGTTAGCCCTGACAGATGTTCTAAGCAAATTCATAGCACCAGGGTCATCATGATCCATCAGATAGCAATTGTCCATAGAGTGACTAAACTTCCCATAATATCTACATGAAGTGACTGATTTCTTGTTTTTATGATGCATAGTAACAGTAGCATGAGGTTTATAAACATGATCATAATATTTTCTGTTATATGCATGAACAATTTGGTTCTTATTCTTAACCAGCCAACATTCAGCGGATCTATGGCCTGGCTTCTCACAGTTATAGCATGAAATTTTCACAAAAGGTTTTGCAGGGAATTTGACAAAATGGGGTTTAACAGAATTCTTTTGCACATACCAACAGTCCTTGACTGTATGCCCATTTTTCCCACATTCAAAGCATCTGGTTTGCTTACTTTTGAAACCACTTTTACCCCAAGTGGATCTAAACCAGCACTCAGCGGCCCTGTGCCCGGGCTTATTGCAGTTGAAGCACACAATGTGCTGACTAGAATTGTGTTTAGATCCATATGGACCATGAAAATGAATGGAAGATCTGGCATGCAGTTTATTGTCTTCTTTCATGATAAAACATTCACTCATGAGATGACCATGCTTCCCACAATGATGACATGAAGCATCAGGCTTCCTAGCAGCATGGTTTCTATCAGAAAAATTTCTAGAATGTAAAGTTCCACTAGCATGCTCATCCTTTAACATCAACCCACAATCCTCCATTATGTGACCTCCTTTCCCACAATAATAACATGAACCCTTTTTAATGTGAGTGTGTGAGAGATCATGTGTATTGTGTGCAGTCTTCTTTATAACAACAGGAGTGTCTTTTTCCTTTTTCTGTGAATTTTCACCCTTTTTCAATTTTTGAGTTTGTTCCACAGTTTTGGGTTTTTCCTTTTTCTGTGAATTTTCACCCTTTTTCAGTTTTCGAGTTTGTTCCACAGTTTTGGGTTTCACAGTGGACTTTTGTGTAGTGAATTGAAAAACAGAAGGAGCAGGGGTTGTGTTCTGATTAGAAGCTTTGACAAAAATAGTAGATGTTTTATTCCCATTACTCCTTTTGTTTGTCGGACTGTAACCCAGTCCCTCTCTCTGAAAGCTAACATTATTTCCAAAAAGCTTATTCAGATTGTCCTTTCCTTTGACAAATTTTGACAAAGAATTTTTCAAGTCTTGAATTTCAGAATTTAAGCCACAAGTATTAGCTTCATATTTGGACAAATCTGTTTCACAGGAAATGAGTTGTTGATGCAAGGCATCATTCAAACTTTTGAGTTTTTCAACTTCCTGTTTTAGCTTTGTTTCATTGTCAGCTTCAGATAGGGACTTACAAAGATCATCAACTTCTTGTTGAAGGGATGTGATAGTGAGCTCATAATTAGCTACCTTCTCTTCACAGCATTTGACATTTCCACTCAACATTAGGTTGATAGTTTTTAGACTCTCAATTTCTTGTTCAGCATTCATCAACCTATCAGAATTATCTATGCTCACACCATTGCCTTTTTCAATTGTCAATAGCCTATCTGACAGTTGGGTGTTTAGATGATTTAGCTTGTTGATTTCCTCTTTCAATTTCCTATTTTTCTCTAGGAGATCATCATCAAACATCCAATCATCTAAGGAAGACTCACATTCATAAAAGTTTTCCTGTTGTTTCTCAGATTGAGGTTTGTTGATATTTTTCTGAAGCTCTAGATTCATTATTCTATCAACCTTCATTTTTTCAGAAATCAATCTGTTTTCTTTTTCAAGACTCATCAATTTGTGTTCAAATTCCTTGGACTGGTTTTTGAGTCTTTCATTTTCAGATTTCATGTCTTCAGCTTCAGTTTTCTTTTCTAGCAATGATTTATTTTCTTCTTTCAGAGATTTGATTAAATCCTTTTGAAGTTTATCATCAGAATCAAATTCATTTATCAAATCTCTTAAAGCTGCACAAGCATTGCAAGCATTTTCAGATTTCATTTTTTCAAGTTCAGAGTTGACACACTCTATTTCTCTCACCAATTTTTCATTCTGAACTGCATTATAGTGATGAACCTGATCATCAATTAAACTAAGCCTCTCCTTTAGTTCAGAAATTTCACAAACAAGCTCCTGATTATCTTTTTTGTGTAAACCAATTTGTTTCACAAGGGTTTATTTTTCAGATTTCAAATGATCTAGATCTGTAGTAATAGAATCGAAATCTTGTAGTTGTCTTCTAAAAATTTCATTTTCAGTTTTTAGAATTTCAGGGCTTTCACCTCGAGATTTAGCATTCTCATGATTCTTTAGCTCCTTTTTCAGACCTTTATGCTTCTTCCCTAGTTTTTTATAGGATCTTGTCAGATTGACATAGGCATCTTCCCAGTCATCTAAAGAAAAATTCTCGAAAGGGTTTACCTCCTCATCATCCTGTTCTTCGGATTCATCTTGATCACTGCCATGGTTGCTCTTGTCAGCCATCAGGCAACTGTCCTCATCTCTCCTCTGAGTTAGCTTCAACTTTTCCAGAATGTCCTTAGCGGACCTGCAGTCATAAAAATAAGAATGTAGAGCCTTGTCAGTAGCTTCTTTCATTAGATTCAAAACTTTCTGATTCTCTTCATTTCTCGATCAATGACTTTTAGTCCATTTGGACTTTTCCTTTGGCAGTCTGTGAGGACCATGTGAGATTAACTTCCACAGATCCGGATTCATCAAATTCACATAGTTATGTAGACTGCTAACCCATGAGTTAAAGTTAGAGCCATTAAAAACCGGTGGAGAACCCATTGAATAAATCGGTAAGCAAATTAATGCAGCAAAGAGTAAAATCAGAAATGCACCAAGGGACAACAAGATCCTCTGCAGATGGTTGGATCTGATCAATCAGAGAACCTGCTCTGATACCAATTGTTAGCTAGGTGTGATAGATAAACATAGATCTAGAGGGGGGGTGAATGGATCTTTCAAAGAATTTTACCCAATTTAAGTTCTACCGCTTAGATGTGCGGAATTAAAAGCGGATGCAGATATAAACTGAGAAAACTTAGGAAGCTATTGCAAAGCAGTCCAATTGAATAAACTCACACTCGATCCTAAACAGACATCTAGTGAGTGCAGCAGCGAAATGAACACATAAGGCAAACAAACCACAAAAGAACACCAGGCTTTTTAGGTGGTTCGGTCCAAAGACCTACGTCCACCCCTCACTCCCAACTGGAGTGAGGCTTCCACTAGTAACACTAGCACAGCAGACTCAGTCTGCAACAAATGCTGCCAAACAGCTTGACCAGGGGAACAACCTCCCCTCTTCCTCCCAACCGGAGGGACGCCCCAAGTGACTCCCAGCCACTTGGAAACCAGAGACACACAGTCTCTCTTCCTCTGAAACCCAGAGGGAAGCACAAGTGACACCAAGTCACCTGCAAACTAGAGGTCTCGGACCTCTCTTCCTCCCAACCCGAGGGACCCCTGGACTCGAAACCTACAAGCCCAGAACCGGAGGACCCATCCTCCCTTCCTCCAAACCGGAGGGAAACAACCGATGACTCCCAGTCAAAGGCAACCAGAGACGCAAGTCTCTCTTCCTCCACACTGGAGGGAACCCGACCTCACACAAGAGAATCGGAAGAACAACTAGTGAATAGTTGAAAAAGAAAAAAAAACAAAAACGCAGCAATAGAAAGCTGGAAAAATAGAATCAGACTGTGGCTCTCACAGGAGCTGGCTGACCTAGATTTGATCCACGGTCCAGCAGGAACTGATCTTCAGTTGAAGCTTCTATCACTCTCGCTTTCTCTTCTTCTCACTTCTTCTTTTTCTTTTCTTTCGCGGGCTCTCTCTGGCTTTTCCTTTCACTTCTTCTTTCTTCTTCTTCTTCTTCTGCTTCTGCTCACTGCCTCTCTGCAACTCTCTTCTTCTATATCGATCACTTTCTTTCTTTCTGATCTCGATCTCTTTTTCTCTTTTCTTCACTCACGCTTTGTTCTCCAGATAGATGCGGCCTGGTATTTATAGCTGCAGCATTTAGGGCGTTATCATCGGATCACGTGCCAGGTGCCAACCTCAGACCACGTGCTACTTATCTGCTTCTCGAACAGTACCTATCACACAGACATAAGAAGGTATCAGATAATGTATAGACTTGGTTTAGGCTGTTTAACAAAGTGTGTACAGCCATGATGCAGCTTGAGTGTATAGACTTGAAGGTTAACAGATGAGTGTATAAACTTGAGAGTTAACAAACGTGTATAGACTTGAGGCATGATATCAAGTGTATAGACTTGAAGCTTTGAAACCGAGTGTATAGAGTTGAAGGTTAACAATCGAGTGTATAGACTTAGTTGAGTGAGCATGCAGTGTACATACTTGAAAACCCTTCAACAACCTGAGTGTATAGACTCAGAAGCAAACGCTAGGCAAACGATGTGTAGACTTGGCCAGAAAACGTAGGGAAAGGTATGAGTGTATGGACTTGCCCAAACGTAGGGAAAGGTGAGGAGTGTATAGACTTGACTTCACTTCGAGCAGCCACAGTGATGTATAGACTTGGCCTTTGAGATGTGGCTGTACAGACTTTGTATGAAAGCTTGAACAGGCTTTGGCTGTACAGACTTTGTGTGAAAGCTTGAACAGGCTTTGGCTGTACAGACTTTGAAGAACAGCAGCTAGTGTATGGACTTGCTCAGCCTGAGGCACTGTATAGACTTCAGCTCAAAGCCAGTGTATGGACTTGATGAGACACTCACGAGTGTATAGACTTAGAGTGAGGCATGCAGTGTATAGACTTTACGAAATTCAAGCAATGCAACACAATGTATATACTTAGAAACAGTAAGTGAGAAGTGTGTAGAATGTATATACTTTAAAGCCTTCAAGCGTCCTTGGTGTACAGACTTGCAGACAGATGCATTAACAAGCCTATCGGATGTATAGACTTTGATGTAGAGGCTTGAGTTACACAAGCAAAGTATAGACACCGAAGATGTGTGCGTAAAGCTCATCAATGTATAGACTATGCAATGGCATCAAAGCAACACATCGATGTACAGACTTGAAATGGCATGCAACAGACGATGAACACCCAACGTACAGACATGCTGTCCCTTCAGCTGACGACCCCAATGTATAGACTTGCTGCCTTGAAGGCGATGTACAGACTTTGTTACCCAAACGATCAATGTATGGACTTGACCTTCTGGAAATGAATGAATAGACTTTGAAGTGTTTGAACGGGAGAATGTGTAGACTTTAAGAACCGAAGCTCACGTTGTACAGACTTTGAGGCCGAAGACAGTGTGTAGACTTGAGAAGCTCGAGGCCACTGTATAGACATGGGGTTCAGCTGAGAATGTATGGACTTTGACGGAGTGAGACAATGTTCAGACTTTGAAGTTACACTGTGGATGTATAGACTTGAATGAGCATGGAGTGTATAGACTTGAAAGTCTGAAGGCGATGTACAGACTTCAGCTAAGCAGGCCACAGTCTAATGTATAGACTTCTGGTGTGAATGAAATACTGTACATACTTGCTCAAACAGTCCGATGTATGGACTTGAACGCTTCGAAGGCCAAAACAGTGATGTCTAGACTTTGAAACAAAGGCAATGTATCGACTTTGAAACAAAGGCAATGTATAGGCTTGATGCAGTTCAGCTGCCAATGTACATACTTTGATTCCCAAATGCGATGTATAGACTTTATGAGAAAGCAACTGAACACTGTACACACTTCCAACGTACAGACTTCATATGAACAGTCCAATGTGCATACTTCCCTTCGATGCATCTACAGTGCAATGTATTGGCTTGACGAACATTATGCAATGTATGGACTTTGATGAAGGGCCCAATGTATGGACTTCGCCTGAAATGCAGGAACCTGGGCGCTGTACAGACTTGAGTTTTCAACAGACCGATGTACATACTTGGAAGGCTTTGAAGGTAATGTACAGACTCTACCAATATGCAGACTTTGCCTAAAATGTAGTGTGTAGACTTGAGATATGATGCATGAACAGATTGGCGTTGTATAGACTTGGGGGGTCGACCCATCTGGAAGGGGGGTCGACCCATTAAACAGACTGACATCAAGATATCCAAGTAACAAGCAATCCAGATAACAATCAATTATGAAATGCATCAGCAATAATGAAATGCACCAAAGCACACACCACACAGCCATATTTAAATGCAGCAATAATTCAGATAAGATTTTCAATGAAACATTCATCTGCACCACAAATAGAATTGTATGCATTCAAATGACTTATAGTGTTTGCTATCATCAAAATCACAGGGACACAACACTTTGTTCACTCGTCCCTACCACAAGACATTGGTCTCCATCCTCTTCCCGAATTTTGGTTAGGCCATCCAAGATATCCTTCGCGGATCTGCAATGGGAGACAAAGGGGAAATAATTAGAATCAACTGCAGCAGTTAGCAACTTTAACACCAAACAATTTTGATCATGTTTAAGCTTTTGATTTTCAGTCCAGACATTTTTATCCTTAGGCAACTCATAAGGACCATATGAAACAAGCTTCCATAGCTTAGGGTCATATGAGTTGACAAGACTGCACATTCTACCTAACCACAAATCGAAATTGCAACCATCAAACACCGGTGGAGAATTCAAAGTATACATAATGGTAGTCATTGATCAGGATCACTCTAGATCGTTAGATCTATGCAATTAGAGCCTTAGCTCTGATACCAATTGAAGTCCCGCGATCAATGACACCCAAGAGGGAGGTGAATTGGATGTTTACAGATTTTAAGGAAACTTTTAGCTTTTTACAAAATATGTGGTAAACAATAATTAGCAATTGAAAACTAATTAACCAATACTCTCAAACTCACCGTTCCCACATGACCATACAACGAAAATAATCAAACCACACAAATAACACACAATGCACAGCGGTTTTTAAGGTGGTTCGGATGCAACGACGGCAATCCTACGTCCACCCCTCACCAAATCCGGTGAGGCTTCACTTGGGAATGAATCCCCAAACGGAGACGATGCTCCAACCACACACGCAGGACGACACCTGCACACACACACGGGGACGCGCCCCAAACTACACACGGAGACAAGCTCCAACACACACACACACACACGGGGATGAACTCCAACTTGATCCGACAACCGGATCACTACCACACACGCATACACACGCTGCAACAAACGCATCACAATAACACATACGAGCGCACGCAGGCGATTAACCACGACCATATACACAAACGGTTACACACACAAAGTATTTTCAGGTTTGAAAGTAAACACAAGTAACAATATAAGCTCAGATCAAAATAGAACTCATGGCAACCATCTCAAAATAGCAACTATAGGATGTATAGATTGTTCCCCCTTTGATTTTCAAGACGAATAGAAATTGTAGCTTGAAGCTCCAGTCGGATGGTGATGATTTTGATATCTTCTTGATCCTCTCCTTGATCTGCTGCACTTTTCCTTCTTCTGTAATCTTCAAAACCTCTTGGATGAATATCAAAACCCCTTGGCTTGAGCTCTTCTTTCCTTTCTTCCCTTTCTTCACCTACAAGATAGAAAACAATGAACACATTAGAGTTCCACTTGCTAAATTCGTAGCTTACACATATGCCTATGTAGAAGACATGAAAAGACCATGATCACTCTTCTAGAACCATCCAAAAAGACCCCCAATAGGTCTATTATGAACCCAAGGGCAAAAGGGGGTTTATGACTTCACAAATATATTTTTATGACCCTTGAATGGTCCAAGGACAAGTCCCAGACCAGATCCACGTTTTGTGGATGATTGGGTGTCATTAGGATTAAAGAAATGCAATGAGAATGGCTCTTCTCGAAGTGGAAAACAAAGTCAACTTTTGTTGGCTCGAGGTTGGCGGTCGACCGCTACTGAGAGAACTACTGCCCGTTGGTTTCTGGGATTTTCGGTCGACCGCTAGCTCCTGGCGGTCGACCGCTAGCTACAGTGTTTTTTAGGCTGTCCTTTACGTCGACCTAAACCTGCAGAAAAAATACAGAAAAAATAAAAACATTAGTAAATATGTAGGAAAACATGCCCAATGATCCCAAGTGATGAATGCATGAAGTACATACATGAAATCATTAACAAGGAGGATGAAAACACTTGAAAAACTCAATCAACCATAACATAACATCAAGATCATATGGCTATCCAATTTGTGTAATAAGATAGCATCATTGAACCAAATTTCATATATTATGAGGATGCCATTCAACAAGGTGATTGGGTCTAATTTGCCAAGTGTATATACAATGTGAGAACACATATCAACCATATATCCTATCAAGATCAAAAAACTCCAAATGGAAACCTACCATTTTCTCCCAAAAATATACGCATGCAAGGTGCCAAGTTCTCACCATGAATCTTGATACCTTTACATATGGGATTGGCATTCCATTTTAAAACTGCATAAGAGAGTAAATGAAGTTAAGACAATGCAAGTTCAATCACTTCGATGCCATTTACCACTTTCAACCAAGATTCTCATGAAGCCTTCATTTTGTGAATCCAAATGATCTATATATGCATCCCATTGACATCAAACATTCAACCAAAGATTATATACAAACCAAGGATCAAGACCATGTAATCGTTGCCATTTGCCATCCCAACCATGCAAGTTTAGTGATCATCACGTAATCACACATTAAGTTTAGTTATCATCAAAATCATAACAGTCATGAACAATAATCACAACAATCATCAAAACCATAACTCAACAGCTCAACCTAGATTTTACGCTCTGCCTCTAGGAGCTCATTCTTCTGATCAACCATATGACGAGCCTGGGCCAGCTGCTCTGCCAACGACCGAGCCTCCGCTTGGCTCGACTGCACCAACGCCCGGAGCGGGGCCATCTCCCGTCGAAGGTCCCCAAGATCGAGGGTCAGACGCTCAACCTTCCGATCGAGCACACTACGGGCCCATGAAAGGGTCTCCCGCTCCGACTCCACCCGAGCGTACGCATCCACTGCTTCAGCTCCCAGCTGGGCCAAGACCAGCCCACCCTCCATAAGTTGCTCGAAAAGCCAGGAGGGGGACCCTTCCGGACTTTCTCCCGCAAGTCTCGTGAAGCTAGGGAATGGCACGCCCGGTATAGAGAAGCCCGGATGCTGAAGGCGCTGGTCGAGGGAGGGGAAACTCTCACTAGAGCGGCCGGGATTGGGGCACCTCCCCCGGGCAACCCTGTCCCGGGGGCCCCACCGGTTGGCTCGAAATGAGCGGCCCCGCCGCGTACCTCCCCAGCCTTGGTCGGCTGGGATTGAGTCACCTCCTCCTGTGACCCTCCAGCCTCGATCGGCTCGGACCGGGCCCCCTCGTCTGGTGGCCCCTCTGCTTCGCTCGGCACCTCAACATCAGCCGTGACCCCTTCATCGCCAGCCCCCTCTTGCTCGGAAGAGGGGAGAGACGGCAGGGAATCCTCTTCGGACGGGCGGGCGACCTCCGCCTTCCTCGCCCGCTTCTTCTCGGCAGACTGAGCCTGCATCGAAGACCACAGCAACTTGGCCACGGGATCCTTACGCTTGCCCCCCCGGTGTTCGGAAGCATCATCCTAGGCCACCCGCTTGCCCTTATCCCCGGCGCGGGATGAGCCCTCCGAAGCTTGAAGCTCACTTGGAGCCGACATCTCGTCCAAGTCAATGACCTCCAGCTCGGCTGGCGGTGCCTCCTCCTCAACCGTTCGCCTCGCATCTAAAACAAGGAGAGCAAATTGAGAGAAGGAAGGCACTTATTTGGCAAGAAAGATAGCAAGTCCCTGAACTCCTTACCTGTCGGCAATAGCACTCGAGAAAGATACCCCTCGATGTTGGACGAGGTCACCAAATCAGCAGTTTCTCGGCGACTCTGCTGAAGGATGGTAGCCTCCTTCTCCACCTTCGGGGAGACCATGGTTTGCTTTGGAGGGATATTCGGGTAAAAATTGAGCGCCATCGGGAAATTCCAGACCACATCGACCGCTGACGCGCCCACCCAGAAATATTGGGTCTTCCACCCCTTATGAGAAGAATCTTTCACCGAAAGGGACACACAACTCCTCCCCCGCTTCGCCTGAATGAAGAAGAAGCCCTTCCCCGTAAAAGGATTCTCCTTCAACTCAAAGAAATAATGAAAGAGGTCCAGCGAGGCGAGCACCCCACACTGGCCACAAAGGAAAATGAAAGAGAAGATGAAGGTATAAGAGTTGGAGACCAGCTGAACATGAGCCAGCCGGTAGAACCGAAGCAACTCGGCAACAAAGGGATGGAGGGGCAGATGAAAGCCGCACTTCCAGGGCAAGAGGAAGGAACAAAAGAAGCCGGAACGAGTGGCCAGGCTAGACTCATGAGGCTCAAGCGGCAGGAACTGGAACCGCCAAGGTAGCCCATACTGGTTCTCCAGCCACTTCACATCAACCTCTCCCAGCTCGCTGCAGAGTGGCTTCGATGATACCAAGAAAGCCCTTGGGGCATGATCTCTCTGTCGCCCCTCGGCCTCATGATGATGGTACGCCATGAAGCAGAGAGAAGAACAGGAAAAGGAAGGGGAAAGCTCTGAATCAGAGGGCTCCGGAGGAGAAGGAAGCTGACGAATCGCCGCCTCAGAATGCTCCCCTAGCTCCGAAGGCCGCAACGATTCTCCGCTCTTCCGAGCTGCTCTCACAGCATAGGAGCCCCCCTCAAATATAAATGCGAAGAGAGGCAAAACCCTAAACCCCGGAGATAAAGGGATGCAAAAACACGCAATGCGTAAATCGGAGGCGGCGCGACGATCCGATCTCCCGAGGAGGGGCCTTCTTTTATTCATCATAACGGGCTTATTTTCAAGGCAAGCTGCATCATGTGGCCCCTACCAGAGAGAGATATCTACCCAACCAGAGTCACAAAAAGTCCAGCCCAAATGCTACTCGTCCCGGCCTAATTTTGGCTCGGGAGTAGGAGGGGGACAAGTGGAGAGGGGAAATCTCATCGCCCGTACAGAGAGGCCAAACGAGGTCCAAATCTGACCGAACAAGGCCCAACTTCTCGAAGTGGCAGCCCCCAGGCCCACTTAGTATAAGCCCAAAAACTCACTCGGAACTAGCGCTTCCTAGGCGGCCTTCGGGTTGGGAAGTCCGAGCATCAGTTCGATCGGGAACGCTCCCCCGGAGCCCCTTATTCCCTATCCCGACCATGCACTCATCGCTCGGGAGACCACTCCTGGGCAAGTGCCTATCGCTCGGGCTCACTGATGGAAGCTTATTGCTACGGCCGTTGTGAGTCCCTTAATGGCAAGAAGCTCAAGGGGATAGAGGAGACCAAGAGCCCACGTGCTATAAGGAGCCCGCATGAAAGACGTAACCCCCCTTGAGACTCCTCCACCTACAGGGATCAGTCGCACGATGGGCCACTATTTAAACTGGAAAAACCCTACTACAAAGAGGTAAGCAAGGCAAGAGCAAAAACCCTGAGCAGGAACCACTTCACCTTTTGGTGGAGAGGGATCTCGCACTCCCACCTTCTTCCTAACTATTCCCTTTGCACCAGAGCTCTACTACTTTGTTGACTTAAGCATCGGAGGGTCTTCCCCGGGGATCTATCCCTGGGCATCTCTGACTCATTTCCTTTCTTACAGTTCACACTTCAAGGGTACATGGTCATCCTCTTCGCCGCTCAAGAGCAGTGTGAGATCGCCCCTCTTCAATAACAATATCTCATGGAATTTTCTGTAACAAACCCAAATGTGCATACAACCAACCCAGAAGGTACAAGCAGGATATCAAAAATAGGTGCATGTTTTCCAAAATTATAAAGAATTATAATTTTTCTTAGATTCCTAAGCATCTTTCTTAGATGTCTCCGTCCGTTTGGTATCTACTTGTCCCCTCTTCCTGAGCCAAGTGCTCCTTGTTCTCAGGAGAAACACCCATTTCATGTTAACATCAAAACTAAAGAGGAAGGGCTGCGGGTCTTTGGGCACAAAAGGATACCTTGTTATTAGAATGGATCCTCCAATTCGTTGCTTTTGTTTGCTTCTATTCCTCCTCTGTAAGAGCTCTCCTATCATATTGGCTGCTTTCTAACCTTTTCAGCCTTGTATCTCTCTCATATTGGCTGCTGCCATGCATTGTTGTCCAATGTTCTACGTGAAGTCCCACATAATATGGGAAGAATGTTAAGTCTGATAATAGAATCTCTGGTTCCTGCATTAGTCTCATCCTTGCTTTCGTTGGGTGTAACTTTTCTGCCTTCTTATGTTGTGTTTTTATGAGAACGCAAATTGCAGTCGGTCCTGCTGTTGATAAGTGAAGAAGAGAAGAAGAAGAAGAAGAAAGAGTCTTCTTGTAGACCCATGATGTTTTCTTCTTGCCATTGTTATAATGTGTGATTGTTGCTTTCAACAGCTGAATCGTGTGTTTTTCTCCCTGCCCAAGTGAACCCTCAAAAGATGGAGCACCATGCACAAAAGTATGAAGCATTAAATGATTCTTACTGTGAATCTAATAGCAGGCCTGTGAGGATCCCAGTCTTGGGCCAATGTGGAGCATGGGATCTTCTTCCGGTTTACAAGACCACATTTTTCAACACTACACATTCACACCCATGGATTCATCTGCACGCTCGGGTGGGGTTCCACTGCACCCAACTGATCTGTCGATTACTGCTTCTAACTCTGTTGGATCAACACCATGTTTTCCTTCTATGCAACAGAGAGTAACATGGGTTTTCCTCAGTTTGATCACCAACTGGGCACCCATCCCCTGTTCGTCCAGCCAAAGTTCAGTTGATGTACACATTATAACAAGAATTATACTTGTCCAGGACATGCATCCTTCCAACAAGTACACATAAAGAATTATAAAGAAAGAGAGCTATCACATGAAGCTATACATAAGTTTAGTTGATGTACACATTATAACTGAATGATTTTCTCTAGGTAAAAGGGCCACAGAAGGATCATAATGCAATTAACTACAGAATTGTAGTAACATCCATAATAAAGATGAGAGATATAAACTATGGAAGACTACAAAAGATGAAGAAATTCATTAGCCCTAGTCCTAGATGACCCTGGGTGGTATATTTGGTGGCTGTCAACAAGGGACCTCATTTAACATGCATTGAAAAAAAAGACTAAGCTTGGGAGTACCGTTCAAGGAGCCTCTGATGATCAGAAATGGTTTCATCTGCAGAAGGAATTTCTCCATTGATTCTCGGAACATGCTGCCCAAATGAACAGTTTCAAAATTCGAGAGGAAACATCTCTTGTGCTTTATAAGTTTAGATTGGTTCAAATGCATGCAAAAATTCTATAGGTGGGGTCTAAGATATTGTTGCGATAATCTATTGAGATAAGCGAAGGGGAGAATCATAGAAACTAGAGCAACATGTTATTTATATGGACATGCATAGAACAAGAAAATAAACAGTGTCTTCAAGCGGTGGAAGTTTTGCACCAACTTACAGCGGGCATGTCAACATAGTAGTTCACATGATTGAAGGCAAGAGAAAGAGGCTTGACAGGTAACACCATTCCCCTATTAGAGCCATTATTTGCAGTAATACCAGATGCAAAAATCTACAATATTAAAAAAATAACCAAAAAAATTGAGTCATTTTCAAACCATCCCTTAATAAGGTTTTAAAGAATGACAAAATTTTAAGTATTTTAGAGGCAATATTAAATACAAAGTGTCTTTATTTATGATATTTTTGGGGCCATTTTAAGAAATGTCTTTAAATGATCTGCCCCTATATCTCCATTTTTTTATAGTGTAACTGTCAATGAGAAACTAGAAAAGAAGTACAAGAGTAAGCAATTACTTCAAGCACAAGGCTTACAAATGTTGGAGCAATATTGAAGAGTACCTTACTGCGAGCACTTCTAGTTTTCTGCCTTGCTTCCTCGATGGCAACATTAAAGCCATCAATATCAACCGTTAAACCTCTTTCTTCTGCCATTAGCTGACAAAGGGAGAATAAAGGAAGAATAAAATTTTATTTTGTTATCCTCAGAAGAAAATCTGTAGTACTTGAAGCGGCATGTTCACATTACAAACCTGGGTCAAATCAATAGGAAAACCAAATGTATCCCATAAAATAAACACATCTGCACTTAGAATAGAAGTATAAGATCAAGTTAGAATGGTAATCTATGAAGAATGATAGAGTGAAGACCACAGACGTAACCCTTTGGCCAATAGGACAAGCTAATGGCTACATGTGTCAGACAATGCTAATAACCTATTGATATACTAAATGAAATATGAGTACCTTAAAGCCAGGGTGTATGGGAAGGTTAGAACCTCCAGTGATACATGGGGATAGATAATCAACAGATCAAGAACCAAAAGAAGTAGAATATCTCAATCTTGATTGCAGTAGAGTATGTTATGCTCTTTCGGCCTCAGTTACTTTCAGATTTTCCATCTCAGTGGCAAGATGTTATTTTTCTGCATCAACAGCAGCTCTATCAGACTCCAGCTTAGCTTTGGAGATCAATAATAGATGATTTTCTTCAGCAACCTCTTTACTCCTCTTCTCCAAATCCTTCTCATTGGCTTTAATGGCTGCTTCCCACTTCTTCAAAGCTTTTGACTTTGCATCAAGGTCTTTCTGTTCATCTTTCAACTTTTCCATTTTTTTCTCTACTGTCTGCTCCCTCTTAACAATCTTTTCCTCTTTCTGGTTGACTTCACCAGCCTTTTTATCAACAGCAGCAAGTTTGCCCTTCAGCTCTTCATCCAATGAATGCCTCCTCTTTTCCATCTCCACTTCAAACTCAAGTTTTTTAGATTCCAGAATTGCATTGTGATCATCAAGAAGCTTTTGTATTTCCACCTTTATAAATGACAAAGAAGACAAAAATCACATTATTCACAGGAAAGAGAAACTGGAACATGAGAACTATGAAGCAGCTAACGGAAAAGAATCAACATACTTCATGATAATATGACAAGAAAAAGGAGATACATTGCATTCTTGAAGATGGGGCAGATCTAAAAGAAAAAACACGCGCAATCTAATTGACAAGGGCACAGTTAAAGAAGAATGAATAGCCAATTGTAGAAATCTACAAGGTTACCTGACAACCGCAAGAATATTGAAATATATGGAAACAAATTTTGAAAGGGGCACCATTACAACTGCCAAGAAGAATGCAGTTTTCATAGAAGGCACACACCTTTTCCCTGATATTTAGTTGATCTTTGAGTGCAATCAGAGCCCTCTCTTTTTCCTCCAGGTTCCCCATCTTAGTGTTAATTTCCTGCCAACAAGGAAAAGATGTGATTGGGTTGGGCACGGATCTGATATAAACCATTCAACCATAATGGCAGTTAAGGAAACAACCTTCTCCTTAGCAACTAATGTTGTCACTCTAGCATTCATGTCATCTTCCTTCTCCTTAGCAACTAATGTTGTCACTCTAGCCTATAAAGAAGTTGAGCTTCCCTCAAGCTAATAAGTTGTTTTGCGTCAACATCTAGGAAGTGGAATACATTTTTAAATCAATGTCTTATCTTCTAATAAAATAATAGGTATAAAATGAATGTAATTCATTCATAAATATATTGCAAAATAGAAATACATTCTTTTTCCTTAGTTACTTTTTCAATCAATGTCTTACCTTCATAAGATAACAAGCATAAATAAATATTGTTCACTCACATTCGTTAGAAAGCATACTTTTCCCTTTTAAGGGGAAAGCAGAGGAGACATTGTTTTCTCACTTTTTAACAATGAAGAGTATCAAACATAAAGATGTAATTGCCGACAAAACCATGACATTGTTATTACAATTATAAATGCAGATGGCACAAACATCTCCTCTAACCAAATTTTCGTTAAGCTACAGAAATCAAGAATTATCACTATAACCTTCAGGACACATAGAACACATATACTATACCAGTTTATTTTAGAAAGGATACGCTATTTATATCTGATCAATTGCATGTTTTCAAAGTAAAGCAAATACAAAATGTCTCTGTGTCACCTCTTCCGATTAAGTTTAGCTTTAGAGAGTAAAGCCTCTGGGCATTATCTCGAATTGCAATCTCCACCTGCCAGGTAAATTGTATCTTATGAGCAGGAGACCAGCATAATAACACGTTTCCAAGGCAAAAGAAACTTTGATGCTGCTCCAAACACTAGTGTGGGAACATAGATAAGCTTCTGAAAGGTCTGCCTTCCTAATAATAATAGTCAAAGCCACAGTTTTGTTTGCAAAAATATATTCATTTATGTGACTGCGCAAAATCTAGGAGCAGAAACATATAAAAGAAATATACCCGACGCTGTTCTACATCTGCATCACGGTCACCAGTTTCCAATCTTTGCATGCGTCTACCGATCTAGGGAAGAGGGAAAAACATTTAATGATAGAGAAAGAATCACTACTTCACATGCAATGAAACAACCACAACAGGAGCAGCAGTTAAAATAGATAATGTATATTGTGTATCTAATATAGCTCTCTTAGGCTTCCTTTTCGGTTTGATTTTTTATTTTAGTTATGATTAGGATTGCTTTCCTTTTTCCCTTTTCTTAGGGGTGCCATTTACCTTGCTATTCATTGGATGTAACACATTCTTAGGGGTCCCGCGACCAGCAGAGAACTTCGGAGATGGTTTGCTCATTCTTCATGCCCTCGATTCTTCGCAGTAAGAAGGCTGGAGGGGCCGACTTCCCTTCTTCCTAGGCCAGCACCAACCACGCCTGCTTGTCCAAATTCGTGTCCTCTTCCACAATCATGCCTTCCCGCTCAAAGATCACGCCCAGCCATCCGCAGCCCATGCGCTCTAGCTGGAGCAAGGGGTTATGCAGCCCCGGATTGTCGGCCTTGTTGTGAGGCAGCCACAGCCTGCTGGAATTGAGACCCACCCCAATCGTGTAACCCAGGTCCGGGGGCGCCCTGCTCCCCTCTCTGGTCCAATTCGCCTCCTTGGTCACTTCCATCGCCTGGGCCTTCACCGAGAAGAACAGGACCCTCCCGGGAGACTGGTGGGGCTTAACCCGGGAGGACGACGAGCAAACGAGCCGTCGGCCCTTGAGCTTGGCAGCCGGCAGACGGCACCAATCGGATCGCCGCCCATGAGAGGAGCCATCTCTGAAACAAGAAAGTCGGCACATCGGGCGGCGGCCGATGAGAGATGTCGGCGTTGCAATCGACTCCACCACCATCGTTGCGAATCAATACAACACCCAGAAAAGGCTGCCAGAAGCCGCGGATTTTGGATAATATTATACAAAGTGGGGAAGGACAACCCAAGCTCCTCCCCCGCAAAACAAAAACCCAACCTTTATCCCTACAAAGAAGCAAAGAAGAACACTGATTTCTAAAATCCCATATGGAAGCTGCCGAGAGGAACACAACCAATGATCCAAACAACAAGCAGAAGAACAAAACCCACCACTAAGAAGTACCCAAGAACTTGGATTCTTGCCCACAAGAACCCAAGAGACCCTGGAATCCATCGAGAAGAAGATATTTTTTCTTCTAAGGCTACAACACAGACACGGAGGAAACCAGAGAGAGATAAGGAACTCGGGTTGGGGGAGGGGGGAGGAATCTCTGAGGATGATGGGTGCTTCCTGGATGAGGCAGGGGCTTCCTCCTTTGGCAGCGGCAGCGTCTCTGGCGAGGGGGTTTCATGGCTTCCGTAAGGGTGGAGGGTTGGGATCTTGAGGAAGGGGATGAGAAGGTGGTGAAGGGGCTAGCAAACGAGGAGGAAGAGGACTTCCTCTTCCACAGCGGACATAGGAACGGGGAGATCACCGGAGACGGAGAACAGGGTAGCTGACCAAGTTGACGGGGTTTTCGTGGGGAAGGCGGTCACGACGGGGAATAGAGAGTCGAGGGTGGGCGGCTAAAAAAGGGGGGGAATGAAAATCTATCGGGTGCCTAAATTTACTATACATCGGCGCCCTCGGGGTCACAGGCAATTACTACGGTTTTTTTTTAAAAAAAATTTATATCCCTACGCTTTATTAATAACGAAGCAATATCTAAGGTCTATTCCCACATTTATTTAGAAAACATAGGGATAGATTATTTTTTCCTACATTTTTTTTTAAACCGTCAGAATAACATAACCATATAGCTACGCTATAATAAAACGTAGGAAATTTACCAACGTTAGTTTAAAAACATCGGAATATGTTGCCTATACCTTTGTTTTTTGAAAGCGTAAGTAAAATTCGTGGCTATAGTCCAATTTTCTTGTAGTGTTTCCTTGGTAGGTTACCTTCAATCAGCAGTGTTCGAGCCATCTCCACAAGGGTCCGGTTCCTCCTCTCTACTACGCCATTTTGCTTTGGAGTCCTTGGAGAGGAGAACCATTGAATAATGCCATTATCCCTATAGAATTCATCAAACTATGAGTTATCAAATTCACCACCATGGTCAGACAAAATATTTAGAATCGAATTGTCATTATTCTATTTTATTTTTAAATAGAACTCCTGAAATTCATTAAATGCGTCATTTTTGTGTGTGAGGAAAAACACCCAAGTAAACCTAGAGAAATCATCAACTAATACAAAACCATATCTTCTATTAGATAAACTAGCTGATCTAGTGGGTCCAAAGAGATCCATGTGAATCGGTTCATATGGTTTAGAAGATAAGTTTTCTGTTCGAGACTTGAATGATTTCCTAGTCTGTTTGGATTGGGTGCATGCCTCACATACAACATTATCAATTTTAAATGATATTGCAGGAAGTCCTCTAACCATGGATTGCTTATTCAGTTTGTGTAGCACTGTATAACTAGCATGACCTAGTCTACGATGCCAAAGATAGGCTAGGTCATCCTTGTTAGTAGTAAGTCACAGATTTGAATGTGCTACATCATCTAGGTCAACTAGGTAAATGTTATTGACTATTTTACCAGAAATTTAACATTATCAAAATTAGGCTCATAAATGCTGCAACCAGTAGAGTCAAAAACTACCCTATGACCTTTATCACAAAGCTGGGTAATGCTTAACAAGTTATATGCAAGACCTTCTACCAGCATGACTTGATCAATACAGCAGGTAGATCACTTACCTACCTTCCCTGATCCGATAATCTTACCCTTGGTGTTGCCTCCAAAGGTGACAAGGCCTCCATTCTTTTCAACCAGCAAACAAAATTTGGCCCTGTCCCCCGTCATATGCCAAGAGCAGCCACTGTCCAAATACCACAGATTATCTGAATTTGTTGGGGGAGAATGTGCTTGGGAAGAGTAAATAGTAGAGAATGTTGTGGGAGAGTTTCTTTAGGAGGTAGAGAGACACCTGGCAAGTTCAGGGGGATAGGTCTGCATTTGTATGTTTGTCATTTGTTGCATTGTTTGTATGTTGCATTGTTTGACTATGTTTCATGTTAAATACATCTTATATTGGATTAAAATTGTCTCATCAAAATATATCATAACTATGGGTGTTCCCATCATCAAAAAGGGGGAGAATGTTGGGTCTCCTCTGGAGTTGATCAGCAGTGTGGAGACTGCTATGTATTGATTGTGTTTTGAATGATTGGCAACAGTAGAGTTGACTTGGTTGACTGTAGAAGTTGACTTTGGTGACTTTATCTTGACCATGGTAATATTGTGTATTTTGATGAATCTCTTATATGTCAGACATTTGCATAAAATAATTCTGCACTTTCATACTGAAGTCAGCTATAGTTGGTGCATGCATCAGACATGGTTCACTGAGGTCGGTGCTAGTCATCTTGTTTGAATAGTCAGGTCGATGCTAGTTACTGTATATGCGTAAGTCAGGTCGGTGCTAGCTACCAGTTTGCATATATCAAGGTCGGTGCACATATGCCTCAGTCAGTCATATCGGTCGGTGCTAGTCATCTTGTTTGAATAGTCAGGTTGGTGCTAGTTACTGTATCTGCGTAAGTCAGGTCGGTGCTAGCTACTAGTTTGCATATATCAAGGTCGGTGCACATATGCCTCAGTCAGTCATATCGGTCAGGGCTAGTTATTGTATCCGCGTAAGTCAGGTCGGTGCACATTCTATTTGTGCAAGACCAAGGTCGATGCACATTTGCCATATGCATATTAAGGTCAGTGCAAGTTGCATGTAAGGTCGATGCTAGGTACTGAGGTCGGTGCCAACTGAACTTAGGTCTATGCTAGTTGTACTTTGTGCATACTAAGGTCAGTGCAAGTTGCATGTAGGGTCAGTTCTAGCAGCATTCCATGAACAACTAAGGTCGATGCAAGTTGTGTATCTTACATACAACGTCGGTGCTAGTACTTAGCTGGCTGCATCTAAAGTCGATGCTAGTCCTTGCCCTGTGCATAAGGTCGATGCTATTGTGCATTATCTTGTGTTCAAGGTCGAAGCTAGTAGTCTGGTTTCATATTGAGGCCTATGCATGTTCATATTGAGGTCGATGCATCTTCATATTAAATGCACGCGTTTAAGTCATGTTATCTGATCTGTGCATATACACATAGAGTTGTGAATTATCTAAGTTATTAATGAATTATGAAAGTTAAAGAATATACTGTTATGCTGCCAGATTTCTTCCATGGCATAACCTAGTTATTAAATCTTCTTTGAAACTCATAAATTCAATTTGGTACGTTCTTACCTTGGTTAATGTGATCATTTATTTGAACTTGTTATATTATTGGCCATATTTATATTTCTCGTGGAAGTTGCTTAATTTATAACTTGAAGATGCAAGAGCGGGCATAGACAGTGTCCAAGGGCTCAACTCTAGTCCCCTCGGTAGATAGTCAGAAACATACTATAAACCATGGGGTATGATGAATACTGGCGTCACATTACGCCGGGAGTACTTTTTTTATAAACGGGTGAAGATCCACGAGGCAATCTTGTGAAATTACATGCTTGCTAATACATTTTTGTTACATGACTTTCTAGTGCATAGCCTTTATGGTTATGAAAAGTACATTCTTGTTCATGAAAGGTCAAATTATATTCATGTTATATTCTTACATGATCATGTTTCCAGTCTACATAAACTCTCATATCTCACCTTCATCATATCTTGTTACTTGTGTTACTTTGGTTTATTCACGTGTTTTATCATATTTTCATTTACTTATCTTACACTCTAGAGCTAAAATGGTAATTACTTAAACATTACCTTCATGTTGATACGAAGATACCTACTGGGCATGTGTGCTCATTCCCTACTTTTCTAATCTTTTTCAGGGAATTCTAGTGGGTCGGATTCAGACTATTCAAGTGATGGATCCGAGAGTGATTAAAGAAGGAGTGAAGCCTTAGTTTGTCATTAGTTGATAGTCCAGAGTCGCTATGTAATTTTTCATTTTTATTGAGTCTAGTTAGTCAAAGAGTCAACCTTATGTATTTTTTATTATTATTTATATAAAGTAAAGATTTTGTCCAAATATTGTGCATTCATTTCTCATGTGTGAATGTGTTAGTGCTCTGATTATATTGCTTGCTTGAGACGTACTAGCCGGCTGTTCACGTTCCCAATTATTTCCGCTGCATAATCTCGGGGCGTGACAAGTCAAACTTTGATCAGTCAAAGTCAACAGGTCATACAAACAGCTGAAGAACTCAAGAAATCAAATGAACAACGTTAGTGACAAATGGGTTATAAAGGCAGACAAAAGCCCAACAAAGGTGACAAATATAAGACTAAGGGTGAATAATGTCTGCCAACGGTGACAAATAGCCAACAACTATGACAAATGTGCAGTATGGGTGACAAATGGACCTTTAGTGGTAACAAATGACTAAAGGTGACGGCTCAAGCTCAGTGGAAGAGGATTTTAGGCGACGGCTGCTAAGGGTGACAAATGGGTACCTTAGGCAGACAAATAGTCATGCAAGGGTGAAAAATACCCTATTAAGGGTGACAAATGGATACGAGCATGGAAAACATAAGGAGTCACGTGCCTTTGATTCCCAATCATTGGCACATGATCCCAGGCACCTGACATATCCGTACAAGGCTGAATTGTAAGAACATTCCCTCCAAGATTTTTAGAAAAATGAAAATTCAGATTAAAGCCAGGTCGAAGATTCAAATGCTCTGTATATATATATGTTGGGTCTCCTCTGGAGTTGATCAGCAGTGTGGAGACTGCTATGTATTGATTATGTTTTGAATGATTGGCAACAGTAGAGTTGACTTGGTTGACTGTAGAAGTTGACTTTGGTGACTTTATCTTGACCATGGTAATATTGTGTATTTTGATGAATCTCTTATATGTCAAACATTTGCATAAAACAATTCTGCACTCTCATACTGAATTCAGCTATAGTCGGTGCATGCATCAGACATGGTTCACTGAGGTCGGTGCTAGTCATCTTGTTTGAATAGTCAGGTCAGTGCTAGTTACTGTATATGCGTAAGTCAGGTCGGTGCTAGCTACAAGTTTGCATATATCAAGGTCGGTGCACATATGCCTCAGTCAGTCATATCGGTCTGTGCTAGTCATCTTGTTTGAATAGTCAGGTCGGTGCTAGTTACTGTATCTGCGTAAGTCAGGTCAGTGCTAGCTACTAGTTTGCATATATCAAGGTCGGTGCACATATGCCTCAGTCAGTCATATCGGTCAGGGCTAGTTATTGTATCCGCGTAAGTCAGGTCGGTGCACATTCTATTTGTGCAAGACCAAGGTCGACGCACATTTGCCATATGCATATTAAGGTCAGTGCAAGTTGCATGTAAGGTCGATGCTAGCTACTGAGGTCGGTGCCAACTGAACTTAGGTCTATGCTAGTTGTACTTTGTGCATACTAAGGTCAGTGCAAGTTGAATGTAAGGTCAGTTCTAGCAGCATTCCATGAACAACTAAGGTCGATGCAAGTTGTGTATCTTACATACAACGTCGGTGCTAGTACTTAGCTGGCTGCATCTAAAGTCGATGCTAGTCCTTGCCCTGTGCATAAGGTCGATGCTATTGTGCATTATCTTGTGTTCAAGGTCGAAGCTAGTAGTCTGGTTTCATATTGAGGCCTATGCATGTTCATATTGAGGTCGATGCATCTTCATATTAAATGCACGTGTTTAAGTCATGTTATCTGATCTGTGCATATACACATAGACTTGTGAGTTATCTAAGTCCATAACACATGAGTGACACTTTGTTCGTTAAAATGACAGGTGAGGCTTATGATCAAACACCTGATGTGTGTCCCAACTACTTGCGAACTCCAAGTCACGAGCAATTAATGTACCAGGATAAAAGGCACCTGATCCAAGGAAAAAGGTGAAGCATTGTGTTCATGACACGTGGAAAGCAACACAATCAAGATGTTGCCACGTGGCCTTTTCAAATCAGATCTGAACAAACTTTTGGGTGGGAAATGTGGTTTCCACGCACCCATCATCTGCTGCATTATAAAAAGGGGCAAATCACCCAGTGTCGAAGGACATAAAGATATACCGAGCGAACAACAAGAAGCATATATACAAAGAGAATAGTAGCAGCCAAGTCAAGAGGACATTTCAACAAAATCAAGAGAGAAATAGTTTAGAGATTTGATTGAGCTTTGAGAGGAGAGCATAGATTCGTTTGAAGGGTGTGAGTCTGAATTTCTGTAAGTCATTGTTTTCGACTTCTTGGTACAATACCAGAGCCGATCTGCTCTTTATGAGAGCTACATATTGTTTTCTATTTTTCTGTTGCTTTTGTTTTTCAATTTCAAACTCTCGTTATAGCAAGCTGTGAATCAGTGGTGGGTAAGCTGTAATCCCCAGTGGTAGAGGAGGATTTCTCTGATAGCTTAAGCTGTAAGGCTCAGCGTGTGTTGGGAAGTTTTCCCCGAAGCTATGGATCAGCGGATTGGAAGCTGTGAATCAGTAGTGAAGCCACACTTGGTTTAAGTGTGGGGTGGACGTAGATCTCTGCAGGAGATCAAACCACCTAAAAATCATGTGTCTATGTTTGATGATTTATGGTTGTGACTGATATTCATCTGAGTGTTATCATGCCCTTTTTAGTTGATATATTGAGTGTTCAAGAGCGCAGAGAAGGTATATCAAAAGGTACTACTTGAAGGATAAGTTAGGCTTAACTGAAAAGTGGTTTATCTTGCGTGAGGACACTCTTTGAGTTCTACCTCCGCCAAGTACCACTTTGTTGAACCCCGTGCATAACTTCACTTTAAGGAATTTTGATGATGATCAAATACAATGTGACAGTGTTTCATGTAAATAGATGAATGAGCAACTTGTGAGATTTGACAGGCATTGGATTCTTTTTGAAAGGTTGATTGATGCACAAAGGCTTAACCTTGTTATATTTCAATGGCATCCCTTATTTCTATGGTTCCTCACTAAACATGACTATCATGAAAATTGCTATTTATGTTGGACTTGTTTGAGAATAGATGGATTCCAATTTACATATGCTGGACTCAACTTGATGTGATGCTAATGGTTCACACAGCTGACTAGTTTCATCTTGTTACATGTAAAGCAGGGATAATTGTGCAGGTTAACATGAGTTTATGAAATCCTCCCAGTGATTTAAGGTGTGGCTTGGCTAACTTGTTTTTATTTGACATTTGAAGAGCAGGGACAAATGTGGAGAATTGAATGGATTTGATGACAGGGACATTTATTGGCTATCTTTAATGAAGGCCGAATATGAAGAAAATTCTGGTTGGGGTTCATCACACAAATATGTTTTGTGAACTATCAATAATGCTCTTGTAATATTGTCCCACATGCTTCATTCGACTGGGTGTATTGTTCAGCTGAAGTGGGAATGTGTTTCAAAGGATGCACAAATGCCAAAGGTAGTTTTGTGCTTAATTATTGTTGATTTGCCTGTGGATTGGGGGTAAGTTTTGCTTAGCATTTCTTCTTTGTTATAACCCACTTAGTTTCATCCTTCAAGATTATCTGTTAAACCCCCTTGAGCCTTCTTTGCTTTTGATTATTCCAGGCAAATGTGTCGACTCAAGGAGTCGACACTTTGTCCTGTGTATGGCTTGGTTAATAGTTCGGCCTCTTATCTTTCAAAAGGCTGAAAAGAAATGTCGACTCCTTGAGTCGACATTTATTTTCACCCGTTCTGTCTGGGCGATTCTCAGATGCTCAGGGAGGAAGTGTGGACTCCTTGAGTTGACACTTATTCCACTGGGTTCTGTTTGAGCCCTTTTCACAGCACGGGTGACTGGAAGTGTCGACTCAAGGAGTCGACACTTTTCAACGACCGGATTTCTCGCCGGTTCATGCGCGGTGTTCGCCCTAATAGGTTTCCACTCTTTTTGTGCCCCTCTGTGATTGGTCCAAGGGAGAATATCCCTTCCATGTGGCCCTTCGTTCCTTGAGCTAAGATCGGAGTATTTTGAAGATATAGAAAAAGGGTTTTCAATCTTATCCGATTTTGGGCTTTTGCAGGGTGAGCATGGCCGCAGCTCTTCTTCCTCCTCTCCAGGATCATCTGGCGTGAAGAAGATGATTAATGAGAGGGAGATGCAGTCATCTAGCGTTCCTCAGTGAACCTGCAGCGTGCTTCATCAAGGGCATGAGAGAAAAGAAGATGAAGTGAAGAATAGGGAGTCCGGCCTCAAGGTGGAAGCTTGCTTCATCGACTTCTCACCGTGAAAGCTTCAAGGAAGAACTGTCCAGGGCTTTCATCCATAAGGAGATAAAGTGAACTACATTTTCTTTACATCCCTCTTTGCTGTTGCTATATGATTAGTTCTTATATTGAGCATGTATTGAACATCTGATTCCATTTTTCTCAAATTGAAATATTTGTGTGTGTACGGAGCTACGTCTCCGTGTGAGGATTCAGTGTGGGGTAAGCTCCCCGTGTTCGTGTGTGTGTGTGATGTGTGGCAGCGTCTTGAGGCTAGGCCTCGTGTGTGGTTTGCTGCGAAAGTAGCGTGTGTGGTGTTGCGGTTCGTCCCCGTGTTGCTACTTTTGTAGCGTGTAGTGAAGCCTCACCGGGTTCGGTGAGGGGTGGACGTAGGGAGCCCGTCGTGGTCCGGAACCACTTAAAAAATAATTGTGTCTATGTGAATGCTAGTGTGACTGTTCCATATCTCCTACCTCCATTCACAGGTTGGTTTGATCACTATGCTTCTCATCGCTTTTAGATTCACTCATACACACCGTTTAGCTCAGTTCGTCCATCTACTGCTTACATGAACTTCTCCATACATTAGTGTTTGTTAAGCTTGTGCTGTGTGGGGTTTGAGTTTTAATCAGTCATAAATTTTTATAGAGGGATCTATTCACCCCTCTCTAGATCTGTGTTACTGCACTTCGGGACCAAACAATTGGTATTAGAGCCTGGCTCTGTAATCACTAGATTTAACGATCTTCAGAGGGATCCTAGTGTGGTTTCAATCATGAACTCTTCTGTAGATAATGTTTCGATGAGCTGCTTACCTATTTTTGATGGCGATGATTTTAATTCTTGGTTGGGCAAATTATGTAGGATTATAAACTCTATTAATCCCAATCTTTGGAAGTTAATTCATGATGGTCCTCACATATTGCCTCTGGATGAGACCAAGTGGTCCAACCTAGATAGATTGAAAAACCATGAGAATGCTACTATCTTAAGCTTGTTGAAAGCCTCTGTGAATGCTAATATGTTCACTTTTGTCTCCTCTTACAGAACGGCAAAAGAGCTCATGGACCGATTGATCAAAGCTCAGGAGAAGGAACGACAAACAGGTCGAATGGCTGACGTTGTTGATCAACACAGCAATGAAGATGCTGAAGAGGTAAACTCTAACTCTGATGAAGAAGAAATGTCATTTGGAGAATTAGTTGATGCTTATGAGGAGTTGTCAAGTAGATACAAGAAGATCAAGTCTGAAAATAAAACATTGAAGAAGAAACTTAATGAAAATGTGCATGATGATATTCTTTATGAAAAATGCATTGATTTAAATTCAAAAATTGGAAATCTAAAGCATGAGAATGAACTCTTGTTGTGTAAAATCTCCCTGCTTGAGGAAACGAAAAGAAGTCTCAGAAACAAGTTAGATTCTCTATTTGACGATGAAAAAGTATTTGAGAAATTACTTGATTTTGAAGTTGATAACAAGTGCATCATGGAAGAAAATGAGCTGTTAAAATTTGAAAATGAAAAGCTAAAACAATTGAACTCAACCATGTCTGAAACACTACTAACTCTTGAAAAAGGTAATAGGGTGTTTGGGAACACTTTTAAAAAAAAAAACTCTTTCTATCTTACAAATTATGCCGCATCAATTTTCTACTTTATTTTTAAAATTAATAAAAAGTGTCATGTGCTGTTTGGCAAAACTCCCAGTTTTGGGGGTTGCGAAGGACCAAGGGGGAGGGTGCGGGAGCCGCCGGAGGAGGGGGCTACGGGGGAGGGGAGGGGGTAGCCGCCGGAGGGGGCCGCAGGGGGAGGGGGCTGCCGCCGGAGGAGGGCGGAGAGGGCCGTAGGGGGGGGAGGGTGCCGCAGGACCGCCGGGGAGCCGCCTGAGGAGGGGGAGGGGAGGGCGCCGTAGGGGGAGGGGGGAGCCACCGGGGGAGGGGAGGGGGCCGCCGGAGGGCTGGGGAGGGGGCTGCGCGGGGGGAGGGGGGGTCTTCCCCTCCGGCGCCGGCACCCCCGACACTTGCACATAGAGAGAGAGAGAGAGGACGGAGTGGGAGAGAGAGAGAGTAGAAGAGGGGGGAGGGCGCCGTAGGACCGCCGGGGGAGGGGAGGGCACCGCAGGGGGAGGGGGGAGCCGCCGGGGGAGGGGGGTCTTCCCCTCCGGCGCCGGCACCCTTGGCACTTGCACATAGAGAGAGAGAGAGAGGACGGAGTGGGAGAGAGAGAGAGAGCAGAAGAGGGGGGAGGGCGCCGTAGGACCGCCGGGGGAGGGGAGGGCGCCGTAGGACCGCCGGGGGAGGGGAGGGCACCGCAGGGGGAGGGGGGAGCCGCCGGGGGAGGGGAGGGCACCGCCGGGGGAGGGGGGTCTTCCCCTCCGGCAGGCTCGACAGTTACAGAGAGAGAGAGAGAGAGAGAGAGAGAGAGAGAGAGAGAGAGAGAGGACCGAGTGGGAGAGAGAGAGAGCAGAAGAGGGGGGGGGAGGGTCTCAACGGATGATTTCAAAAAAAAAATAACTCAGGAGTTGTTTTGTTTTAGAAAGAGATTTGAACATGGTTGATTTTTTTTAAAAAAATTAGAGAATACTTACCAAACACCCCATTAGTGAGTTCTCTCTCTCTTTTTTAAATTTAAGAGAGAAAGAGGGGAAAAAATTGCAACCAAACACCCCATAAGTCTATGGTTGTTCAAGAAAATAAAAATGTGAGTCTGTTAAGATAGGAAATAGAAACCCACAAAACCATCAATGCCACATTGAATGAAAAAGTCATTTCCTGTGAAAATGAGATTGTTTCTTATGAACTCCACATTGCTTCAGTTGAATCTGAAATTTCTGATTTGAACAAGTCTCTAGCTAGATTTGTAAGCGGGGAAGAGAATTTAAACAAGATCTTGGGGATTAAAGTGAATTTCCAACGGGAAGGACTCGGGTATAATCTTGGTAGAAAGGAAGCTTTTAGTCTAAAAATAAAAACTGTATTTGTGCATGCCTCATGCTCCTCCGATACTACAAATACTTCTTCTGCGGAGAAACCAAAGTCTAATATGCATGCCAAGATATCTCATATGAATTACCATGCTTCAAAGCAAACGAATATGTCATGTCACTACTGTAATAGGCATAGACACTTGATGCATGATTGTAGTTTGATGAGAGAAGATGATTTGAATGCTCGTAGGAAGCATGCTATGAAATTCCACACTACACAGAAAAAGAACATTGAATGTTTTCACTGTGGAAAACTAGGTCACATGTTGAAAGATTGCTGGCGGTTAAAAAGGAAAAACAAACTTCATCCTCAGAATGATAGACCTCCTGTCTATAGAAAAGTCTACCGCTAATGTCCATACAAGGAAAATGAGTCAACATACACATTGTCATTATTGTGGTCGATTTGGACATTTGATGAATGATTGTTCTTTAATGCATTTTGATGATGTGAATGCCAAGAGAATGTGGAAAGCACCCACTAGAGGTGCAAGTAACCCCCCGGGGCTCAAGATGGCTTGGGTACCCAAACCTTCCAAGTGAGAGATTTGCTTTGCAGGGGTGCCTTGAGGTGGAAGAATTTGTTTATAAATAAAGATCCTTCAAGGCAAAGAAAATGAAGAGCTTGTGTGGTAATGACTTTCATTGTTGCTTCCTAGTGTGAATAACTATCAAATTTTGCAGTTGTTCATAGAGTCTTCTATACTCACTCTTGCTTCTTTTTAGAATAACAGTTAAATCTTTGCACATACAGTCACTACAAGAAAAATGAGAAATTTCGACGTCCATTTATCGTCGCCAATTCGTCGGAGATACGTCGCAATATCCATTTTTGACGTATTGACGACGTAATAACGACGGAATATGGACGTCGAAACTATTTCGTCACAAATTTTCGACGTAATGAGATAGCGTCGCGATTAAGTCTGAAATTATCGACGAAAATATTTCGTCGAAATAGTCGTGGCTATTTATGTCGGTATTTAATATTATGAAAAATAATTAATCATTGCGACGGAACATAATTTAGTTGAAAATAGGTCTAAAGTTTTCGACGGATGTCCGACTGATATATTCTGTGGTCGCAAACATATGGGTTAAATTAGTTCCGACGAAAGTTAATTTGGTGGCAAATGCGTCCTTAATTTTTGACGAATTTTTATCGCATAAATAGTACGTTGAAAACTTGAGGGTCATATTAGGTACGACGAACTACTATTGTGTCGAAAATAAGTCATTAATGCCCGACGAATTTGAGACGGATAAGTAATACGTCGGAACTAGTTTCAATGAAATTAGTTCCGACGAAACTATTTCTGGTCGAAAAGACGTCATTAATTATCGACGTATTTGAGACGGATACGCAATACGTCGAAACTAATGTGTATAAAATTTGTTCCGATGAATATTTACTTGGTCAAAAATATGTTTGAACCTTTCAACTGATTTGCGCTGGAAAATAAATACGTCAGCAAATAAGTTAGTGAAATTGGTTTCGACGAATTATTAGTTGGTCGAAATTCCCTCGAAAACTTTCTCCACATACTTTTTTATATATTTTAAAATTTTAAAAATCTGTTTAAAGCTACAATTATACACCACAATCGACTCAACTCAACATAAAACACGCAATAAACAACATATACAACACACAATATGATAAAATCCTATTGTAAATTAGAATAAAGAACATCTACAACACATAAATCAGTGAATAAAAAAGTTGCAGTTACATTAATTGGAATGTATCATTTTTTCATAATATCATTAAAAAAAATCAAGAGATATCCGCTGCATCATCCTCATTCGTCATTCGTAGCATCTCCACCATCACCGGCTGTAGGAGGCTCCTACATCACAAAAAATAAATAATAAATAGATTTTAATAAATATAATTATTGATTTATGTAGTTAAATATCTTTTTGATTTTTTAAGGCCGAAAGTAGATAACATGAAGATTATTACTTTCCCTCTCAAAGGTGAATTCTTTCAACTAAGTAGTAATGTTATTGTTGTGCCGTGTGGTTTTGATGATGTCTAACACTATGAATCATATTATGATAATGGTTTTTTATATCATGAATTTGATGTGTGTTGGCTAATGTCGATATGTTTTCTAATGCCTTGAACAACATTTTCATATGAAGGCTTGAAGAGTTATAATGTGAATGATGTGAATGCTTGAACTGTTATGTCTGTATGCTTGAAGGATGTCTATTTGAAGAACTGTAATATCTGAAGAATTTAGGTAAGCATAAGCATGACAGTGTCACAGCAGCCCTAGAAGCAACTCTGCAGAAGAAGCCTCCAATCGTTGAAGGAACAAGCTGATATATCAGTTTAAAATAGACTATGCACCCGCTGAAGAATAAGGGTGAAAAATATCCCTTAAGGCTGACAAATGTGCATTACGGGTGACAGATACTACCTTAAGGGTGACAAATAGATGGACTAGGTGAATAAAAGGCAACAGTGGTGACAAATAGCAGTGCAAAGGTGAATAATAGGCAACAGTGGTGACAAATAGCTATGAAAAGGTGAATAATAGACAGCAGGTATGAAACAGCTGAAATCCAAGAACCTCAAGCTGACTCGGGAGGGCTTACAAGTCGACTTCTGACAGAAGAATTCACAGAATGAAAGAAGACTTTTTAGCTGTGGATTAAGGGTGAAAATGGGTGGAAAAAGCAGACAAATGGCTGTATAGCAGTTTGAAATGGCTGTTCAGTGATGTAAAGTGGCTCATGTCGCTGACATTTGAAGAATGATGAAACTGGTTGAAGAGAATGATTCCCTCTGTGCTTCAGAGGAAGAGAGGACTGGTCCACTGGTTGTGGGTAACTGGGTGTTACTCACAGTTCCTTCTAAATTGATCAGAAGAGAGGAGAGTGTTCTTATAGGTCAAGCTGTAAGTCAGTGTTTGTTTACAGACTGAGTCTGCGGTTATTGCTATTGCAAGGGGAAGCCACACTCAGGTTAGACGTAGGGTGTACGTAGATCTGCGTGGCAGATCGAATCTCTTAAAAATTCTGTGTGCCGTGATTTTCATTGGTGTGATTGGCCCTTATCATCTAAGGCCTCCATTCACAGGTTTGCGTATGAACTGATCTTCCCTATACGCTAAGTGGTTGTATTGCATTCTATTAGATCTATCTGATCTGTGTGGATTCTGTGAAGTAGCATTCTCTTCGTTGGTGCATTTTGTCACTTTCATTTATATTGTTCTCATAGATATCATCTGAGCTCGTGATTTGATAGCTGGGTGTTAAATTATCTTAGGCTTAAAAATTGAGCTTAAAATTTATATAGGATCTATACTACTGTGCACACAATATCATATACTTGCTTCCGGCTTTGCCTATAGGGCACACAACATTGGAATCACAGATTCTCCCCTATTATAACTCTAAAGTCTAAAAAATTTAAAATTAAATTAAATACTCACATGTGAGGGCTATGTTGTGCTCGAGGGTGCTCCCTGAGGCAAAATCCCTGCCTGGGTCAGGAGGGTAGCAACCACACGAGCAAAGCGTGCCTTCATGCGTTCCTCGACCATTCCTACCGCATGTTCGACGATGGATGTAATCTGACTCGTAGAAGTGCCGATGGAGGGAGTAGAGAAGGAACTGCTACCGGGATAGGACGAAGCTGAGCCCGGACAAGATGCTAGAATCGGGCTGGCGTCCAAGCTCTGCCCAAAATCGTATACTCGTCCTTTCTTCGGTGGGCCGGCTGCTGCTACCCATGCGTCAGGATCTAGCTGCGGCCGCTGCGTCTCCTCTTCCTCATACTTTTCAGTCATATGCCTGTCATATCACTCCTGGAAATTGAATAAAAAATATTGTAAATTTCATATTAATCAATCATATTTAAAAATTGAAATAGAAAAGAAATGTGTATGTATAATCTTACCACTACCAAGCGAGCTCTCTCACTCACATACTGATCGGTCCCCTTCCTCTGGTGAACTATAGCAAATAAATCACAGTACGAGACCGTACCACCCCTCTTCTTTTCCTGTTATACATGTTATAGAGAATAAATAAGGACATATAAGAAATAAAGTATAGTAAAATTAAGATTATTACTTACCAATCTCTCCTTTTGGGTCGCAAAGGAAACAGATCCAGAAGTATGGAGATGCACGTCTGGATGTAACGCACGTGCGGCTTTGGCTTTTGCGGATTTAGCGATCCACTTAGGCTCGGCCCATCTTTCACAGAGGTCCTCCCAGTGCTCCCTCCTCATCCATGTGGGGCCGTTTACCTTCCAAAGGCCACGGTCCTCGCTCCCCCCAGCTAGAGCCTTGGCACATTCCCGACAGCCATGTAAATGATGCTTATAATTTACAGTTGCTGTGGCCTCCCATACACGTCGAGCTCGTCCGGCGTCAGCTCGCCTCACAAATTGATATCCTTGCTGTCAAGAGTTCAAATTTTATAAGTTAGTGGATTGAAATTGTGGAGTTGGGAAATATGTAATTTAAAAGATTAAATCGTATACCAGGAACTCGTCATACAATCGATCACGGATATCCCGAGGAAACTTTCGAAATGACTTATATGGGCCAGTAACATGTCGCTCAATAATGTTGGTAATAAAACGAGAAGCCTCACTGGGCTCTACTTTATCCCTGCAATTACATGTGTTAAAATGATAGCCAACAATTATATAGTTGTTGGATAGGTAACGAACATAATTCATGAGTTTAAATATTTACCCAGAGACCCAACATGGCTTGCATCCCTCTTGCAACACCACTTGCTCGCCCTCGTGATGGCTAAGAGCATCATCTGCCGGTTGTGTGCCCGACTAGGCGGACGAGCCAACTATCGCAGGTGGTGTGCCTAACGTACCTGTTACAAGTAAAATGAAAGTAGTTAATCAGAATTTAGCACATTGTTAAAAATAAAATTATTCAACAAGTAAACATATAGAATTTTTATCATTTAACTAAGAATTTAAAAAAACATACCAGTAGAATGTGATGGAAGGGGTGTACTCTGTAGACCTGATGTAGAGGCACTCAAACCTGTAAACAGAAAATATCGTTAGCAAAACAAAGTGCATATTGACTACTCTGTGATCTAAGAATTTAAATAAACATACCCGCAGCAGGTGGTGTAGACTGTGTACCTAGTGCAGAGACATAAAATATGATTACCCAAACAAAGTGCATAATCACAACTAATTCATCTAAGAATTGAAATAAACATACCCGCAGCAGGTGGTGGGGCCGATGTAGACTGTGTACATGGTGCATAGACATAAAATATCATTACCCAAACAAAGTGCATATTCACTACTATGTGATCTAAGAATTTAAATAAACATACCCGCAGCAGGTGGTGTAGACTGTGTACCTGGTGCAGAGACATAAAATATCATTACCCAAACAAAGTGCATAATCACAACTCATTCATCTAAGAATTGAAATAAACATACCAACAGCAGGTGGTGGGGCCGGTGTAGACTGTGTACCTGGTGCAGAGACATAAAATATCATTACCCAAACAAAGTGCATATTCACTACTCTGTGATCTAAGAATTTAAATAAACATATCCGCAGCAAGTGGGGGAGCTTGTGTAGACTGTGTACCTGGTGCAGAGACATAAAATATCATTACCCAAACAAAGTGCATAATCACAACTCAGACTATCTAAGAATTGAAATAAACATACCCGCAGCAGGTGGGGGAGCTTGTGTAGACTGTCTACCTGGTGCAGAGACATAAAATATTATTACCCAAACAAAGTGCATAATCACAACTCTGTGATCTAAGAATTTAAATAAACATACCAGTAGAACCCCTCCCGGAACCACCTCTCCTCGAAGATCCGCTACGGCCTCGAACCATCTAATTATTGACAACATTTAAAGTAGTGCATATTAGTCGACAACTAATTATATGAGGAGAGGTGGTAAGTAATAACGATAAGTGTATATATGTTAAATTTCTTACAAAATATTCCATCAGTATATATTTCATCTTCAGATGCTGAAGATATATCAACCTCATTGTCATCTTCGTCATCTTCCTCATTCTCACTAGATTCATACACTTCCTCCTCAGAGGACTCCTCCTGCCCAACAACTGCTTCATTTAGCTCAGTTGAATCGACTTCTTCCACTTCGTCCTCTATACACAACTGAAGTGGATCGTCAGATTCGATCAGATGAAGATTAGAAGCAACCAACTCTGTAGTGTCACCCTGGTCTGATTGAAAATAGTCGGCACTAGAATCCTCTGAGATAGCTTCAGTCAGATCTAACTCATCATTAGGCGCAAGCCTTGCTTTTACCCTACAGACTGCCCACCAATCTTTATTCTTGGACGATGAATAACTTGAATAATACACTTGTTGGGCTTGTGCGGCCAAAATGAACGACTCATAGGTATTCAATTTGGATCTATGTTTGACATCGACAATCCCATATATTGCGTCATTTCGAACTGAATTATGATCAAACCAATGACACTTAAAAAGGAATATATGGTTGTGTTGTCCGAAATATTGTAATTCTATGACCTCCTCAAGAATACTATAGTAATCGAGATCATTTTCATTGTATGTACTACCTTTCACGCATATGCCGCTATTCATTGTAGACTTATTTCGTCCATAATCTCTGGTGTGAAATCTATAATCATTCATAAAAAATCCTGGATAGGCATGCGCGACCTTCGAAGGTCCATAACTTATCACCCGGACTCTTTCATCAATAACATAACCTTCTTCAACCTATGAAGATAAACCACGTTACTTTAAATTGAACTTGCATACACATCAAGCTTTGTGGAATTGGTAGATTGGCACTTACTTGACCTTTAAGCCATCTGGCAAAAGATCTCTCTCGTTCATTTTGAACCTCCAACTCATTGAGGTGTGGACATCGATTAATTAATTCTAAATCAAATTGCCTGCAATGATGAATGCAACATCACAGTAAATGGGAGTCATCTACGTCAAGATGCTTATAAATTTCAGCACCTGTGGAGTTGAGGACTCACTCAACATAAGGTTCAATATCAGGACAGTTCAGGAGAACATAGATCTCTGTGGCCAATAACTCTCTGTCCTCTAATATGCGATTCGAACAACGTCCGAATGCACGACTTGGATACTTAAATATGGACAACCGGTCGGACGGACCCACCTCTCCTCCATCATCATTACGTGGAGGTCGATTGCGCCGAGTTTGAATTCCGGGTTCAAAGTACATCGAACAGAAGTTCAGAATTTCTTCAATAATATATGCCTCGATAATTGAACCCTCTACTTTAGTCTTGTTGCGAACCTTCATTTTCAGGTCATGCATACACCTATGACAAAAATTCATATGACAATGACATACAGTGACAATGACAGACACATGTAACTACTGTCAATTAATCAGTAAATACATACTGATTACCTCTCAAATGGATACATCCATCGAAATTGTACCGGTCCTCCAATTTTGGCCTCGTATGGCAAATGGATAATCAGGTGCTCCATGGAATCGAAGAACGCAGGGGGAAATATCTTCTCCAACTTGCATACCGTCGTGACCACATTCTGTTCCATAGTTTGCACATCCCCAAGTTTGAGTTCTGATGCACATAGAATCCTGAAAAACTGACTCAACTCAGTCAATGCTCCCCATATAGGCTTTGGCAATATGTCACGGAATGCAATGGGCAGAAGTCTCTCCATGAACACATGGCAGTCGTGACTTTTCAACCCATATATTTTTCCCTCATTGACATTCACACAACGGGCTATGTTAGACACATATCCATCAGGGAATCTTAATTGCTTCAGCCACTGGCACAGTTCATTGATCTGTGTGTCTTTCAACACGTAAGCTGCTTTAAGTTGCACAACTTTTCCCCGTACCGGCCGCAATTCCAACTCTGGTCATTTGTAAAGTATCTTCAAGTCCGCTCGCGCCTTGGCATTGTCCTTTGTTTTGGCTTTCACGTTCATGATGGTGTTGAACACATTATCAAAGACATTCTTCTCAACATGCATGACGTCCAGGTTGTGCCGTATCAAAAGGGTTGACCAGTAAGGTAATTCCCAGAAGATACTTTTCTTCACCCAATTGTGTTCCTCTCCAAATCCACGAAGATGTCGTGTACTACCCGACAATTGCACTATATCTGGTAAGTCTTGCACCTCTAATGCCATTTGTCGACCAGACATCCGTTCCAAGTCTGCTTCATCCATTTCAACTGTGTTCTTAATGAATGAGTCCTTTTGCCTTCGGAAAGGATGGTCATTTGGTAGGAACCGTCGATGACAATCAAACCAGCATGATTTCTTACTATATTTCTGGACAAAAGATTTGGTATCAGCCATACAGTAAGGACATGCCAACCTCCTGTGTGTGCTCCAGCCAGATAACATTCCATATGCAGGGAAGTCACTTATTGTCCACATCAATGCAGCCTTCATAGTGAAATTTTGTTTTCTGTACGTATCATAAGTAACAACTCCATCATTCCATAATCTTTTCAACTCATTAATCAATGGCCTGAGATATATGTCCAAATTTTTTCTTGGATTTTTTGGACCTGGAATCACCAAAGTTAAGAAAAGGTTCTCACGCTTCATGCACATGCCCGGCGGAAGGTTGTACGGCGTCATGAAGACTGGCCAACATGAGTAAGGTGCTACTGAACCTCCAAATGGGTTGAAACCGTCTGTGCATAAACCTAACCTAACATTGCGTGGCTCGTGACCAAAAGCAGTATAGTTACGACTGAAATGAGCCCAAGCTTCACCGTCGGCGGGATGAATGATTATATCATCTACATGACGTACTCTTTCCACGTGCCATATCATATGCCGAGCTGTCTTTGACAACATATATATCCGCTGCAATCTGGGCGTAAGAGGGAAGTATCGCAGTGACTTGTAAGGCACATCCTTCTGCTTTGATTTGTCCCCTCTCTTGGGTTTAAATATATGATGATGGCAAATATCACATGATATTTTATCTACATTATCTGCATAATATAGCATACAGTGATTAGGGCATGCATCTATTTTTTGGTATCCAAGCCCTAAATCATTGACCATCTTCTTTGCACGGTAAAAATTTTCAGGCAGATTCTCATCCGTAGGCAGCATGCTCTTGATAAGGAGAAGCATACGGTCAAAACAACTCTCACTAAGGTGAAATTCAGATTTCAAATTCAACAACTGTGAGACAGCAGATAAGCGAGTGTGATTTTCACAACCATCCCACAGTGGCTCATCAGCATCCCGAAGTAACTGATAAAATCTTTCAGCCGACTTGTTTGGTGGTTCTTCATTGTACACGTGTTCCCCTTGTACATTAAAGTTAGGGCCAGCAGCATCGATTACCATGTCTGCGTAGGTACTTGTGCTGCCAACATTATCGGGCGCATGCGACCAAAAGTCCTCACCGTGACACACCCAATTCATATAACCTTTCATGAACCCTTTCCTGTATAAATGAACTTGCACATCCCATAGCGAAAGAAATTTCTTATTTTTACAGCGTAAACAAGGACACCGGATGTTACCACGCTGGTCCACTGCTGTTGGATGCCCCAATACAAGCTGAATAAAACTATCAACTCCATCCTTCAACTCCTCGGACACCACTCCGTCAACTACTCTGTGATTCATCCATGAACGATCAACTCTAGCCATATTTACCTAACAAATTAAAAAATTCATATCAATATGTCTTATCACTACTTCTAAGAAAATATCGACAACATCTCCCCTAAATATTGATTGTTTTCCACATTTGTACATCCCGTTTGGTCACATATACGTCCATATCCACATCCGCCTTCACTTCCATATTCACACACCCACGTTGACATCGACATCATCTTCTGGACAAAAATCATTATCATACTCCCATTCACATACACATTTTTTCACATATCGGCATCCACACCTGTCTACAAATGTAATTCACATCCAAGCATGCTAATCACATATATCATAACAAAAGGCTTGAACGGGCAAAAATGGAACAAAGGGTCATATCCACATTTACGCACACACATTTATATCAACATCCCTCTTCCCACCCTCCCAATAAAAATATGGGCTTGGAATTTCATCTGATGTTGTAAGAGTACAGCAGGGGATAAGGAGAAAAGGTTCGTCTTGTAGACTAGGCATGAAAAGTGAGAGTGTGTGAGAGACCATGTCTGCATGTATGTGTGTGAGAGTGAGCGTGAGAAAGGGCGGGAGCTCACCGCCGCTGCCGTAGGTCACCGGCGCGTCTGCGCCCTCGCTGTCGGTGTCGCCTCCGCTCGCCCCTCACCGGCGTCCCTGGGTAGCTCCGCCGCGCCCGCCCGCCCTCGCCAATCCGCCTCCCGCCGGTGAGAGATTGAGAGGGGGATGTAGTGGTTGAATGAGGAGGAAGGGGGAAGGACTAAGGAGGACAGGAGAGGGGACGTTTTTTTTAATTCTTGTCTCTGTCTATTTGGTGCCATATTTTCATTTGGCGCCATGTTTTCATCCATTCATTCGTGATTCTTAGTCATTCATTCACTTCTTCTAAAAAAATTATTTTTTATTATTTAAAGATCCGAAGATCTGTAATTTAAACATTTTCAACTTCTTTATGGCCGATAAGTCAATTATATAAAAAGAAGAGAGAACGTGTTGAATAGCCTAGCTACCTTGAAAGCCCGACATCGGGGTGCGCGCGAAAAGGTATTCGGAGCCGTATCGGTCACATGTTCTGTGCCCCCCTCAAACTCATGTGCCGTGAATTTACCGTCACGTCTATATTTAATGAATTTTCAAGATCTAGGTCTCCTTGATAGCGGGGAATATTAATGCCACGTGGAAGCACTCATGATATATAATAGTCAAATGTCATTGTATCTTTCATTGATTTTACTCACGATAGGGCGTGCCAATCACGTGTCTGACAATATTGTGTTCAAGTTCAAAGGTTGGGATGGTCTGGACTAACCGAAGGTGCGCTCCTTCTGATCGATCACTAAGCAGATCGATGATGGTGGGCATTCGGTCAGGACTGGCGACCTGCCGTGCCATAAAGGTCGTTCACGATGATAAAAGAGGGGAAAATGTTTGATTAATCGCCACACCAAGTAATGGGGCTGCATGGCCAATAAGTTGATTCGATTATTTAAAAAGAAGAGATAACGTGTTGAAAAGCCTAGCTACCTATAAAGGGCCACAGCGGGGTGTGCGCGAAAAGGTACAAAGGGTCATATCGGTCACATGTTGTGACCATTTCCTTATTGTTTCGTGCCCCCCTCAAACTCATGTGTCGTGAATTTACCGTCACGTCTTTATATAATGAATTTTCGGGAGCTAGGGCTCCTCGATCGCGGGGAATATTAATGTCACGTGGAAGCACTCAAGATATATGAAAATTAATAGTCAAATATCATTGCATCTTTCATCGATTTTACTCATGATAGGGCGTGCCAATCACGTGTCTGACAATGTGTTCAAGTTCTAAGGCTGGGATGGTCTGGACTGACCGAAGGTGCCCTCCTTATGATCACTAAGCAGACGATGGTGGGCATTCGGTCGGGACTGGCAACCCGCCGTGCCATAAAGGTCGTTCACGACGATTAAAGAAGGGAAAACATTTGATTAATCACCACGCCAAGCAATGGGGCTGCATGGTCAATAAGTCGATTCGATTATATAAAAAGAAGAGAGAACATGTTGAAAAGCCTAGATACCTTGAAAGCCCGACATCGGGGTGCGCGCGAAAAGAGATTCGGAGCCATATCGGTCACATGTTGACCATTTCCTTATTGTTCCGTGCCCCCCTGAAACTCATGTGCCGTGAATTTATTGTCACATGTATATATCGCCAACATTTCGGGAGATAGGGCTCCTCGATCGCGGGGAATAGCTCCTGGAGGTAACAATGGGTCAACGGTAAATTTTCACCATTGTTCCCACATTTCTTCAGCGTTAACATCCATTTGTTAGCCTTATACATCTCTTTGTCACCGAGATCATCTTCATTTGTCACCCTTAGGAGAGTATTTGTTACCATCAGTCTTCTTCTGTTGTCCTTCCCAATGTTTTAAAACCCGACCCGGAGCTTGACCCGGTTAGGTTAGTGGGTCACGGGTCAATGGTTTAACCGTTCGGGTTGACCCGTGACCCGTAAGACTAGAACCATTCATAATAATATTATAAATTACCATAAAATTTTAAGATACCTTGAGTTAGAAACATGAAACAAACAAAACATATATTGTAAAAATTAAAACAAGTGCATTAAATAACCACTAAGTTAGTCTAAAAAAAGAATAAAATTCATATTAAATAAACACGACATATAACCATTTATCAACTATAATTAACATCTCATGAGACACAAGTTCATGATGTGTGAATTTAAATTTCATGTTCATCTAAATTTTCATCTTTTTCCTTGTCTTCGTCTCTTCATCTCCTCTAAATTTCTTTTCAACTTCTAAAAGTTAGAAAGTTAGAATCCCAAAAAGACTATGCATCTATAACTTTAAAGAGAGGACTTAGAAGACTCCTCATCTTCTATATTTTTCATGTCATATTAAAAAATAAAAATTAAATAAATAAAAAATATGTCTAGGAGTCGGACCTGATTGGGTCAAACGGGTTTTAGCGGGTCGACCGGGTTGCACCGGGTTGCATGGGTTTGACCGAGTTTTGGGTCTAAAACTGTTTAGACACTATTCTAACCCGGTTTTGGGACTGGGTCGTGGGTTAACCGGTCGGACCGACCGGTCTGGGCCGGGTTTTAAAACAGTGGTTCTTCCACGTTTGTCATTTTCTGTGTCCTGTCGCTGGCCGAAGCTTGACAATGCTTTGACCGGACGTCAATAGTTACAAAAGATTGCCTTTGAATATTGACTTTGCCTGGAGTATTGGGGCATTCGGTCAACATATAGTTGAAGTTATTTGTCACCCTGTTCTAGTGAGCACGTCTCTTTCTCCTCAAGTTCCTCCGGTTCTTTTTCACCTTCAGCTTCCTTCTCACTTTTTACCAATTTGAAGTTATTTGTTACCCCAGTTGAGCATTTGTCACCCGTACTCACCTAATTGTCACCACTAAACTTCAGAAATCGCCACCCTTACTCCACTGCCTGAAAGACGCGCGTCGGGCTTGTCCCTATTGAGGCTTATTTGTCACCATTAGCAGGGTATTGTTTACCCTTGATAACGGTTGTCACCCGTGTAGACACATTTGTCGCCCTTAACCTCCAATGCCGTAGGCCACATCAACAGAAATGATGACCTCGAAACTAAAAATCCCCAATTCCTTATATACCCTTCCCGCCATGTCTCGCCTCTTACAAAACCTACCAGAAGGCGGTTTGTCTCTCCATCGTGCTCAGCGTCTCGTCTTCCCCGCGGTGCCTTTTGCGACCTCTCAGCCATGGAGCCGAAGAAGACACCCATGCAACGCTCTGTCCACCGTAAAGTGGATGTCCCACCAGCATCTCAGGACATTGTACCGGTTCCTACTGCCGAAGAAGAAACATTTGAGGAACCTAGGGTTTCTAAGGCCTCCACTTCATGACGATAAGTTAAAGGTACTGTGGTTCCTTATCTCCCTTACATATCTATTTGCCCCCCCAATCGACCTATTTATTTGTCACGCTTATCTACCTATTTGTGTCAGATTTAGACCTACATGTCACCGTATTTCATACATTTGTCACCCTTAAGCACCTATTTGCCACACCTAAACTCCCTTGTCTATATATACATTTGTCACCCTTGTCTTACTGTTAATATTTTTTGTATTTCTTGATCCGTCAATTAATTAACTGAATTTCTTGTTTACACGTTAATTTTTTAATCTAGTGAACACGGGAGTCATCTGCGCCCGGTGTTCTATGGAGATTTACATGAAGGATAGGGATCAGATGGCATTTCGGGAATGCCACAAGTCATTGATGAGGACCACACCCTTTGGTCCATATGTTGACAATGCTTCTCCCGTATTCTTCACCATGACACTATTGGAGGAGATTATTTGCGCCCATAGTGGAGGAAATTACTTCCGTATGGGTAGTAAGGAGGTCGCATTCAGTGTGGAAGATGTGGGCATAATTTTAGGATTACCTTGCTCCGGTCAGCCGGTTCAACATTATGGATCTGCAATTCAGAAGTCGAAGTTGCATAATCGATTTGGATTTGCAGCAACATTTCACCGGAAGAAAGTGTGCTCTCTCATCAAGCAAATTGTTGGGTCCGATGAAGAGCAGGATGTGGCCGACACTGTCGGCTGTGGATTGTACTCATGCTGTCCACTTTCCTTTGCCCACGGTCGGCGCATTCTTGTCCACAACAGATGTTGTCATGCTTAGATGACATTGAGAGAGTTTCAGATTACAATTGGGCAGCCGCCGTGCAACAGGTAACGATGCACAAGTTTGAAAAATTAGTTTCGGCGGTTCAGAAATGGCGGTCAGGTACAATTAACCGTGCTAAGAGAAGATCCGGGAATGCATCCCAGGCCCATACCCCCATATTTGGTTGTTCTACCGCACTTGCTGTAAGTTTTTTTATTTTTGTTGTGTAATAATGTGTAAATCATTAATTCTACTTCATTGTAAACCAACTTGATATATTTCATATTACAAGTCTGGTTTTTTAAGCACACGCGGGTGAGGCAACTAGTAAGGAAGGTGGCATTTGCCCGACTATTTAGGTGGGAGACATTTGTAGATAGGAAATTAAAATTCTCCATTGGATCCCTGTGAGACCAACAAGTATTATGAGTACTAAAATTAACTTCTTCTTTGTCATTCATTCATTAATGAATAACCAGAGTGATGTGGTTTGAAATGCAGGTGATCGAAGATCTCCTTGTTGAGCCAGGTGAAAGGGTGATGGTGTACTGTGAAACGATGATGGCCAGACCTAGCCGCCAATATTATACATCCTCATCAGAGAGATACATGCCTGTGCTACAAGATATTGCCGCTACATTGAAGATCCAGAATTCACTACTTGAGGAAATGAAGGCCTTCTATCTGACTAGTGTGGAAGGGACTCACATTCCCGCTGATGCAGCACCTCCTGGCCCCATCGAACAGGCGACGGATGATGGCAAGTGACCGCAGCCACCCCCTGGAGAGGAAGTGCAGGGGGTTGAAACTGTTGAGGAAAATATCTGTCAAACTTTGGTGGACATTGCCGCCGCTGTCCCAGCTCCAAGGCCCCTCCCACAAATTACGGATGATACTGTGCCATGTAAGGCAGCTCCTGAAGAGGATGTGCAAGGAGATATCGAAGGTCAGGTGGAGGCGACCAATGGGCATGGTGACAATCGTCTAGGTCACATTTGTCAGTCCCTTCATCAACGGGACGAGAAGCCCGTGAGGAAAAGGCGGGCACCTCCAAAGAAAACAGGACGGGGGAAGAAGAAGGTGAGTTTGCGTTGTTCCTACTTCTTACAGTATAGAATCTAAGATTGGTACATTGGCATACATGTAGAAGGGAGATGAAGCCGACGAGATCAGAAGGCTCCTACAGAATACTGATTAGATCTGCAAAGGCCAGCTGAATCCGAATGAAAACAATGCTGTGAATGAATTCATTGTTGAATCTCTCTCGGGGGATATTGAGTAAGTTGTCCTCTTATACTTTCTATAATTATCCTGATTTGCCTTACTCTGACTACCAATAACTAAATTTTTGTCCAATATAGTGATGCCATATTTTCAGTAGAGAACGGGATTGTTTTGAGACGTTGTCATGTCATTGATCTATTATACGGCCGGATGATAGATGATACGGTACTCTCTTTCATTAATTGTGCAATTTTACGCCTCGCCCTACCCTGAACTTGTGTTTCTACTGCTAATAGAATCGTGATTGTTAATTTACAGGTGATCGACGCCATGATGTACCTCCTCAAATCAAGACGCAATGAATCTGGCATCTTTCATCAGTGGGTTTGTTTTCCCACCATTCTAGTGAATCACATCAACGTCATCCCAGAGGCCAACTCCAAAAAATCAAACCTGCTATTGGAGTGCGCCTTCGAGAATGTTGAATTAATCGAACTGCAGAAGAACAAATATTTATTCTTCGTGTTATACTCATCAAATCACTGACATCTACTTGCTGTTGACACGGAGAATCACCGCTTTGTCTCATACAATTCCATGAGAGGCATGGCCATCCATGAGGCCACTACAAGAAAATGGGCACTTTTTCTTATCCGTGTACCTGTATTAAAGATATCTTTAATGTGTCTTTTAGTTATTCCTTAATAATGTCAAATATTTTATTTTCAGGCTGCAGTTGTACGGGGGTTTATGAACAACTATGGGACTGCATTCAAGGGAGTTGAGAATTGGGAACTTGTATTCGACAACGAATGTCCCCAACAAGAGGATCGAAGCCTCAACTGTGCCATTTATGTACTGAAATATGTTGATGAATTGTCAAAGAAGATGGAGACATCATGGACATTTAATGAGGCTGATTGTAATATATATAGAGCCCGGATTGGGGCCCAACTCCTTAACTTTGGAAATAGAAGATCTTAAACAATTTCACGTCTCAAACCTCAGAATGTGACATACCTGTGTTGATTGATATTTCTTTTTTCATACATTTTGATCTTCAAAGTTTCATATGTTTTAATGCCGTTAATGTGTGCTTGATAATGTGTATTCATGAATATCAATGAGTTTTCTGAAGATAGATTCAAGTTTGGTTAAGGAACTGGGCTGAAGTGTGAAAAGATGAGGGCTTTACCTGCACAAGTGTCGACTAGAGTGGAATGAAGACATGCACCGACCTCACAGACTAGAATGTGAATGTGCACAGACCTTATGTTTCTATCGCTAATGCATGTGCACCGACCTGATGCTTCTAACACTAACGCATGTGCACAGACTTTATGCCTATCTCTAACACATGTGCATCGACCTTACATGCTATCGCTAACACATGTGCACCGACCTGACCTTGCAAAATGTAAATGTGCACAGACCTCATGCACAAACCTTATGCCTTAGCCATTTGTCACCGCTAGTTGTGCATTTGTTACCACTAAAGTGCCATTTGTCACCCTTACCACATATTTATCACTCTTACCACATGACTACATGAGCAGCCGTTGCCTTCTCTTCTCTTCATTACCTGCTTGGCTTTGTCTGGGGAGCATAGTGGTTACTAGTCTATTCATTGACCTTGGACTTTGACTGGGACTTCATAATTGTTCAACAAAAAGCTGAGCTTGGCTAAAGACTTCTTTGAATTGCGTTGACCATGACCAGTCAACATTGACTATCTTGGCATTGACCAAGTCCCTTCGTTGTTCTTCTGATTGCTGTAGAAACTCTTGATACACTGTTCATATTTTTGTCCTCCTGTGGTGACCAGTCAGCTCCTTCTGCTTTTCATTTGTTAGCTCTAGAATATATTTTTCACCCTTACCAGTGTATTTGGCTACTACGCAGATCTACTTGTCGCCACTGATAGGGTATTTGCACCCTTATCCACTGGCTTTGCTTCATGCGTCGACGTTGAGGTTTTCACAATTTAAACACTGCAAGCTATTTTTCAGACTTACGCAGCTATTTGTCACTGCTATCGGACATTTGTCAGCACTAGGCAACTATTTTTCACCATTATACTCCCCGTCCCCACTGACCTGTCGTCAAACCGTGGTATAAACCGGGGTACCCCATGTAGGTTACGTAACACCCTTATCCTCCTTTCTCCACTCGCGAAACCCTCGATGCCGTGCTCCGCCATCGCACTCTTGCTGCCGCTTCACTGTGGATTTGCGTTCCCAGGGCCAACGTCAACGGCGATCGTCACGGTAGATTGCAACGTCAGAAGGGTGGTTGGGGAACCAAATTACGCCTACACCCTCCCTTGTCCAATCACCTCTGCAATACGCTCCGATCGAGCGATGATCATTCAGCTAGGGTTCCTGATGTTCTCCTTTTTTCTGCTCCCGAGGGGCTGTGTTACCACCTCCATTGCAGCGATGTGTTAAATCGACACACCAATCCCGTCCGTCTCCTCTGCCTCCTCCTCTCGGTCCCTTGTCGTCATTTGGTTCCTGTTGCAGATGCCCTCTTCCTTTTTTTTATTCATCAGAGAATTGAGGTTCATAAAATGAGAAGGTATAAATTCTATGTAGTGTGGGTTGGTCGCGAACCCGGTTTATATTATAGTTGGCCCCAATGCATTGTCCAAGTGATTGGATACCCTAGAGCTCGTTATAAGGGTTTTCACTCGGTAGAGGAAGCACATGCTGCTATAAATAGGGTTGGCAATAGCAGCCATGCATATGTTAATCATCCTCAACTTACATATCATGCAAGTCCCGGACCTGACTATGATTCAAGGAACCAGGCACTACGCCAGCAGACGACTACACAAATGTCAAATGTGCCTTGTATTGTTGTTGTTCTATTTTGTACTCTAGTAGTGTTGCTCCTCTTCATATTAGTTGCTTTGTTATTACTGTTGTTGTCTGTGTAGGGAAATAATGTACTGGACATTTTACTCATTGTCAACGACTTGGCTTGATCCTACTATAAATTAGTAGAACTAGAGGTAAATCTCATTTCTTGATCTTACATGAGTTTAATCAACGTCGTTTGATGACTAGGAAAGCTTCAGATCCGTGTTGGTAGAGTTAGGAAACCAATACATAGTTAAAACTTTCAAACGAACTTGAGTTTCTTCAAGTTTCACTGCCATGAGCTATTTATCACCGTTGCAGAGTTATTTGTCACTGCTACCGGCTATTTGTCACTCCGAACATCTATTTGTCACCCTCATCGCTAGCAAGCCGTCAACTTTGTTTCGCTACAAAACAAACCTTTTGCTTTTGTTATCCATCAAACCTTTTACTTATGTTATCCATTTATACACAACCTACACAACTCAACATAAAACACACATCCCCCGATGTAATCCACACAACATATAAATCAAAGAATAAAATAAATTATAATTACATTAATTCAAATGTGTCATTTTTTACAATTACAATTACAAATCAACAGATATCCGTTGGATCATCCTCCACCATCACCAGTTGCAGAAGAATCCCCTCTCTCAGACGACTCCTCTTGCCCAACAACCAACTCTGCAGTGTCACCACAGTAATTTTTTTAGAATACTCGCTCCATTCAAACTGCAATTTTGAAATAAGCTCTTTTCTGAAGCAGGTATCATGATCTCTCTTCCGGAGAATCGGCAGCGACCAGCCTGTATGTGTAAACCTTCCTCGTCTGTCCTGGTCTAAAAGCATGAACAATAGCTTTGGTATCTCGCCAAGCCATTGGTCTGGCTTTTAGACCAGGACAGACAAGGAAGGTTTACACATATAGGCTGGTCGCTGTTAATTCTCCGGAAGAGAGAGATCATGATACATGCTTCAGAAAAGAGCTTATTTCAAAATTGTGGTTTAAATGGAGCGAGTATTCTAAAAAATTTCGACAGCATCTCCCTTAAAAAATTTTGACACCATTCTCCAGTTTTTAACATCCTGAAAAAATATATTAAACAAAATATAAATACATCCAACATGTGAACTGAGATGAAATTAGGAATCATGGCAGTCACACCTTGGATGTGATGTTATAGAGGCCCTGCGTGGGCGGCGGTGGCGAATGGCGATGGGCGGCCGACGACGGCGGTTGCAGCGGTGCTAGACGGTAGCCGGTGGGCGGGTCCGGCAGAAACACCGGTCGGCTGCCACGGCATGGCACCGGAGGGGCAGCGGTGCTCTACCGGCGTGGGTGCAAGGGGGAGCGCGACCGTGGGCTGGTCGGCACTCACGACGGTGCTGGTTCACGGAGGAGAGGGAGGGTGCGCAGGGCACCCGTGGGCACACGGGGACAAGGTGGCGATGGTCTGCGGCGAGGGGGGAAAGGCAAGGGATGTGGGAAAAATAAATGGCTTCTAAGGGTAAGAAATACATCGTAAGGGTGACTAAATAGGTCGTAAGGGTGACAAATGCTTCTAAGGGTTACAAATAGGTCCTAAGGGTGACAAATAGCTTCTAAGGTAATAAATGGTGTCTAAACGTGAAAAATAGCCTGTAGTGGTGACAAATGAAAGAGACAGAGCGAGAGAGAGAGAGAGGGGACATTAACAAACAGAAAAAATGGTGGCTCATTACACACGTCTCATCCTCCTGCAGTCCTGCAGTCCTGGTGCTGCCAACTACTCCTGAGTTGAGGTTTTTAATGTTACTAAAGGAAGTGGAAGAACTAAAGTCGTAGGAAGACGAAGTGTCTCTCCCAACTAAAGGCTGGTTTTAATTTTACTAAAGACAGTGGAAGACCTAAAGTCGGTGGAAGACGAACTGTCTCTCCCAACTAAATGCTGGTTTAATTTTACTAGTCAAATTGATAAATAGGGCAGTTATTATAGTCTCGGAAGTGTAACAATCTTCCATCTTATCATATTTTTTATATTTTATATTAGGAAAATTATATTTTATAATATATTATTTACATATATATATATCATATGATATATAATATAATATTACGATTGCATAACTTATGAAACGAATATTATAATATCCGTTTCCGCTTCGATTCAAATTTGAATATTATCCGTATCCGAAAAAATAAATACTATTTAGAATATTTTTCACTAATTAATACGGATTCGAATTCGAATATTATCCAGCTAAACTATTGATATATTTATATTTATTTTTGTTATTTATTACACACGGGAGGAAAAGCAAGGGATGGGGAAAAATAAATGGCTTCCAAGGGTAAGAAATACGTCGTAAGGGTAACAAATAGGTCATAAGGGTGACAGGTAGAGTTTAATCAGTGTCGTTTGATGATTAGGAAAGCTTAACCTCCTGTAGTCCTGCACTCATATGGAGGTCAGTGCATGTCTGCATGCAAGCACATAAGGTTGGTGCACATGTTGAGTGTTGCATTTCAGGTCACTTTCTTCAAACGAACTTGAGTTTCTTCAAGTTTCACTGCTATGAGCTATTTGTCACCGTTACAGAGCTATTTGTCACTTCTAATGTCTATGTATCACTCATAAGGAGCTATTTGTCACCCTTATTGCTCGTTAGGCGTCGTCTTTGTTTCGCTTCATCACATATTGTGACTTCTGTTATCGATTTATCACCCTTACGAGACATTTGTCAGCCTTGAAGCCTATTTGTCACCACTGATGACTATTTGTCACCACTATGCGGTGTTAGCCGTTGCAGTATCTCTCTCCGGCCTCTCATCTATTATGCGGTTGATGTAACTGGACGAAAGGAACCTCGGTCCAAGCGATCTCATGACCGACAAATGTTGGGGAGGCACGAACACTCTTTTGCCCTCTGGGGGTTTCGTCTCCTTCCTATAAATAGAGACTCTGTGGGGAACACGAAGGACATCCTGAGTTCCTTTGGCGGTCAAAGACACTCTCGTGAAGATGTCGTCGTCTGAGAAGTCAGTTCCCGCCAAACGGCTATGCTTCCAAAAGGAAGCCTTGCCGGCGCCGGACCAGCCATCAGGGAAAAGCAGCGGCGACAATGTTTCGAAGGAATACAAGCAGGGGTACCTGTAAGGGTGGCGAGATGCCTTGGCGAAGGTGGACCGCCTGTTTTGTAACAAGGGGGTGTCGAGCCTCCAACCTGACAGGCTCTGTCCCAAAGAGGACTTGTAACCGCTTGTACCCTCTCCCCCTATCAATGTACTTTCTTTTTCTGCAACCTTTCTTTGCATGATGGATGCTTGATCTTTGTGTGATGTGGTTACCGTCAAATGAAGGATAACATCCATCGCAGGTAGGGGTTACCTTTACGAAGCGGAGTTCTTCCCTTATAAGTAGCAGGGTTTGTCGATGGTTCTAATATTAGTAGGGCTTATCTTCATGCTCATAGTTCATCGCTAGGATCCATTTGTCACCCTTCATGCGCATTTGTCCCCCTGTTGATATATTTGTCACCACTAATAGGCATTTTTAACTTTTAGCATGCAGTAGCCGTCGCCTTTGCTCCTGGGAGACGTCGTCTTTGTGCATTTTTCACCGTTAAGAGCCTTTTGTCATCCATCATGCGCATTTGTCGCCTCTGTTAACCTATTTGTCACCCCTAATGTGTAATCGTTGCCTCTGTCAATTTATTTGTCACCAATAATATGCATTCATCACCCTCATCATACATTTTACTCTGCTGCTCTCACATACGGAAGGTGAACTCAAAAGAGAAAATAAATATAATAAAAATAAAAATCCATAAAAAATGATAATCAATAAATACATGACTTTCTGACAAACTATGAAAATGATATTCAATTAATATAATAATGAAAAAGTCTAATGGAAGGCCACTGCTGCTGAACAAAGTCTTCAGAATGTAAGGTTGAGGGACATGTTGGTAGGTCGTGAGTTATTAAAGGATTCCAAATATGTGACAACTGCTGAACAAACATGGCCTAATAGTATCTGTGGTGTGTCTGTTGTATTTGAACTTGCTCAATTTCCACCTACTCTGTTGTATTTCCTTCATTCGTGACTTTTGTCATGTTTACATACTCACCTTGTGGTATTGTCCATCTCACAGAGGCATACCCTCACATCACCTTGTGGATGGCAACATCGTAACCTTTGATTTTTAATTTTTATGATTTGTTTCATTTTTGTATTTACTTTTTTTATAATTATACTATTATAATTATTAATTATCCCTCTTGCAACAGAAAGAAGAACATGTTTTAAAGTTTTGGAGCCAGTTAGTCAAATAAGCCAAAATCAAGCGTGACGGCTAACACCGCATAGTGGTGACAAATAGTCATCAGTGGTGATAAATAGACTTCGAGGCTGACATATGTCTCTCAAGGGTGATAAATGGATAACAGAAGTCACAATATGTTATGAAGCGAAACAAACCCGACGCCTATCGTAGGATAAGGGTGATAAATATCTCGTTATGAGTGACAAATAGCCCATTAGATGTGATAAATAACTATGTAACGGTGACAAATAGCTTATGGCAGTGAAACTTGAAGAAACTCAAGTTCGTTTGTAGGGTTTAAGTGTTTAACCGTGTATGGGCTTACTAATAACTCTACCAACACAGATCTAAAGCTTTCTTAGTCATCAAATGACACTGATTAAACTCATCTAAGATCAAGGAACGAGATTATCTCCAGTTCTACTAATTTACGGTGCCTGATAAGCGTCTGAACAGATAAACTGCTATGTTTACAGATGAAAGAGTTTTTTATCAGGATTTTGTCAAGAGTCCTTTGTCATAACAACATCTGTGGGTCTCCATACCGTGCGAAGAGGGAGTGCTTACATAACGAAGTGAAAACCACGTACAGACAAAAAAAAATGAGAAGAAAGGGCGTGCAACTAGAAAAACCACGGTGACTATCGTGTGTCTACGAGAAGAAGGTGACTCAAGCAACATCAAAGGGAATTCAAGTGGATAAAATCTTTTATTTTTCTGAATTCCCATTGGTCCACTTGCCAATAACCATAAAATAATTACAAAACTGACGAAAAATCATAAAAGTGCTAATTAATAAATATAACAATATAATAATATTTATTAATAATAGGAAAGGTGGAACACTTTTTAATTATTTATCGAAATATTTCGACGGATAAAGGTTTGTTGGAGATACGTCGGCAATTTTCTGACGAATATTCGACCTTACATTTATCTGTCGTAAACTATTCATATATTTTAAACTGCATTTATTTATTTTCGACGAAACAGATTTTTGTCGGAGATACGTCCGAAATATTCAACGTTAATTTCGAAATTAATTTTTTCTGTCAAAAGTTTAGGACGTATTTCTGACAAAAATATTATGTCGAAAAATAGTCGGTAATTACCGATAAATTTGTGACACAATATATTTCCGTCAGAAAGACAACATTCCGATGTATTGCCGACAAAAACTTTTTAGTCAGAAAATACCGTCGGTATTTCCCATTTTTCTTGTAGTGAGTATACACACTTAACCTCTTGCACAAATCATACAAATCCTTGCATACTTGTTAATAGAAATAAATTTCAATCATCTTCCATTTACATACACACTTGCACATATTTCACATACTTGTGTGCGTGAATGCCATGATTAACCGGTATATAAATTGATGTTAGTGGAAAGATGGATTACATCCACCTAGAAGCTTTTCTTATGCGTGAGCAGGGTCTTTGGACCTCCACCTCCGCCACGTACCGATAATCAACCTGCTTGAAAAACTTCATCTTAGTGCATGTTTGAGTGTATATAATATACACCCTTCAGTTTTTGATTCCTCCTGTGACCTTACTCTTTTGCTAAATAAAATTACATTGATCAAGACATGTTTGTTACATGGCACATATTAAGGTGGAGGTTTTGCTCATAACTGTGCATACACTTAGGGGGAGACATATCTATGATTAGACTAATTCATCTTATACTATCAGCACAATCACTCACACTATATGTACTTTTGAGACTAATGACTCTATTCAATAAGGATTTTAGTTATTCCACTCAACAATCTTGAGGACACTTAAATCCCTACGTCAAAGTCGCGTGTCTCGTGAGGAAAAAGCTGTCAGTCCCAGCAAAAATCTCAATAAGTGGTTTTGGAACCGAGTAGCTGAGAATCCCCCTTGAAACAAAGGAGGAAACTCGGATCGAAAAGTGACAAATATCTACATTGCCAATAAGTGACGAAACTGAGTAACCGGGAAATGTCCCTGAAACAAAGGACATGACTCGTGTCAAAAGGTTAGCCAACTTAATTTATTTAAAAAAAATTATTGGGACTGTGCGAAGCTACCAAAAGTTGAGCACGGTGTATGGAAGTGTAGGGAGGAAATGTTCTTTTTAGTTTTTTTTAAAAAAAATTGATAATCCATATTGTCTTGAAAGTCACTTCTCATAAGTCACATATTCACCTTGGGCTTGATTATGTGAATGTGTTTCCTGAATCAGTCAACTTTCATGGTTTATGCAGTACCATCTTCTTGTAAGCACGACCTTCTTAATATTGTTCATGGACATATGCTCAACTCAACTGCACTCTTCCTTAACCTGTCCCTTAGGGACTTATATGTTTGCTTCTATATCTAATTATGCATGCTTAATTGCTTGAGTGCTTGAATTGCATAAAAAGGACTTGCTTGATTGTACCCTCATGTATGGTGCATGCTCTTCCTGATGGCTATATGAACACTCACTTGTGCTTCCATGACATCAACTCTTCATAAATAATAAGCTCTGCTGGTGAATTGAATGATAGTCTGCCTGTTGGATTAAGTCGAATAGCTAACTTTGGTCGATTGAAATCCCTTAAGTCATTGATCTATCCCCCATTTGATAAACCCATTTTTCTCATTAATCTCTATCCAAATCAATGGGGTTTCCTTCCTTAATCTTGGCCCTCATTCCAAGTGTTTTTCATTGAAAATCACTTGTTACAGGGAAGAGTCGACTCAAGGAGTCGACTTTTGTTACTGGGTCATCTTTTGCTTCACGGGACAGAAGTGGTCCGGAAAAATGTCGACTCAAAGAGTCGACACTTTTTGGTCACATTCCGGTTCGTAAACCGGTCCCCTAGGTTCACTCCCGATTCCACTTATATGGCCGCAGCCGCTCCATTTGACCCCGTGCGTCTCCTATTAACCCAGTGCCACCCTTATTCTCTCCTAAATCACCTCCTTGCAAGCCCTCATCTCCTCCAGCCCCAAACCGTGGAATCCCTGCAGCAGTGCGGCACCTGCGGTCTCCTTCTTCTTCGAGCCTCCACCGTGGACTTCCTATGGCGTCTGCGACTCTCCTTCTTCTCCAAGCACCCGCGGTGTCCTCCTTCGAGCCTTCTTTGACTGGAGCTGTGCGTGGCCTGCGTGATGTGACATGACCCCTCAGACCTAGATTCGCAAGCAACCGAACCGAATGGCGGACTCACCCAAGCGGGTTCACCCGCGTCGCGCACACCCAGGTCCGTAGGTGGACCGACGATAGTGATGAGTGTCCGAGGTTGGACCTTTCTATTCCGGGGGTTTGTCAAGCTTAGGATGGACCCCCAAAGGGCCTGGGATGCCCAATTCCATGGGTGGCCAGCATGCCAAGAGCGTGGGATGTAATGGTTCTCTCGCAACTCACCCACGGTAGTCACTCAAATATTAGCGAATTCGGGATCGGGCACTCACTCACCGACCGACGACACTAAGATGCGATAACAAACAAGCAAAGTGACTCCAGCAAAGAAGTGCAACCATGAGCTCACCTGATCGGCATGAATACGCCGATCCCGACCGGAGACGAGGGCGAGCGAGGAAGCGTGGGCTTAGCCGCACGCTACGCCGATGAAGCTTCAGCCGAAGACCTGCTAGTACATGCACTACACCCTCACAGAGGGGGTGGACTAGGGGTGGGGATGATTAATTACAACCAAAACTACCTCCACACAGGGAGGGGCGGTCAGCCGGCCAAGCGAGATTGGACGGAGAGCTAAAGGAGTCACCGAATGAAGACTTCGCCGATTCTGCCCGCTTCTAGAACTGCTGGATAGGTGGACGATGTTGACGCCACCACGGGCTCTACCGGACTCATAAGTCACTGACACCTGTGTCGAATGCTCGCTGATTGGCCTGAGAGGACTCCTGAATTTTTGTAGAACCTCTGAACGTCGTCAGAGGTCGGGGCCGGCTCTGGGACTGGGCCACTTCGTTCTGGCTCGAACTGACTCCAGAACTCTACAGTAGGAAGAAGAAGCCCCCACGAACACTCCCGAGCTCTGGGGTAGAAAAATCAGAACTTTGTGCTTCAGGCTTCAAATGGTGCTCCGTTTCTTGGCGATGCTAGGGGACTTGTAGGAGGAGACTTCAGCCAAAGAATCATGTCCAAACTCCCACAGGAGCAACTGTGGTCGCACTTTAACTGGGCCTCTGGTCTTCTGTAGGAGTCAGGTTGCGCAGTCTAGGGAGGATGGCTCTCACGGGCAGCTCGGTGCTTGAACGATGACGAAACCACCTCGCCTGGAAAGCTCTCTGGATGACCTTTCCAGAGGTATATGATTTGCCACCATAATGTTTGAGGAAGGGCCAAAGATGAAACTGCTTCCAGGACCCTGATATGTTGCCTGTGAACTTGGTTGAGCAGGTTGGAGAAAGTGGTTGCTAGTGGTGGCAAGAGGTGAGGGGTTGCGATGGGGTGAGGTCTAATGGCTGTGGAAGGTGTAGGGGGATCGATGAGGGGGTGGAATGGGACAGTGGAGAGGCTAGGAAGAGGGCTGGGTCACAGCTAGCAGGTGGAGGGGGAGAGAAGGTGGAGGGTGCAGGTTGGCCTAGGGGAAGGTGGAGGCTTCTCTCTTGGTTTGAATGGGTGGTTAATGGAGGACTAATTTTGGTCTTGGGAAGGGGAAGGGGTGCTTGGGAGAATGAAAGGGTGGCTTGGGAAGAGGAGGGGTGGCTTGGGGAGATGGGATTCTCCCTTGGGAGAGGGAAGGGTGTATGGGGAGTGTCAAAGGTCACCTAGGAAGGGGAAGGGAATTGATGGGAGGAGTTATTGCTTCTAGGGAGGTGAAGGGGCAGGGTGATGTGGCAAGAGGAGATTGGATGAGGTGGAGCTTAGGTGGAGGAGAGAGGAGAGAGAGGGTGGTACGCCCTAGAGAGAGAATGGGGGGGTCGCCCCTTTAGAGAGAGAGGAGGAGAGAGAGAGAGAGGAGAATCCACCCCTTAGAGAGAGAGAGGGAGAGAGAGAATCTCACACAATTTTGGTGGATTTCAAACTTTCATTCAACAATTCACTAGTTCCAAATGGTGGGAGTGGGGTCCTATTTATAGGATTCCCACAATTTAACATAACTCCCTGACTTTTGGACTACTAACAAGAAACCAAGGGGGTGGGGGCACCCCTGGGCCTAGCCCATCTAATTGGGCCCAATAACCAAACTAGAAAATCTATTGACACTTGACTTAGGGTAATAACTCTTATACCTAGGTACTGGACTCAAATAAAAAAAAATTACATGGTTTATGACTCAAATAAAATATAAAAATTACATGCCAGGACTAAGAAAAATGTGGCGAACAAGATGAAGCACAGCTGGCGAGCAACGGGACTCGAAAAATGTGGAGTGGTCGGAGATGTCCCCATCACTGCAGAAACCAGATTCTCTGAAGTAGGCCTCCACCTGCTGGATATACCGCCGAGCTTCATCCTCCATCTGCTACAACTGTGAGGCTTGTCCGAATGGCACCAAAGAAGAGCTATTTGAATGAAAGAGAAGAAGCCCTCATACTAAAGGAGCTCCGACGCAAGGACAAGCAGCTCAAGCACAAAAGAAGAAGTCGGCATCTGAGAATGTTATGCTAGTCGAGAGAAAGGTACTCCGACCAAGAGCCGTTGATTTTGAAAGTCTTGAAACTGCTTTGCCCGGCTTAATAGAGTTACTTCAGAAGCAACCGAATTTGATTTCCTTAATGTCAGAACATCAAAAAGTTTATCATTCCTTGGTACATCAGTTTTATGGGAATATGGTTGTAAATAATGATGAGATGTACACTGAAATTAATGGGCAACCCATTCCCCTCACTATACAATTAATTGAAAAAGCCTTGGAAATGTCGTATGACACTGGGTGTATCTATAGTGAAGCCATATTTACTGAGGAAGAAGCTTATGTAGCTATGATTGGTGAAGAAATGGTGGAAGGTAGTTTAAGCAAACTTAATGCCAATAATTTTCCACCTCTCCAAAAGATTCTACATCACATGATGACCACAATCTTATTGCCCAGATCAGGAGGAAGAGAACAAGTGACGGATAAACAGAATTTCTTATTTGTCTATATTATGAGTGGCGATCCAGTAAATTTTCATGCCTTTATCATGGATTACATCACAAGCTGTCGGAAGTCAAAGAATAGGAATCTTCCGTATGGTGCTGCTTTAACACCTATATTTCAATATCTCCACATCAATCTGGATTAGCAAATTAGTCACACTATCAGAGATGCAGATATTTATACAATTCCTTCAATCTGTAACAACATGGGGTATGAGCTTCAAAACGGACGTCTAGTCCACACACTTCGGTCTCACAAAGGGAAAGCCCCTGCAGTGGAATCTGATAATAGTGAAGATGATGAACAAGAAGAACATGTTAGAAGAACTCAAGTTACTCAACCTGCTCAGGTCACTCAGTCTGCCTCTACGGATGACACGACTTTGCACACAAAGATTGACGCTTTAGGAGGTGAACTCAACAAGGTCAAGGAGACTGTGGACGGTCTTATTAAGGATGTTTCTTAGTTGAAGCTGTACCACAAAACTTATCTCCTGAAGTTTGCTGCTATGGCCAACTCCATTGACTTGTTGCACTCTACCTTGGGGATTCAATGCTCCAAGATTGATGACTTAGCAGATTTCCTTCGCCGTCCCCCAGCTTCCCCTTAATCTTCCATGGCTACTCCATTTCAATCGTCTCCAGCATGTAACACTTGTGCTTAACTCTATTTTCCCCTTTTCTCCTTTTTGTTGATGCCAAAGGGGGAGAATGATATCAAATGTTTTATGTTTTGTGTTAACTGTGGTTTGGTGGAATGTGTTATGTCAGGAATCAACTTTAGTTGTTTGTCTTGTTGAATGACTGTGGTTTGGTGGAATGTGTTATGTCAGAATTTCTTGTGGTTCAATTTCAATTCAAAAATCACACATGCTTTGTTGATATGCCTTGTGGTTGTTGTTAGTGGAATGGGAATGTATAGACATGATTTGTTGCTTGGAATGCATCTTGTGGCTTGAAATGCTATGAAACACATTTTTGATGAATCAAAGCAACCCTTCTCCTAGTCTTTATTGCTTCAATGCACATAGTATTTTGTCATCATCAAAAAGGGGGAGATCGTTGAACCCTATGCGTAACTTCGCTTTAAGGAATTTTGATGATGATCAAATACAATGTGATGGTGTTTCATGTAAATAGATGAATGAGCAGCTTGTGGGATTTGACATGCATTGGATTCTTTTTGAAAGGTTGATTGATGCACTAAGGCTTAACCTTGTTATATTTCAATGACATCCCTTATTTCAATGGTTCCTCACTAAACATGACTGTCATGAAAATTGCTATTTGTGCTGGACTTATTTGAGAATGGATGGATTCCAATTTACATATGCTGGACTCAACTTGATGTGATGCTAATGGTTCACACGGCTGACAAGTTTCATCTTGTTTCATGTAAAGCAAGGATAATTGTGCAGGTTAACATGAGTTTATGAAATTCTCCCAGTGATTTAAGGTGTGGCTTGGCTAACTTGTTTTTATTTGACATTTGAAGAGCAGGGACAAATGTGGAGAATTGAATGGATTTGATGACAGGGACATTTATTGGCTATCTTTAATGAAGGCCGAATGTGAAGAAATTTCTGGTTGGGGTTCATCACACAAATATGTTTTGTGAACTATCAATGATGCTCTTGTAATATTGTCCCACATGCTTGATTTGACTGGGTGTATTATTCAGCTGAAGTGGGACTGCGTTCCAAAGGATGCACAAATGCCAAAGGTAGTTTTGTGCTTAATTATTGTTGATTTGCCTATGGATTGGGGGTAAGTTTTACTTAGCATTTCTTCTTGTTTATAACCCACTTAGTTTCATCCTTCAAGATTATTTGTTAAACCCCCTTGAGCCTTCTTTGCTTTTGATTATTCCAGGCAAATGTGTCGACTCAAGGAGCCGACAATTTGTCTTGTGTATGGCTTGGTTAATAGCCCTGCCTCTTATCCTTCAGAAGGCTGAAAAGAAATGTCAACTCCTTGAGTCGACATTTATTTTCACTCGTTCTGTCTGGGCGATTCTCAGATGCTCAGGGAGGAAGTGTGGACTCCTTGAGTCGACACTTATTCCACTGGGTTCTGTGTGAGACCTTTTCACAGCACGGGTGACTGGAAGTGTCGACTCAAGGAGTCGACACTTTTCGACGACCGGATTTCTCGCCGGTTCATGCGGGGTGTTCGCCCTAATAGGTTTCCACTCTTTTTGTGCCCCTCTGTGATTGGTCCAAGGGAGAATATCCCTTCCACGTGGCCCTTCGTTCCTTGAGTTATATAAGGTTTGAGATCGGAGTATTTTGAAGATATAGAAAAAGGGTTTTCAATCTTATCCGATTTTGGGCTTTTGCAGGGTGAGCACGGCCGCAGCTCTTCTTCCTCCTCTCCAGGCTCATCTGGCGTGAACAAGATGATTAATGAGAGGGAGATGCAGTCATCTAGCGTTCCTCAGTGAACCTGCAGCATGCTTCATCAAGGGCATGAGAGAAAAGAAGATGAAGTGAAGAAGAGGGAGTCCGGCCTCAAGGTGGAAGCTTGCTTCATCGACTTCTCACCGTGAAAGCTTCAGGGAAGAACTATCCAGGGCTTTCATCCATAAGGAGATAAAGCGAACTACATTTCCTTTACATCCCTCTTTGTTGTTGCTATATGATTAGTTCTTATATTGAGCATGTATTGAACATCTGATTCCATTTTTCTCAAATTGAAATATTTGTGTGTGTGTACGGAGCTGCGTCTCCGTGTGAGGATTCAGTGTGGGGTGTGCTCCCCGTGTTCGTGTGTGTGTGTGTGCTGCGTGGCAGCGTCTTGAGGCTAGGCCTCGTGTGTGGTTTGCTGCGAAAGCAGCATGTGTGGTGTTGGGGTTCGTCCCCGTGTTGCTACTTTTGTAGCGTGTGGTGAAGCCTCACCGGGTTCGGTGAGGGGTGGATGTAGGGAGCCCGTCGTGGTCCCGAACCACCTAAAAAATCATCGTGTCTATGTGAATGCTAGTGTGACTGTCCATATCTCCTACCTCCATTCACAGGTTGGTTTGATCACTGTGCTTCTCATTGCTTTTAGATTCACTCATATACACCATTTAGCTCAGTTCATCTATCTACCGCTTGCGTGAACTTCTCCATACATTAGTGTTTGTTAAGCTTGTGATGTGTGGGGTACGAGTTTTAATCGGTCATAAATTTTTATAGAGGGATCTATTAACCCCCTTCTAGATCCATGTTACTACACTTCGGGACCCAACACTCTTCACACTCCATCTCTCTAGAATTTAGATTTGCTGCTGTTGTGTTTCACTTGTCTAATTGAATTTACTCATTCTCTCTGTTCATATCACTAAACTAAGTCTTTTATTAATTTAGTGACTCTAGTGATTCTGTGTCCACATTGGCTGTTCTGATTAAGCAACTTTTAATTCCGCATTTTATCTGCTTAATATTGGTTTAAGATTTGGGGTAGATCTATTCACCCCCCCTCTAGATTCATATCAATATATAGTGTGCTCACTTAGTTAAAAGCTAATGAAGGAAAACGAAGGCGGGAGAAGCTCATATCTGAATTTGCTCTGAGAGTGTTCTTTGAAGAAAAAGAAAGAGAGCTAGAGAGAGTCAGTTCGTGAGAAAGAGATAGAGAAAGATAGAGAGAAGGAAGAAGAAGAAGAGAGATTGAGCAGCTCGAGAAGGCTTCCAGAGAAAGCTCTTGAACCAAGTGTAGAGCTACATTTGTGTTTCTCCACTGCTGTATTTCTGGTTTTTCATTCGATTGTATTCCTTTGTTCTTTTGTTCTTCAAATTTGATTCATATTGTAGTTTCTGATAGTGCATTGGCGCACTAATCAGAAGTGTGATCAGTAGGTAACTGATCATGGTCTGGGGTGTCTACCAGGGGTGTGAGGGTGTTACTCGTTTGTTGCTGTACTATAGCGGTTCTAGCTCTATAGAGTAGAGTTAGGGGTGTTGAGCACAGTGGTGTTGAGCACAGTTCTTCCCTCTGGGTTGTTAGAGGAAGGGAGGAGGTTGTTGCTCCGGTTTTAAGCTATGCGTCAGCTGGTGTAACGGACTTAGTCTCTGCTTGCTAGTGCAAGGAAGCCTCACCTGGATTGGGTGAGGGGTGGATGTAGATTGCTGGAAGCAATCGAACCACCTAAAAACTCCTCTATGCAGTGTGTTTGATCTCCAATTTCTTCTATCTCACTTTCTGCTGGATGTGATATATCGAAAGGTTGCTCACCTTGCGTGAGGAATTCCTTGGACTGAACCTCCGCCTCATACCAGTCCCAGCTTATCCCTTATCTATGAGTGCACCTAAAGTGTTCGTAAGTGTGTTTGCTCGTTTGCACTATTCAGACTTGCTACTATTTCGTAGACGATATTCATCTAAGCCAAGCTTAGTGTGATTTTTCTTAGTTAGTCATTTTAAAAGGGGCTGATCTATTCACCCCTCCAAGATCCACCTTGCCATTCTCAACACGAACCACCTTAAAAATCCTTGTCTTCTTAGTGTGGTGTGTGATTTCTTATCTATTTGCTAGTTGTCGAAACTCTAGTTGCTATCTAGGACCGAGTGCATTTAGTTCTATCTATTCTGTGCATTAGCTTCATAAATATATCTCTTAAGAAGTTAAAAAGGGGGCAGATCTATTCAACCCCCCCTTCTAGATCAGCCTCTCGGCACCCAACACTCTTAAGACCGCTGACTCACAGCTTGCACTACCTATCTTCCACGATGATTCTTAGAGAACCAAAGAAACGAAAAGAAAGAAAGTATACAAACACACTGAAACATAGAACAAGTTTTGAGAAATTCTCTCCCAAAGTAGCAGATGCGATCTATCATGCCCCGAGATATAAGTACATCGGAAGATATTCGGGAACGTGAACAGTCGACTAGTACGCCGCAAGCGAGCAATATATTCAGAGTGCAAATCATTCACACATAAGATGAATGGACACCATAATTGATAAAAATCTAACTTTTTTTGATAATAATCAAAGTACATGAAAGTTTAACTCGCTTTTGACATAATGTTGACTGGACTCAATAAAAATGAAAAGTATAGAGGATGACTCAATAAAGTAAAAACTACATCATATGACTCCATACTAACATAAAGACTTATAACATGCTATGTCTTCTCTCGAATCTTCAATCATCACTCTCGGACCCATCATCGGAATACTCGGAATCCAATCCACTAGAGTTTCCTGGTAAGATTTTAAAACTAGGGTAATAAGCACATTTGCCCAGCATGTATCTTTGTATCAACATGAAGGCAATGTTTAAGTAATTAACATCTTAGCTCTAGGAGACAAGATAAAAAGGAATACGGTAAATCATACGAATAAAATCCAAGTAACATTAATAACGAGATATAGATCATAGAGATATGAAGAGTGTGAAGGGATAACAGAGCATGATCAAGAAAAATTATAAAGTAAAGTGGCCTTTCATGAACTAGAATGTACTTTTCATAACCATAAAGTCTATGCACTAGAAAGTCATGTAACAAGAATGTACTAGCAAGCATGTAAATTTCACAAGATTGTCTCGTGGTTTTCACCCGTTTATAAAAAAAGTACTCCTAGCGCAATGCGACGCCAGTAAGCATCATACCCCATGGTTTATAGTATGTTCCCGGCTATCTGCCGAGGGGGCTAGCGTGGAGCCATTGGACACTGTTCGTGCCCGCTCTTGCATCTTCAAGTTATAAACCAAGCTACTTCCACGAGAAATAAAGTAGGCCAATGATGTACCAATTCAACTATAGTTTCATGATAATAAATATCAAGGTAAGAATGTACACAAATTGAAAACATGAGGTCAAGGATGATTTAAAGATAAAGCCATGCTACAGAAGAAATTTGACAGCATAACGGCATGTTCCTTAACTTTCATAATTCATTAGGTAGCTTTTGAATAAAGTATTAGGTTCTAGAAAATCAATAGACCATCTAGGAACTTAGGAAAATTAACCCTTGGGTCAAACCTCGGGTTAAACAGGAACTGGGTAAAGGCAGTCATTACGGAACCATTTCTTGACATAGGCGGTCAAGGTTGGACCGCAAAAATGAATTTGGCGGTCAAGTTAGGACCGTTTCTATATAGAGTCGACGTAGTGTGAAATCTAGACTAACGCGGTCACGGGATGACCATTACATGACAGTAGCGGTCACCTGATGGCCTCTAAAATCCAAGACACAGAAAAACAACGATCTTGTGCATACTTTCTAGACAATTGGGTTTTTTAGGGTACAACCAGCTCGACGTCCTTGTGAGAATCCCAGGCTCGCAGAGACTTACGCAGGCCTTGAAACAAGATCACCTAGTCTGATGGAAGGAATATCCAACGGAGAGGGTCACAATTCCAAGATTGTGTGCCTATGAGTTCAAAGTGTAACTAATAGCCACGCACTGGAGTACGCTCTATGTACTTATGAAAGACTCAAGGTGAGAGTGAGATAGTGAAAAACAGCGATCCAAACATGCATAAAACACGTCTCATAATCCATGTGGAAAATTCAATTTAGTACAAACTATATGATTTTGGCATGAAAATAGCATAAGTTTAAAATAGGTATTTAGAGCATAAAGTACATGAAACCTAGCATGTTTAATGCACCATATAACCATAATCAGGAATATGTAGCCAAAACTAGGAATAAAACTTATTTACCTAGGCTTAACATATAATCATTAAGGCCATTCTGTAATCTGTTTTGGGTTAACAGGTGACAGAACACAGAAACGATAAGGCGATCTCGATAGGATCGTTTCTGACAGTGGCGGTTCCTTTGGGACCGCTAGAAGAAGTTTAGCGATCTTGGGGAGACCGTTTTAAGCCTTCCGGTAGAGAGGGTAAAAAGGTGCAATTAAGGCTAATCCTAGGGCAAGTAATGCATAAAACTCCAGTAAACATGAAGACAAGTCATGATAGATGAAAAGTAATGCATGGAGATGCATGGATTTATGTGAAATAAATCAATTTATCATTTTCTTCTTAAAGGACAAGGTTCATGTATGCAGAAATTAATTAACTGCGTAGTGTAAATAAAACATGAAATTCGTCACATATAGAGCATGAAATCACATGAAACAAGAGGGTTTTTATTCCTAACTTGTCAATTTAGCCTTTTCATGAGATAACCTATCTTTGATTCGGTCCCAAAACTTCAAATTTCTGACTGGAAGTCGACCCTAGTTTCTGCACGACCTGTGCTAAACTAGCAACTTCTCGTCCCTCTATCTCCTGATACTCTTGACCTAAATCCATGAAATTTGGAGGGTAGGTAGAAGATAGAAAGGGGAACAAAAAGTTCTAAAGACTCAACTCGAACTAACCTTGTTTAGGGCTTCCAATCTCCTCCTCTTTCTTGGACGGATGCACTGTCTTCTGTGCAGACTGCAGAGGGATAGCGACTTCTGGGGCTTCTAGCTCCTCAGAGACTCAACCTCCTAGCATGAAAATTGGGGGAGCGTTAAACAATACAAAGGGGAACAAAACCTTTAAATGGCATTACCTGAGATAGTGTCTCCTTACCTTCGAAAAATGTGATCCAACATTAGGGTTCGTATGAGTCAAAGTTGGGTCTATTTATAGGGTTTTAAATTAGGGTTACTAGATTAGGTCGACATAGAGTCCTATTCTTGGCTCAAATCAATCCCTAAGAGTCCTTACCAAGTTTCTAGGCCAGGTAGCTTCGATCTCGGGCCCTTGGGAGGGATAAAAATCCATTATTTTTAGGGTTTATTGGCCTCGCTCACGGAAGCCAGTAGCTGTCAGATGGGGACCACTTCTATATGAAGGCGGTCGCGCGATAGACTGCCTCTAGGCGTTTAGTCCAAAATTTTTAGATTTTTTATTTTATCAACTATTTATCCCGTAATTGGTTTATTTATGCCATTTAAATCTGAAAATAGCCCTAATTATGTTTCTATAATTGGGCTTGGGCCTAAGGGTCTTAGAATTTGGCCTTTGGGCCTATTCAAGTTGGGCTTAGCCCTTTGGTTAATATAGGGCTTTTAAATTGATTTAATTATCCTATAATTCCCTTAATAGCCCATTAAGCCTTTTTAATTACTCAATAATTATATTTAATCTCCAAAAATTTCTAGAAAATTCTCGGGCGTTACACCCTCCCCCACTTAAAGGAATTTGGTCCCCAAATTCAATACATGTGATGGTTAAGGAGAGTGTACTTACATTCAAATATCTCTGGAAATCTTTTACGCATAGCTTCTTCCATTTCTCATGTCGCCTCGTGTGGCCAAGATTTGCTCCATTGGACTTTGACCATGGGAATATTTTTATTCCGAAGTTGATGTACTTCTTGTTCAATTATTTTGATTGACTTTTGCTCGTACATCAAGTCCTTTCCAATTTCCAAGTTGTCATAGCTTATAACGTGGAATGGGTCGGGGACGTACCTTTTGAGCATTGAGACATGAAATACATCGTGGACTACAGCTAATTGAGGAGGTAAGGCAATCCGGTATGTGACCTCGCCAATCCTTTCGAGAATTTCAAAGGGGCCGTTAAATCTTGGAGTGAGCTTTCCTTTAATGTCGAACCTTCGAATACCTCGACCCAAAGAAACCTTCAGAAACAGATGGTCTCCTACTTGGAATTCCATATCATTCCTTCGATTATCAGCATATGATTTCTGTCTATCTTGTGCCATATGGAGTCTTTCTCGAATGAGCTTCACCTTTTCGGTGGTATCTCGAATGATTTCTGTGCCTAGAAGTTGCCTTTCTCCAACTTCATTCCAGGATATTGGTGAGCGGCAGCTTCTTCCATATAGTGCCTCGAATGGCGCCATTTGAATACTAGCTTGGTAGCTATTGTTGTAGGCAAATTACACTAGAGGTAGATGGTCGTGCAAACTCCCACCGAAATCAATAACACATACCCTGAGCATATCGTCCACTACCTGGTTTGTCCTTTCAGTTTGACCATCAGTTTGTGGATGGAAAGCGGTGCTGAAATTGAGTCGGGTCCCCAATGAGTGTTGTAGACCCTTCCAGAACTGAGATGTGAATCAAGGGTCTCGATCGGAGATAATGGTCACAGGGACACCGTGTAACCTGACAATCTCCTTCATGTATAAGGTTGCTAGAATATCCACAGACCATCAAATTTTTATAGGTAGAAAGTGTGCCGATTTAGTCAATCGGTTTATGATCACCCATATACCATCGTGTCCACTTGTTGTCTTAGGTAAACCCATCATGAAATCCATCCCTATGATTTCCCACTTCCACTCGAAATTTCCAAGGGATGTAATTTACTAGCGGGCCTTTGATGTTCCACCTTAACTTGCTAGCAAGTGAGGCAGCGAGATATAAAGTCTGCTATTTCTCTCTTCATGTTGGGCCACCAAAAATTCCTTTTCAGGTCTTGGTACATCTTGGTAGCACCAGGGTGAATAGCATACCTTGATTTATGAGCTTCTTCCATGATCAGTTTCTTAGTGTCAGCATGATCTGGTACACTGATTCGATCTTTAAATAATAACCTTCCATCGGTTGAGATAGAGAACTCCGACCTTTGATCAATATTAGCTTTGATCTCCATTAATGTGGGGTCATTTTATGGTAATTTTACTAGATCTTCAATCAGTGTAGGTTGTGACTGGATATTGGCAATAATACCCTTTTCTTCTTCTGCATCAACATCTAGATTCAAATGAGTAAAATCCTCCATAAGATAAGTCATAGCTTTCCTGAGGCTTGCTAGAGTTGCCATTGGTCTTCTGCTAAGAGCGTCAGCTATGGCATTTGCTTTGCCTGGATGGTACTGAATAGAGAAGTCGAAGTCCTTAAGGTACTCCTGCCATCTTCTTTGTCTCATGTTGAGCTCCTTTTGGGTAAAAAGGTATTTCAGACTTTTGTGGTATGAATATATAGTGAATTTCTCCCCATAAAGATAATGTCGCCAGATTTTTAAAGCGAAGATAACAGTGGCCAATTTCAGATCGTGGACGGGGTAGTTTTCTTCATGACGCTTCAATTGCCTCGAGGCATAACATATCACCTTGCCATATTGCATAAGGATGCACCCGAGGCCAATGCCAGATGCATCTGTGTAGACTTCAAATCCACCACTTTCAACAGATAGTGCCAAGACAGGGGCAGTGATTAAATGATCTTTAAGGATTTGAAAACTCTATTCACAATCCTTCGTCCATATGAAGGAGTTTTCCTTTCTTGTAAACCTAGTCAAGGGAACAGCGATTTTGGAGAAATCTTTAATGAATCGCCTATAATAGCCAGCCAAATCGATAAAGCTTCTTACTTCAGATACGGTCGTTGGTCGGCTCCAATTCTTGACAGCTTCCACCTTTGAAGGATTAACAACGATACATTCCTTTGAAATAATATGGCCAAGGAAAGAAACCTCCTTTAGCCAAAACTTACACTTGCTGAGCTTTGCATAGAGTTGATGCTCTCTTAGAGTTTATAGAGCTATTCTCAGATGTTCTTCATGTTCTTCCTTTGTTTTAGAATAGATGAGAATATCATCAATGAATATGACCACAAATCGGTCGAGATAAGGCATAAACACATTGTTCATAAGTTGTATAAATGCTGCCGGGACATTTGCTAACCCAAACGGCATCACCACAAACTCATAATGCCCATATCTGCTTTAGAAAACAGACTTGTAGATGTCTTAATCTTTGATCCTTAGCTGATGGTAGCCCGACCTGAGGTCGATCTTGGAGAAATATTCCGCTCCAGAAATTTGATCAAACAATTCGTCGATACACGGCAACGAATATTTGTTCTTGATGGTGAGTTGATTAAGTCACTGGTAATCGATACAAAGCATGAGGGATCCATCTTTCTTTCTGACGAATAAGACCGGCGCACCCCAAGGGGATGTGCTGGGTCGAATGAAGCCCTTGTCTAGCAACTCCTGAAGTTACCTCTTCAGTTCCTTGAGTTCCATAGGGGACATCCGATAGGGAGCTATTGAAACAGGTGCTGCTCCAAGAATGAGTTCAATGGAGAAGTTTACTTCCCTTTCGGGTGGTAAACTAGGTATATCAGATGGAAATACATTAGGGAACTCTTTGACAATAGGAATTTCTTCTATGGAGTTTTCCTTGGACTCGATGACAATTACGGAAGCAAGAAAAGCTTCACATCCTTGCGAAATGAGTTTGCAAGCGTGAAGAGAAGAGATGATGGTAGGGTGCTTCCTATACTTGATGCCAAGGAATGAGAATCGCTGGAGACCTGGTTTTCAAAAAGAAATTCTCCTATTGCGATAATTTATATAGGCATCATGGTCAACAAGCCAATCTACACCTAGGATGGCATCGTAGCCTTGCATGTCAAGGCATACGAGGTTGCAGGAAGATTATGGTCTTCTAGAGTTACCTCACTATCTGGATAGTGGGTTGTAAGTTTTATTCCGGGACCTAAAGGTGTTGTGATTGCTAGGTTCGATGGTAGAGGAACAAGTGAAATTGGTAAAGTTTTTGCAAAGGTAGTAGATATAAAAGAATGAGAGGCACCAGTATCAAATAACACAAATGCAGGATGCGAATAAATTTGAATGGTACCTTCCATTAGCCCATCATCCTTGGGCATTTCTTCATCCATCACGGTGTTGAGGCGAGCTTGGTGCCTACGTCCACCATTAGAGGGTTGTTCCTTCATAAGTGGGCAATCAGGCATACGGTGCTCCCGAATTCCACATCGTAAATAAGCGCCAAGGCGCTTCCAACATTCTTTGCCTGAGTGGCCGAACTTCTCACAAAATGTGCAAGTAGTTACGACAGCTTTTTCTTCCTCCTTGCCTTCTTGCCTTTGTTGTTGCCACTCTCGTTGCCATTACGGGATCGCTTCTTGTTGTCACGGGACTTGTAGGGTTATGTGATACTGAATCTCTCTCCTTTCCTTCCTCACCGATCAAACTTTCGACTAGACTCTTCTTCCTTGCCCTTAAAATTTCCAACCTTTTCCAAGGTCCTTTAACATAAATGCGCACGTTGGATCATCTCCGCATAAGTACGGATATTTTGGGGTCCAAGTTGAGTAATAAAAACGTGCCTTAAGCCATCCATAAAGCGGTTAGCCTTCAATAAATCGGTACTAACCAGGTGAGGAGCATATGGAGCAAGATGAGAGAACTGAAGTTCATACTCTACCACGGACATCATGCCTTGGCGAAGAGAGGTGAATTTAGCGGCATTTCTTTCTTTGACGTGCTCGGAGAAGTACTTTTCATGGAAGAGTGTAAGAAATTCCTCCCACGTGAGCTATGTATTTTGTGGTTGTGCCTTCCACCACGTACGTGCATCCTTGTTCAGTTGAAATATGGCAAGACAGACCTTCTCTTGATCGGTGCATTGCATGACCTCAAATATACGTTACATCTCGTCAATCCAATTTTCTACTTTGTCAGGATTGGCGGATCCTGAGAATCGGGGAGGATTTAAGCTCCGAAAATTCTCGTGTAAGTTTCCCGCGCCTACCCGAGCGCCAGCTTGGGCCACGGTTTGGAGAGCTTGGGTAAGACCAGCAATAGTTTGTTGCATCTCGTCCCAGTTGACACGGTGAGCCATTTTGGGATGGTACCCGAGAATAAGAACAGTTTGTTAATTCCTATAGAATCAATAGAAATCAACATAGAGGTAATTTATAATTAACTATCTCATCCTCGGGCTCTACCCTATCTCTCATAGGTGGGAAATTTCTTTCCTTAATTTATAGGTGTGGGTCCTTAATCATTGGACTTAGCCTATGACATGATATTTTTCCTAGGACTTACTTATGCCTAGGCTCTGATACCACTTTAGCTGTCACGTCCCGAGATATAAGAACATCGGAAGATATTCAGAAACGTGAACAGCTGACTAGTATGCCGCAAGCGAGCAATATATTCATAGCACAAATCATTCACACATAAGATGAATGGACACCATAATTGATAAAAATCTAACATTTATTGATAATAATCAAAGTACATGAGAGTTTGACTCTCTTTTGACATAATGTTGACTAGACTCAATAAAAATGAAAATTATAGAGGATGACCCAATAAAGTAAAAATTACATCATATGACTCCATACTAACATAAGGACTTATAACATTCTAAGTCTTCTCTCAAATCTTCAATCATCACTCTCGGACCCATCATCAGAATACTCGGAATCCGATCCACTAGAGCTTCCTGAGAAGATTTGAAAAGTAGGGTAATGAGTACACTTGCCCAGCAGGTATCTTCGTATCAACATGAAGGCAATGTTTAAGTAATCAACATCTTAGCTCTAGGAAACAAGATAAAAAGGAATACGGTAAATCATACGAATAAAATCTAAGTAACATTAATAACGAGATATAGATAATAGAGATATGAAGTGTAGTGACCCAAAAATTTATGTAAATAATTTCTGGATTATTTATAGAATTTTTTGGAATTTATTAGGAATTTATAAAGGGCAAATTGGACTAACAAATGAATTAATGTTGGGATTATAAGGCCCCATTATGTTAAATAACTAATCCAGCTTTGATAAGTGAAGCCCAATAGGTTTAAGAACTAAGTCCATTAAGTTTGACCCATATTCTAGAAGGTTATTTAGCCTATTCATGAATTTTAAGGATAAATACCATTTTATTAGATAATTTTGCGGATAATTAACCAAAGAGTTTGAATTAAGATGAATGTTCACGCCCAGTTGATGTAACGGTCTATCGGGCGACCGCTATAGTCATGTAACGCACCAGTCCTGGTCCGTTACATTCAGCGGATTCCGTGAGAAGAAGAAGTTGCAAAAAGATTAGAACTTTGGGATTCTCTTGGCTAGAGACCAACTTGGGAGAACTTATAACATTGCTAAGGACTCTTAGAGATTAGGTTTTGCCAATTAAGGACTCTAAAATCATTCAATTCCTTGAACCCTAGCCAAAACTTATAAATAGGACCCAGTTCTGAACTGAGCGACCCTTACTTTTGGCTCATGAAGAATCAAGGTAAGGAGATAGAGTTTCGGGTAAGTCCTTTGGAACTTTTTGTTTCTAATACTAAGGTCTGACAACTCTCAAAATTTCATGTTAGGAGGTCGAGTATCCAAGGATTTAGGATCTTCCAAAGTTGCTGGTTTCATCACGCCAACCCAGGAAATTATGCGACAGGGTGCTGAAGATCATGAAATTAGAGAGTCTAAACGAGGTAATTAGAGTTAGAAGCTTTAAAACTTTTTATTCCTCTTAGTTTCATCTTCCTAACCTCCAAATTTCACATCTTAAGGTCAAGAGATTGAAGAGTTAGGATGGTGTGAAGTTGCTGAAAAACCACAGGAAGAGAAGAAATAGGGCGACCCTTGAAGACTCAAATTAGAAGTTTAAAACCCAGTTAAGAGGTAGGTTATCTCATGAACGGCAAAAACACATTGTTAGGGATAAAATCCCTCTAGTTTATTTGGATTTCATGCATTATACTTCATGAATTTCATGTTTTAGGATTAGTATACACCTTCATGCATGCCTTCAACCCTAATTGAAGATAAAAAGCTATCGCTCGTTATTTCATTACTACATATGCATCTAGATAGCCTTTTCTCATTTTGACATGAGTAGAGTAGTTAGCATGCCATGGATTAATCATAGATTTCTATAGTTTCTATTTTCTGGTAGCAGAGGACCTAACGGTCTTGAAGGGGAGTGATCTCGCGCTTGTCCTGAGCTGGGAGGGTGATCACCGAATAATGAACTGCAGAGAAAGGGAAACGAATCAGGAGGCCCAGGGATGGTTCCTTGGGGAAAACCCTCCGATGCTTAAGTCAGTAGAGCAATGGTGGAAGGTATTGAGGGAGGTAGCAGAGGTGCACGAGATCCCCCAACACCAAGATGGTGAAGTGGTTCCTGCTCAGGGAGTTTTAGGCCTGTATTCGCCTTTACCTGCCGCCGGAGGGAGTCCCTGGTTTATATAGCGAGCTCACCTGATGAGTCCGTAAGCTGAGGAGTTTCAGGCGGGAGTTACGTCCTCATCATGGGATCATTACGTCCTGATCGTGGGATCGTTACATCCTCATCGTGGGATCTTCATGGCCTTGAGGGATCATGGCTCATTTATCCCCCTAAACTCCTGCTCATAAAGGGCTCTCAACGGCTGCATGATAAACACTTGTCAGTCGGTCTGAGCATAAGAGGTGACAACCCTGTCCGGGTGATAGGCATAGCTCGGATGCTGTCAGGTCGGAGTGGGCGCAGAGCGCTCGCCTCTATCCCGATGGAGGGATAACTCGGGCGTGGGTCTTCCTCCGTTCTGATACTCGGTCCTTCCGAGCCTAAGGGCCACGAGGAAGGGTGGGTTCCCGAGTGATCTTTATTGGGCTTTTTGCCTAAGTGGGCCCTAACGGGCTATCACTTGGATGAGCTGAGCCTCGTTTGGTCCTGATGGGCCTAGTTCGGCTGCTCTTAGTTGGGCTACAGAAATCCCCCTCTCCACTTGTCCCCCTCCTACTCCCGAGCTTTAGTAAGCTCGGAAGAGTAGCTGTTTGGGGTTTCGGACCAGCGTGGCTCAGGTGGGTGGAGATCTGACGGTGTTAGGAAGCCACGTGTCGTGGTCACCTGGGCCCGTGTTAATGATGATCCTGACGGATTTGAACTGAAGGGGCCCCCTTTTCTCAGAGGTCGGAACGACGCGCCACCTGCCGCATGGGTTTATAGGCGTTTGGCGCTTGTTGTCATTCCAGACTCTCTCCGTCTTTAGGGTTTTGGCTCTCCTTCATTCTGACTTTTGGGGCTCTTCGATGCGCCGTGAGGACATGACAGAGGAGCAGAGGCTTGCAGCGGCGTTTGAGGAGTTGGCGGAGATAACCGCAGAGGCAGTCCGGTAACTTCCTCCTCCCCCGGAATCTTCAGGGTCTCGGGATCGCCTTTCCTCAGAGTCTTCTCCTGATTCCATGACGGACTAGCGCTCAGAGGTTGAGGAGTGGGAGGACGAGCCGGTGGCGAGGGCGCCGGTCCCAAACTGCAGCGAACTGGGGGAGGCGGATGTAAGGAGGTTGGAGCACCAGTATTGCCTGCCCCACAAGTTCAGTTTTACCGCTGCTACTCCATACGAGACGAGCCTGGACTCTCGTACAGGCCACATCTGTATGTTTCTTCTACCGTGAAAGGGTGGATTCCACCTTCCTTTCGAACCTTTCGTTCTTCAGCTTCTTGATTTTTTTCGGTTGGCGCCCATTCAGTTGGTAGCCAACTCTTATCTTCTCCTTTCCGCCTTCCGCATTCTCTGCCGCCAGTGTGGAGTTCCTCCTTCCATGGACCTCTTCGACTATTTTTTTGAGTTGAAAGCACATTCTTCGGCTGGGAAGGGCTTCTATTTCATCCAGGCGAGGCGGAATAGGAGTTGTATCTCTTTTGCGGTGAAGGATTCTTCGCATAAGGGGTGGAAGACTCAATTCTTCTGGGTGGGGATTTGTTCAGTGGAGGAAACCTAGAGGTGCCTAGTAATCCCCAATTTCCATCCTAACATCCCTCCTAGACAAGATGAGTTCCCTCCTCATGTGGAGAAGTATGCAGCCATCTTGCTGAAGCACCGCCAGTCCACCGAAGAACTGGTGACGCCGGAGAATATCGAGTGGTGTCTTCTCACGTGGATGCATCCGTCGGGCTCAGGTGCCACAACTTAGATTCTCCTTCAGATGTGGGGGTCATCTTTCTTTTCCTGAACACGTCTTCTTCTTCGTGTAGACACCAGGCGGGAGCCTCTGAAGGAGGCCGCAGAGGTGATCGAGCTTGGAGATGACTCGGCTGCTGATGAACTGGCTACTCCCGTGGGTCGCTCCCGAACCAAAGATAAGGGCAAGGGAGCGGCCCAGGGTGAATCCTCCAGACCGCGGGGACCCAAGCGCAAGGACCCTGTGGAGGGTATGATCCGGGCCGCTGCGAGGGCCAGGAAACGGGCCAAGAAGGCCGGGGTCGTACCCGCAGTCGGAGGCGACCCTACCGCGGCTCACCCCTCCGCCGGGCATGATGGGGCCGACACTACCGGGTGGGCTCTTCCACCAGCCGAGCTAGATGGGGCCGAGGAGGTCGGGGCTGCCCCTGCGGGCGGCGACGATGCGGGCTCGGTTCCTCCTTCGGCCGGGACCGAGGGGGCCGAGGATGCTCCTGCAACTGGCAGCGGGGCCGACCCGGCTCTCCCCTCGGCCGGAGCCGAGGGGGCCGTGGCCGAAGTTGGGGATGCTATAGTCGCGGCCGAGGCTGGCGCTTCAGGTGGTGATGCAAGTGCCGAGACGGTCCAGGTTGAGAGGTCACAGAAAAATCCGGTCGGGGCGCGAGGGGCGATCGAGGCCGGGGCTCGATCCGAGCCACACGGTGGGGCGCTGGGCGATGGGGGGTTCTCAGTTCCGGCGGCCTTGGAGAGGCTGGGTATCTCGGGCCCCCTGCACCAGGTATGCCGCGCTATATCCGCGAAGGTGAGGGGGGGAGGTAGGCAGCACTCCCCATCCACGGCTCTCGCGGGGGTTATGGAGGGCGGCCTGGCCCTGGCCCAGATGGGGGCTGTTCTGGCAGAAGCGTACGCTCGGTCAGAGTGGGAGCGAGCGAACCTGGCCTGGACCCTCGGTGGGTCGGACAGGAGGTTGGCTCGGCTCGTCGAGGAGCGTGACAGGCTTCGGCGGGAGCTTTCCTCAATCAGGGAGCTGGTACGGTCGAGCCAAGTGGAGACCCGGGCGTTAGCCAAGTAGCTAGCCAAGGCCCGTGAATCACTCGAGAGGAAGAATCAGGCTTCTTGAAGAGGAGCGTCTAGCACGCGTTGAGCTGGACGGTCGGTGGGAGACCGAGCGTGCCGAGCTAGTGGACCGAGCGGAGGAATCCGAGCATCTTCGGCGGGAGGCCGAGGCTGATCGGGCCGAGGCGGAAAAGCAGGCGGCGAAGGCCGCAGAGCGGATGGCTGAAGCCGAGCGGAAGTCAGCCGAGGTGGAGCGGAGGGAGGCCAAGCTCGCTGGTAGGGTGGGATCGGTCGGGGCGGAGGCTCTCGAGCAGTACAAGAGCTCAGAGGCCTACCGGGTTGACCTCAAGGAGGCTGCCCTCCCCTACTACGAGCTAGGGCTTCGCCGAGGCATCCGCAAGGGATTCAAGTAGGGCTACGACCGGGCCGTCTATTACGCCGAGGAGCAGGAGTCTGGGGTAGTTGACTTCCCGTCCGGGTAGTGTTATGACTCGGACTTATCATCCTCCAGTTCCTCTGCTTCGGCGCAGGATGAAGAGGGGGGCTCATCATTCGAGGAGTCGCCAACTCCGGATGCCTCGGAAGGGCACGCAACCGAGAAAGTTCCCACACCGGTGGGGTCAGTGCCAGGGTCGGCCGTCACCGAGGATGCCGGGGGCAGACCTCTCGAGCCCTCTATTTTCGAGCTTCAAGGTGGGCCGAGGCCTGATGTATTTGCTTCGCTTCCTTTTTTGTATGCCTTTTTCCTTTTTGGAGGAAAGAACTTCCTTTTTTGTGTAGAAATAAATAAGGCAGTAGCGTTGTAATGAAGACTTATCTGTTCTGTATCGCCATTGCCGTATCTTGTTCAGCGTATCCGCAGTGGTTGGAAAGAACCGATATTTTCTGCGTGGATCTCGCCTGATGGTTGGGTGAGCGTCTGACATTGTCTTTTCGTTTTCTCACGCTTTAAATGCCTGGCCGCTTCGTGTGTCCGGCTGGGGGGAAGACGAGAAGTTTGAGGTGACCGTTCGTAGGGAGAAACCTTCTGGTGTGTTTTCGAGGAGGGAAATCATTTAAGGCAAGTAGCCTCCCTTCGCCTATAAAAGGTCTGAAGGGCGTCCCTTCCTCTCCACCGCTTAGGGTTTTCCCTGGCAGTCTTTCCTCGTTCCTTCTTCACGTGGCGTTGTGCCGTCGCATCTGTAGCATGGAAGACGCTCTGGAAGATGAGGCTGCCGACGATGGGGGGCAGAGAGTTCTCGCTGCTTCGGATTTGAAGAGGGTTCGACGGTCGTCGAACGGAATTGAAGAGGGTTTGACGTGTGGAGGCACGTCGTCTTCCCTTTATCAGTTCCGTCGGTGCTTGCAGGGGGGTGAGATGGAGGACGGATGGGGGCATCAGACATTCCTACCGCCCGTCCCTTCCTGCTCGCTTCACGGAGGGGAGGAGGAAGCCAATTAAGCTCCATCCCTTCCGGGCCTTCCCCTGCCTCCTCGCCCAGCTCTGCTGGTTTCTTTTCTTTCTGGCAGCCTCTTTTTCCCTCTTCTACTCTACTACTCCTTTCTTTCACTCTTCGGAGGGTGCCTGCACCCTCTTTCTTCCAAAGAGTTGGTAGGTTGGCGGGAAAGATGCTTTCATATGCATTCCCACTCCCCCTTCTCTTCCAAGTTCAACTTGGAAGGTAGCCTTCTCTTTCTTAATCCCTCTGTCACCTTTGTCTCGAGCTGCCCGAGCCAACGGGGTCAACTATCCTTTATCCGAGCCAGTTTCTACATGAGGCAGAGTCAGTGGCTGGACGCAGGAAGGTCATCCGAGTCAGCCGAGCGATGGGCTCGCATGACGGTGCCAGATGGATTTTTTACTTTTTTGACATGTATTCTATTGGCTTCGGTCTTCCTGATGTACAAGCGGGTTGTTTGAATAAAAGAAAGGAGCCTTTCATTTCATCTCATGTCATTTGTAGAATACTTAGTACTCAGAAGTAGAACTTGCGTAATGTAGTTGCGTTCCAGGTCCGGGGGATGAGCTCTCCTTCCATCGTGGATAGACGGTATGCTCCTTTTCCGAGCGTCTCGACCACTCGGTGGGGGCCTTCCCAATTAGGGGATAACTTGCCCGCCGCCTCAAGTGGTCGAGAGGCTTCGGCTTTCCTGAGGATGAAGTCTCCCGGCTGGAAGTGTCTGTCTCAGACTTTGGCGTTGTAGTATCGAGTGAGGCGGCGTTGATATTCCGTTGCTCTGATGCTGGCAATCTCTCGGACTTCATCTGCTAAGTCGAGATTTTCGAGCAGTTTCTGGTCGTTTACCTCGGATGAGAAGCAGATGACTCGGAGGGAGGGGTTGCCGATCTCCAACGGGATCACGGCCTCGGTGCCATACACTAGTTGAAAAGGACTCTCATCGGTTGCCGTTCTGGGAGTCGTTCTGTGCGACCAAAGTACGTTCGGCAATTCCTCGAGCCAGCTGCCCTTGGCTTTGCTGAGCCTAGTCTTGATGCCTTTTAAGATAGTCTTATTGGCATTTTTGACTAGCCCGTTAGCCTGAGGGTGGGCGACCGAAGTGAAGTGATTGTGAATGTTGAGGTCGGCGCATCTGTATCGGAAATACCAAGAATCAAATTGTCGACCATTATCGCTCACTATCACCCGGGGGATGCCATAGCGACAGATCATCGACTTCCAGACGAAATTCCAGACGACTGTCTCGGTGATCCTCGCAGTGGCTTCGGCCTCGACCCACTTAGTGAAGTAGTCGATGGCGACGATAATGAACTTCTTCTGGGCCTGGGCTGTGGGGAATGGCCCGAGGATGTCGATTCCCCAGCGAGCGAAAGGATAAGGCTCGGCTAGGGTGATAAGCTCCGTTGCTGGCTGATGGACCAAGTGGTCAAATCGCTGGCAGCGGTCACAACATTGTGTGTAGGCCGAGCAGTCACGCTGTAGGGTGGGCCACCAATAACCTTGTCGTAGCAAGATCCTGGTGAGCGACCTTCCCCCCAAATGCGCTCTGCACAGACCTTCGTGAACTTCTTCGATCGCTCGGTTGGCTTCGTCGGTGCCGAGGCACTTCAAAAGAGGGCCGGAGAAGGATCTCCGGTAGAGTGCGCCATCCAGAGTGACGAATCACCGAGCTTGGTATTTCAATCTCCGGGCTTCCCGAGGGTCGGGAGGCTCCTGGGAGTCTTGAAGCCACGACAGGTAGGGGGCACGCCAGTTGCTTGGGGAGGCCGAGTCAACAGCTAGGAGCTCCGAATCGATGCTCGGGCGCTCTAGCTCTTCGAGAAGGACCGATCGAGTACCCTCGGGGTCAAGAGAGGAGGCCAGCCAAGAGAGGGCGTCCGCTCGGGAGTTTTTCTCCCGAGCTATTCGGACTACCTCAAAACTCTCGAACTGTTGCGCCACAGTCTTGACCAGTTGGAGGTATTTGATCATCGGTGCTTCCCGAGCTTCATAATCGCCATTGACCTGGCTAGCGACCAGTTGGGAGTCGGTGTGAATCCTGACTCGCTCGCGGGCTCCCGATATGAGGGCCTCATACTCGGAAGCGTTGTTGGATGCTTGGAAGTTGAACTTCAGGGCGTACTGTAGCTCTGCTCCTTCGGGGGACTTCAGGAGGATGCCAGCACCGCTTCCGCCTGAGTTGGAAGATCCGTCGATGAACAGTTCCCAGGTCGGCCCGGGCGCGGACGGAGATCTTTCTTCAGTCGGGATGGTGCTTTCGGCGATGAAGTCAACGTTCGCCTGGCCTTTGATAGCCGAGCGAGGCCGATACGATATATCGTAGGCCCCGAGCATGATGGTCCACTTGACGAGGCATCCTGAGGCTTCAGGGTGAGCGAGGATCCTCTTCAATGGTTCGCCGGTCAGCACGGTGATGGAGTGCCCTTGGAAATAGGGTCGGAGGCGCTTCGCCGAGGTAACTAACGCTAGCATGAGTTTCTCGATTGCGGGGTACCTTTTCTCAGCCTCATTGAGCACCTTGCTGGTGTAGTAGACCGGTCTCTCGATTCCTGAGTCATTTCTGACTAGGATCGAGCTAACCGTAGACGGAGTCACCGAGAGATAGAGATGCAAGGCTTCACCTGGGACGGGCATGGAAAGCACTGGGGGCGAAGCCAGGAACTCCTTAAGCTCAGCGAATGCTCTTTGGCATTCCTCGTCCCACGTGAATGTAGCAGATGCCATTTTGGGCCCCCTTAACAGTTTGAAGAAGGGTAGGCATCGTTCAGCCGCGTGGGATAGGAATCTGCTGAGCGCAGCAATGCGCCCGGTAAGGCGTTGAACATCTTTGATGCAGGTGGGTGGGCGCATGTCCAGGATGGCCTGGACCTTGTTGGGGTTGGCCTCGATCCCACGCTGGGTGACTAAGAAGCCCAAGAATTTCTCGGGCCTTACTCCAAAGGCGCACTTGGCGGGGTTGAACTTCATGTTGTACTTCAGGAGGGTGTCGAAAGTTTCTGCTAGGTCGGCGAAGTGGTCCTCGGCCTTGGGGGTCTTCACGAGCATGTCGTCAATATAAGCCTCAATGTTCCGACCGAGCTGTCCTTAGAACATATGGTTGACCAACCTCTGTTACGTGGCTCCAGCGTTCTTCAACCCGAAAGGCATCCGGGTGTAGCAGTGTACTCCGAAGTCGGTGATAAAGGCGGTCTTCTCGATGTCTTCGGGGTGCATTCTGATCTGGTGGTAACCTGAATAGGCATCCAGGAAGCTGAGTATCTCATTTCCCGAGGTTGAATCAACCAGTTGGTTGATGTTCAGTAAGGGATAGCAGTCCTTTGGAGTAGCCTTGTTCAAGTCGGTGAAGTCCACGCACATCCGCCACTTTTCTGAAGCTTTCGACACCAGGACAACGTTAGCCAGCCACATCGGGTACATGACCGGTCTAAAAAGGCCAGTCTTCTGCCCCTTGGTGACCTACTCCTTGATAATAGCCTGCTTCTCTGGCGCATGCTTCCTTCTGCGTTGTTGCACGGGCTTCATGGTTGGGTCGAGGTTGAGCTTATGCACCACCGTCTCTTCCGGTATCCCGGGGAGTTTATCATCAGACCACGCAAAGACCCGGATGTACGCGGAAAGAAACTCTTTGTATTGCTGTTGAACCTCAGATGTTAGGTCGGCTCCGATCTTTACTCCTAGGGTCAGGTCGTCGTTTAGGAAAATCGCTAGCAATTCGCCTCCAGGCTCGACGGTTGCGGATTTTTCCTCGACTTCCCGGGGGCCCTTATTCTTCCCGTCCGGTCTTGTGGCTTCAACCGAGATATTGTAGCACCTTCGGGCCATTGCCTGGTTACCTCGGACTTCCCCCAACCCATTTTTGGTGGGGAACTTCATCTTTTGGTGATAGGTAGAAGGCACCGCTTTCGTTCGGCTGAGGATTCCTCGGCCGAAGATTGCGTTGTATGCTATCATACCTTTGATCACTATGAAGTCCACCATGACCGTAACGGTTTTAGGTGGGGTGCCAAGAGTAACCGGCAGGCTTAGGGCTCCCTCGGGATAAGTGGCCTGGCCATTGAACCCGCATAGGGGGGTTCGGATCGGGCGGAGTTTAGACGGATCCTCCCCCATCTTAAGGAAACATTCGCAGGATAATACATCAGGGGCACTTCCATTGTCAACCAGAATCCTGTCTATGTTACAATGGTTTATTGTGGCCGATATCACTAGGGCGTCGCCATGCGGGGTACTCAGCTCCTCCAGGTCTTGGTCGGAGAAGACTATGACCTGGGGCTCACTCGGCGGGGCCCTGGGAGGCTCGATGGCTCGGCTCGCCCGCTCAGCATGACGCTTCCTTCCTCGGCCACTGTCTCCTCCTGATGCAGCTCCTCCGGCGATGACATTGATGTGGACCCCTCGGGGGGCGTTGTCGATCTCCTCTGGGGTGCCTCGGTCTTCCTGGTGCCCGGCCACGAACCGGGAGAGGTGCCCCTGACGAACGAGATGCTCGATCTCATCCTGGAGCTGATGGCAATCGCCAGTATGATGCCCGTGATCGCTGTGGAAGAGGCAATGCTTGCTGCGACTGCGGTTCTTCGACTTCATTGGCTCGGGTTGGCGGAGGAGGCCCGAGCCTTTGATGTCATCATAAATCTCGTACACTGGAGCGGTTAGGGGAGTGTACCGCTCGTACTTCCATGACGGTTCCTTGCGTTCCCCGTCTCGGTTCCACCTTTTTCCTTGGCCCGAGCTCGGCTCGGGTGCCTGCTTCTTGTCCCCCACCCGACCCGAGTCGGTTGCGTCTCGGCATGCACTGAGCACTTCTTCGCACTCGGCGTGGCGCAATGCCAGAGTCACTAGCGCAGCAAGGGTCGAGGGAGGGTGGAGGACAAGCTCGCGGTGGAGGTTCTCATTGCGGGTGCCCCCGGTCAGAGCGGTTATGGCCGAGGCGACGTCCAGGCGGGGGATCCTCAGGGCTTCTGATTTGAATCGGAGAATGTAGGCCCGAAGTTTCTCCCCTTGCGCCTATTTGAGGGCCAGAAGCCCCGCTACCGACCTTGGGGGGCCGCTACCGGTGAAACTCTCCTTGAATACTCGCCCGAATTGCTTGAAGTCTCGGATAGATCAGGGGGCAAGGGCCCGGAACCATGCTTGGGCGCCTTGGACCAAGGTGGTCGCAAAGGCTCGGCACTTGATGGCATCGGACGCTCCGTGAAGTGTCATCAGAGCGTCGAAGCTGTCGATGTGGTCGGCCGGGTCACCCTGGCCGTCATAGGGCTTGAAGGTCAGGATGGAGGCTCTGGGAGATACCTCTGCCTTCAAGATATGGTCGAAAAATGGGGATCTCTCCTCGTCCTCTGGTGGAGAGGTCTTCTGCAGGGCTCGCAGGGCGCGCTCCTGCTCTGCGAAACGCCTCTCGAATTCTCGCAGTCGGAGGGATAGCTCCGGCTGCCGCTGCGCCGTAGGGCTGAGGGGGCGTGAAGGCAGGCTATCCTGGTGCTCCCTGGGGACTTCGATCTCCAGGAGGGGACGGCGTGCCCCATGCCTGCCCCGCTTCGGCTTGGAGAAAGCCTCTTGCTCCGGAGGGGGGGCTTGCGAGGGTCCTCTTGCTTTGTTGCGGATGAGCTGCTGTCCTCGGAGGGTGAAGCGGCCTTCGATGGTGTGCTGGGACACGTTCTCGCGGGGAGGGCTCTCCGGAGGTACGCGTGACCTTCCATCCCTGGCCGCCTGGGTCCTCATGAGTTCCACGAGGACGTCCAGTTTTGCATTGAGGGCTTGGAAGGCATTGGCGCTGCCGTTGAGCGGCGGCCCTACCACCGTGGGAGGAGGGGGCGATAGCCCGGCCGCAGGGGGAGGGGGCGGTCCATCGGCGGGAGTGCTGGCACCAGAGGGGGGGTTTTGGGAGGCTTGTGAGGGGCCTTCCCCCGCCGCCGCCGTGGCCTTTCCCCTATCACTGGCGGACCTCCTCCCTGAACTTCTTCTCACCATACTGGCTCTTTGGTTGTTTCCCACAGATGGCGCCAGATGAAGGGGCGTGATCTCGCGCTTGTCCTGAGCTGGGAGGGTGATCACCGAATAATGAACTGCAGAGAAAGGGAAACGAATCAGGAGGCCCAGGGATGGTTCCTTGGGGAAAACCCTCCGATGCTTAAGTCAGTAGAGCAATGGTGAAAGGTATTGAGGGAGGTAGAAAGAGGTGCACGAGATCCCCCAACACCAAGATAGTGAAGTGATTCCTACTCAGGGAGTTTTAGGCATGTATTCGCCTTTACCTGCCGTCGGAGGGAGTCCCCGGTTTATATAGCGAGCTCACCTGATGAGTCCCATAAGCTGAGGAGTTTCAGGAGGGAGTTACGTCCTCATCATGGGATCATTACGTCCTCATCGTGGGATCGTTACGTCCTCATCGTGGGCTCTTCATGGCCTTGAGGGATCATGGCTCCTTTATCCCCCTAAACTCCTGCTCATAAAGGGCTCTCAACGGCTGCATGGATAAACACTTGTCAGTCGGTCCGAGCATAAGAGGTGCCAGCCCTGTCCGGGCGATAGGCATAGCACGGATGCTGTCAGGTCGGAGTGGGCGCAGAGCGCTCGCCTCTATCCCGATGGAGGGATAACTCGGGCGTGGGTCTTCCTCCGCTCTGATACTCGGTCCTTCCGAGCCTAAGGGCCGCCGAGGAAGGGTGGGTTCCTGAGTGATCTTTATTAGGATTTTTACCTAAGTGGGCCCTAAGGGGCTATCACTTGGATGAGCTGAGCCTTGTTTGGTCCTGATGGGTCTAGTTCGGCTGCTCTTAGTTGGGCTACAGAAATCCCCCTCTCCAGGTCTATCGTAAAACGGCCAGGGACGTGTAACGGACCTACCTTGATCCGTCACACCTCTATAAACGGTTGCAGGGTTCTGAGATCTCTGACGGACCTACAGTGGACCGTTACCTTCATGTGACGCGCCCAGACCAGTCCGTTACACAACATTGTGCTCTGTCAACTTAAGGCAGAATTAAGATTGGCTCAATCGCTTATATATATATATGCCTAGTTAAATAGATCTTAACCTGTTTTCATGATTTTTAAGTTCAGGTGTTGATTCATGTTAGAAATTGCATGATTTATGGTACTTTAGAGTTATTTTCAAGTAGATGATAATTTCAAGCCCAAAGCACTATAGTTTTGTATGTAAACCTTGATTTAGAAAAGATATTGATGACTTTTATCATGATTCTATATCGTTACACATTCCTTCTATCTATAGAGTCAATTCTCTAAGAACATGGCATATATTCCGGTATATGTCCATTAGTTCACACTTTACACTATAAGAATATATTCTTGAACATGAGGACCTCTCTATTGGATATTCCTTCCAATGATTCGGAAATCTTATTTCAAGGCCTCCGTAATTCTCCGCGAGCTTGGGATTCCCACTAGGACGCCGAGTTGGTTGTACCATGAAAGCCCAATTGTTAGAAAGCACTATCGATGTTTTCAGATTCTGGATATGTAACGGATCTATATTCGACCGTCAGGCACATATAACGGTCCAATATATACCGTCATGTTGTTTGAGTCCATATCTATTTTCTTCTGGATTCAGCCTTTCTAATGGCCCAACACTCGACCGTTATGTTCATGTAACGGCCCAGTATTAGACCGTCACAGTTCTAAATTCTTTAACCCGAGGTTTGACCAAAGGGTTGATATTTTAAGTTTCTGGATGGAGTATTGATGGTCTAGGACTTGACATATTGTCTAAAGATACTTAACATAAATTATGAATGATAATAAATGTACCATTATGTTACCGAATTATTCCCATGAGCATGACATCGCCTTAAATCATTCTTGATCTCTTATGTCCTGAGTTGAAGCGTTCATTGTTGATTATTGTTATCATGAACTTATTCACGTTCTTGGCCATATTTTATTGCTTGAAACGTGGAAATAGCTTGATTTATACTTGAAGATGCGATCGAGCACTGATTATGTTCAAGGGCTCTATGCTAGTCCCCTCGGCTGATTGTCAGAAACATACTATTATAAACCATGAGGTATGATGCTACTGGCGTCGCATTACGCTGGGAGTACTTTCTCTGAAAATAAGTGAAGATCCACAGGCATCATGAAATTATTTGTACATGACTTTCTTGCTACCATAGAAATTCACCAACTACTTGCTTACAAGCAAAAGATGTTTGAGTGATGAGTATGTGACTTGCTAGTACATTCTTGTTCATGAAAGGCCATGATATATTCTTGTTCATAATTGTTACATTCTTTCTAGTTCATACTTGCTCATTCTATCCTACATGAACATCTTATTACTTTTATTTAGTCACGTGATTAATCGCATTCGCATGATTTTACCTTATTCTTTAGAGCTAAAATGTTAATTACTTTAATAGTGCCTTCATGTTGATGCGAAGATACCTAATGGGCAAGTGTGCTCATTACCTATTTCTAATCTTTTCAGGAGGTGGAAGTGAGTCAGGATCGGATTCAGAATATACAAATAGCGGGTTCGAGAGTGAATGAAGAATGAGTGAAGACTTAGGAAGTCTACATTGTTTAGATTGAGTCTATGTACTTTTCTATTTTCTTGAGTCTAGTATGATGTAGGAAGTTGAATTAGTGATTGTATTTGAATATTTGATGGATAATGAAATAAAAATTGAAGTTGAATAAATATTGTGCAATTGCATTTATGTGTGTGATTATCTTGCGCTCTGAACGTTCTTGCTTGCAAGAGGCTTACCATGCCGACTGTTCGCGTTTCTCGAGCTAGTCTTCCGCTGTAAAAAAGGCTCGGGACGTGACAGTTAAGTTGGTATCAGAGCCTAAGTCTCAAGACTTAGGGAGAAGAATCATGTCATAGGATAAGTCCAAGGTTTAAGGACCCCTACCTATGAACTAAGAAAGAAATTTCCATACCCATGTGAGAATTGGGCAGAGCTCAGGATAAGATAGTTAATTAGCTTAATGATTAAAATTTTTCCAATTCCATGAGAAGTAACAAGTTGTTATATTTCTCTCAGGTACCTCACTTTACAATGGCACATCGTGTAGGTTGGGGTGGCATGCAACAAACGGTTGCCGGCCTTACGCAGGCGTTACAAACTATGGCCCAGGCAGGCGCAGGGGCAAGGGCTGGTGACTTACATCGTAATTTTCAAGGTTTAAATCCTCTGCATTTCTATGGTTCTTCTAATCCGGATGAAGCAGAGAACTGGATTTACGAGATGAACCATATATTTGACGTCATCCAATGCACCGATCAAGAGAAGGTGCATCTTGCAACTTTCCAACTCAACAAGGATGCTCGCACATGGTGAAAGTCAGTTTCGGCACCTCCAGCCGATGCACCTCATACATGGGAAGGTTTTCTCACTTTGTTCCGTGCTAAGTACTTTTCTGAGCATGTGAAAGAAAGAAAGTCTATGGAGTTCGCCTCTCTTCGTCAAGGAATGATGACAGTTGTTGAATATGAACTTCAATTCTCCAGGCTAGCACCTTATGCACCACATTTAATCAATACCGATTTATTGAAAGCCAATCGGTTCATGGACGGGTTACTACCCGGTTTCATTCAACAACTCGGGACCCAAAACATCTGCACCTATGCGGAGATGGTTCAGCAGGCGTATTTATGCGAAAGGACCTTAGAGAAGGTCGAGAAATTGAAAGGAAAGGGAGAAGAATCGAGTCGAAGATCTGATCGGCGTTATAAGAAGGAGAAATTCAGCATCGCGGAACCCTACAAAAGTCGTGATAATAAGAAAAGATCCAGGAGCGGGAACGGTGGAAGTTCCCGGAAGAACAAGAAAGCCAAAGAGGAGAAAGAGCAAGTCACCATGGCTTACACATTTTACGAGAAGTTTGGCCATTCGGCTGAAAAATGTTGGAAGCGCCTTGGTGCGTGTCTACGTTGTGGAAGCAGGGAGCATCGTATGTCATATTGCCCCCTTATGAAGGACCAGTCATCTGGTGGTGGACGCACGAGGCAGGCTCACCTCAATGCCGTTCTAGAAGAAGAAGAAGAAGCGCCCAAGGATGGCGGACTTATGGAAGGTATCCTTCGAATATGTTCATGTCCTGCATTTGTGCTATTTGATACTGGTGCCTCTCATTCTTTTATTTACACTACTTTTGCAAAAATATTACCAATTGTATCAGTTCCCTTACCTTCATATCTTGCTATTACTACACCCCTAGGTTCTGGAACAAAGCTTACCGAGTATTATCCAGATAGTGAGGTAATAGTAGAAGGACACAACCTTCCCGCAAACCTAGTATGCCTTGACATGAAGGGTTATGATGCCATTTTAGGGTAGATTGGCTCATAGATCATAATGCCGATATTAACTGCCGAAATAGGATTATATCCTTTCGAAAGCTCGGTCTTCCAAGACTTTCTTTCCTTGGCACCAAGTATAGGAAACATCCCGCTATCATAACTTCTCTTCACGCTTACAAACTCATCTCGCAAGGATGTGAAGCTTTTCTTGCTTCTGTCATTGTTACCGAGTCCAAGAAATTATCATAGCATACATTCCTATTGTAAATGAGTTCTCAGATATATTCCCATCCGAATTACCCAATTTACCACCCGAGAGGGAAGTTAACTTCACTATTGAACTCATTCCAGGAGCAACACCTGTTTCTATAGCCCCTTACAGGATGTCCCCCATGGAACTTAAGGAACTAAAGAGGCAGTTGCAGGAACTACTAGATAAGGGTTTCATTAGACCTAGCACATCCCCCTGGGGTGCGTCGGTTCTTTTTGTCAAGAAGAAGGATGGCTCTCTCAGGCTGTGTATAGACTACCGGCGACTGAATCAACTTATAATCAAAATAAATATCCGTTGCCGCGTATTGATGAGCTCTTCGATCAGCTTTCGGGAGTATAATATTTCTCCAAGATAGACCTCAGGTCAGGTTATCATCAACTTAGAATTAAAGAAGAAGACATTTATAAATTGGCTTTTTGAAGTCGTTATGGACACTATGAATTCGTTGTAATGCCGTTTGGGTTAACAAATGCCCCAGTCGCATTTATGCAGCTTATGAACAGTGTTTTCCGGCCACATCTGGACCAGTTCATCATCGTCTTCATTGATGATATCTTGATATATTCCAAGACAAAAGAGGAACATGAAGAACATTTGAGGATAGCTTTGCAAACACTTAGAGAACACAAGCTCTATGCCAAGCTTAATAAATGTGAATTCTGGCTCAAGGAAGTTTCATTCCTAGGCCACGTTATTTCAAAGGAAGGTATCGCTGTGGATCCTTCGAAAGTCGAAGCTGTCAGAAATTGGAGCCGGCCAACGACTGTATCAGAAGTAAGAAGTTTTCTGGGTCTAGCTGGTTATTATAAGAGATTCATTAAGGACTTCTCAAAAATTGTTGTTCCTTTAACTAGACTCACAAGAAAGAAAATCATTTTGTCTGGTCAAAGGAATGTGAAAAGAGCTTTCAAAATCTTAAGAATCATCTTACTACAGCTCCTATTCTATCACTACCGATAGAAGGTGGTGGATTCGAAGTGTATATGGATGCGTCTGGCATTGGCTTAGGATGCGTCCTCATGCAGAATGGAAAGGTAATATGCTATTCTTCAAGACAATTGAAACATCACGAGGAAAATTATCCTGTGCACGATTTGGAATTGGCAGCTGTTATTTTCGCCTTAAAAATTTGGCGTCTTTATCTCTATAGAGAGAAGTTTACGATCTATTCGGACCACAAGAGCTTGAAATATTTATTTTCTTAAAAGGAGCTTAATATGAGGCAGAGGAGGTGGTTAGAATATCTCAAGGACTTTGATTTTACCATTCAATATCATCCTAGCAAGGCTAATGCTGTAGCAGATGCATTCAGCAGAAAACCGATGGGAAAGCTATCAAGTCTTATGATCAGTATGACTAACCTTATCCCTCAATTTGCTCAGTTGAACTTAGATATTGACACGAAGAAGAGGATTGTTTCATAGCTTGCATCCGAGCTCAACCTACATTAATAGAGGATCTGGTCAAGTTGCAAAATGATGATCTGATATTACTGGAAATTAAAGCCAATCTTGAACAAAGGTCAGATTTTTCTATTTCCAATGACGGAAGATTGTTATTCAGGGGCCGAATATGTGTACCAGATCATGAGGATACAAAGAAACTGATCCTAGAAGAAGCACATAATTCCAAGTACACCATTCATCTAGGTGGTACTAAGATGTATCAAGATCTCAAAAGAAATTTCTGGTGGCCCAATATGAAGAGAGAAATAGCTGATTTCGTGTCCCGTTGTCTCACCTGCCAATAAGTAAAAGCAGAACATTTTTGACCCGCAGGTAAATAACAATCCTTGAATATTCTCGAATGGAAATAGGAGAGTATAGGGATGGACTTCATTATGGGTTTACCGAAGACCAGAGGAGGACACGATAGTATATGGGTGATCATAGACCGATTGACTAAATCTGCACACTTCATACCAATAAAAAGTCGATGGTCTGTGGATATTCTAGCAGCATTATACATGAAGGAAATTATCAAATTACATGGTGTCCCTGTCACTATTGTATCTGATAGAGATCATTGATTCACATCACAATTCTGGAAGGGCCTACAACACTCACTAGGGACTAGATTGAATTTTAGCACAGCGTTTCACCTACAAATAGATGGTCAAACTGAAAGAACAAATCAAGTAGTAGAAAATATGCTCAGGGCTTGTGCAATTGATTTTGGAGGAAGTTGGCATGATCACTTGCCTTTGGTAGAATTTGCATACAACAACAGTTATCAAGCCAGCATACAGATGGCGCCCTTTGAAGCTTTATATAGAAAAGTTGTAGATCACCAATATGTTGGAACAAAATAGGGGAAAAGCAATTCATAGGCCCCGACCTTATCAGGGATTCTACGGAGAAGATCAAGCTCATTCAAGAAAGAATGAAGATGGCGCAAGATAGGCAGAAATCTTATGCTGACAATCGAAGACGCGACTTGGAGTTTCAGGTGGGAGATCATGTATATCTGAAAGTTTCTCCAGGCCGGGGTATTCGAAGATTTGGCATTAAAGGAAAACTAACTCCAAGATTCATTGGCCCATTTGAAATTCTCGAAAGGGTCGATGAAGTGGCTTATAGACTGGCTTTACCTCCATAGTTAGCAGGAGTTCATGACGTATTTCACGTCTCTATGTTGAAGAAATATGTATATGATCCTGACCATGTGATCACTTACGATAATTTGGAGATTCAAAAGGATATGACATACGAGCAAAAACCAATAAAGATTCTGGATCGAGAAGTGCGTCAACTAAGGAATAAAGTTATTCCTATGGTCAAAATTCAATGGAAGGAATCATGGCCGATCGAAGCAACATGGGAAACGGAAGAAGCCATGCGAAAAAGATTCCCGGAACTTTTCAACTGTAAGTACACTCTCCTTAATCTATATATATTGAATTTGGAGACCAAATTCTTCTAAGAGGGGGAGGGTGTAGTGACCTAAAAATTTATGTAAATAATTTCTAGATTATTTATAGAATTTTCTAGAATTTATTAGGAAATTATAAAGGGCAAATTGGACAAAAAAATGAATAAATGTTGGGATTATAAGGCCCCATTATGTCAAATAACTAATCCAGCTTTGATAAGTGAAGCCCAATAGGTTTAAGGACCAAGTCCATTAAGTTTGACCCATATTCTAGAAGGTTATTTAACCTATTCACGAATTTTAAGGATAAATACCATTTTATTAGATAATTTTATGGATAATTAACCAAAGAGTTTGAATTAAGATGAATGTCCACGCCCAGTTGATGTAATGGTCTATCGGGTGACCGCTACAGTCACGTAACGCACCAGTCCTGGTCCGTTACACTCGCGGATTCCGTGAGAAGAAGAAGTTGTAAAAAGATTGGAACTTTGAGATTCTCTTGGCTAGAGACCAACTTGGGAGAACTTATAACATTGCTAAGGACTCTGAGAGATTAGGTTTTGCCAATTAAGGACTCTAAAATCATTCAATTCCTTGAACCCTAGCCAAAACTCTATAAATAGGGCCCAGTTCTGAACTGAGTGACCCTTACTTTTGGCTCGTGAAGAATCAAGGTAAGGAGATAGATTTTCGGGTAAGTCCTTTGGAAATTTTTGATTCTAATACTAAGATCTGACAACTCTCAAAATTTCATGTTAGGAGGTCGAGTATCCAAGGAGTTAGGATCTTCCAAAGTTACTGGTTTCATCACGCCAACCCAGGAAACTGTGCGACAGGGTGCTGAAGATCAGGAAATTAGAGAGTCTAAACGAGGTAATTCGAGTTAGAAGCTTTAGAACTTTTTATTCCTCTTAGTTTCATCTTCCTAACCTCCAAATTTCACATCTTAAGGTCAAGAGATTGAAGAGTTAGGACGGTCTGAAGTTACTGAAAAATCACAGGAAGAGAAGAACTAGGGCGACCCTTGAAGACTCAAATTAGAAGTTTAAAGCCCAGTTAAGAGGTAGATTATCTTATGAACGGCAAAAACACATTGTTAGGGATAAAAGCCCTCTAGTTTATTTGGATTTCATGCATTATACTTCATGAATTTCATGTTTTAGGATTAGTATACACCTTCATGCATGCCTTCAACCCTAATTGAAGATAAAAAGCTATCTCTCGTTATTTCATTACTACCTATGCATCTAGATAGCCTTTTCTCATTTTGACATGAGTAGAGTAGTTAGCATGCCATGGATTAATCATAGATTTCTATAGTTTCTATTTTCTGGTAGCAGAGGACCTAATGGTCTTTCGTAAAACCGCCAGGGACGTGTAACGGACCTATCTTGATCCGTTACACCTCTGTAAATGGTTACAGGGTTCTGAGATCTCTAACGGACCTACAGTGGACTGTTACCTTCATGTGACGCGCCCAGACCAGTCCGTTACAGAGCACTGTGTTTTGTCAACTTAAGGTAGAATTAAGATTGGCTCAATCGCTTATATATATATGTGCCTAGTTAAATAGATCTTAACCTATTTTCATGATTTTTAAGTTCAGGTGTTGATTCATGTTAGAAATTGCATGATTTATGGTACTTTAGAGTTATTTTCAAGTAGATGATAATTTCAAGCCCAAAGCACTATAGTTTTGTATGTAAACCTTGATTTAGAAAAGATATTGATGAGTTTTATCATGATTTTATATCGTTACACATTCTTTCTGTCTATAGAGTCAATTCTCTAAGTACATGGCATATATTCCGGTATATGGCCATTATTTCACACTTTTCACTATAGGAACATATTCTTGAACATGAGGACCTCTCTATTAGATATTCCTTCCAATGGACTAGAAATCATATTTCAAGACCTCTGTAATTCTCCGCGAGCCTGGGATTCCCACTAAGATGCCGAGTTGGTTGTACCATGAAAGCCCAATTGTTAGAAAGCACTATCGATGTTTTCGATATCTGATATATTACGGATCTATATTCGACCGTCAGGCCAGCCTTTCTAACGGCCCAACACTCGACCGTAATGTTCATGTAACAGCCTAGTATTAGACCGTCACAGTTCTAAATTCTTTAACCCGAGGTTTGACCAAAGGGTTGATATTTAAAGTTCCTGGATGGTGTACTGATGGTCTAGGACTTGACATATTGTCTAAAGATACTTAACTTAAATTATAAATGATAATAAATGTACCGTTATGCTACTGAATTATTCCCATGAGCATGACATCGTCTTAAATCATTCTTGATCTCTCATGTCCTGAGTTGAAGCGTTCATTGTTGATTATTGTTATCATGAACTTATTCACGTTCTTGGCCATATTTTATTGCTTGAAATGTGAAAATAGCTTGATTTAAATTTGAAGATGCGATCGAGCACTGATTGTGTTCAAGGGCTCTATGCTAGTCCCCTCGGCTGACTGTCAGAAACATACTATTATAAACCATGGGATATGATGCTACTAGCGTCGCATTACGCTGGGATTACTTTCTCTATAAATAAGTGAAGATCCACGGGCATCATGAAATTACTTGTACATGACTTTCTTGCTTCCACAGAAATTCACCAACTACTTGCTTACAAGCAAAAGATGTTTGAGTGATGAGTATGTGACTTGCTAGTACATTCTTGTTCATGAAAGGCCATGCTATATTCTTGTTCATAATTGTTACATTCTTTCTAGTTCATACTTGCTCATTCTATCCTACATGAACATCTTATTACTTTGATTTAGTCACGTGATTGATCGCATTCGCATGATTTTACCTTATTCTTTAGAGCTAAAATGTTAATTACTTTAATAGTGCCTTCATGTTGATGCGAAGATACCTACTAGGCAAGTGTGCTCATTACCTATTTCCAATCTTTTCAGGAGGTGGAAGTGAGTCGGATCGGATTCGGAATATACAAATAGCGGGTCCGAGAGTGAATGAAGAATGAGTGAAGACTTAGGAAGTCTACATTGTTTAGATTGAGTCTATATACTTTTCTATTTTCTTGAGTCTAGTATGATGTAGGAAGTTGAATTAGTGATTGTATTTGAATATTTGATGGATAATGAAATGAAAATTAAAGTTGAATAAATATTGTGTAATTACATTTATGTGTGTGATTATCTTGCGCTCTGAACGTTCTTGTTTGCAAGAGGCTTATCATGCCGACTGTTCACATTTCTTGAGCTAGTCTTCCGCTGTAAATAAGGCTCGGGGCGTGACATGAAGAGTGTGAAGGGATAATAGAGCATGATCAAGCAAAAATATAAAGTAAAGTGGCCTTTCATGAACTAGAATGTACTTTTCATAACCATAAAGGCTATGCACTAGAAAGTCATGTTACAAGAATGTACTAGCTAGTATGTAAATTTCACAAAATTACCTCATGGTTTTAACCTGTTTATAAAAAAAGTACTTTCAGCACAATACGACGCCAGTAAGCATCATACCCCATAGTTTATAGTACGTTTCCGGCTATCTGCCGAGGGGGCTAGCGTGGAGCCCTTGGACATTGTCTGTGCCCACTCTTGCATCTCTAGGTTATAAACCAAGCTACTTCCACGAGAAATAAAGTAGGCCAATGATGTACCAGTTCAACTATAGTTTCATGATAACAAATATCAAGGTAAGAACGTACACAAATTGAAAACATGAGGTCAAGGATGCTTTAAAGACAAGGCCATGCAACGAAGAAATTCGACAGCATAACGACATGTTTCTTAACTTTCATAATTCATTAGGTAGCTTTTGAATAAAGTATTGGGTTCTAGAAAATTAATAGACCATCTAGGAACTTAGGAAAATCAACCATTGGGTCAAACCTCGGGTTAAACAGGAACTGGGTAAAAGCGATCATTACGGGACCGTTTCTGGACATAGGCGGTCAAGGCTGGATCGAAAAAATGAATTTGGCGGTCAAGTCAAGACCGTTACTATATAGAGTCGATGCATGAAAAAAGAAAGTGTCAACACAGTGTGAAATCTAGACTAACGCGGTCACGGGATGACCGCTACTTTACAGTAGCGGTCGCCTGATGGCCACTACAATCTTGGACATAGAAAAAGAGCGATCTTGTGCGTACTTTCTAGATAATTGGGTTTTTTAGGGTACAACCAGCTCGGTGTCCTAGTGGGAATCCCAGGCTCGCGGAGACTTACGGGGCCCTTGAAACAAGATCACCTAGTCCGGTGGAAGGAATATCCAACGGAGAGGGTCACAAGTTGTTGACACCTAGAAAATGGTTATATAGAAAAGGACGATAAGCTTGAAGCCCGTGAAATCCTTGCACATGCTGCCTGGAGTTCAAAAAGATTGCATGGAAACTTAGTTCTGCTGATCTCAGTATTATTGTACCATCGGGAGGAGCTACTTGCATCACAATGCATCACACCCGGTTGCGCCCCCATGGCAAAGCTGCTACTCTACTGGCCATCATCCGTCATCGGGGCGATTGAAGTCGAACGAGCCATCGAAATGACCGTCAAACATCCCCGGGGAATCATCTGCCTGCTTAAGCTCCCCAGCAACCTCCCAATCATCAAGAATAGTCAAGATACAATCAGAACTATCTACGAGAGGAACGACTCTCGAAGGAAAATACTGCTATGCTTCGGGCAGTGTGGATGAGTCACCCTAAAAGGAGCAAGTGTTGCTCAGACATGTGAAGTGTGGCACAAACAAATAAGAAAAGAGACTTAACTACTATAGAAAGGCTCAAATGGGCCGAAAGGAACAAACGGGCCACATTGGGTCATCACATACAAAGCCATCCGGCGGCCAACGGCTGATCTGGCAGCCACACCTGATCTGGCGGCCAGCCTGCGCATGCTTTTCCAGCTGCCGTATCACATTCTCGCCACCGTATGAAGAGGATAGAGCCTCTATAAAATAGGCAGTTGTGAAGGCTTGGAAGAGAAGTAAGAAGAAGGGAGGATGAAATAGAGAGAAGAAAAAGCAAGAGAACAGAAGACCAGAAAGAAAAGAGAGAATAGAGAGTAGAGAGAGAAGCTGAGAAGAGAGGGTTTTGTGAAGGTGGGTTCCATCCCCATGTAGGGTCTCCATCGAGCTTGCAATCTCCTCCTTTCCTCATCCCCCATTCTCTTGTGTATTCATTACATCTTTCCTTTTTGCTGCATTCGATGGCGTCTTTCTTAGAGATGTAGCATTGTATTATTTCATGGATGAATAAATACCGTGGGTGATTGAATCTGTGAATTGATGGTTTCATTTCCTCTTCCTCTCTCTCATCTGTGAGATTGAATGATAGATTAAATATCTGGAGTCTTATGCAAATTGCTCCTTCTTTCCCTCTGCAATTTCTTTCCAGAGCTTCCCGCATAAACCCAAAAACTGCCAAAGGTCCATCATTACTTAGGTGTGGCCTTTGCATGTTCCTCATAGTGGGTATAAATAAATTTGACCCTCGTTTCACGAAGTGATTTTCAGTTGTGATGAGTCCTCGGAGGGATCAGGGACCTGTGAAGTCATCACATGGGCCCTGGATCCCTTATTCACCAGCCTGAGCTATAACGGCTCTGCATCCCTTTGTGGCATTGTAAACCTTATTCATAATATAAGTGGGATCCTTGACCCCTGCAACCTCACAAATCCAATTCATTCACACGTCTTCATACTCTCTAGCCCTTGTATCCTGCCTCCAGGAGCAATTAGACCATTTCCCAGGCCAAAAGGCCCTGTATTCCATCCCCTCTGGCCCCTTTCCAGTGGATCAAGCCTTTGATACGGTGGCCAGCACTCTAGCTACAGCGCCAACCGCCGACTCCCTCTCACAGCCTGCTATCTCCAACCGCCGACTCCCTCTCACAACCACCTTTCTTAGTCATCACCTCATATCCCCTAGCCTACGGGTCAAGCCTTCCCCCTTTCCTGGCCGCCGTATCAGAAGAATTTGCCCTGGACGCTGTATCAATGCCTGGCCGCCGTATCGAACCCTGGCCGCCGTATCGAACCCTTGCCGCCATATCAAACTCTTTATATTCACACTCTCTAATTTTTGACCCCTCCTTTGGTTATCTTGTCCTCCCTATAATTCCCTGATAGTTTAAGGCAGAGCCAACATGGTGCATAAAAGCTATATTAACGGGATATATATCCCTACAGTATGAATACTTCTCCGGATCACCCTGTCAAGTTAAAGAGATCCACTACTTACTATAGTGTGTTCCTCTTTGACTTTGTATAAGGGAAAAGGAATAGAACTACTTAGTGATGGACGATGTCCCGTAGTCGATGCTCGGGCCTCGGCATGCCCGCATCTTTTGGACTCTGTCTCGGCTCTCCATGGATGGATATCCTATATGTCTCTTGGCATACCTTAAAATAAGGGGAGATGCTGCTGGAATTCGTTCAAGAGGCTAGGCTATCATACCAAGTCCCGTCTTCTAAACTACCCCATTAAGTCATGGGGATCCGCCACTTGCCATAGTGTGTTCTCCATCGACTTCACCGAGGGGAAAAGAGAATAAATTGCCTCAATGATGAATGATGCCCATGTATTACGGATCTCGTCTCGGCTCTCCGTAGATGGGTTTCCTATTCATCTCTCGGCATATTTAGAAAAAAGGGGAGATGCTATCGGAATTAAACCAGGAGGCTATTGTTGACACCCATTTTTAGCCTACAAGTCGAGTTATTTCTCTTATTCATCATTTTTGATGCCCCGAATTAACCATTATTTTAGAGCATTCCTTGGTAGATTTCGAGCCCATTTCATTGTTCCATTCCCGTTGAGCCTTGGATATCATCATTTCTTAGAGCCCTGGAGCTTATTGTATCAACTTCTGGCCTTCCAAGTCGACTTACGGCCCATTTAGGCTGACTTCCCTCAAGCATTCGGATACTTTTGTTGCAAAGTCATGAAAATATTCCTTTTTCATCCCCATCTATTCCTCTATTCATTAAGTGCCCTTTACCAAAGTTGTTCTTTTTTTAAAGCTCTACATTTTCTTAATATACGCCATTGGCTAGTTCTCTACTGATTTCAAGTTATTCACATTTTTCCGGAGTGTTACGCTGTTCACCTATGTCCCGATATTTTTCATCTCTGATCTCGCCCATTTTCCCTCTTTTAGGATCCCCTTTTCATCTTGCTCTCTTCATGAAAGTTGTTTATTTTTTAATTGTCTACAATTTCTTCTTCTACCACTTTCACTAGTTCTGTACCATTTTCGAGATATGCTCCGATTTCTAAAGTCACGCGAGCTTGGTAGCCACCCGAAGAAAATGGTCAACTGTTGACCGCCCATGAAAAGTACCTTTTTTAATTTTTAATTTTATTATTTTTAAAATGTCAAATGACTATCTTCTTAAGATCGCCACTTCCAAAAAATGGTCTTTGGATGACCGTTTCTCTAATTTTTGTGTCATTTTCGTACCATCTCCCCCAATCGTCTGGCGGTCGCCTCCTAGACCGTTTTCTTGACCATGCGGTCCTCCCTAGAGCGTTTTCTTGATGAAGCGGCCGCGTGATAGACCGTTTCTCCAACAGAGAGTCCAGATGATCCTGAACTCTGATTTCTTTGCCGCTGGACTCTAAGGCCGACTTTTGCTCGATGGGGCCTCCTTGTTAGGGCTCTATCTTCTAGAATATTCCACCAAATGGAGCCCCGTTTATTTCTACCTCTTGCCCTTTAGATTATCTCGAGTTTGGTCTATAGAACATGAATTTTCATGGGCTATACCTCCTGGAATCTTGGACGCAATATCAGGTTTTATGCATTTCGTGCAACAAAAACTCCTCCAGATTTGGCTCTGGGCCCTTCTTGCAGCGGGAATATCTTCCAGATCCTTCCACCAAATAGAGTCTCGTTTTCTCCTACCTTTTATCTTGACTATTATCTCGAGAATGATCCAGATATCTCAAGATTTGGTGGACTATATCCTCTAAAATCGCAACAGAAAGTTCTGGGTTCCGGTATTTCTCTATATAAACATGCCCAGTTCGCCTGCGCACTGAGGGGCTCTTCTTCGACCGGGGGCGAAGCCATGCCAGATTGTCGTCTCGTTTCTTCAACCCCAGGCTATTGTGGGAAGTATTAGCTTTCCATCTATTCTATTTGGGCTTCATTTCGTCATAGTTTGCCCTCTCTTCTTCGCCCTAACTTTTCTGATTTTGTCACATATTCTGGATTTTTTGCACACCTTTTTGAACCTGTGCGATGGGGCGCTCTTCGTCGGCTCGGGGCGGAGTCAGGCTTCATCCTATCCGTCCTCCTTCGACTCCATCTTGAAGAGGGGAGTATCTTCTTTCATTTCCATCTCTTTGGGCTCAGTTTCATCACTCCAATCTCTTATTCTCCTCTCCTACTTTTAGCAAATCGTCACTGTTTCCACAGTCTTTGCACAGTTTTCTACACATTTTTGCATTTTTCTCCATTTTGCATAGCACTTTTCTCCCTATTCCCCTCATCAAATTTCATGATTTTAAATCCCATGCATGCACAACACTCCCACCTTTTGTTTGCACCCGTTTATAGGGGTTAAAAAACCCTCCCCCGATGCGTTCTCCCCCTTTCTTTCATGCTATTTTACCACTTCGGGGCATATGCTACACTTCAAATTCTAATGGGCTTTACCTCTTTTTTGTGGCTTTGTTTTGTAGGAGATTATTAATAAGACACGAGGCCCTTGCTTTCTAGCCGGCTAGGAGGTGAGGAGGTGTACCCACGATCGATTCCCCGCATCCTCTCAAGTGCGATCATGTGTAGCGGCTTCCCAATAAGCCGAGTCTTCTTCTTCCTTTTCCAAGGTACACGGCGCCATCTTCATCCTTTCTCCATCCTTTTGGTGCCGTAGAACCTTGGTGGCGATCACGGTCAGGTTCCTCTTCTTCATCATCCATTTATTTTTCATGCAATATCATGTTTATATGCATGTTCATATATTGTTTAGTTAGGGGGCGGGGTAGATTAATCTATCTACAGCTGTGTCATGTCATGCCTTCCCGGGCATTCCGATCATCCCACTAAAATCACGGGGCTTCGTCATATATTACAATGTGAGCTCCGATGATATTGACGGGAAAATAAACCGCCTCAAAGGTGAATAGTGCCCTGAGCCTTTTACATCCTCGGTTTGTGGTTGTGCTGGCTCTCCTTGGAGCTTTCGCGTACATACCGTGGTGCCGAAATGGGCCAAGAGTAATCAGCAAAACGTTCAGTACCCACTGTTCGGTCCGAGCCATCATTTTGATATGCCCGTCTATTTTGGAAGCCATCTCAACCCTTTGTGGGCGTGTCTTCTATAACTCTCCCCCAACATATTCTAGGGCAGAGGGAGACACTATCGAAATTCTGTTAGGAATCTTTGGTTTAATTTCATACCGTGTTTCTCGGGTTTTCCGCTCGGTTCCTTTACCCTACGGTGGTAATGTCCTCACAGCTACTCAACCATGACGACCACTTAAAGGGAATAAATCATTAATAGATGTCGTTCTCGGCATACATTATCCCGGCTACATATGAGTCCGCCTGAACGCAGTCATGTCAGGTCCACATTCACGGATCCATATGCATGCACCGCTATGCTACGTGTGGCCTCAAAATGAAAAGGCAACCACTGATCGACGACCCTACGAGTGATAGGGATTACTTAGAGGGCTAGCCCTCGGATTCCCCACTCATCATAGGGCACGGGAATGCTGGCTAAGCATGACCGTATTTCGGAACCATCCCGATTATTCATGGATGAGTCTCTTATACTCTCCCCGATACTCTTCGGGATGGGGAAGGTGTTGCCGAAATTCTCTTTGAGTTTGTTGAATAATCTTGTGGGTAAATGATTGAATAAGTAATAGATAATTAATAATGTCAAAAGACAAATTCTACCCCAAATCCTCAAATAAAAGGAATAGACAGCTATACGCTCCGTACTCGTTTGTTTAAACCCGTGCATGAGCACCCGCACCTGCCCGACTCTTCGGTATATCAAATGGTGACTAGTCGAAAGTCGGCTTAGGCCTAGCTGGAAGTTGTCACTAAGCGTGAGGTGGTCTTATGACCTACGTTCTCCGCCACATACCGAGAGCCGATCCAATAAACCCTACTACACTCCCTGCTTGCATGTGCTTGATTTGTGAAGCAAACATTACTTTCATACATTTTCTTCGGCCCTGAGGGCTCTTCTACTTTGGCAATTAATCAAGGGTTTTCCTTCTTTCGAAAGGATGTAATTAACGCCATAGCCTTTATGGTGTGGCGGACTTCAGGTCCTGACACGATCACCCACAATTGTCTGATTAGTCAGACGAGCGCACAATATGCCTCGTAACGAAAGTGACTGGCACGCCCCGCGTTAATAAAATAAACAAAATAAAATAGATCAAATCCAGGAGAGATCTTTCCCATCGTCCACAAAGTTGGCACGCCTGGTGGGACCTAGTTTCCCTTCATCTTTTCACCAAAGCGGAAGGCCCTAGGGCCTTCCCCAAAAATATTGATTGTTTGTTCGTCCTATTTTGCAAAAATTGCAATGGCTTCTGGACTTTTCGGTCTGCCCTTCAACCCTCAAGTGGTCACGTCGCATGCTACACACGGGTACCTAGCGGTACCCATAATTTTCGGTGCTCTGCCACCTGTGGTAGGGTTCCCGAACTTCCTCGGTGTTGCTTTCGACGGTCTACTGCGAGTCGAGAAGACGGACGAAGAAGCTATCACGGTCAAAACCGTGACCCCTCTGAAGACTGGTGCACCATTGCTACCTGCTTCATCCACCACGTGGACTACCGAGTTGTTCCATTGCTACCTGCTTCCTCCACCACGTGGACTACCGAGCTGCTCCTACCAGTAACAAGACGGTTGGAGGGAAGAAGAAGAATTATAAGAAAAGAAGAATAGATGTTCTCGAAGGTCGGCTTTCCATTTCCGGGAAGTCTGTATTGATCGGCGGTATGCGGGTGTACTTGAATGGTCGCACCGTCGAAGCTCTTCCAGGCCGCATTATCCCAGCAGTCTCTACCCACAACACTTTTCAAGTACTGGCAAGCCGGAAGGGGAGCCCAGAGCAGAGCACCCGGGGTAAGTTGGCCCCTAAGCCATCAAGTTTCAAGCAGATTTAGGTTCCCAAGATGACCCGAGGCCCGGCTCCGGCCCCGCAAGATACAAGGCTGACTGTCAAAAGCCCCAGGAGAGGGGGCGTAAGAGTTATGCAATAGGAAAAAGAGGTTATGCCAATGGCTTCACCACCTACCAACAGAGCCTGCGCTAGACAGGCTGATGTTTTCATACTTTCAAGAAAGAGGAATGAAACTGCAAACTTGTCACGGGTGGGCTATTTTCCGTTGACGCAAGAACGGTTGTTGCCCCACACTCTGTCTCCTAGGCGCAGTCGAGAAGAAATGACCAAAGTTGTCCAAGACTATTTCCACGGCTTGGGAAGTTCATCATTAGGCCAACACCGACTACTCCGTGTCATGGGTGTTGAATGAGAAAAGAAAGAGAAGAAGAACCAAGAGAGGAGGTTTCCTCCATTGATTCTAATGAACAAGAAGATGACCAAGAGGTTGGATGTCTTGAAAACTCCCCACAGCGGAGAGAAGGAAAAAGAATATCCGTGTTTGACCGACCAACCTTCCCCGACCAGGCCAGGAGGCGGGTCTGGAGGTAGAGGGGCAAGATGCAAGTCTTTTCCTGCAACGTGACGGGGATAATCGGCAAACATGGTACCCTGCCCGAAGAATTAGAAGAACTTGCTAGATTAGCTCACAGATCTGGGGTTGTGACAAGAAGAAGTCAAGCTGCCAAGGAAGTGCTTGGAATGGTTGAAGACGTGCTGATGGTCACCAATTTGACTGTCAACGTGGTGACATCAGGAGAAGAGGAGATTCTCCTGCCAGCCCCATCTGAAGGAAATTCGAGTAAAATGATGGAAGAGATGCCCATGGCCACAGCCTTGGACCCAGCTATCCTGATGATACTCCACAAATATCAACAAGAAATTGAATCACTAAAGAGACAGTTGAGTGAAAAAGCTGAATGAATTCTCTACCCAAAATCACATGAACTCACAGGACAGTGATCTAGAAGTCTGGAGTTTATCCTCCACAGGTGATTGTTCTGTTTCTTCTGTTTGCAAGAATGAATTCTCTACCCAAAATCAGCAAGGCATTCCGAAATGGAATAACCTCTGGTTCAGCTGGTTGCCTTCCAAGATTTCAATCCACTTATGGAAAATTATTTATCAATGTATTCCAACTGATGATAGAATAAAGTCCATTGGTATTCCTCTTTGCTCTAAATGTCATTGCTGTAATACTCCAGCTGAGGAAACTATCAATCATTTATTCATCTCCAGTGACATTGCATCCTTTATCTGGTCGGCCCTTCAATCCAAAGGCCTGCAGATTCATGGCCGAACTGCCAAAGATATTATTCTCAATACCACTCAATCACTTAGACGATAGTCCAAGCTAGATTGTTTCACTGTTGCTGCTATTGGTTATGGATTGTGGGAATTAAGGACATCCAGGAACATTGCTAAACATGAAGGGAAGAGAGCATCGAAACATGCTGTTTTGAACAGAATCACTGCCCAAGCAAAGGAGGTCATAGCCCTTTCAGGCCTCAAGGAAAATTCACACAAAAGCAGGATTACTTTGGCAGATTTCGACATTAAGGTTGCTACAAGAGATTGTCCACGCCCAATAATTATTAAGTGGTTGCATCCTCCTTGGCCTTTCATCAAACTAAATACTGATGGTGCTTGCAAATCAGATGGCTCTTTAGGCGGTGGTGGTGTTATCAGAAACTCTGATGGACAGATCCTCCTTGCCTTCTCTCACTATTATGGCAACTCCAATAGCCTTATAGCAGAAGCAAGGGCACTTCATGATGGTCTTCAATATCTCCACACTCTCGGTGATCAGCCCACCATCATTGAGTGTGACTCTAAGATCCTAATTCAGGTAATCCAGGAGAAAACTCCTTGCCCATGGATCATTCTCCCTTACATTAGAGATATATGGCGCATGTCCTATGCAGTTGACTATTTCGCACATATCTTCAGAGAAGCCAACACAGTGGCCGACTCACTAGCATCCTTAGCATGTAGCACCAAATGTAATTCTTTCTTTGATTATCACGAGCTTCTTGCTACTGTTAAATGTGCAGCTCGTTTGGACAAGCTAGGAATTCCTAGCATACGACTGATGTAATTTTTTCATTCTATTATCTCAATAAAATTTACCTCTTAGGTGTGGATGGTGGAGTGGCCACTGAGGTGCAGTCCCCCATTCAACCCTAGGCAGGGGTTTAAAAAAAAAAGAGTGAAAAAGCTGAACAAACTCCTGTCTCCATGTGCCAAGAGGCGCATGCTGAGTCATCCCGAGGGATCTCTCACTCGGGTGAAACTGTACCACCCGCTGTTCCTCAGCCTATGAGTCATGAAAAAGCTCCTTTCCAACAATCTCTGCAATAGCCACCGGCGCAGTCACCAATGCTTCAAGTACAACAGTCACCACTAGTGATGCAGTGTGTGCCACATGCTACCACTATGATAACTCCTTTCACACATCAATCTGCACATTTCTACCCAGAGCCGGTAGACCCCGCTACGATGAATAAATTGATGGTGGAAAGAATGATTGAGATGAAACTATCAGAAAGGGATGATGGTGATTTCGGCACCTTTGATGCATATCGAGTGCCTTATCCATCGCATTATGCTACAAAAAGGCTGCCGCCTGGCATCAATAAACCACCCAAGTTTGAGAAGTTTAATGGGTAAGGTTCCCCTAGAGAACACATAGCTTATTATATAACAGTGATGGGCGACCTGGCAGCAAATGAAGCTTACTTACTGAAATTCTTCGGGTCATCTCTCACTGGATTGGCCTTTGAATGGTACTCAGGCTTGTCTGCTGGGTCAATCCTGGACTGGTCCGATATGCAGCGGAAGTTCCGTGAAAGATTTCACGTCACTAAGAGGGAAGTCACAGTGGCGGAACTATATTCCACTAGGCAAAAGCAGGATGAAACCGCCTTAGAATACATCAAGAGGTAGAGGAATCTTAGCATGAGATGCAAACGGCCTCCACACCAGGAAGATGATGTTCAGATTTGTAAACAAAATCTAAGAAAAGAAGTGCTGGAGAAGATGATCGGCATTGATGTCAGGTCATTTGACCGTCTTAACAATGTGGTGGCAGAGGTTGAATCCTTCCTAGCAAAACATTCTTCGGTCGGCGTCCCTGCAGTTCAAAAAGGCAAGGCTGTTGATCGCCGACCCACCCTGAAGGAGGCAAATACTATCGACTTCAAGACCTTTGAGCAGCAAAGGGAAAAGACTAAAACGGCAGCTACTCCTCCATCGGCCAAGCCCGCCGATAAGAAAGAAGGCCTATCACTCAGGGACAAGACGAAAAAGCCATACTCATTTCCAAAAGAGAAAACTCGAGTCTTGTTTGAATGGGCATACAAATACAACAAAGTAACACTGCCCGAACCAAAGAGGCCTCCTGATGCTAAGAAGCAAGATGATCCCTTGTTCTGCCCACATCACCGAATGCTGGGGCATGCTATTGAAAACTGTTACGTGTTTAAGGACATAATAGAAGGGATGATAAAGAAAGGGGAGGTGCAAATGGGTGAACACCAAGTTGACCCACCCTGCCCCCATGAACCTCCAGTGCTAAGACAAACTGTCAATATAGTTTCGATGTACTAGCAGCTATTAGAAGAGGTGTCCAAAGCTAGCACTCAACACACTTACGAAGCCTGCTTTCTCACACCCATTGAAGAGCAGGCAGGATGGCAGTCCATGCCAACAAGAGCAAGAAGAAGACCGCCAGCCCGTGAAGTCACATGTGTTCACATTCATGGTGTCACTGAGCGATACACTCCACCTCTAGCAGCTCCTGCATGGCACGTAGCTGAATCACTGGCAGTCATCCGAATCCCAACTTATAACCGGAGGAGGCAGACTCTGCTACCCTCTCACAAAGAAATAAGCCCTGAAGTGCGGCGCTTGTAAGCCTACATCAATGAGCTTGACGAATATGAACAACCCATGTTAAAACCTTTGTTAGTGAAAGACCATGTACCATGGGAACAGCTAGAAAATCTGACCCTTGAGGAACAGAATGAAAGGAAATAGAAGTAGCCAGTGGTAGCCTATTCTAGGGGCAGATGTCGGCCAAGTCCGATCAGCGGAGAAAGAGAAGAACAAGAAACAAGAAAAGGGTGACTACCTTGCACTGCAACACTCTATCTGCCTTGTTTAACTTGCCAGGAGAAGGTGAAGTGGAAGAATCGGGCGATGCACCATCCGAGGCAAATCAAGCACTTGGGCTCATGCCACCCATTCTAGGAAGAAATGCGGGCGCCTCCCTCCAGCAAATCACAACATTATCTTCAGAAATGAACAGCCTTACTAGATACCTGAGCCAGAGGTCAAGGGTAACAGGATTCCTCCTCCACCCAGCCTTTACCCACAAGAAAAAGCAGAAGAAGGTATTCCTTCCTTCACTGAATTTTTGTCCATCTTAGAAGGGAAGAAGCCAAGTAAAAGCTCCGATCCCGGGGCCAAGGGTCCTTGCTTTCCGCCCCATCCTACTTCTTTTCTAAAGAGTTGGGTAGGCATTGGTTCCTATTCAACTGAAAAAGTTCCTCAACACGAGGAATCCCCCCAGCAGCTCTCTTAGGAGAACGAAGACGACGGAGAATAGTCCTCGCCAACAGCACCCCAAGAGCTCTTGAAGCCTCGATGGATAGAAGAGATGAGGTTGTCCAACGTCAGGGTGTGCAGTCGAATAATGAAGCTACTAAAGAAACTCCCAACCAGATTTACTATACGAGAGATTTTGTCTCTAAGTGACGAGGCGTGGCAGGCGATGATTGAAGCTTTGCAGACACCAGGTCAATATGAAGCTTGCTTGGCAGAATACCAGTCTGGATCAACAATCACCTTTACAGAGGATGACATGCTGATTCCATATGCTAATCACAATAGGCCATTGTACATGAGGGGGCAACTCAACTGCCAACCGTTGAGCCGAATCCTGATAGACCCAAGAGCTGCGGTTAATATTCTCCCTTACCGCATATATTAGAAATACTACTTTGACGTCCACCTCATGAAAGTAAAAGATATGAGAATTACGGGCTTCAACCAAAAGTTCGAAGTCCCCCTTGGTGTGGCAGAATTTAACCTCACACTGGGAGATCTCACAACAAAAGTACAATTTCATGTGATTAATTCCAACACCTCTTACAAGGCGCTACTTGGCCGACCTTGGCTGCATAAGCACCTGATAGTTCCCTCCACACTCCACCAGTGCATTAAATACTGTCGGAATTGTAGATTCTAAGAAATCCACTTAGAACAATTAAAAGGAAAAAGAAAATGAATAGAAGAATGGGAAAAGAGGGAGAAAAGGGGAGCATGAGAGGATGCTAAGGGGAATGTGATCGCCAGAGACGCGAGGGCCTCAAAGGATATAACAAATAATCAATGGAGGGATCGCGATATAAATACCTTAAATGCGGGGGAGATTGTGAGTGCACCTTCTCTTTCTATCGGCCGGCCGATGAAGAGAGTTTTCCTTGATTGATTACCCTTGCAAAATTAACAAACACCAATAAACAAACATGGATTAGAAACCAAGATGTGTAGCATCAAATCCAAATGTAAATATGGACATAGAAAGCATGGATATGAACACACCTTATTGGTGTTTGGCCTTTAAACCCCTATGCAAAAGGGTAGGTAAAAGATGATGTATGATGAAGAATAGAGGGAGATGTGCAAGTGTTGCACTATGGAGATGTGCTAGAGTGCACAATAGGGGAAGATCTCAATAAAGAAATAAAAGAAAAAATGATATGATGCATGCAATTAACTAAAGCAAAAATAAGAGATAGGAGGGGAAAGCTTAGTGGTTTTCTCCAATTTGGCTTCAAGCTAGGATGAAGATCTTCAATGGAGGAAGAAGATGATGTAGAACTCCATGGATGTAGAGGCTTCAAATCTTCAATAGAGGAAGAAGAACTCCATGGATGAAGCTTTTAGGTGCATGGGAGTCTTCCTCCTTGAGCCTTTGGTCCGGCAGCACCTCCTCTTGAATTGATCTTTATTTGTTCTTTCACAAGGGAGAGAGAGATTCTATTTATAGGGTTGAAATTCGGAATTAATTCCAAGGGAAATTAGGAAAACATGTTTTAGTGGGATTTGGAATGAGATAAACATTAGGCAAGTGTCCCTTCAACATTGGAAAGTCATAGGAACCCTTTCCCAAGTGGAAAAGGAGGTTAAATGAGGAAAGGAAGGGAAATTCGGAATTAATTCTAAGAGAAAACAAGAAAACATGTTTTAGTTGGATTTGGAAGAGATAAACCTTAGGCAAGTGTCCCTTCAACCTTGGAAAGTCATAGGAACCCTTTCCCAAGTGGAAAAGGAGGTTAAATGAGGAAAGGAAGGGAAATTCGGAATTAATTCTATAAAAAATTAGAAAACTTAGTTTTGGTAGGATGGAAAGGGGGATCCTTCCTCCAAGTGTCCTTTCAATATTAGGAAGCCATAGGAACCCTCTCGCAAGTGAAAAAGGAGTGTAAGTGAGGAAGGGAAGGGGTGCTGATGGAGTTCGGAATTGAACAAGAATTGACGACCTTGGTCAAGTCGTTAATTGAAATCACGACTGGGACAAAGGCGTTAATTCACGGATTTAATTTTAGCAATAAAAACTTTCTGTATTTAAAAATGATGATGAGACACCTGAGGGAGAGGCGTTATTTAAAAACACGACACAAGGAGGGTCGTTAATTCTTATTTTTCTGTTTTGGAAATCAGAAAATTCCAGAAACTGACGCCTTTGCCCCTAGTCATCCTTTCTTCAAAACGCGCCTCAGACCAGGCCGTTAATTAAAACACGCCCCACTTCAAGTCGTGAAATCCAAAAAATAGAGAAAACTGCCCAAAAAATCTAGAAAAATAGGGAAAAATAAGAAGAGGGGAAAAAGGGAGAAATCCAAGAAAATTGGGGAAAATAACTCAAACAAAGTTAATTGGAGGGTCAAATTGGGGCATTACAAGGTAATACGAGATGCACTCACAGTAACGTCAATTTTGGCGTGTCTACAGCTGCCCGCCTTGGTGTCTGCTTTGCAAGGGAGCAGAACAAACTGAAAAGTAGATGCCAAGGTGTGATGAGACACGCAATCAACATCACTTGATGAGAATGAAATCAAAAGCTCGAGATGAAGCAATCCCAGGAAATTCAATGAAATCAACGATGTTTGGATAAGAGGAGGAGTGTGCACGCGGGCACGACGGAGAATGATCAACTTCCAGCGCGGTGGAAGTACCCCAGGTCACAAACATGTAGGTTTCACCATTGGGGAGCGGTTACCAGCCAATGTGGACGTGCTGCAGCCAAGGTGGATCAAAGTAAAAGGATTGAGATAAGATGATAGAAATCCAAACAAGGAGCTTTCGAGAAAATGACCCAAAATAGTGACAAAACGAACTGAGGATTCCATCAGCAATGAATATCTCATATCTGGAAAGATTAAGATCAATTTGACTCTCCAAATCAGCTTATCAGAATGATTTTCCAAAAATTGTTTCAAACTCCTATATGAATGCATGCTGGGTTTAAAAGGAAAAATTAAAACAAATGAAAATATAAGATAATCAAGGATAATATTGTTAAACTGCCAAGATTGGGTCAAGAAACCCATTCTGCGAGCCGATACTAAGCCGAAGCCCGTTTATCCACGCATCAACTCGTAAAAGGGAACTATCGTCCCCAGTCTTGGACGGCTCAACGGCCTATCCGTGTGACTAAGACTCCTCTGGAATCATCATTGTTTTTGATGAAGGGGAACTCAAATCCCAGATTTACCAAAGTCACAAGGTCCTTGATATAATCTAGTAGCGTATGTAACATATAGTAGAATGCATACAGGGGGGATGGTGATAGCAATGAGCATGGGGGGAACTGAGAAATGAGGTGCAAGTACCGTGGGGCTTAAATAATGATGCCCAGTCGGTGGGACCAAGAGCTTCTTCCTGCGCTCAAAGATTCATCAGCCAAGATATAAAAGATAGCAAGCAATGAATAAGGCATTTAAGCATAGCAAGCATAGCATGAATCAAAGCATCAATAACATGTATGTATCATATTCAAGAATAGCATAGATAGCATCATTAAAGCATAGATAGCATAGCATCATTGTTTGTCGTTTGTCATGAGGATGACAACTTGGCTAATCAAGATTTGGAGTTGAATGATCAAGATCTGATAATGCCCATCGGCGGAGTGATCAGTAAGATTTGATAAAAAAGATTTGGAGATGAATAATCGGAGTAATGCGTAGCAAATTATGAAGATGTGATCAATTGTGAACATGAGAAGAATCAAAAGGTAGATGGCAATGAATGGAGAGGACTCATCCCGTGCTCTTGGTCCTTGCAAAGTTGTCGTTCCTGCAAAAGCACCATCAGAAAAATACAATGTAATTTTTTGGATTTTGAAATATGCAAATTTTTATGAGTTTTTAAAATATTTGAATTTTTATGTGGATTTTGAAAAATATTTGAATTTTTATTATGAATTTTGAAAATATTCAATTTTTGTTAGATTTTGATCAGGAAATATTCAATTTTTTCTTATTTTTTTGGCTTAGAAAATATTCAATTTTTTTTGGATTTTGACTTAGGAAATATTCAAGTTTTTTTTTTTTTTTTTTCTTTTAATTTTTTTTTGGTTTAGACATTGTTAATGCAGCATCAAAGGGTGTTTTTGAACCACTGGCTAGGGGTCCTTGTTCCTTCCCCTTTCGCTAAAATTACCCAAAGCCGAGCGTGCATTGAAGGGTGGCGCCCTATAACTGACTGCCCTTGATTAACGGTGCTCCTACCAAGGCCATACCCGAGAAACATTCGATCTTAGAGGGAGAAGAGAAGAATAATTGAGGATAAGCTTTATGCAGGATGGGAGATGTCGGGACTTGAATTCCTTCCAAGGTGTTTCCCCTCAAAGAGGTAGTCTGTTGTGCCGGGGCTTTGTGCCTTTGATTTTTAGACCCTTGACATGCATACGACCAGGGTTTTCCCTGCGGGGACTTTGCCACTCTTGACATGCCATAATTCATAATTTTACTTTTATCGAAATTTTGACTTGATTTTCATAATAGCCCTTTTGGCGAGATGTATATCATGAAAACTCATATTGATTTTGGGTCAAGACTGCCCCTATTTGAGACTCCTCTCGTATTGGGGATTACCCTGGGTGGGTCATCTCACCCGTCGACCTCTTGCCCCTGCACGCGGCCGAGTAAAGAAGAGAAAAAGACTTTCAGGAATTCTCATGGCATGGCCAAAGTAGCAACGGTGTTTTATCAAGGAGCCGGCTAAAGGGCGCCGTGAAGTGTGTGCGATGCCCAGCTAAGGGTTGCTCTTAACAAGCGGGGAGAGAATGTTGAATTCCCAGCGCGGGGTTCTTATTAACCAAAAGTGCTGCAAAAGTAAGCCTAAAGACTCTTTTTGGAATATTTTAATTAAACAAAAGCCTAAGATAAAGGTCTAAAACATCACTCTTAATCTTGTTAAGAAGCACTTCATTTTGAAAATCATGCGTGAGGCAAATGAGGTAATGATATCATAATAATGTGTACTTACGCTAATATGTTACCTTGCAACCTTTGTAGAAGAAGCTGTCAGAGGCGAGGTTGATCATCGTGGGATAGTCCTCTTTGGCAGTCAAAAGGATTAGAAGTAAAGGGTTTGAAAGTGGCTTAACAAGAAGGAGTGGTGCCAAGACCAGACTCAGACGAATAAGGAAAAAAGGAAGAGAGGCGAGGGCTAGAACTCCCTCACTAAGGTGTGGAGACCCTGATCACATGAAAGGTCTACAAAAGAAGCGGAGAATTAGAAGGAGGAGTGAGGACTAAAGCCTCGAAAGCAGTGAGAGAATGGGCAGATACCCAAGGCAGTGGATGTGGAAGAAGTTGGGTCGGACCCAGGATTAGGGGGAATCAGAAGAAGAAATTGATAGATGGAAAGAGGCAGATCCGGAGGGTCCGGAGGTAAAGGAGGAAAATCGTGATAGGAGGAATCATCCGGAGGCTCCGGAGGGATAAGATATCGAAGGACGCGGTGCCCAGGGAAGAAATAGGGAAAAAGATGATGGAAAAGGAGGAAGAAAATGAAGGATGTGATGTCCCGGAGGAGCAGAAAGATGAATCGGAAGAAAGATGGAGGGTCCGGAGGTTCCGGAGGAATGAGATGCCGAGGGACACGGTGCCCAGGGAAGAGTGGATGAAAAGGATCAGGAAGGTCCGGAGGTTCCGGAGGGAAATATCGAGGGACGCGTTGCCCTCGGAATGGAAACAGATGATAGAAAAGGAAGAAAAGAATGAAGGACATGATGTCCCGGAGAAGCAAGAGGATGAATTGGAGGAAAGATGGAAGGTCCGGAAGTTCCGGGGGTAGAAAATGGAAAGGGGCGTCATGCCCAAGGGATTGAGAGAGGGGTGAAGGATCTGGAGGTTCCGGGGGAAGAAGATAGAAAAGGGCGCGATGCCCTGGGAGAAAGTCCGGAGGTTCCGGAGGAAGAAGACGGAAAGGGGCACGATGCCCAGGGAGAATCAGTAAGAAGCCCAGAAGATCCAGACTTGAGGGTGTGCAGGGGCGCGATGCCCAAAGTGTGAGATCCGGAGGTTCCGTAGGAGGAAGATACCATGGGACGCGATGCCCAGGGAGGACGGGAGAGAAATTCGGGGAGTCTGGATGCAATGGTTGGAAAGGGGCGCGATGCCCTGAGGAAAGATTGGAGAGGGTGCAATGCCCGGGCAGTGTAAGGGGACCCGCAGATCCTGAGGATGAAGATGAATAAGATGGGAAATGCGGAAGATCCGGAGGTTCCGGAAGGCAGGGAAGATACGGGTCCGGAAACCCGGGAAAGAAGAAGTGCAAATGTATGCGGATGCAATGCAACAGATGCAATGAATGCATGAAATGCAAAGAATGTGAAGAATACGAGGGATGAGAGGATGAGATCCTCCTCTTCGCCTGTGGAGTGGCCCATGAAAAATCGATGATAGATGTGAATGTGGGTGAAGTTGAATAGAAGGTGGAAGGTCCCTTAGTGGAAGCATGTCTACCCCTCCACGGCAGCAAAAGTGTACAACCGGATAAAATCAAAGTCTGTGATGAAGCTTTAACAATCACTGCTAACTCCCTTGGAGGGTGAAGAGTGACAATGTGAGAGAATTGGAAAATTAGAGCGTGAAGCATTGTCATATCCAAGGATTGTGGTGTTTGAAAAGTGTTGAACAAAGCGGGCGTTCGCCCCTTGTATGAAATAGAAGGTTCCAGATTGAAGGATCGGAACAAGGGGTGCCCTGTCTGGCCCTTGGACATAGACTTATACGGCATCAACGCTTGGCATTCTCTTCTGGCGAGCAGCGGCGGGGGCTTGGCCTCTTCGACCATTCTTGGCACAACAACCCGGATTGGCATTCGACAAATAAGTTCTTGCATCTTGAACATCATGGCCGCGGCCAAATCTTTCTTTTCCGGCTCTTGATCATCTTCATCACAAGTACTTACAGAAGGACACCCGTTCCGAGTAGTAAAGGGGGGTGAAGCGGAGGTGGAAGGTTCCATAGATGGTGGAGGTATAATGGAAGGTGTTGGAGAAAGGGTGAGTGGAAATGGCGGTTCAAACACGTCGAGCTTCTCCCTTTGCTCGGAAGCAGTCGGGGTTGGCTCGAGTGCAAAAATGGGTGAATCCTGCTCAGGATTAGCCACGGGTAAGGGTGAAGGGTTAAGTAGTGGAATAGGAGTGGCTAGGTCATGGGTTAAAGGTATAATGGAGGGCCGAGGTGGCGGTAATAGGAGGTTAGCTGATGAAGTGGAGGCTAATGGTATAGCAGGTGGAGGTTTAGCGGAGGCCGGTGCTGTGGAGGCTGATGGTATAGCAGGAGGTGTAAAAGTATCAGGTTTGGTCCGGAGGAAACACCGGATGGGGCGAGCGGTGTCTAGGGTAGGAGACATGTCTTGGTGCGCCGACATGGGTGATTGGAGTATTGATCCCTCGTCATAACACCAATAAGTCTTAGAAGCGGGGGTTATATTAAGGATGATGGCATCGTCTTGAGCAGGGGGTTCATCCAGTGGTAGCGGAGGGAGAGGAAAATGAAGAAAACTCGGAAGGGATGCCTGCAGAGCTTCATCATCACGTGCCGTCTTGAATTCTTCAATTGCCGGTTCTTCATTATCGAGTTCAAGTGGATGCCATGGTGGAGATGTATTAGTAGGTGGTGGAATGTAATGGTATTGCAGATGATGTGGTGAATGCAAGTGTGAATGCGTAGGCGGAGGCGGAGGGCCATATGAATGAACGGGGTGAATGGGTGGAGGATGGACAGCGTCCACTTGAACGTTGAAATCTGTCGGCTCTTGCTTGCTTGAACTGTCGACGCCGTAGCCGTCTCTCCTATCCTTCCAATCTTTCTCCATCTTTGTAATGTCATTTAGAGCCGCATAAAGGGGATTGACTGGAGTAGGAGGAGCGGGCCGTGGGCTCGTAACCCTCTTTAATTGTTCCTCCAACAAAGTGACTTTGTCGAGAAGAGTTTGTTGGAGGGGTGTGACTTGAGCAACAGAGGGTCGGCAGGGCCTTGAAGGAGGGGCCGCACAAAAAGGACGTGGAAGGGGATTAATGGGATGACCCATAGAAGAACCCGGATGGGCGGGTTGCAAGGAATAAATGGGCCTTGGGGCCGTGGTGGAGGAGGAATAAAAGGAGGCGGGTGACGGGCCACCCGAATAGGGGTAGGTGTGGACGAAGGAGGCGGGTATTGGACCACCCGAGGAGAAGTGTGAATAGGAGGAGATGGGTGATGGGCTACCCGGGTAGGAATGTGAATAGAAGAGGGAAGTGGGTGATGGGCCACCCGCGTAGGATTGGAAGGAGGATGAGGGGAATGAGGTGCACCCTCAACAACGGCCTTAAGGGCTTGGATTTGTTGAGGGGTGAGATGATCTAATGCATGCAAGATCTGGGAGACCTTCTCATCTTCGGGAGGAGACGGTCTCGCGATTGAGGCGAGGGACCATGGGATTGGATATTGCCCATGGGTGGGGCAAAATCAGTGAAGATGAGGGCGTGGTCCCTTTAAAAGATTATGGTGAGAGTTGTGATGAATATGTTGAAATTGAAGGGAATAAGATGTGCTAGGCTGATCACCCTCATGAACATTAATTGAGTTAAACATGTTGACTTTCTTATCAAGGTATCCCAAACAATTCAATGTGCAATCAAAACAGCTCACATAGATAGCAAACAAGCTAGGATGGGGTTACCTTTGATTTCTTTTATTTGAACGTTGGCAAATTAATTGATTTTATGTAAATTGATGTGATCACTCAAGGGGGGAACCTAGTTTCAAATGTGGTTTTCTCCGGTGCCAACTAGGAACACTCTCTTACCGTGCATAGGCGAACTAAACCCGGGACTTCAAAGGTACAACCTGCCCAGCGTCCGTGAGGGAATCCACGGGTGCGGGGACTTATGGAGGCTTGGTTTAGGAATTTCTGGTCCAATGAGACGGAGTGCTCAATGGAGGGTCCTTCCTTCACCAAGAGGGTGGTGTGACTCCTAAAGTGTGGGGAGAGGAGGTCTCCCAAACCAATGCAAGGATGAATGCAGCAGACAGTATCAAGCAGATAACAACACAGAACAAAATGACGACCTGGGAAAGGTCGCTATATCAATAAATAGCGTCTGAGCGTCAGTCGCTAGTCACTGTAAAAAGTGCAAGCAGAGTAAAATAGCGCCTTAGGGTGAGGCGCTTTCTCTAGAATGGACGCCCAGGAGCAGGGGCGTCAAATGGCAGTAATCAGCACTAATAAACAATGATAATAAAAATGACGCCTTACAGTAAGGCGCTATTCAAGTGAAAGACGCCTTGATGTGAGGCGTTATACTGATAAAAGACGCCTCTGAGAGGGGCGTTAATTACTTCAATACTTCACAGTAGAAAATACCGACAGAAATGAAAAACACTCACAATCTCAGTATAAGAATCATGGCAATCAAACATGACAAGGGATATAGCATGCTCATCATTTTTTTTTTAAAAAAAAAGATGGATAAATGGAATTTCTAAAAACCTATCAAACTGACAAATCACATAGGGAGAGTGCTACATGGAGCACAAAGGGAGACGCACCGTGGGTGCAAAAGGGGAGATGGCACACGTGGGTGCCCAAGGGGAAAGGGTAATCAAAAGAAAAATGAAAGGGGTCCCACCGTGATCGCCAATTTGTAGATTCTAAGAAATCCACTTAGAACAATTAAAAGGAAAAAGAAAATGAATAGAAGAATGGGAAAAGAGGGAGAAAAGGGGAGCATGAGATGATGCTAAGGGGAATGTGATCGCCAGAGACGCGAGGGCCTCAAAGGATATAACAAATAATCAATGGAGAGATCGCGATATAAATACCTTAAATGCGGGGGAGATTGTGAGTGCACCTTCTCTTTCTATCGGCCGGCCGATGAAGAGAGTTTTCCTTGATTGATTACCCTTGCAAAATTAACAAACACCAATAAACAAACATGGATTAGAAACCAAGATGTGTAGCATCAAATCCAAATGTAAATATGGACATAGAAAGCATGGATATGAACACACCTTATTGGTGTTTGGCCTTTAAACCCCTATGCAAAAGGGTAGGTAAAAGATGATGTATGATGAAGAATAGAGGGAGATGTGCAAGTGTTGCACTATGGAGATGTGCTAGAGTGCACAATAGGGGAAGATCTCAATAAAGAAATAAAAGAAAAAATGATATGATGCATGCAATTAACTAAAGCAAAAATAAGAGATAGGAGGGGAAAGCTTAGTGGTTTTCTCCAATTTGGCTTCAAGCTAGGATGAAGATCTTCAATGGAGGAAGAAGATGATGTAGAACTCCATGGATGTAGAGGCTTCAAATCTTCAATAGAGGAAGAAGAACTCCATGGATGAAGCTTTTAGGTGCATGGGAGTCTTCCTCCTTGAGCCTTTGGTCCGGCAGCACCTCCTCTTGAATTGATCTGTATTTGTTCTTTCACAAGGGAGAGAGAGATTCTATTTATAGGGTTGAAATTCGGAATTAATTCCAAGGGAAATTAGGAAAACATGTTTTAGTGGGATTTGGAATGAGATAAACATTAGGCAAGTGTCCCTTCAACATTGGAAAGTCATAGGAACCCTTTCTTAAGTGGAAAAGGAGGTTAAATGAGGAAAGGAAGGGAAATTCGGAATTAATTCTAAGAGAAAATAAGAAAACATGTTTTAGTTGGATTTGGAAGAGATAAGCCTTAGGCAAGTGTCCCTTCAACCTTGGAAAGTCATAGGAACCCTTTCCCAAGTGGAAAAAAAGGTGAAATGAGGAAAGGAAGGGAAATTCGGAATTAATTCTATAAAAAATTAAAAAACTTAGTTTTGGTAGGATGGAAAGGGGGATCCTTCCTCCAAGTGTCCTTTCAATATTAGGAAGCCATAGGAACCCTCTCGCAAGTGAAAAAGGAGTGTAAGTGAGGAAGGGAAGGGGTGCTGATGGAGTTCAGAATTGAACAAGAATTGACGACCTTGGTCAAGTCATTAATTGAAATCACGACTGGGACAAAGGCGTTAATTCACTGATTTAATTTTAGCAATAAAAACTTTCTGTATTTAAAAATGATGAAGTGACGCCTGAGGGAGAGGCGTTATTTAAAAACACGACCCAAGGAGGGTCGTTAATTCTTATTTTTCTGTTTTGGAAATCAGAAAATTCCAGAAACTGACGCCTTTGCCCCTAGTCGTCCTTTCTTCAAAACGCGCCTCAGACCAGGCCGTTAATTAAAACACGCCCCACTTCAAGTCGTGAAATCCAAAAAATAGAGAAAACTGCCCAAAAAATCCAGAAAAATAGGGGAAAATAAGAAGAGGGGAAAAAAGGGAGAAATCAAGAAAATTGGGGAAAATAACTCAAACAAAGTTAATTGGAGGGTCAAATTGGGGCATTACAAGGTAATACGAGATGCACTCACAGTAACGTCAATTTTGGTGTGTCTACAGGAATGTGAAAGAAGAAAGAGTATTCACTGATTTGCACCCTTTTGAGGTCTCTGAGTGTCATTTACTCGATGCACCCCTCTATATCAAGGCATTTCGGGAGCCAATAAAGAAGGAGGCACCCGCAGAGAAAAAGGGAGAAAAAGCTTCATCGGATGATTGGTTTCCACCACCGCCACCTGACTACATGGAATCGCAGGAGGTCTCTCATATCTCCAAGGCAGGAGAGGTCTCTAGGGCTATGCCACCAGCCACTTATTCGAAGGGGATGAAGCTGACATGAAGAAGATATTTGAACGCATCGAAGTACCACCAGGGCTTTTTAAACTCGTGTTGGACCTCGAATGTCAAACGGTGGAACCACTAAAGACCATGGAAGTCCCTCGCTTCTGCGAGCCATCCACAATATTCTATGTTGGAGAACCTACTGACAAAGAAGATGATGATTGTGTCATTCCTGAGGAATCAACAAGTCGGATGGTGCCGATAGAGGGCCTGGCTTATACAGCCGACTGGGTCTCTTGTCTTTTTACCAAAAGACGAGTCCCCTTGCTTCAGCCTTTCAGTCAGAAGGAAGCATTCAAAAAGTTATCGTACCCACCTAACACCAACAAGGAACTCCTGAAGATCACCCAAAGTCCGAGTCTGGGATATACCCTCCGAGAATACTATGAAACAGAGGTGGATGTCATCTCTACCATCTTCACAGCTGAAGGCTCACTGGAAATGTTTTATGACAACTTCCCGACAAATAATGAAGAGAAGGAGTCCCATCCACTAAAGGGTGCATTGCTCTTTGATAACATCCCGGGGTCAGAAGAGCGCGATAATGTCGTTAAATGCAGATGCTGGGAGGAATTCTTCCTTGAAGAAGTACCATTTCAAACTGGGACCAGGTTTGATGAAGTCATAAATGAAGAAATTCAAGACCCCAAAGAAGAGAAGGAGCGTCTCGAGTTTGAGCGCATCCTCGAAGAATGTCGAGCCCTACAGTAGTAGGAATGGTCTGAAGAAGAACAGACGCTAACATATACTCAGGAGCCGAGCTCGCTAATGGGGGCAATAGAATAAGAAGATGAAAATGATAGCAGTATCACAATGGAGAGCATGACCCTCCACATCAAAACTGAAAAGAACAAGGTGACCAGTTGTGCTCTACAAAGCATGCTTCTCTTCACCAAAGAAATGAAGATGGTCAAGACCAACTGTCACCCCCTCCGAGTTGCATAGTCCAAAACAGAACCTTACTATCATGCCAGCCTGATATCTCAACATGGGATTGGGCCTTGCCTAAAGAAAATACAGAAGTCCTAGAGGTTTAACAAGATAATATTGAAGATTTTATTGACTTACAATCGGCACCACCAAAAATAGAAGATGGAGGCCAAGCCACTGTTGATGAACTAGTCGAGGTGAATCTAGGGACCAATGATGATCCGAGACCCGCCTTTCTTAGTGCCTTACTCTCTCAGGAGAGTGGTAGCAGTATCTATAATTATTAAAAGAGTTATGGGATTGCTTCGCTTGGACCTACAAAGAGATTCTTAGGCTAAATCCCAATGTGACGTAACATTTGCTGGCAATAGACCCAACGGTAGAGCAAGTGAAGCAATCTTCCCGGCGCATGCGACCGGAGCTGATTGATCAAATCAACAAAGAAGTGGACAAACTCATTGATGTCGGCTTCATGGAGGAAAATCAGTACACCACATGGTTGGCCAACATAGTGCCCGTAAAGAAGAAAAATCGACAGATAAGAATATCCGTCGACTTCCGGGACCTCAATAAGGCATGCTCGAAAGATGATTTCCCAATGCCAATCACCGAAGTAATGATAGATGCCACTATCGGCCATGAAGCTCTAACATTTATGGATGGGTCATCCAGATACAATCAAATATGGATCGCGAAGCATGATAGGGTCCACACAGCCTTCTGAACACCCAAAGGCATCTTCCATTACAAGATAATGATGTTCGGTCTCAAGAATGTCGGTGCTACTTATCAAAGAGCCATGACAAAAATCTTTGATGATTTACTATAGAAGGAAGTGGAATGCTACATTGATGATCGTGTGGTCAAGACCAAAAAGAGGGAAGACCATTTGCAAGACCTGCGGGTGATATTCCAAAGGCTTCGGAGCTGAAAATGAATCCAATGAAATGTGCCTTCGGGGTATCTAGCGAAAAATTCCTCAGGTTTATTGTCAGATACAGAGGAATTGAAATAGATCTAGACAAAATAAAAGTAATGCAAGAATTACCTCCACTAAGGAACCTCATCGAGCTTCGGTCTCTATAAGGCCAGTTGGCCTATATCCGCCGGTTCATCTCCAACTTATCAGGACGGTGCCATCCCTTTCATAAATTAATCATGAAAGATGTGCCCTTTTACTGGGATGAAGAATGCCAAGCAACATTTGAAAAGCTGAAGGATTACCTGAATACCCCTCATGTGCTCGGGGCACCAATAAAAGGAAGGCCAATAATTCTATATATAGCAGCTACTCATTACACGCTGGGGGCAATGATGGCCAAGAACAATGAAGAAGAAAAGAGCAGGCCATGTATTATCTTAGCAGGAGATTGGTAAGGACTGAAGAGGTATACATTCATTGAGAAGATCTGCTTAGCCCTGGTCTTCGCTATTAAGAAGCTCCGACACTACATCCTGTCACATGAAATAAAATTAATATCCAAAGTATATCCACTCAAATATATACTATCTCAACCAGCACTCAAAGGCTGTTTAGGCAAATGGGCAGCGATTCTTATGGAGTTTGATATCTTCTATGTGCCGCAAAAGCCGTCAAAGGACAAGCTATCGATGACTTCTTTGCAGCGCACCCAATTCCAGAAGGCTCTCCCCTGGAGACGGAAGTTTCTGATGAAGAAACCCTAGAAGCATGTCAAGCTCAATAGATTACGTGGCAACTCTACTTTGATGGAGCCTCAAGGACCGAAAATTCCCCAACTAGCCTTGTCAGAGTCAGAGCAGGGGTAGGCATTGTCTTGAAATCACTAGAAGGGGAGGTGGTGCATACCTCTGCTCAATAAACAAGCCATGCACTAATAATAAAGCTGAATAAGAAGCAATGATAATCGGCCTCTAGATTGCCCTTAGCATGGAGATCTGGATGCTGCAAGTATTTGGCGACTCCATGCTCGTCATCAAGCAGATATAAGGGGAGTTCAGTGTATGAAAACTAGAGCTTGCCCCTTACCACCGAAAGGCGCTACACCTCATGGCAAAATTCTACCTCATTGAGCTTAATCACACAGCCCGAGGGAAGAATGCTCAAGCTGATGCCCTGGCGAAATTGGCCAGCTCCCTAGTAGTCCTACCAGATGAGACCTTGAACATAGTCATGATCAACCGACGACAAGTCCCCAGCATACTAGATATGCAACCAGATGAGCATGAAGTCACCACGGTCGAGAAAGCTCATATGCTTGATTGGAGAGAGACCTCCTGCAATGGTTCATGCATCAGCAGCAACCAAAAGAAAAGGAACAAAGAATGAAGCTACTCAGGATCAAGAACTCTTATGAGTTCAGAAGTGGAACATTGTTCCGAATTGTGGCAGATGCCCGTAAAAAGATCCTGGTCCGCTGCCTATCTTTAGAAGAAGCATGGCAGGTAATGCACGAAGTACATGCTGGGAAAGTCGGAGTGCATCAACCCGGGCCGAAGATGAAAATTGAAATCAAGAAATTAGGGTATTATTGGCTCACTATATTTGATGATTGTTCCAAGTTTGCAAAATCATGCCAAAAGTGTCAACAACATGCTGCTATACCCAGAAGGCCTCCAATGCCACTTCACCCAACAATACCCAGCTGGCCCTTTGCACAATGGGGAACTGATGTGGTTGGCCCTCTACCAACATCTTCTGCTGGATGCAAGTACATCCGGGCAGCAACATATTACTTCTCCTGGTGGGCGGAAGCTCTATCACTCAGGGAAGTGACTGGTGAGCTGGTGGCCAGATTTATAAAATAGAACATTATATTCCGATTTGGTGTTCCCAGTCGAATCATATCAGACAACGATGCTTTTGTCTACCACACCCCCAAACTAATAAGCATGTGCATATGAACATGAAAGTATGAACAAAGGACAAGGGGCGATAAAAGATAAGAAATGCTAACCGTGATCGCCACCAAGGATTAACAACACCAAAGGGTGAGGAAAGGGATGCAACGGCGCCATGTACCTTGAAAAAGGATGAAGACTTGATCGTGCTTAAGAGATGGGTGCGGGAAATGATGTGGGATCAACCTCCTCTCCTTCCAGTCGGCTAGAGGAAGAGGGCCTCACATTCTATCCTTGCTTCACCTACAAAACAAAGCCAAACACAAGAGAAAAACTCATTAGAAACATGCAAGTGTAGTATCAATCGCACAGTGGTAAAATAGGGATAGAAATTGAGGGAGAATGCACCAGGGGGAGGTTTTTAACCCCTATGGAAGGGTGCAAAAGATAGGTGTGTGTGTTGTGATGATGTATGAACAAATAGAAAGGAAAATCACGCAGCACAACTGCAGGAAACGGAGATGCAATATGGAGAAAAATGCATGCAGAGTGCAGAAAACAGAGATTGTGATGATTTATGAAATTGGGAGGACGAAAACTAAGAGAAGAATGAATGAAATCAAGCCCTTGAGCATGGAAACGAAAGTTAATACTTTCTCTGAAAGCCAGGGTCAAAGAGATGAGTCGGCGTCGCAGGATGGCTTCGCCCTGAACCGAAGAATAGCCCTCCTTCGTGTTCTGCGAACTGGGCATCTATTTATAGGAGAAGGAAACCCTAGGTCGAAATAGGAGACAAATCCTAAAAATAGGAGTTCATATTTGATAAAACCTCGAGATAATAGCAAGGATAAGAGTCCTAGATAGGTGAAAACCAAGGTGGAGGCCTATCTCCCTCGAAAATGGTTCAAACAAGGACTCTAAAGAGTCCTCGTGTCACGCCCCGAACCGATAGCAGCGGAACGTGTCGTTTGCTCGGAACGTGGCAATTAAACAGTCGTGAATGATCAAGAGCAATGGCATGAGACCAAATAATTTGGAACAATAATAAAAATTTTATTTCAAATATAAGTATCTTAAAAGAACTTTGAAGACTCAATTACGTCACTATGAAAGAAAAGGAGATGACACACTAATAGACTTAGACAATATAACTAAATAAGAGACATCATGCTAGACTCAAGAAAGATAAAAGACTCGGGTTCACTAATTTCCAAAGCTCGCTTGCACACTTGTCTCTCCCGTGTGAGTCTCGGTCTCGCTAGCCATCTGATTACCTGAAAAATGTTGGAATAAAACTGGGTGAGCGAACGCTCAGTAGGAATTATATCTCAAGAACAAGCAATTGGTTGAAATAATTACATTTTCGCATGTAAATGCAAGTAAGACTATGCATGTAGTTTTAACCGAGAAAGTAAAACAAAACTAGTAGGATTAACAACAGCATGCAAAACTTCAAAGCAAGTAAGAGATATTCACAGAAAAATTTATAGATTTTTGGCTATTTCACACAAGTACTTTGCCCGTTTCGGGCCACGCTAGTAAAGTCACGCAAGTCAAGTCACGCACGCAAGTCACGAAAGAAAGAGAGAGTGTGGAATGCCAAAGATCAAGAGAGACAAGTACTGTGGTGCAATGCTAGACACCGCGATCATTAAAACTCCCATGGGCACTAGTACTTTCGGGTGCTCCTCCCAGAACCAGATCGGGCCCTATATGCACAGCATTTAAAGATAGATCTAGACATCCATGATAGTTTATAGCCAATAAGGAGTTTAAAGAACAAGCTTTAATAGAAGTGTAAGGTAAGAGTTTTCATGGAATTCAAGGGCAAGGCCCTTGAGCAAGGATAGACTTGCTATAAAAATCTACGTGAAGCATAGAAACCATGACATGTCGATAAACTGGGTGGAGATCATGACATCAAAAATAAGCACTTATATAGCGTCGCTTGTTTTTTGTACATGATAAGGTAGATAGAATTAGTGTCCATAAGTATGGCACATAATTCTTTAAGAAACATTAATGGCATGGTTTCCCATTCCATAATTTTAAGAATATTCTCATGACATCCACATAGCATGTCATGATGGCCGGTATACCATGTTTCTTTATAGTGACATGGCAATCAAGTATTGTCATAGGTTTTAATCGTACAACATGCTCGGCTGCCATGAGGGAATCCAAGGCTAGCGGAGTCTTACAGAGGTCTCTATGATAAAGTCACCAATCCAAAGGAACGGAATGTCCCATAGAGGATTCATCTATCACCGAGAAATAGTGGTAATTGATAAAATAACGTGAAACATGGGGCTATATTCACGGAATGGAATATAGTGCCGACATACACAACCCATGGTCACGGGTTGCTGAAACACGAAAATGAGAAAATCAGGAGTTCGGTAAATTGACGCCTGAATTTTAAGTATTCATTTTCTAAATTGGCGCCCTTGCCAGGGTCGTCGGTTTATCAAATGACGATTGTTCCCTTAGTCGTTACATCCATATTATGTAAATATTAATATCTATAAACATTTTCAAATTTCGATTATCATCAAAATGACGCCTTTCATGAAGGCTTCAATTTTGTAAACAACGCCCTAGTTAGGGGCGTCATATATCAAATTAAAGGGCAGGGTATATGTCATCATTTTAATATCTAGGAATATTATAAACATTTCTATAATACACCGTTTATCACTAAATTGACGTCCGTTCGCATGGGCGTTCATTCAATTGACAACCTAATCAGGGTCGCTATTTCTTTATCATAAGATTGGGTTCTCAGTTATTAAATTTTGAACATTTCGTATTTATTAAATGACTAGACAATTGACGCATGTTTGCACGGTCGTCAAATAAAATAGCGCCCTAGCTCGGGTCGCTATTTACTAAAATTTAGCAAAACAAAACAGAAACCCGAGAAATCATCAGGCCACGGACTATATGCATGGTATTTCTTAAATTTTCATGTTTGGGTTTCGTTACTTGAGAACACCTACTTGATTGAGTGATCCTGGTTGTCTGACGATGAAGTTCGGTGATGAACTTTTAGGAATATCCGATACTCTGTTTTGGCAGGATGGTCGCAGTAGTATGAAGAAGAGGAAGACGATGAAGAATGTCCTATGTTCTTCACGTACTCCTCAGCAGGATGCAGAGGAAGAGGAGTCGCGGCCGCTCCTTGTGATTTGGACCACAGCCGGAGGAAGAAGAAGAAGTTGAAGAACTTCTTTATGTTCTTCACGTATGGAGCAGCAGCAGGTTGTTGAAGAAAAGAGCCAACAGGTTTGGCTCGATGGAAGGGATATTTATAGGAGAAGGAATCCTAATGGGTTCTAGGAGTTCGATTAGGACTAAAATTTCATAGGTAGAATCCTTTCTAAACTTAAATATCCAGGTATCGATCCCTTTCCCTAATCAATACTTACCCCGGATAACATCCCTGTTCGAACCAAACACCAACGGGTTCTGTTGGAAATGATGCCTAGGATTGGGGTGTTATTTTAAAATGACGCCTCTGTACATGGAGAAATTTTCTGGTTTCAAAAATCTAGAATTCAATGGTTACAGCATGGGGATCGGAATACTAGATTTTTTCATAATTATACTAAAGTTAGAAGACAGAGGACATTTATTCACAAGCTTCAGATTAATGGAACATGGGTGGACGATCAGTCTTTGTTAATGGCTGGTGCGGTGGATTACTTTAAAAATCTCCTTGCTTCCGAGAGTCATTCTATTAATGAGCAGCTTATGGACTGTATTCCAAAGTTGGTCACTGTTGAGCAGAACAACTTATTATGCTCTGTCCCTACATCTGAGGAGATTAAGGACATTGTTTTCTCTTTATCTGGTAATAGCTCCCCGGGTCCTGATGGCTTCTCTGGATATTTCTTTACCTCTTATTGGGATTTTGTGGACAAGGATGTGATTGCTGCAGTGCAGAGTTTCTTTCAGGGGTGGGGCCTTCCTAAAGGTGTGACCTCTTCCATTCTTTGTTTGATTCCTAAAGTAAAGAATCCTTCTTCTTTTGCTGACTTTAGACCCATTAGCCTTTGTAATTTTCTTTACAAGGTGGTCTCTAAAGTTATAAGTAACAGATTGAGGAGTATTTTACCTGTGCTTATTTCGAAAATCAGAGTGGTTTTGTTCAAGGCAGAAGTATTACTGACAATTTCCTTCTGGCTAAGGAGTTGTTTGTGGAGCTTGATAGACCTGTTAGGGTCATAATATTCTTATTAAACTTGATATGGCTAAGGCGTATGATCGTATAAAATGGGATTTCATTCTTCATGTGCTACGCAAGTTTGGTTTCTCTCACAGATTTAACTCCCTTGTAGCTCAGCTTTTGATGAACTGTTGGTTTTCTATAGCATTGAATGGTCAGACCCATGGTTATTTCAAATCCACCAGAGGCGTTAGACAGGGTGATCCACTTGCTCCAGCTCTTTTTATCTTAGCTGAGGAAGTGCTGAGCAGGGGGTTACTTAGCTCTTTTCCTCTGGTCAGTGTCACTATTTTCATGTTTCTCGCAGTGCAACTCCTATCTCCCATATTTTGTTTGCCGATGATACTATTATCTTTATGAATGGGGGTATTTACTCCATTAAAGCTTTACTCAAGTTTTTGAAGAAGTATGAGGACAGCTCAGGTCAGAGGATAAATTCTAGTAAGAGTTCTTTTATCACTTCCAAGAGCATGCATCATCAGGCTATTGAGAGGATTCATAACATTACTGGCTTTCAACACAAATCTGATAGTATGGTTTACCTTGGACTTCCTCTTTTTAAGGGTCGAAATAAAGTTCTTCATTTTAAATTTTTGCTGGAAAAAATTATTGCAAAATTGATGGGCTGGCAGAGTAAATTTTTATCCCAAGCAGGAAGATTGTCTTTGATTAAGTCTGTGCTTTCGGCTATTCCCATTTATACTATCAGTTCTACATCCATTCCTTACAGTATTAGTAATCAAGTGGGGTGCATCTGTGCTAATTTCTTTTGGCAAGGATTGGACCCTGTTCACAGGAGACACTGGGTTAACTGGGACTTGATTTGCTGTCCCCAATCCACTGGGGGTCTGGGTGTGCGAAGTCTTCGAGATTTGCAAGTGTGCTCTTATGTCAAGCAGTTATGGTTTGCTCTTTATGGTAATTCTCTTTGGGCTAAGTACACCAGGCAGAAATACATTAGGGAGCAGCATATCTCAGATTGTAGAATTCCTTTTCCTGTGGGCATTAAATGCAGAGATTTTATTAAAGCTAAATCCATTTTGATGGCTGGCAAGAAGATGATTGTTTTCAATGGTAAGTGGACCAACTTTCTCAAAGACAATTGGTTTAAAGGGAAGCTTCTCTCAGATGATATCAGTGATCATGAGGAATTTTTAGATGATTGTTCTGTTCAGGATGCCTTAGCTAATCACCAACACCCTATTTGGCATCATATTGTGGACAGCGACTTGAAAATTGAGGTCCATAGTTTTAATACTCATGATGGGGATGATATTCCTATCTGGTCTTTTTCATATTCAGGCTGCTTTGACTTTAAGTCTACCTATAAATTCATCAAAGCACAAAGTATTGAATATTACAAAGTTAAGCTTTGGAACTCAAAATTCCCTCCTTGTGCAGCCTTATTTTATTGGAAATTGTTGAATCATGCAGTTCTAGTGGATGGTAGAATCCAGCAGAAGGGTATTTCTCTTTCCTCTTGTTGTAGTTGTTGCTACTTGTCACATTCTGTAGAAGATTTGGATCACCTGTTTGTCACTAGCGAGCTTGCTAGTTTCTTATGGAACAAATTCAGCCCTCTGTTGGATGATTCTCATCTACTAATTCTCCCTATTCGGACAAGGCTTCTATCGATTCTGAAGGAATCTATAATATCCAGCCCTCGGGGTTTTCTGAACCTGTTGGTATCCATGATGATTGTGTGGGAAGTTTGGAAACAGATGTGCTTAACGAGATTTGAAGGGTGCAAGGTTAATTTGCTGCGTTGGGGCAGTATGATTCAAGAGGAGATCGTCCACATTCTCAATCAACATACCTTCTCCATGGAGTCCAATCGTCCTTATCTGCAGACTCTTCAGCAGTGGGGTTTTTCCTTTGAATGCAAAGCTATACAAATTAAAGTTGTCAGATGGTCTGCTCCATCTGTCGCATATGCTCTTAATGTAGATGGCTCTAGTAAAGGCAACCTGTGTGTTTCTGGCGGAGGAGGGTGCTTTAGAGATGGTCATGGAAATGTTCTGCTGGGATTCTCCTATTATTATGGCATTGGTTCTAGTATTGTGGCTGAAGGGAGAGCTCTTCTTGATGGACTTCGTTTGGCTAAGCTTTATGGTATTCCTATATCTATTATATATACAGATTCCAAGGTGCTGCATGATCTCTTGAAAGGCATTGGTTATCCTCCGTGGCATCTTCTTCCTTGGTGGAGCCTCTTGAAGGAATCTTTTCAGTCTAGTACATGCCCTTTACTTCATATTTTTCGAGAGGCTAATCAATTAGCGGATTCCTTGGCCAAGGTTGCAGTGGATATTGGTAGTAACTCTGAGTTTTTCTCTTTAAGGGAGCTCCCTGCAGCGGCCAAAAAGTTTGCCAGGATGGATGCTATTGGTATGCCAAATCTTCATATTCGGTGAATTTATATCTTTTGTGGTTTAATGGAGTGGGAGTGGGACTCGTGCCGTCGTGTTGTTGCTGTGGAATATCTTCGTGTTGTTGCGGCTGTCTTCGTGTAGCTAGTCGCTTCTGTTGCTGCGGATCTTCGTGTTGCTGTGGAGTTACTTCGTGTTGTTGCAGACTATCTTCGAGTGCCTGCGGACTATGTTGTGGCGGCCTTTGTGCAGCCAGTTGCTCCGTGTTGCTGTGAATCTTCGTGTTGTGTTGCGGCTGTCTTCGTGCAGTATCTTACTTTGTGTAGTTATTACCTTCGTATAGTTGATTTCTTTGATTTTTTCTTGATGATATCAGGCTTCGGCTCTCATGTTTTGTAATCTCCTATCCTATATAAATAAAAGAAAGCATCTTGTGGGGGAGGTGGAGTGGGAACATTCCCTACCTTTGGTATGGGGGTGCACTCTCCCTTTTGCCACTTGATGACTTTGGTTTATGAAAAAACGCCTCTGTACATGGTCTTCAATTCATTATATGACACCTGTCAAGGGGGCGTCAATTATTAAATTAGCGCCTGCTTAAACAGTCTTCAATTAAATGATGACTTTAACGGAGGCGTTATTTAATTTCGGCCTATTTGAGTTTAAGTTTAAGGCCCATTAGGGTATAGGAAGTCTAGGTGTATGTTTGTATATGGGTTGGATATATATATATACATATATGTGGCAGTGTCTAGGCTTGTTAGTGGGTTTACGTCGGAAGGCCCACTAAGTGTTTATATATTTATAATTTGGGTTATTGGGTTGATTTATATGATATATATATTTATAATCCCATGACTTTGTGGCCCATTTATTATATATGAGTCATATTATTTTAGCTAAGATTTTATATATTAGTTAATGGGCTATCCACTAATTTTACTTTTGGTCTCCATAAAATTGTATTAATAAAATACACTATATGTGTTAAGGCCCATTTATCATCTTCTTTTGGGCTATACCTATATATGTGTTAGTGGGAAAAGCCCACTACAACTTAATTATCTTTGCTTGGCCTTCTTATACGGGTATTTAGGAGTTGTGTTTACTATTTCAAATATATTGATATGCATTAAACTCATTTGTTATTTACCAAACCTTTACCTATGCAGTTCCTATCCGTTAATAATTTGCATGCATATATATACATATATATATATATATATATATATACATTTATTTCTCAAAGCCCATTATGTTTTGATACTAACACATGCGTGAGGTTTTCAAGGGTCTGCTAGTGTACATGAGTTAACCCTATTTTCTATGGGATTGTATTAAATTTATATTATAGGTGGGTCATAATACCGATTGAGAGTTTGATTAGTGTAGTACTTCATGTAAGGATTTTATTGCTAATACTTTCCTTCACTTTTATTTCCTTCTTAATCATTGTCTTGGGTATCAGAGGCAGGTTCGATCCTAGTAACACATTTATTTTACTTCTATTTCCAAACAGGTAATATTAACTAGCCTTTTATTTATTCTAGGAACCTTATTAACTATTTATAGGAATATCACTATAGGTCATTTTTCTTTTCAAACCGGAAATATATATATATATATATATATATTATCTTATTCCCGTTTATCCTACAAAATTACCGGGCGTTACACCCTCCCCCACTTCAAAGAATTTGGTCCCCAAATTCACATCATCCTTTACTCAAGATGGGGAACTAGCTATAATGCGAAGAAAAAGTCTAGATACATGGAGTGAAAAGAACTAATTTTTAGGAAGAATTAATTTAGGCTTAAGGGCGAGGGGTACCTTTCACAACTTCTCTCTTGGCAAGTTCGATCACAGCTTGAGTCTCTCTTGGAAGCTTTTTGGTCCAAATATGGCATTCTGCTACCTTATGGTCTAAGCTTCCGCAACGCAGACATGCTCCCGAAATCCACCAACACTTTTCTGATTGGTGACTATATCTTCCACAAGATTTACACTTACCTTGCGACTGATCTGTCGAAGTTCCCTCCTTATTACATTTCTTACATTTCTTGCACTTCTTACACTTTTGTGAGCTACCACCCTCGTTTACCCTTTTCTTGGTAACGGTGAACTTTCAGAATTATCTGTTTGATCTTTCCTTTCAACTCTCTCTTTTTCTTCCACCGCCTTCTCTAGCTCCTGGACTCTTCTAACAAGATCCGCATAAGCTTGGACATCTACTAGTACCATCTCAGGGACAAAGCTTGGCTTATTTGCTTCCATTTTATCTAGGTTCCTGCAAGGATAAGTGGGGAGATAATTTATTGACTCAAGAATTAATGTTAATGAAATCTAAATATGTTTTCTTTTATAACTTTAACCCCAAGTTCTACCCATCTCTCACGGAATTCTTATAGGATGACCGACAAGGATACTCAACCTATCTCTTGGACTTAATGCCCTAAGGATATGAAAGCTGAAACTCTGATATGACTGACAAAGATACTTGACCTATCATTGGAACCTAATGAAAGCCGAAGCTCTAATATGACTGACAAAGATAATTGACCTATCATTGGAACATAATAACTGGATGATATGAAAGCCGAAGCTCTGATACCACCTTTGTCACGCCTCGAACCGATAGCAGCGGAACGTGTCGTTTGCTCGGAACGTGGCAGTTAAACAGTCGTGAATGATCAAGAGCAATGGCATGAGACCAAATAATTTGGAACAACAATAAAAATTTTATTTCAAATATAAGTCTCTTACAAGAACTTTGAAGACTCAACTACGTCACTATGAAAGAAAAGGAGATGACGCACTAATAGACTTAGACAATATAACCAAATAAGAGACATCATGCTAGACTCAAGAAAGATAAAAGACTCGGGTTCACTAATTTCCAAAGCTCGCTTGCACACTTGTCCCTCCCGTGTGAGTCTCGGTCTCGCTAGCCACCTGATTACCTGAAAAATGTTAGAATAAAACTGGGTGAGCGAACGCTCAGTAGGAATTATATCTCAAGAACAAGCAATTGGTTGAAATAATTACATTTTCGCATGTAAATGCAAGTAAGACTATGCATGTAGATTTAACCGAGCAAGTAAAACAACGAAAAAAATTATAGATTTTTGGCTATTTCACGCAAGTACTTTGCCCGTTTTGGGCCATGCTAGTAAAGTCACGCAAGTCAGGTCACGCACGTGAGTCACGAAAGAAAGAGAGAGTGTGGAATGTCAAAGATCAAGAGAGACAAGTACTGCGGTGCAATGCTAGACACCGCGATCATTAAAACTCCCATGGGCACTAGTACTTTCGGGTGCTCCTCTCAGGACCAGATCGGGCCCTATATGAACAGTATTTAAAGATAGATCTAGACATCCACGATAGTTTATAGCCAATAAGGAGTTTCAAGAAAAAGCTTTAATAGAAGGATAAGGTAAGATTTTTCACAGAATTCAAGGGCAAGACCCTTGAGCAAGGACAGACTTGCGATAAAAATATACGCGAAGCATAGAAACCATGACATGTCGATAAACTGGGTGGAGATCATGACATCAAGAATAAGCACTTATATAGTGTCGCTTGTTCTTTGTACATGATAAGGTAGATAGAATTAGTGTCCATAAGTATGGCACATAATTCTTTAAGAAACATTAATGGCATGGTTTCCCATTCCATAATTTTAAGAATATTTTCATGACATCCACATAGCATGTCATGAGGGCCAGTATACCATGTTTCTTTAGAGTGACATGGCAATCAAGTATTGTCATAGGTTTTAATGCTACAATCTGCTCGGCTGCCTTGAGAGAATCCAAAGCTAGTGGAGTCTTACAAAGGTCTCTATGATAAAGTCACCAATCCAAAGGAACGGAATGTCCCATGGAGGGTTCATCTATCACCGAGAAATAGTGGTAATTGATAAAACAACGTGAAATATGGGGCTATATTCACGGAATGGAATATAGTGCCGGCATACACAACCCATGGTCAAGGGTTGCTGAAACACGAAAATGAGAAAATCAGGAGTTTGGTAAATTGACGCCTGAGTTTTAAGTCTTCATTTTCTAAATTGGCGCCCTTGCCAGGGTCGTCAGTTTATCAAATGACGACTATTCGCTCAGTCGTTACATCCAGATTATGTAAATATTAACATCTATAAACATTTTTAAATTTTGATTATCATCAAAATGACGCCTTTCATGAAGGCTTCAATTCTGTAAATAGCGCTCTAGTCAGGCGCGTCATATATCAAATTAAAGGGCAGGGTATATGTCGTCATTTCAATATCTAAGAATATTATAAACATTTCTATAATACACTGTTTATCACTAAATTGACGCCTGTTCGCATGGGCGTTCATTCAATTGACAACCTAATCAGGGTTGCTATTTCTTTGTCATAAGATTGGGTTCTCAGTTATTAAATTTTGAACATTTCGTATTTATTAAATGACTAGACAATTGACGCCTGTTTGCACGGTCGTCAAATAAAATAGCGCCCTAGCTTGGGTCGCTATTTACTGAAATTTAGCAAAACAAAACAGAAACCCGAGAAATCATCAGGCTACGGACTATATGCATGGTATTTCTTAAATTTTCATGTTTGGGCTTCGTTACTTGAGAACACCTACTTGATTGAGTGATCCTGGTTGTCAGACGATGAAGTTCGGTGATGAACTTTTAGGAATATCTGATACTCTGTTTTGGCAGGATGGTAGCAGCAGTATGAAGAAGAGGAAGACGATGAAGAACGTCCTATGTTCTCCACGTACTCCTCAGCAGGATGCAGAGGAAGAGGAGTCGCGGCCACTCCTTGTGGTTTGGACCACAGCCGGAGGAAGAAGAAGAAGTTGAAGAACTTCTTTATGTTCTTCACGTATGGAGCAGCAGCAAGTTGTTGAAGAAAAGAGCCAACAGGTTTGGCTCGATGGAAGGGGTATTTATAGGAGAAGGAATCCTAATGGGTTCTAGGAGTTTGATTAGGACTAAAATTTCCTATGTAGAATCCTTTCTAAACTTAAATATCCATGTATCGATCCCTTTTCCTAATCAATACTTTCCCCGGATAACATCCTTGTTCGAACCAAACACCAACGGGTTCTGTTGGAAATGACGCCTAGGATTGGGGCGTTATTTTAAAATGATGCCTCTGTACACGGTCTTCAATTCATTATATGACGCCTGTCAAGGGGGCGTCAATTATTAAATTAGCGCCTGCTTAAACAGTCTTCAATTAAATGATGACTTTAACTGAGGCGTTATGTAATTTCGGCCTATTTGAGTTTAAGTTTAAGGCCCATTAGGGTATAGGAAGTCTAGGTGTATGCTTGTATATGGGTTGGATATATATATATATACATATATGTGGCAGTATCTAGGCTTGTTAGTGGGTTTACGTCGGAAGGCCCACTAAGTGTTTATATATTTATAATTTGGGTTATTGGGTTGATTTATATGATATATATATTTATAATCCCATGACTTTGTGACCCATTTATTATATATGAGTCATATTATTTTAGCTAAGATTTTATATATTAGTTAATGGGCTATCCACTAATTTTACTTTTGGTATCCATAAAATTGTATTAATAAAATACACTATATGTGTTAAGGCCCATTTATCATCTTCTTTTGGGCTGTACCTATATTTGTGTTAGTGGAAAAGCCCACTATAACTTAATTATTTTTGCTTGGACTTCTTATACGGGTATTTAGGAGTTGTGTTTACTATTTCTAATATATTAATTAGCACTAAACTCATTTGTTATTTACCAAACCTTTACCTATGCAGTTCCTATCCGTTAATAATTTGCATGCATATATATACATATATATATATACATTTATTTCTCGAAGCCCATTATGTTTTGATACTAACCCATGCGTGAGATTTTTAAGGATCTGCTAGTGTACATGAGTTAACCCTATTTTCTATGGGGTTGTATTAAATTTATATTATAGGTGGGTCATAATACCGATTGAGAGTTTGATTAGTGTAGTACTTAATGTAAGGATTTTATTGCTGATACTTTCCTTCACTTTTATTTCCTTCTTAATCATTGTCTTGGGTATCAGAGGCAGGTTCGATCCTAGTAACACATTTATTTTACTTCCATTTCTAAACAGGTAATATTAACTAGCCTTTTATTTATTCTAGGAACCTTATTAACTATTTATAAGAATATGACTATAGGTCATTTTTCTTTTCGAATCGGAAATATATATATATATATATATATATAATCTTATTCCCATTTAGCCTACAAAATTGTCGGGCGTTACACCTCGAGCGAAGAAATCAGAGTTCGGAACATTCTCGGCTCTCTGTTGAAGAAACGGTCTATCGCAAGACCGCCATACGAAGAAACGGTCATGGGAGGACCGCCATTTGGATAGAAACGGTCATAGGGGCGACCGCAAGATGACTGGGGACAAATGGGACGATTCTGGCACAAAAATTGAAGACACGGTCTTCCTGGGATTGCCATTTGAAAGTGGCGGTCTCAGTAGGACCGTCAATTGATCAAATAAAAATAATAAAAATAAAATAAAAAATAAATAAAAAGTTATTATTCATTCAGAATGCGGTCACCTAGGCGACCGCATTTAGGAGTTAACGCGAGAAAGTTCCGGACGCCCGTTCAACTGTCTAAACTACCAGAATCGGTTTCGAAAGGTGGGGAATCAAAGCTAAAGGCCACCAAAGCTCACTGGGCTCGAAAATGGTCAAAAAATGGGCTCGAAATAGGCTCAAAGAAGGTTCCAAAATAATGGATAATTCAGAGCATTATAAAGGAGAATAAGAGAAATAACTCGACTTGTAGGCTGAAAACGGGTGTCAACAGATGCCCCTCCTTGATGTCTGCTTTGCAAGGGAGCGAGCGAAAGCGACTCGGAGGTGAAATGGAAAGGAGATGGAGCGAAAGTGACGAGAAATAGAGATGAAGCAGAGATGAAGCGGAGAGAGCTGATAAGCGGGCATCAAGGCAAAAGACACCCGTCACAACCAACAAGCGACAAAATTCTCCCGAAAACGCCGAACTAACCACTCGGAATGGATGACAAGGATGAGACATGCCTGGAGAAGTAACTAAGGGAGAGGAAAAAAAAACACGACCAACCTCATTGGGGACATAATCCACCGACAATGAGGGGATCGGAAAGAGCACAGCTGAAAAGCTAGAAACGGGAAAGAGTAAAACTGAGATGAAATCTAGACAGGAATCACGCAGGCCAACCAGACCAAACGAGCAGATAAGAGAAGACATTCAAATTTGGAGTGGAATGAGAATCTCTTATCCAAGAGAACTAAGATGCAATTAACCATTGCTGAGGAGAAATCTTGAGAGAATTTTGAGGCGTGAATGCACAAAATGACATGATGCATGTTGGGCTAAAATAAAGAAATCATCAAAATAAATGTAAAGAAAGATTAAAATAGAAAGTACTCAATGATACTATTGCTAGACTGAGCAAGACGGGGTCAAGAGTCTTCTTACAACCACGGCGTGCGATATAGAGTCCATCGTCCCCCACCCGACTCAAACTAATGGCATATCTAATGATTACCTGTATGCTCCTAGATCATCATTATTTTTGGTAAAGGGGAACATCAGATCCCAGAACACACGGACAACTAGCCGGTCCTTGAGACGCTATAATAATGTAGATACCATATAGTAATGCAACATTGAGCTGGGATAGAAAGCCATACCTGACTTACCTGCCAAGCGAAATGGCATTTTTTTGATATTTTGCATAAGATGCAATAACAACAAGCATGCATGATAACAATATAACATAATGAACGAAGCATCACAATATAACAAACATCATCACAAAACATAGACGGAACATCACAAGAGCAAACAATAAGCGTGGGACAGAGGGGCAAGACAACACAACGCGGTGGGACAACATGCATAGTGGGATAAGGACATGGTGGGACATAGACACGTAGGACAACAACCACGGGGTATAATAGACACAGACAACATATGTGTGGGATGACAACAACAACACATGGCATGGCGACACAGTGGGATGAAAACATAGTGGGACGAAAACATGACAGACACGGAGGGACAAAACAACACGTGTGGGACGACACGGAGGGACATAGACACGTGTGAAGAGAACACGGTGGCATAAAAGACATGACAAATACGCTCTTCAATCAAAGCCCAAATCAGAATGAAGCAGAACTGCCAAGTTCATCATCGTGAGGCAATGCCCTCTCAAAGAGATATGATGGAGTGAGATGAAGTAAAAGCAGAGAAGGACATGAGCTTCAGAACATATCGAGAGATAAGATTGAAGAAGAGAGAAACATATCAGAAAGATGTGGAAGGAAGCTTGAACCTACATCCTGCACACTTAACAAACGAATCATATCTGTTCTCAGAACAAATAGAAAAAGGTACCAAAAAGACATAATTTTTTGATTTTTTTTTGTTTTTGACAATATATGATTTTTTTTATTTTTGAAATATTTGATTTTTTTGGAATTTTGACAAAGCCATCTACATCACCAAAGACGGGCTCAAACTACTAGCCAGGGGTCGTCATTCCTCCCTCTAATTAAAGACTTCCCTTGAGCAGGGCGTGCATTTAGGAGTGGCTCACCACAACCAACCACCTCTAAAGAACGGTGCCCCTACTAAGGGCATACCCGAGATACAACCCAGCCTAAGAGGGAGAAGCAGAAGAAAAATTGGAGATAAGCTTAATACAGGATGGGAGATTTCAGGACTTGAATTCCTTCCAGGGCACTACCCCTCAAAGATACAGTCTATTGCGCTGGGGCTTTACGTCTTTGATTTTGAGACCCATACTTATCAGGCACGCATGCGACCGGGCTCATGACGTCCCGCGGGGAACTGTACTGCCACTCTTGCCATGCCTTTGATTCCATAATTTTGCTATTGATTCATATTCTAATTTTGATAGCCCTTGTTGGCTAGATTTAGCATGAAAGCTCAATTTTGAGGGTCAAGATTACCCTTATTTGAGACCTCTCTCGTATTAAGGAGCGCCTAGGTTGGTCATCTCATCCATCAATCTCTTACCCCTACACTTGGCCGAGCAGAGAAAAGAAAAGACCTTTGTGCATACCCAAAGTATGGCCAAAGCAACAACGGTGCTGCCTCGGAGGAATCAGTTATAGCTTGTCGTGAAGTGTGTGAAAAATCAATACCAAAAGGTCACCCTCAACGATCGGGGAAAAGAACTAGACTCCCAGCGCGGAGCTATCACCAGCCTAAGGATGCTGCAGAAGCGAACTCATTTTTGACACTTAACCAAGCAAACTTCCTAAAGCCACTCAACCGTGTTGAGAAAACAACATTATCTTTATGCGCAGGAATAATAGTGATAGAAATAATAGCATGTTCTTGCACAAAATAAAGATACCTTGCAAATCCATAGAGAGAAAATTAGCATCCTGAAGCGATCTTGGTCATCGGGCTTTGAGCAGCACAAGCTTTGTATTCCTTACTTGACAGGACAAAATTGAGAGGATAACAAAATTTCAAGGTTCCTCAACACGGAGGAGCGACATACATCAAACTAGACGAAGAACTATAAAAAGGAAGTGAGACGAGGGCTAGAACTCTCTCGTTAAGGCGCAGAGATCCTGATAACAAGGAACCAGATACAGAATAAACAGAGATCAACTGAGATCAAGGTGGGCTAAAACCTCGAAAATAGCAAGAAAAAGGGCAAGAACCCCGAAAGGGTGAAGAAGAAAGAATAGGAAAATCATGATTAGATTGTTGCGAAGATAAGGAAGAAGTAGAGCAATCATCTGCGTGGTCAGAGAAGAATCAGAAGTAGCATCCGGGAGGGCCAGAGATGAAGAATCAGAAGACGTCCCGAAATCGGGATGAAAATGTGGCATAGGCCGAGGCCTAGAATTGTGAGAGCGGGGAGAATCCGGAGACTCTGGATGGGAAGGAGAGGAATGGGGGTTTGCAGCCCCGGGAAGAGATGAGAAAATCATGGAAACAATATCTGAAGGAAGGAGGTACACCACCCAAGGGTGGGAACTGAGCAGAAAAAATGATGACGGGAAAGGAGAGTAAGAAGAAGTGGACCCCTGAGTGCACAACTGACAGCCCTTATACTTGCGACGCCACCTCTTCTTAGCTAAAATCACTTCATGATGGACCCGCCTGGTACGGATTCGGACCTTCGGTCTTCTCCACTTGCGATGTCTTCTCAAATAGCGGGCCCATCTGGCAGACGACCTGGTCGATTATGAACATGCAGCTTCGCTGGGGCAGGTTGCCCCTAGGAAACCGGTGCTAACATTATGTGGACATTCTTGAACAACTAACTTCTCATAACGATGAATAGCATGAAACCATGGAGTTTTATCACTCGGCACCAGAAGCATGAGATTTGGCAACTCCACTCGGTAATCAGATACGAAGCGTAGCTCCCTTATTAGAAGAACAGGACGAAAATAAGGCAGAGTGATACACGGCGTTGACGTGGCCGGCTTGCTGATAAGCCGAGAGAAGCTGCACAAGATGTGCAGAATGTCCTTGGAGAATGCTGAGAATACGGCCAATTGCTCCTTAAGCATGGAATCTATCAAACCTTTGGCAATCGTATGAGTGAGCACAATACGGGTGAAGAACCCTTCTTGGCCAACAATCTGAATGGCACCAGAGCAAGGGAAAATAAGAGCATCAAAGGTGAACCCACCGGCGAGCCAAGAAATTGCCACCGGCCTCGCTCGAGAGAAACTAGCACCAGTGCAAGGGAACTCTTCTTAGCAATCGTCATCGGGAGTACATGAACATCATCCCCAAAATAGCCAGGGACCAGGACGCGGATCGGCATGCGACGGATAAAATCTTGAAGCTTGAAATGCAGAATTGGCACCAAATCGTCTTGACTTGGCTCATCATCTCCCCGGGGACCAGACCCAAGGGGCACCAGAGGTAATGCACACCCGCTCGTGGGGTGGAGGTGAATGGAGAAGTGGAGGGAATGGGCTTGGAAGGCGTAGGTGAAGGCTCGGAAGGCACAGAGGCTCCAGCAGGAATGGTGGTGTCAAGTGGTGATAAAGGTAATGTGGCAATGATAGTAGTGGTGGGGACACCGGGCCCACTACCGGACCCACTACTCGGAGTCGACGCCGCACCGCCACGACCGCACCGAGCTTGTGGCTCGGAGACTCATTTGAAGACTCAGCGTCCTTACTACGTATGTATTGCGTATGTGTGTATGTATTGTGTGTATTTTACTATGGTGGTATTTATATTATTAAACCACCAAAGGCAATGTATGTTATTTTATTTGGTCCAAGTTAAATATTGGTAGGTGGCTTTTGTTTTATTAGGCTTAGGGCATAGATGCTATTAAGAGAGTTTAAATGTATGAGTGTTGTAGCCTTTCCTATATAAAGGGGGCTAAGGTGTTATGTTTTCATATATGAAAGATTGAAATATTGCATTCACTTAAGAGCCATTCCCCTCTTGCTATTCCCTTCCCTCCTTTCTCCTTTTATGAGATTTGAGTGTCGCCCGGTGTGAAACCGTTCGGTGTGAGGCCGAGCTGCGCGAGATAGTGGTTATCCATCCTACTTGTGATATCGGGGTGCCGTCGATCCTTCCTCCGACGCCGACCGCATCAAATTTGGTATCAGAGCCCAACAACAACGTCTCCGTTAGCCCCAATGTCCCCATCATCTTCCCCCCTTTCTTTCAGTTGCCGGAAGTGAGAAAAAAAAGAAAAGAGAAAAAAAACAAGAAAGAAGCTCTCTCCTTTGAGAGAGAGAGAAAAGAAAAAAAAGAGAAAAAATATATAGAAGTCCTCTTGATTGAGAGAGAGAAGAAAATAAAAGAAAAAATATATATATATATATATATATAAATTCGCGGCACGGGCATCATCGCCCGTGCCAAAATTTGAATTGCCTCTGGCCGCAAAGGCCATCCCAGCGCTATGCCTGCCGCCGCGTGCTGCCGCCAGCGTCACCCACACACGCCGCCACGACACCGCCAGCTCCCTACCACAAGCGCCGGTGCCCGGTCCCGCAGGGTCGCCCGCGCCAGCCCGCACCAGCAAGGGCCCCACCTTTGCCCTTCCGGCCGATCGCGCTCAACCCACTATGCCCGCGCCCCCCTCAGCACGCGACTGAGCCCACTGCGCCCGCACCTGCCGCACGCGTGCGCCGGCACCACGCGCCCGCCCGCGTGCCACCACTACGCCAGTGAGCACCCCTACGTGCGCCCGCCCTGCGCCCACCTGGGCTGACCGCCCAGTCGCCCGCGTGATATCGCCTCTGCCTGCCTTGGCTGACCCAGTGTCAACCGCGTGAGGCACGTACAGGAGAAGGTTGAAAGTTGAAAAAAAATATAGTAATAAGAATAATAAAAAGGGAGTTGTTGAAGTGTTAAAAATATATATATATATATATTATATATCTCATTTATAATATTATATATATTTATTTATATCTATATCTATATATCATTTGTTTAAGTTAAAGATCGTGGCACCCCAAGTCCACAACGACGTCTCATCCGGTGTTCGAGTCGCCCGGAAGCCAACGGACGGTCCGTAAATTACGGAACGTGGGTACCCCTGAGTCTCCCTGCGCAGAGAAAGTTTGAATTAATTTGTTCCCCTGCATGGGAAATTTTAAATTAAGCGATTTTGTAATAATTACACCCTCCCTACGTGAAGTGAATTTGTTGTAACCGTCTAAGCTTCGTCGACGCCGTGCGGGCATGCACGTCCCCGCTCGTCTTCGTCTCTGGTCGGAGCTGGACTTTACAGTCTAGCTAGGTACGTGCTCCCCTCACTTGCTTATTTAGTATCATTATCAATTGTCGCGCGACGAAGTGAGAGAGAGTCTGATCCATGCAGCCTGTTGTAGATGCCTAATTTTGGACATCCCGCGGACCTTATCTAGCCATCATTGAAGTGACACCTTTTCCTTGGTTGATTGGTTGTATGGAGTCTCATCCCTCTTATATAGGCTCCACCATGTCCCTTCGCAGATCCAAATTTCTGAGGTTCTATACATGATTCTACACATCCTCTGCCCTGATCCCTGGGCGACCAAGGTGCTGGCTGCCCACAACCCAAGGCGACCCGAGACCTGGCCGCCCAGCCCCTTCCAAGGCGGCCACAGAGTTGGCCGCCTAGCTCCCAAGGTGGCCAGATACCTGGCCGCTCAGCATCCAAGGCGGCCAAATACCCTGGCCGCCCAGCTCCTCAAGGAGGCCATCGATTTGGCTGCCTAGCCCCTTCGGCGACCAGAGCTTTGGCCGCCTCCTGGTAACCGTCCGTCAACCCCACGATCCGTCAACCCCACGATCTGCCCACTCTCGGCACGTCCTCCGGAACTGCTCCCACTCCGGGAGGTTCCAGGCTCACGTTGCTTGCACGTAATCTCTATTTTTGATGATTTTGGAGGGAGATTGCCCCCACATACAAAAGCCATTCCGAAACCCTCCCACGGGGGATTGGACATTTTTCTCACGGGTTGGACATTTTGGTGACGGGAGAGGCTAGTAGTTCGAGCTCAGAGAGAGAGCTATGAGCACGAGAGCGCTTTCCCCGACCTTTCCCCGAGCAGCAGAACACGAAGTTCGAGAGCCCCGCAGTGGCCTAGCTCCAGTGGCACGGGGCGGCCATCGACATGGCCGCCCACCTTCTCTAGGCGACCACCTGCTTGGCCGCCCTCTGCTTGGTTGACGGGCAAACCCCGTCTTTCTTCCTTATTCTCCATTTTGCTACTTTCTATTCCATTTTATTTCATTACATGCATGTTAGATCTCCCTAGATCCTGCTTTAAAGAGGTTTTTCAACCCAAAACATAGGGAAGGCGGATAGTCGAAAGTCTCGGACATCCCCCTTCTCGCCCCCCTTCCTGGTACGATCACCACCATTTTACATGCGTTCTTTACTTCCATGAGCACTTACTACACTTTCACAGTCTAATGGTTCCTTTATTTGCTGGTTAACTTGCAGGTACTTCATCATTGACTCGCAAGGCTCCTTACTCTTGGCCAGTCGAGAGTGAGGACAGAAGAACCCACCATCTCCCGTTCCTAAGGCGTTCATGATCTTCTTACTCCTGTGAGGCCCAGGTATAGGTCTCTGGTGATCACGTTACTTCTATCATTTCTAACCTGTGCACTGTAGGTTTGCAGCAGCACAAGTTCGGGAGGACACGCATCGCGACCACCTTCACACGGACGCCCGCCTATAACCTTCCGGCACCTACACCTGTCTCCTGAGTGCATCGCTATGGACGGAGAGAGAGAGCTTGTATGAACCTATCCTTTTAGGCCATAGAACTACCGTATTAGGGCACTCTAATTGTCAAGAGATAGTTCCACAACTACCTCGCCTACGCGCGAGCAACTCTCCCTGACCGGTCCCTTTGAATTGACCCTTTGCATGTTAGCCAACAAATCGGGTCTATAGCTTGCTAATTTTTGGCCCCAGAATTGCATCATTTAGGTCCGAGACCGTGCATGCCACGCTGGTCTAGGAATTCATCAGGCCGCCTAGAGCGCCCTTCAACGCTACAATCACCCATGGATCAGAAAAGTGTGATTGCCATGTTAGCCCAGCTCAAGCATAACCTTATGGCCCATTTTGAAGAATCCATAGGCCAATTATGAGCGGAGCTAGATGAGAGGATCTAGGCCTTTGAGGATCGAATGAAGAGAGAGGAAGAAAGAGTGAATGGCCGCGGCGATCCCGTAGTTAAACCTAGGGAAGAGAGAGACCAAGCCCGCCAAAATCAGGCTCCCCAAGGTAGAGAGAAAGAGGATCGTGCGTCTCGAGGGAGATACAACGACGATGAGGATATCATCCTATGGAATGTCAAGATCGACACTCTGAGTTTTGATGGGTCCCTAAACCCCGCTACATACCTTAATTAGGAGATCGGGATCGATCAATACTTTGACTGGCATCACCGCATGACCCCTACCACAAGGGTGAGGTTTGCCAAAATGAAACTCCTAGGTCAAGCTAAGACCTACTGGTGCAACATTGAAAATCTCTTAGCAAGGAGACAAGAGGAGCCCATAAACACGTGGAAGAAATGAAGGAGAAACTAAGGGAGAAGTATCTGCCACCCTCCTACCATCAGCGTCTTTTAGACCAATGGCAGAAACTCACCCAAGATGGAAAGTCCGTGGACGAGTACATCGCCAACTTTTATGAATTCTTCCTTCGAAGTCGAGTCATGGAGGATACCTCTGTCACCCTCTCACGATTTAGGGCTGGCCTACACGAGAGCATACAGCGGGAGCTATTCCTATGAGAGGTTAACACCCTCGAGCATGCATATCAGGTTGCTTGAGATGTCGAGCGATTTTAAAGGGTGGTCCCACCTCGGGTTCCCACCTACCGCCAACCTAAACCACGAAACCCCATGGTCCGCTACTCTGAGAGGCCTAGCCCCTCCACTTCCTATGTCCCTACTGCTATCCCACTCCGGGCCGTTGCCCCTACTATTCCTTTCACAAGGAACCCCTTACCTGCACCCGCTGCTGTGCCCAGGCTAGAGTACACTCCACCAGTTGATAGGAGGGATGACAAGGGAAAGGGAGTCATCCCTACCACCTCTCAACCAGTCCCTGTCTTGGGAATTCTCTACTTTATGTGTCATAACCTAGGGCATGTTGCCATCAATTGCCCCACCCGGGCCTTAGTCATCACCGACTCACAGCCTGTGGAGCCTCCACCTCAGGAAGGAGAAGACATTGAGAGATATATGGCCGATCCTGATCTCATCGCCCAATTTGAGGAAATGGATGCAGGGTATGATGGAACGCATGTCGAGTACATGCAAGTGGGCGATATTGCCGAGAGCTCTAATCAGGGAAGACTGGGTGTAGTTCGTTGCATTTTAACACACCCCTAGGAGGACGACTAGCGTCGAACCTCTATCTTCTAAACCTACATCATGGTTAAATCCAACCCTGTAAGGTGATCTTTGACAACGGGAGCTGTATCAATGCAGTCTCTTCAGACTTTGTCTCCCGCCTAGGTCTACCTACACACCCTCATCCTAGGCCGTACAATGTTGTTATGTTAGATGGACGCAGTCTATCTCCACAAAGTGTGGATCTAGAGGGGGGTGAATAGATCTAATGCCCAAATTAAAAACTAGTATAAGCTCTAATGCGGAATATAGGCAAACAGCAGTTAAGCCAAATGAAGAACCACTATGTAAAGGGTCGACACATGCAGCCACACAATAGAACACAAGCAATCTCACTAAGGTGCACAATGAAAACACAAGACCCACAAGCAAACACACAATAGGCAGCAATTTCAAGGTGGTTCGATCTCAATCCAGAGTTCTACGTCCACCCCACACTCCAACTAGAGTGTGGATTCAGCTGACTAACAGCTTGAACACTTGGGCAACACAGCTTGCCATACAACCGCTGATACACAGCTTCGCTGGGCTTTACAGCTTGCCGACCAGAGGAACAGATCCTCTGCAACAGCTGGGCAATACAGCTTAGCCGTCCGAGACAAAGTCTCGCCTGCTGAGGATTACAGCTTCACCTGTCCAGTGGAGACCTCCACTGTAATTGCTGCCTCACAGCTTGAAGAAACAAGAGTATCGAAATCAAAAGACAGAAGCAAATGAAAATAGAAAACCCAGAAGGGAAATAGCTCTCAATGAGCAACCATATCAGCTCTGGTATCTGAACCAAGAGACTGATTTACAACCTCTCGAACAAGCTCTCTCAATCTCACTCTCTCAACTCATCTCTTCTCTCTTTCTCTTCTTCTCTATTTTTTTCTTTCTTCTTTCTTTTTCTTCTCCTCTGTGGATCGGTGGCTCTCTGCTACTTTTCGCTCACTGTATAGACTTTGCCCAATTCATCGATCTCTGCTTCATCTGAAGATGAAGACTTGTATATATACCAGCAGCAGGTGGATAAGGGCGCGTGGCTTCCACATTTCCCGCCCAGTGAATTCACCAGAACCGAGGCAATTCCATCCACATGGCAACATCCTTGATGGGATGTTTCCACGTGTCACCATCATGGTACCTCGTCCTTCTTGGATCACGAGCCAAGTCACCAATCTCTGTAAAGAATCCTTGTCAGACAGAATATCGGATCATCAGTTGTAAGTATAGAACCCTGTACATACTTTGTGAACTCGAACGCAATGTACAGACTCTGCCCAATGTGTAGACTTCATATAAGAAGGCAACGGCTGTACATACTTAGGCAATGTAACGACTTGGATAGACAACAGACGATGTATGGACTTCACTGTATAGACTTTGTGAACTCGTCGAATGCAATGTACAGACTCCAGACTGTGAAGGCTTTGTGAATGTGAATACATTGTATATACTTCACGTTATGCTTGAGACACTAAGGAAGACAGACAATGTATGGACTTAGGCAATTGAAAGGCTTGCCAGTGTATGGACCTGTTGAACGTGCAGCAATGTGCAGGCTTCAATGAAAGATGCAATGTGTAAACTTGACAGACACAACAGCCAGTGTATGGACTTAGGCAGGCTTCAGCTCATGCAGTGTATTGATTTCATGCAATGCAATGCAGACCAATGTATAGACTTTGGTGAAGCAAAGACTGTACAGACTTCAACTAAAAGATGCACGATGTACAGACTTGGAGATCATTCAACAGCCAATGTGTAAACTTCACGATGTATAGACTTTCCAAAGGAAATGCTGTACAGACCTGAACAAAGCAAGGCAGCGAATGTATAGACTTCCAATGTATAGACTTGCCAACTGAGCAATGTACAGACTTGAACAAGGAAACTCTGTACAGACTTGATCAAGGCAAGGCAGTCGAGTGTATAGACTTCGAGCGCAACGTCGATAAAGCTACCGATGTACAGACTTGCGAGTGCAACGTAGGTAAAACTTCCAATGTACAGACTTCGAAGTTTAACAGGTGGATGTACAGACTTGGAAGTTCACTGATGGATGTACAGACTTCACCTCGATGTATAGACTTGGAAGTTCAATGAAGGATGTACAGACTTCACCTCGAGCATCTACAGTGCAGTGTATGGAATTAAACTGCATGCTATAGTATTGTGTAGACTTTAAGTGCAACGTAAAAGGCTGTACAGACTTACTCGAGTGAGACAATGACCAAGACGATGAAGTCTGTATAGACTTTACAGTGAATGCATGCTGAGACGCAACATAAGACGATGCAGTGTACAGACTTCATGTAATGCATGCAGACGCTGACTGAGACGGTGCACAATGTATAGACTTGTAAGATGCTAAATGACACAGTCCAATGTATAGACTTTACTTCGTGCATGCAAGACAAGGCTGATGCAATGTATAGACTTTAGATCAAATGATGCAATGCATGACGCTGTACAAACTTCACTGATGCATGCTACAGTCCAATGTATGGACTTAGCTTCGTGCATACTATAGTCCAATGTATGGACTTAAGATGAGTGTATGAACAATCGGATGTACAGACTTCACTTGAAATAGTCCGATGTACAGACTTCACCTAACACAGTCTGATGTACAGACTTAGCCTGAGCCACTGTATAGACTTGCAGAATGTGCGAGCTGCAATGTATGGACTTCGCTCAATGCACAAGACGCTAAGTCAGACGGACAGTGTACATACTTAGCCAATGCAATGCAATGTTTGGACTTCAACTAAGATGAACGATGTACACACTTAGCCTGAACCACTGTATAGACTTTGGGCTCGCCATGCAGTGTATAGACTCTACGTGCAATGTGTGGACTTTGAGTGTGTGTGCAGTGTGTAAACCTGTGAAGTGCATAGAACACACATACAATCTGATAAGAACAAATTCATCAAAGCATAAGCAGTTGCCAATCAATCAAAACAAGGTGTTGCCAATGAAGTAAAGCATATGTCAACATCATCAACACAGAGGAGTCACAACAATCTCCCCCTTTTTGGTGATGGCAACCCCCTATCATATAGAATAGCAGTTACCTGTCATACAGATGATGAGAGACATGATTTGTTATTCAGATTGTCATGCAGATGCTATGCATGCATACTACGAAATGTAAGCAACGCCCTACACACAAAAATCTCCCCCTTTGCCATAACATAATGCATACACTTCCCCTGGAATCAATTCAGAAATCATACAATATTCTCCCCCTTTGCCATCAACAAAGAGTAGGGAAAGTGAGTACAAGTGAAGGAACTAGAGATACTATCTGACTGGCATTCTGAACAAGTAGTTCAGGAATAAGCATGCTAAAGCACAGATTCTTCAGTCATATGAAGTTATAAACTACTTTCAGATAGAATTCTGGTTTAAAGACTATAAAATTTTGAGTTCATGCACTACAATCATTGGATAAGAGTTCTGTGCATGATAAAACAATAAACCAGAAACACATTTGCATGAGAGATTCAGTTTCAAAATATCTTACTTTCATAGACTCAGTAGAACTGGTTAAGAGATACCAGGTCATGTATTGAAATTAAACAGTTTGACATCCATGAAATTACTTTTGAAGGAGCAACATTTTCAATACTAGTTCATTAAGGGCATTCAGGTGCCATTTATCTTTTTGCGTAAGGGTATACGTTTATCAGACGCCAATACCCCTAGATACTCAACATCATGGACCATTCTGCCTATGATCAACCACAATAAAACTGATTTACACTTTTTTGTGTGAGGGTACACGTTTATCAGACGCCAGTTACCCTCAGGTACTCAGTGAAACCAACCTACTGTTTTGATCATTTTATACAGAGATAGCTGATACACCTCATGATATGAGTGTTGTCCACTTCTTTGATGGATCACTCAGTTTCTCAGTGATTTACCAGTCATTGCTCTGCCAATGTTATTTTTCAATTGATTTTTAATGATTTTCAATATTTTTCTTAGCTGCCCTTTATTTGTTTCAGAATGACTTATTTAAGAACAATACACATACTTAGCTTCTCTAACATGATTTCAGATGAGTTTTCAGATTTCAGATATGATTAGCTTTGTCTGACATGAAATAAGAAAAGGATTGAGAGTTTTATCAATTTTCAGCTTTCCTATTTACTGATTGCAATCTTTAAACTCCAAAAATTATAAAAGTTAAACCATTAAGTCAGTCTTTAAGCAATTGAAATTCTTATAACTGAAGAAGTCCATTTTCTATTGCTTAGGAATCAGAACTGACTAACAGATTGCCATATGTCAGATTCAACTCATTCAGGGCCAAAGAATGAATGAAATCAAGAAAGTTGATGACCACTCTGAATTTCTAATAATACTCCCCCTGTCTATATGCATGCAGTTTTGCAAATGAATGGCAAGAATTGGATACCAAGTGTTATGTTAGATGAGAGAAAGCTTAAACACAATCATAACAAAATGATATGCAATGAATAATATGTCAAGAAAAAAAAATATGTCATGCATGTTCATGAGTCTGTTGCAACATTCAACATCCACAAGATTTATTCAAGCTATCAGATGCAAGTCCAAATCAGAAAGTTTATTCAAAGCAGCTGAACAAATTATTCATCATGCTGAAATTTACATAAGCCAAGTTCTCTTCTAAGAAATTTAAATCTTTCATTCCAAAGGGCTTAGTAAAAATATCAGCAATTTGTTTTTCAGTTTCAATGAAGTTCATTTCAATCTCCTTTTTATTTACAACATCTCTGAGAAAATGGTGTTTTATCTCTATATGCTTAGTCCTAGAATGAGGAACATGATTTTTAGCAAGGCATATAGCACTAGTATTATCACACAAGATTGGAGTACATTCCAATTTTATCTGATAATCATCTAGTTGGTGCTTGATCCATAGTACTTGGGCAGCACAATTACCTGCTGCAACATATTCAGCCTCAGCTGTAGACAATGCTACAGTGTGTTGCTTCTTAGATGCCCAAGATACTAGACAGCCACCAAGGAATTGGCAATAGCCACTAGTGCTTTTTCTATCTACTCGACACCCAGCATAGTCTGCATCAGTGTAGGCTAGAAGCTCCAACTCACACCTAGCAGGATACCATAGACCTAGCTATTGGGTGCCTAGTAAATACCTAAAAATCCTTTTCACAGCCTTAAGATGAGTTTCTTTAGGACTAGCCTGAAATCTAGAGCATAAACACACTGCAAATTGAATATCAGGCCTAGATGCTGTAAGATAAAGAAGAGATCCGATCATACCTCTATATAGCCTTTGGTCCACTGGTTTACCTTTAGGATCTTCATCCAAACTAGTTGAGGTACCCATTGGAGCAACTATTTCCATGAGGTTGTCCATCTTGTACTTCTTCAATAGATTCTTTACGTACTTGGACTGAGAGATGAAAGTTCTATCCTTTGTTTGTATAACCTGCAGTCCAAGAAATAATTTGAGCTCGCCCATTGAGCTCATTTCAAACTCATTAGTCATTATCTGATAGAATTCCTCACACAATTTGGGGTTAGTTGACCCAAACACAATGTCATCCACATAAATCTGAATAATAAGAATATCTGAATGACTCACCTTGGTAAATAATGTTTGATCAACTATACCTCTTGTGAAATTCTTGTCGGTGAGGAATTTGCTCAACCTGTCATACCAAGCTCTAGGAGCTTGCTTTAAACCATAGAGAGCTTTATTGAGTTTGTAAACATGATTAGGGAAATCTAAACATTCAAACCCAGGAGGCTGTCTCACATAGACATCCTCACTAATCTCCCCATTCAGAAAAGTAGATTTCACATCCATCTGCTGAAGATTTGTACTTAGGGAACATGCATAAGCCAATAATATTCTGATTGCTTCTAACCTAGCTACAGGGGCAAAAGACTCTTCAAAGTCTATTCCAAATTCTGATTGTACCCCTGAGCTACAAGTCTGGCTTTATTTTTAATGACATTCCTGATTCATCAGTTTTATTTCTGAACACCCATTTAGTCCCTATGACTGTTTCATGATCAGGAGGTGGAACCAAATGCCACACCTTATTCCTGTCAAATTGATTGAGCTCCTCATGCATGGCATTAATCCAATGCACATCTTTGAGAGCACAGTCAATGGACTTGGGTTCTACTTGTGAAACAAAAGTAAAAGCATTCAATTCATTTAGAGTTCTTAAGTGGCCTCTAGTCCTAGGGGGATCATGCAGATTTCCAATCACATTATCTACTGGATGATCTTTAAGATATCTAATGTTAACAATTTCATCACCATGAGTTCATTTACCTCCCCCTGAGCTGTAGGCTCTTCTTCATTAGCTCTTCATGTCCTTCATCATCTCGGATTGGTCTGCAGGATCTCCTTCCTTCAGAATATCACAATTGTCTTCATTCCTGCATTGACCAACATTAGAATTTACCAAGGATTCATCAAAGACTATATGTGGAGATTCTTCAGCAGTTTTAGAATTCAGATTGTACACTCTATATGCTCGAGTATTTTCAGAATAGCCAAGAAAGATTCCTGGTTCACCTTTAGGTTCAAATTTGTCAAGGTCTCTTTTATCATTTATATGAATGAAACATTTACAACCAAAAACCTTGAAATGAGCAATAGAAGGTTTCTTACCCTTTAAGATCTCATATGGTGTTTGCTGAGTAGAAGGTCTTACTATGGCTCTGTTAATTACATAACAGGCTGTGTTTACTGCTTCAGCCCAAAACTTCCTTGGTAGACCACCTTCAACCAGAGTGTACGACCCATCTCCACTAGGGTTCTGTTCTTCTCTCCACTACTCCATTCTGCTCAGGTGTCCTTGGTGAGGAGTACCTATGGTTAATTCCATTTGACCTGCAGAATTCATCAAACTATGAGTTTTCAAACTCACCTCCATGATCAGTAAAGATATTTTCAATTTTCTGATTTATTTTAACATAGAACTCCTGAAATTCTGAGAATGCATCACTCTTATGTGATAAGAAGTAAACCCAAGTATACCTAGAAAAGTCATCTACCATGACAAACCCATACTTCATCCCTGATAAGCTGACAGATCTGGTTGGCCCAAAAAGGTCCATGTGTATCAGCTCATAGGGTTTAGAAGACAGATTTTCAGTTCTAGACTTAAATGACTTTCTAGTTATCTTTGATTGAGTGCATGCATCACAGATTTTATTTTCTTTCTTGAAGGAAACTTCAAGAAGTCCTCTAACCATGCCATGCTTATTCAGTTTATGCAAAACAGTGTAACTAGCATGACCTAACCTACGATGCCATAAAAATGCTAAGTCCTCTCTACTAGCAGTAAGGCATAGGTTAGAATGTTGAATATCATCTAAATCTATCATGTATGTATTATTTATTCTTTTTCCAGAAAATTTGACAATTTCAGAATCAGGTTCAAAAACCTTGCAGCATTGAGAATCAAATAAAACCTTATATCCTTTATCACACAACTGGCTGATACTAAGTAAATTATAAGCTAACCCTTCAACCAGCATAACATCATCAATGCAGCAGGTAGAACACTTACCTACCTTACCTGATCTAATAATCCTACCCTTTGTGTTGCTTCCAAAGGTGACAAGGCCTCCTAATTTCTCAGTCAGCATGCAGAACTTGGCCTTATCTCCTGTCATATGCCTGGAGCAGCCGCTATCCAAGTACCACAAGTTGTTCTTGGCTGCCAGGCATACCTGCATACACAATTAGGTAGAGAGGTTTGGAACCCAAGACTGATTGGGCTCCATAACAGATGAAATAGAAGCATAGCAAGAAAGCAGACTTTTCGGAATCCACATTTGTTTAAATGAATTTTGTTCAGTGGATTCTACAGATTTCCTTCTGTTGTTGTTCCTCTTCTCATTGTTTGCACCAGCATGATTATTGACAGTGTTTTTTCTTTGCCAGTGCCTTGGCCGGGGTGTATTCATGAAATTCTGGCCATAGTAGTTCCTGGGCTGGCTAAAGAAATTCAGATTCCTATGTGTCCAATAGCCATACCCATCAACCCAATTTCTAGTGTAAGGTCTTTAATATTGTGCAGCCTGATATGCAAGACCTGTATACCTCCCCGGAGTTCTAGTCTAATTTGACTTATTGAAATAGGTTGACTGTGCATTGTAGTGGGTCTGAACTCTGGGTTGGTAGAAATGTTTGGGTTGACTCCTAACAGCATTCTGTCTCCCCTGCACCTTGGACCCTGATGACCTATTCATAGGTATATATTGGGTCTTCTTCTGAGGTGATGGTGATGGTGGAGACTTGGTGACCTTAACATGGGGTTTGTAAGACTGTTTAGGTTGACCCCTAACCTGGGACTGAGCCTTAGGATTTTGCTTGGATGTGCTAGCTCTACTAGGCTCACTCACTTTTTGTTTGCCCTTCTCCTCAGCACTGGTCTTTTTCAGATTAGCATTTTTGTTCATTGAATTGTTTGAATTCATGCTAATTAGAGGTCCTTTTTCTTTTTGTGCAACAAATGAAATAGTTTTCATTCCAAAGGTTTTCGTTGCACTTGAATTAAATCCTAGGCCCTCTTTTCTGAAATTAACCTTCGTCCCCAATAAAGCATTTAAGTTTTCAGATCCTTGGGTCATTTTCTCAATGGTTCTCAACTTGTCCTCATTGTCTTTCTGAATTTCATCAATAGACTTTTTCAATTCATTATTTACATTGAGGACAGCTTCATATTTTTCAGAAACAATTTTTATCTCACTTTCACATTTCTGATTTTCAGCTTCCATTCATCAATTTCATTTTCAAGCCTCACATTTTCTTCCTAGAAGCTTTTAACTCATTTTGATTTCATCTAATTCAGAACATGTGAGTTTCAATTTTCATTCTCAGATTCTAAACATGCAATTTTATCAGTTAGAGTTTTATCATTTTGCATGGAATTGATCTTTCTTCTTAGATGCCTGTTCTCTTTTCTAACATCATCAGCTCTATCAGCTATGTCATGGTAAGCATCTACCCAATCAGCAATTGTGAAATTTTCAAATCTAGTGATTACCTCATCTGAGTCCTCCTCTCTATCTTCGGAGCTTGTTGCCATAAGGCAAATGGGCTGTTCAGATTCGGCTTCACTGTCTGAGCTGCTACTGAAGGAGCCTTCATCTTCATCACTCCAGGTGCTAATCATAGCTCTCCCTTTCTTATTTTTCTTCTTTGACTTGTCCTTGTATTTCTGATTGTCTGGACAGTCAGCTTTCAGATGGCCCGGTTTCCTGCATTGATAACAAGTGTTAGTTTCAGTTTTCTTAGCAGGGTTATGTTTATACCTTTTATCCCTTCGGTCGCCACTGTATTTCTTCTGGCTGTATCGTCCTGCTCCTTTCCTGAGAAATCGCCTGAACTCTCTTGTCATCATGGCCATCTCAGAACGAGTTATATCTTCTTCATTCGGGCTCTCCTCTAATGATGAACTGCTGGAGCTGGATTTGCTGGATTTGCTGGAACCAGCCTTCAGCGCTATCGGCTTCTTCTTCCTCTCAGCTTCTTCCATCTTTGGCATATTAATCTCATATGCCATCAGCGAACCAATTAGCTCATCAGCTCTTGTATTTCGCAAGTCCCTTGACTCCTCCATCACTGTTGCTTTAGTATGCCAGGCATGAGTCAGGGAGCGAAGTATCTTCCTCACCACATCATATTCTGTCTGAGGTTTCCCGAGACCTCTGAGACCATTGGTAATAATAGTCAACCGAGCATACATTTCACTGATGGTCTCGTTCTGCTTCATCTTGAAGGCTTCGTATTCTGACACAAGGAGATTAGCCTTCTGCTCTCTAACCTGAGAGGTCCCTTCATGAATTACTTCCAGTGCATCCCACATCTCCTTAGCTGATTTGCAGGCTGATACGCGGGAGAATTCTGTAGGGTGCAGAGAGCACTGAATAGCGTTTATGGCACTCCAATTCAGTGTGGACCTCCTGATCTCCTCCTTGGTCCAGACCTCCTCATTAGGGGACAGCTCATAAGGTCCCTTGCTGACAACCTTCAGATCTCGTAATCTTTAGCCCTCAAAAATACCTGCATACGATTCTTCCAGTATGCGTAGTTAGATCCATCGAAGAATGGGGGCTTTGTAGTTGAGTGTCCTTCAGCTATCATCCCTCGAGCATCCATCTCTGCCTTTCCTCTTCGGGCGATGAGTCCCTGTAGAAGAGTATGGCTCTGATACCAAGTGTTATGTTAGATGGATGCAGTCTATCTCCACGAAGTGTGGATCTAGAGGGGGGTGAATAGATCTAATGCCAAATTAAAAACTAGTATAAGCTCTAATGCGGAATATAGGCAAACAGCAGTTAAGCCAAATGAAGAACCACTATGTAAAGAGTCGACACATGCAGCCACACAATAGAACACAAGCAATCTCACTAAGGTGCACAATGAAAACACAAGACCCACAAGCAAACACACAGTAGGCAGCAATTTTAAGGTGGTTCGATCTCAATCCAGAGATCTACGTCCACCCCACACTCCAACTAGAGTGTGGATTCCGCTGACTAACAGCTTGAACAGCTGGGCAACACAGCTTGCCATACAACCGCTGATACACAGCTTCGCTGGGCTTTACAGCTTGCCGACCAGAGGAACAGATCCTCTGCAACAGCTGGGCAATACAGCTTAGCCGTCCGAGACAAAGTCTCGCCTGCTGAGGATTACAGCTTCACCTGTCCAGTGGAGACCTCCACTGCAATTGCTGCCTCACAGCTTGAAGAAACAAGAGTATCGAAATCAAAAGATAGAAGCAAATGAAAATAGAAAACCCGGAAGGGAAATAGCTCTCAATGAGCAACCATATCAGCTCTGGTATCTGAACCAAGAGACTGATTTACAACCTCTCGAACAAGCTCTCTCAATCTCACTCTCTCAACTCATCTCTTCTCTCTTTCTCTTCTTCTCTATTTTTTCTTTCTTCTTTCTTTTTCTTCTCCTCTGTGGATCGGTGGCTCTCTGCTGCTTTTCGCTCACTGTATAGACTTTGCCCACTTCATCGATCTCTGCTTCATCTGAAGATGAAGACTTGTATATATACCAGCAGCAGGTGGATAAGGGCGCGTGGCTTCCACATTTCCCGCCCAGTGAATTCACCAGAACCGAGGCAATTCCATCCACATGGCAGCATCCTTGATGGGCTGTTTCCATGTGTCACCATCATGGTACCTCGTCCTTCTTGGATCACGAGCCAAGTCACCAATCTCTGTAAAGAATCCCTGTCAGACAGAATATCGGATCATCAGTTGTAAGTATAGAACCCTGTACAGACTTTGTGAACTCGAACGCAATGTACAGACTCTGCCCAATGTGTAGACTTCATATAAGAAGGCAACGGCTGTACATACTTAGGCAATGTAACGACTTGGACAGACAACAGACGATGTATGGACTTCACTGTATGGACTTTGTGAACTCGTCGAATGCAATGTACAGACTCCAGACTGTGAAGGCTTTGTGAATGTGAATACATTGTATAGACTTCACGTTATGCTTGAGACACTAAGGAAGACAGACAATGTATGGACTTAGGCAATTGAAAGGCTTGCCAGCGTATGGACCTGTTGAACGTGCAGCAATGTGCAGGCTTCAATGAAATGTGCAGGCTTCAATGAAAGATGCAATGTGTAGACTTGACAGACACAACAGCCAGTGTATGGACCTAGGCAGGCTTCAGCTCGTGCAGTGTATAGATTTCATGCAATGCAATGCAGATGAATGTATAGACTTCATGCAATGCAATGCAGACCAATGTACAGACTTTGGCGAAGCAAAGACTGTACGGACTTCAACTAAAAGATGCACGATGTACAGACTTGGAGATCATTCAACAGCCAATGTGTAAACTTCACGATGTATAGACTTTCCAAAGGAAAGGCTGTACAGACCTGAACAAAGCAAGGTAGAGAATGTATAGACTTCTAATGTATAGACTTGCCAACTGAGCGATGTACAGACTTGAACAAGGAAACTCTGTACAGACTTGATCAAGGCAAGGCAGTCGAGTGTATAGACTTCGAGCGCAACGTCGGTAAAGCTACCGATGTACAGACTTGCGAGTGCAACGTAGGTAAAACTTCCAATGTACAGACTTCGAAGTTTAACAGGTGGATGTACAGACTTGGAAGTTCACTGATGGATGTACAGACTTCACCTCGATGTATAGACTTGGAAGTTCAATGAAGGATGTACAGACTTCACCTCGAGCATCTACAGTGCAGTGTATGGACTTGAACTGCGTGCTACAGTAATGTGTAGACTTTAAGTGCAACGCAAAAGGCTGTACAGACTTACTCGAGTGAGACAATGACCAAGACGATGAAGTCTGTATAGACTTTACAGTGAATGCATGCTGAGACGCAACATAAGACGATGCAGTGTACAGACTTCATGTAATGCATGCAGACGCTGACTGAGACGGTGCACAATGTATAGACTTGTAAGACGCTAAATGACACAGTCCAATGTATAGACTTTACTTCGTGCATGCAAGACAAGGCTGATGCAATGTATAGACTTTAGATCAAATGATGCAATGCATGACGCTGTACAGACTTCACTGATGCATGCTACAGTCCAATGTATGGACTTAGCTTCGTGCATACTATAGTCCAATGTATGGACTTAAGATGAGTGCATGAACAATCGGATGTACAGACTTCACTTGAAATAGTCCGATGTACAGACTTCGCCTAACACAGTCCGATGTATAGACTTAGCTTGAGCCACTGTATAGACTTGCAGAATGTGCGAGCTGCAATGTATGGACTTCGCTCAATGCACAAGATGCTAAGTCCGACGGACAGTGTACATACTTAGCCAATGCAATGCATTGTTTGGACTTCAACTAAGACGAACGATGTACACACTTAGCCTGAACCACTGTATAGACTTTGGGCTCGCCATGCAGTGTATAGACTCTACGTGCAATGTGTGGACTTTGAGTGTGTGTGCAGTGTGTAAACCTGTGAAGTGCATAGAACACACATACAATCTAATAAGAACAAATTCATCAAAGCATAAGCAGTTGCCAATCAATCAAAACAAGGTGTTTCCAATGAAGTAAAGTATATGTCAACATCATCAACACTGAGGAGTCACAACAAATGTGGCTTGGGTTGATGACACGTCTATCCCAGTCACCACTACATGTGTCATTCCCATTCAATTCCAGTCCTACCAAGGACAGATCTTATGTGACGTAGTGCCAATGAAGGTCAGAAGCATCATTCTAGGACGACCATGGATCTATGATGTAGATCTTACTACATTTGATCGGTCCAATCAGTGTTCCTTCTCACACAATGGGAAGAAGATACAGCTGTACCCGATGTAGACACGCCAAAATTGACGTTACTATGAGTACATCTCATATTGCCTTGTAATGCCCCAATTTGACCCTCAAATTAGTTCTATTTGAGTGGTTTTTCTCACTTTTTTTTAGATTTCTCCCTTTTTTCACCCTTTTCCTATTTTTTCCTATTTTTCTGGATTTTTCTGAATTTTTCTAGATTTTCTGGGCATTTTTCTCTATTTTTCATAAATAACGACTTGATCTGGGGCGTCTTTTAAATAACGACTTATCATGGGCGTTTCTTAAAAAAATGACGACTATACTAGAGGGCGTCCATTCTTTCAAATTTCCATTTTTCTGGATTTTTCTGGGAATTTTTCGGATTTTTTTGGGAATTAACGACTTAACCATGGGCGTTACTTTGAATGTGAAAAGAATAAAAAATTAAAAAAATTAAGTCACGCCTTACTCACGGTCGTGTCTTTCAAATTGAATATTTTAATATTATTTTTCAACCCCTTCCAGAGGTGATTTGGTGGCCTTCCGGGTGTCAGAAAAATTCGCAAAAATAGTCGTTGGAATCAGGGCGACGAGATGCACCTCCACCTAAAAAATGAGAAAATAATATTGAGAAATGAAAAATGGCCCTATTTCGAATTTTTTTAATTAACGTCATTTGTTAAGGCGTTTTTTAATTAACGCCTTTGACTCAGACGTGTTTCAATTTCATTTCTAAAAATGATCCAGGAGTTAACGCCCTTGTGCAGGGCGTGTTTTTAAAAGACGCCCTCTGGGCAGGTCGTCAATTCAACAATTGACGCCCTGAACCAGGTCGTGTTTCACTTTTATGCTCCGAACAAACGCAGCCTTTCCCCCAGAGAGTCCCTACTTTGTTTGGACTCTTGCCTAGCTTAATCCTCCCCTATTTGGGCTCTTGCCCGTTCTTATCTCTTCCTCCTTTGGACTCTTTCCTTCTTATCTCTTTTCTATCTTATTAATAGAGCTTCCGAGCTCTGTTAATAGGTTGGACGCAGGAGGCTTCTTCCCCGAATTTTTCTTTTGTTTTTCTTCTGTCTTTTTCTTCTCTGTTCCTATTTCTCTTCTTCTTCTTCTATCTTCTTCTCCCCTTATTCTTCTTCTTCTGCCTCCTGTCTTCTTCTTCCTCTCCGACGTTCTCTTCTCCCCCCTCTATTTTCTCTTCTTTTGCTTTACAGGAAGCTGCTGCTGCTGGCTAAAGGAGAGACTTATACGCTCAAGCATCATCTTTCGAAGCTTCTCCCCCTTGAATATTCAAGCCGAAGCACAGGCTCCTCTTTTATCTTTTATTATTTTATTTTATTGTTATCATCAGTTCACGTATGTATGCATGACCCTCTCTTATTAATGTTTCTCACTCAACTACGTTGAGGATCTCCCCTTAGTGCACTCTTGCACTCTTATTTTTTTTTTATTATATCATCTTTGCATCATCATTCATTCATCATATCTCCCATACACCTTTTGCATAGGGGTTTAAGGGCCAACACCCTTAAGGTGTGTATTTCATATGTTATCATGCTCACCTTTCTATTGTGAACTTGATGCTACACACACATTATTTCTAATCCATATCTTTTGGTGTTGTTGTCTTTGTTTTGCAAGGGTAACCAAAGTTGAAAGACTCTCTTCATCGGCCGGCCGATTTTGAAGAGAAAAGGAGCACTCACATCATCCCGCGTTTTGAGGTATTTTGCGATCATCTCCCCATATTATCTCCTCTTTGAGACCCTCGCGTCTCTGGCGATCACATTCTTTCCCCATTAGCACCTCGTGCTATTCCTTGTGCTATATTCATATTCATTATTATTTTTATTCCTAAGTGTGGATTTTAATCCAAATCTACAAATTGGCGATCACGGTGGGACCCTTTCTTGTTTTTATTTTGATTACCCCTTTCCCTTTGGCACCCACATGTGCCCTTTCCCATTGATACCCTCGGTACCCTTTCCTTTGTGCCCCTTGGGCACCCTCCATTGTGCTTTGCACTCTCCCCTAAGTGATTTGTCAATTGAATAGATTTGTTTTAAAATTTCCACTTATTTAAAATTTTGATGAGCATGATTATTTTAATCTGTTGATTGCCCTGCTGCTGTGAGTGCTTCTGTCATTTCTGGCCGTGAAGGAGTTTCTGAAGGAAGCTAATTCACGCCCCTGTCAGAGGCGTGTTTTCGTTTAACGCCCTCCTCCAAGGGCGTCTCTTTCATGAGTAACGCCTTCTGACAGGGCGTTTTTATTCATATCTCATACACTGAGAATTCACGCCCTAGAGCAGGGCGTTTCTTTGTTGCGTAGCGCCCCACATCAGGGTGCATTTTATAATTTGACGCCCTAGCCCAAGGGCGTCCTTTCCTTTGTAACGCCTCACCCCAGGGCGTTTCTTTGACTTGGTTGGCATCTATTGCATTTTAACGTCCTCGCCAGAGGTGTTTCTTTTAGTTTTAGCGCCTTGATCCAGGGCGCGTTTTACCTTGCCTGTGGGCCCCCCACAGTGTTTCACGCCCTGCCCCAGGGCGTCTTTTTGATTAGTAGCGCCCTGCCCCAGGGCGTCTTCTTCCTGTGTTTTCGCCGTGCTTCCCTGTTTATTTCTTCATATTTTATATTCTGTTATACATCTGTTGCATTTACACATATTTGCATTTGGGTTGGGAGACCTCCTCTCTCCTCATTAGGATCCACACACCCCCTTGGAATCGGGACGACCCTCCATTGAGCATTCCGTCTCTTTGGACCGGAAATCCCTTTTCCAAGCCTCCGTAAGTCCCCGCACCCGTGGATTCCCTCACGGACGCCGGGCAGGTTGTACCCTTTTGAAGTCCCGAGTTAGTTGGCCTACGGTGAGAGAGGATCCCTAGTTGGCATTGAAGTTCAAATCATATTGAAACTAGGTTTTCCCCCCTTGTGTGAATCATTCAAAACTTTGATAAAATCATTAATTCACTAAGGTTCAAACAAATCAAAATCACGGCAATCATTCCAACTTGTGTGCTTATTTGCATAATTATTGAGAATTTTGATTATATAATGGCTTACCATGATAGAAACATGTTCAATTCAATTCATGAGGATGCACAACCTAGCACTTCATATCCTCAATTTCAACATGTTAATCAGCATTCTCACCATTCTTTCAAGGGACCACGTCCTTATTCTCATGGTCATGCCCGACCCATGGGCAGTGTCCATTCTTATGGTCCCCCTCTTCAATCACGAGCCACTATTCCAACGGGACCGTCTCCTCCCAATGATGAGAAGGTCTCCCAAATCTTGCATGCATTAGATCATCTCACCCCTCAACAGATCCAAGCCCTTAAGGCAGCCGTTGAGGGCGCATCTCCTGCATCTCCTCCTTCTTCTATTCCTATACGGGTGGCCCATCACCCACCACCTCCTTCCTCTAATCGGGTAGCCCATTACCCATCTCCTCCTATTCACACTCCTCCTCGGGTGGTCCGACACCCGCCTCCTTCTATTCCTCCTCCCTCACGGCCCCAAGGCCCATTTACTCCTTGCAACCCGGCCCGTTCGGGTTCTTTTACGGGTCATCCCGTCAACTCCCCTCCACGGCCTTTTTATGCGGCCCCTCCTCCTTCAAGGCCCTGCCAACCCTCGGTTGTTCAAGTCACACCCCTCCAGCAAACTCTCCTCGATAAGATTATTTCAATGGAGGAACAAATAAAGAGGGTCACGGCTCCTCCTACTCCAATCAATCCTCTCCATGCCGCTTTGGATGAGATTACAAAGATGGAGAGAGAATGGAAGGATAGGATGGACGACTACGGCGTTGATATTCCAAGCGAGCAAGAACCGGCAATTGAAGAATACGAGCCGGTATATGATGATGAAGCTCCGCAGGCACCCCTTTTGAGTTTCCTTAATTTCCCGCTCCCCCCACTATCATTTGATGAACCCCCTGCTCAGGACGAAGCCACCGTCCCCGATCCAACCCCCATTTATGAGACTAACTGGTGTTACGATGATGGGTCGATACTTCAATCACCCACACCGGCACATTTTGAGTCCCCCTTTTCCATTAACCCTCCACCAACTACACCTACACCCACTATACCATCAACCTTCACACCATTAGCCACCGCTGAGCCTTCCATTATAAAACCTCCACCTATTAAGTCATTAACCTCCACATCGGCCTACGCCAAGCCTACCACTAAACCTCCTCCAAATGACCTACCATTACCACCGCCTCAACCCACATTGCCTATTCCTCCACCATATAGCCTTACGCCTTTACCCATGGTTAGTCCTGAGCAGGATCCACCACTTTTCGCACCCGAGCCAATCCCGACTGCTTCCGAGCAAGGGGAGAAACTCGACGTGTTTGAACCTCCGCCCCTATTCACCCATTTGCCAACACCTTCCATTATAACTCCACCATCCATGGAGCCTTCTGCCTCTGCTTCACCTCCCTCTACTACTCGGAAGGGGAGTGCTTCTACAAACACTTGTGCCGAGGATGATCAAGAGCTGCGAAAGAAGAATTTGGCCATGGCCGCGCTATTCAAAATGCAAGAGTTCATTTGCCGGATGCCAATCCGGGTTATTGTGCCAGGCATGATTGAAGAGGCCAAGTCACCGTCATGCCAAGCACTGATGCTGTGTAAGGGCCGGGCAGGGCACCCTCTGTTCCAACTTCCAAATCTTGAACCCCCGGGCGACATGATGCTTCTGAGCCCTACTTTCCAACTCCCTCACACCATTACTTTTCACCCTCCAAGGGAGTTGTCGTTTACTATTGAAGCTTCGTCATGGGCTTGTATTTCATCCATTAGGCCATTTGGCTATATTCTTTCACTGCCGTGGAGGGGCAGTTATCTTGGTGCCGAAAGGCCTTCCGATATTTCATCCACCTTCTTGTCTATCACATCTTTTCCATGGGCCATTCCCAGGGTTAGGAGGAGGATCTCGTCCTCTCGCCCTTCATATTCTCCATATTCTTTGCATCTCATTGCATTCGCGCATTCATTGCATTCATCGCATCCATCCCATTGCATGCATTTGCACCTCCTGCTTCCCGGGCTTCCAAACCCATATCTTCCCCGCCTTCCGGCACCTCCGGATATTCCGCACTTCCCATCTTATTCATCTTCATCTTTTTATCCACTATCCCTGGGGCATCGCGTCCCTTTTCCTGCTATCTCCTTGGAACCTCCAGGAATTTTATCCCTCCTCTTTGGGCATCTCACCCTTTCTGATTCTATTCCTACGGAACCTCCGGACTTTCCCCTCGGGCATCGCGCCCCTTTTCATCTTCTTCCTCCGGAACCTCCGGACTTTCCCCTCGGGCATCGCGCCCCTTTCCACCTTCCTCCTCCGGAACCTCCGGATTCTTCATCTGATTCTCTCTATCTTTTCCCCGGGCACGACGCCCCTTTCCATCTTCTCTTCCCTGATTTCATTCCTCCGGAACCTCCGGATTCTCCGTCTTATTCTCTCTATCATTTTCCAGGGCATCACGCCCCTTTCCACCTTCTTCCTCCGGAACCTCCGGACTTATCTCTCGGGCATCGCGCCCCTTTCTATATTCTCCCTCCGGAACCTCCGGACTTTCCCCTCGGGCATCGCGCCCCTTTCCGCCTCATTTCTCCGGAACCTCCAGACCTTCTTGGGCATCGCGTCCCTCCTTCCATCATTCCTCCGGAACCTCCGGATTCTTCATCTGATTCTCTCTATCTTTTCCCCGGGCACGACGCCCCTTTCCATCTTCTCTTCCCTGATTTCATTTCTCCGGAACCTCCGGATTCTCCGTCTTATTCTCTCTATCATTTTCCAGGGCATCACGCCCCTTTCCATCTCATTCCTCCAGAACCTCCGGACCATCCATCTTTCTTCCGATTCATCTTTCTGCTCCTCCGGGATATCACATCCTTCATTTTCTTCTTCCTTTTTCATCATCTTTTTCCATATTTCTTCCGAGGGCATCGCGTCCCTTCTTTCGTTATCCCTCCGGAGCCTCCGGATGAGTCTTCTTCCGCTCATGATTTTTCTCCTCTGCCTCCGGACCCTCCGGATCCGCCTCTTTCCATCTACCAATTTCTTCTTCTGATTCCCCCTGATTCTGGGTCCGACCCAACTTCTTCTACATCCATTGCTTTGGGCATTTGCCCTTTCTCCCACTGCTTTCGAGGCTTTAGTCCTCACTCCTCCTTCTAATTCTCCGCTTCTTCTGTAGACTGTTCCATGTGATCAGGGTCTCCGCGCCTTAGTGAGGGAGTTCTAGCCCTCGCCTCTTTTCCTTTTCTCTTTATTCGTCTGAGTCTGGTTTGAGCACCACTCATTCTTGTTAAGCCACTCCCAAAATCCTTTGCTTCCAATCCTTTTGACAGCCAAAGAGGACAAATCCCACGATGATCAACCTCGCCTCTGACAGCTGCTTCTACAAAAGTTGCAAGGTAACATATTGGCGTAAGTACGCATTTTAATGATATCATTTTCTCATTACTTCACGCATGATTTTCAAAATCAAGTGCTTCTTAACGAGATTAAGAGTGGTGTTTTAAACCTTTATCTTAAGCTTTTGTTTAATTGAAATCATTCTCAAAAGAGTCATTTAGGCTTGTTTTTTGCAGCACCTCTGGTTAATAAAAACCCGTGCTGGGAATTCAATATTCTCTCCCCGCTTGTTAAGAGCAACCCTTAGCTGGGCATTCCACACACTTCACGGCGTCCTTAGCCGGCTCCTTTGGTTAAACACCGTTGCTACCTTGGCCATGCCATGAGTATATCTGAAAGTCTTTTCTCTTCTTTACTTGGCCACGTGCAGGGGCAAGAGGTTGACGGACGAGATGACCAACCTCGGTACTCCCCAATACGAGAGGAGTCTCAAATAGGGGCAGTCTTGACCCAAATTAAATATGAATTTCATGATATACATCTCGCCAAAAGGGCTATTACGAAAATCAAGTCAGAATTTCGATAAAAGCAAGATTGTGAATTATGGCATGACAAGAGTGGCAAAGTCCCCGCAGGGAAAACCCTGGTCGTATGCATGTCAAGGGTCTAAAAATCAAAGGCATAAAATCCCGGCGCAACAGATTACCTCTTTGAAGGGAACACCTTGGAAGGAATTCAAGTCCCGATATCTCTCATCCTGCACAAAGCTTGTCACAATTGTTCTTCTCTTCTCCCTCCAAGACCGAACATTTCTCAGGTATGGCCTTGGTAGGGGCACCGTTGATCAAAGACGGTCGGTTATAGGATGCCGCTTTCAATGCACGTCCAGCTTTGGGCAGTTTTAACGAAAAGGGAAGGAACAAGGACCCCTAGCCAGTGGTTCAAAATAACCCTTTGATGCTGCATTAACAATGTCTAAGCCAAAATCTAAAAAAAATTGAATATTTCCCGATCAAAATCCCAATAAAAATTTAAATATTTTTCAAAAATCTCCATAAAAATTTGCATATTTTCAAAACTCATAAAAATTTGCATATTCCAAAACTCATAAAAATTTGCATATTTCCAAAATCCAAAAATTTGCATTTTCTGATGGTGTTTTGCAGGAACAACTTTGCAAGGACCGAGAGCACGGGATGGGTCCTCTCTCCACCTATTGCTATCAATCTATTGATTCTTCCCAATATTCTCATGACATGCCACCCAGGATCATCATCTCCCTATATCATTCTGATTATCATATCTCATGATTATTCATCTCCAAATCTTTCAATCAACTCTTGCTCGTTTCATCTGATTACTCCGCCGATGGGCATTATCAGATCCTGATTATTCATCTCCAAATCTTGATTAGCCAGATTGTCTCCTCATGATAAAACAACAAACAATGCTATGATTTGACTTATGCTATTCATGCCATATACATGCTATAATTGATACTTTGATGATTGCTATGCTTAAATGCCTCATTCATTGTTTGTTATCTTTTATATCTTGGCTAATGAAATTTTGAGCGCAGGATAAGAAGCTCTTGGTCCCGCCGACTGGGCATCATCATCAAAGCCCCGCGGTGCCCGCACCTCATCTCTCAGTTCCCCCATACTTATTGCTCCACCATCTCCTGTATGCATTTTTTACTATATGTTACATACGCTACTAGATTATATCAAGGACCTTGTGGCTTTGGTAAATCTGAGATTTGAGTTCCCCTTCATCAAAAACAATGATGATTCCAGAGAAGTCTTAGTCATACGGATAGGCCGTTGAGCCGTCCAAGACTGGGGACGATGGTTCCCTCTTTGCGAGTTGGTGCGTGGATAAACGGGCTTCGGCTTAGTATCAGCACGCAGAATTGGTTTCTTGACCCAGTCTGGGCAGTTTAACAATATTATCCTTGATTATATTATACCTCCATTTGCTTTATTTTTCCCTTTAGCCCAGCATGCATTCATGTAGGACTTTGAATCAACTTTGAAAAATCATTCTCATAAATTGTTTTGAGGGTTGAATTGATCTTAATCTTCGAGATATGAGGTTTTCATTGCAGAATGGAATCCTCAGTTTGTTTTGTCGCTGTTTTGGGTTGTTTTTCGGAAGCTCCTTGTTTGGATTTCTATCATCTTATTTTAATCATTTTCCCTTTGATCCACCTTGGCTGCAGCACGTCCACATTAGCTGGTAACCGCTCCCCAATGGTGAAACCTACAGGTTTGTGACCTGAGGTACTTCCACCGCGCTGGAAGTTGATCATTCTCCTTCGTGCCCTCGTGCACATCTCCCCATTTTATCCAAACATTGTTGATTTCGTTAGATTTCCCGAGATTTGCTTCATCTCGTGCTTTTGATTTCATTCTCATCAAGTGATGTTGATTGCGTGTCTCATCACACCTAGGCATCTACTTTTCGGTTTGCTACGCTCCCTTGCAAAGCAGACGCCAAGGCGGGGCAGCTGTAGACACGCCAAAATTGACGTTACTATGAGTACATCTCATATTGCCTTGTAATGCCCCAATTTGACCCTCAAATTAGTTCTATTTGAGTGGTTTTTCCCACTTTTTTTTAGATTTCTCCCTTTTTTCACCCTTTTCCTATTTTTTCCCATTTTTCTAGATTTTTCTGAATTTTTCTAGATTTTCTGGGCATTTTTCTCTATTTTTCATAAATAACGACTTGATCTGGGGCGTCTTTTAAATAACGACTTATACATGGGCGTTTCTTAAAAAAATGACGACTATACTGGAGGGTGTCCATTCTTTCAAATTTCCATTTTTCTGGATTTTTCTGAGAATTTTTCGGATTTTTTTGGGAATTAACGACTTAACCATAGGCGTTACTTTGAATGTGAAAAGAATAAAAAATCAAAAAAATTAAGTCACGCCTTACTCACGGTCGTGTCTTTCAAATTGAATATTTTAATATTATTTTTCAACCCCTTCCAGAGGTGATTTGGTGGCCTTCCGGGTGTCAGAAAAATTCGTAAAAATAGTCGTTGGAATCAGGGCGACGAGATGCACCTCCACCTAAAAAATGAGAAAATAATATTGAGAAATGAAAAATGGCCCTATTTCGAATTTTTTTAATTAACGTCATTTGTTAAGGCGTTTTTTAATTAACGCCTTTGACTCAGACGTGTTTCAATTTCATTTCTAAAAATGATCCAGGAGTTAACGCCCTTGTGCAGGGCGTGTTTTTAAAAGACGCCCTCTGGGCAGGTCGTCAATTCAACAATTGACGCCCTGAACCAGGTCGTGTTTCACTTTTATGCTCCGAACAAACGCAGCCTTTCCCCCAGAGAGTCCCTACTTTGTTTGGACTCTTGCCTAGCTTAATCCTCCCCTATTTGGGCTCTTACCCGTTCTTATCTCTTCCTCCTTTGGACTCTTTCCTTCTTATCTCTTTTCTATCTTATTAATAGAGCTTCCGAGCTCTGTTAATAGGTTGGACGCAGGAGGCTTCTTCCCCGGATTTTTCTTTTATTTTTCTTCTGTCTTTTTCTTCTCTGTTCCTATTTCTCTTCTTCTTCTTCTATCTTCTTCTCCCCTTATTCTTCTTCTTCTGCCTCCTGTCTTCTTCTTCCTCTCCGACGTTCTCTTCTCCCCCCTCTATTTTCTCTTCTTTTGCTTTACAGGAAGCTGCTGCTGCTGGCTAAAGGAGAGACTTATACGCTCAAGCATCATCTTTCGAAGCTTCTCCCCCTTGAATATTCAAGCCGAAGCACAGGCTCCTCTTTTATCTTTTATTATTTTATTTTTTATTTTATTGTTATCATCAGTTCACGTATGTATGCATGACCCTCTCTTATTAATGTTTCTCACTCAACTACGTTGAGGATCTCCCCTTAGTGCACTCTTGCACTCTTATTTTTTTTTTTATTATATCATCTTTGCATCATCATTCATTCATCATATCTCCCATACACCTTTTGCATAGGGGTTTAAGGTATGTTATCATGCTCACCTTTCTATTATGAACTTGATGCTACACACACATTATTTCTAATCCATATCTTTTGGTGTTGTTGTCTTTGTTTTGCAAGGGTAACCAAAGTTGAAAGACTCTCTTCATCGGCCGGCCGATTTTGAAGAGAAAAGGAGCACTCACATTATCCCGCGTTTTGAGGTATTTTGCGATCATCTCCCCATATTATCTCCTCTTTGAGACCCTCGCGTCTCTGGCGATCACATTCTTTCCCCATTAGCACCTCGTGCTATTCCTTGTGCTATATTCATATTCATTATTATTTTTATTCCTAAGTGTGGATTTTAATCCAAATCTACACCCGACACCCCCAAAGGTGACCCCGGGAAAGAGTTCCACCTCCACCCCCACTGGAACCCCCAAGGTTCAGGAGAGTCCCCGAACTCCCAATGAAGGGAAACTTCTCATTCCCTCTCCTCCTGCACCTATCACACCCATTCCCAAGGCCCCTAAGGTTGGTCACGACCTAGTTAGGCGCCTTAACTTCATAGGTGTCCGAGAGCTGAACAGAGAGGTTGCTGAGGGTGCTCCTATTTGGGCTGTTGTCGTCACCATCACACCCGAGGAGTCCTAAGTCTCAGTCCCACCTGAAGTCCAAGCAATCCTACAGGACTTCCAAGACATCTTACCTGAGGACTTGCCCTCTATACTCCCTCCCATGCGTGATGTACAACACGCCATTGACCTTGTCCCCGGGTACAACCTTCCCCATTACCGACTGAAACCCAAGAAGCATGTTGAGCTCCAAAAGATTGTCGAGGACCTTATTCAAAAGGGTTTCTTCAGGGTGAGCAAGAGCCCATGTACTGTCCCTGCCTTGCTCACACCCAAGAAAGATGGCACCTGGCGGATGTGTGTTGACAGTCGTGCCATCAACAAAATCATTGTCAAGTATAAATTTCCAATTCCCCGTCTTGATGACATGCTTGACATGATGAGTGGAGCCACCATCTTTTCCAAGATTGACTTGAAAAGTGGCTACCACCAGGTCCGAATCTGACCAGGGGATAAGTGGAAGACAGCCTTCAAAACAAAAGAATGTCTGTGTGAGTGGCTTGTCATGCCGTTTGGCCTATCCAATGCCCCCAGCACTTTCATGAGGCTTATGAAAGAAGTCCTTCATCCTCTCTTTGGTCACTTCATTGTCGTCTACTTTGACGACATTCTCATCTATAGCCACAACCCTAAGGACCACATCCAACATTTGAGGGAAGTCTGCGAGACTTTGAGGAGAGAAACCCTATATGTCAACCTTAAGAAATGTGAATTCATGACAGACCGGGTCACTTTCCTCAGATTTGTGGTTTCGAGTCATGGAGTGTCTGTGGACCAATCCAAGGTCCAAGACTTAATCGACTGGCCGGAGCCCCAGAACATCCATGACGTTCGCAGCTTCCATGGGCTAGCCACTTTTTATAGACGCTTCATTAAGAGCTTCAGCACCATTATGGCACTCATTACGGATTGCATCTGTAAGAGTAATTTTGAGTGGACCAAAGCCGCCTCCCAAGCTTTTCTTGCCATAAAGGAGCTTATGACCAAAGCCCCTATCCTCCGCCTGCCAGACTTTTCCAAAGTCTTTGTGATATCATGTGATGCATCTGGCGTAGGTATAGGAGGAGTACTTAGCCAAGAAAGCCACCATGTGGCTTACTTCAGTGAGAAACTTTTTGATGCAAAGCTTCGGTACTCCACATATGATAAGGAGTTCTATGCCGTGGTCCAAGCCCTCAAACACTGGAGACATTATCTCTTACCTCAAGAGTTTGCCTTATATTCGGACCACGAGACTCTGAAATTCCTTAGCTCTCATAAGGGCTTAAACCCAAGGCATGGTCAGTGGGTAGAATTCCTCCAGTCTTTCACATTTGTCCTAAAACATAAGGCTGGAAAAGAAAATAAGGTGGCCGACGTCTTGAGTCAAAGGGTCTCCCTTCTTTCCACTGTTCGGGTAGAGGTCATTGGATTTGACCGCATGAAGGAACTCTATGGAGAGTGTCCCGACTTTGGCCCTGCCAACTCTACCTTGTCTGCTGGATCCTCGACCACCTTTGCTGACTATCTACTCCAGGATGGTTTTCTTTTTCGAGGACAACAACTTTGTGTCCCGAGGACTTCTGTACGGGACTTCCTAATATGGGAAATGCATGCTGGAGGTCTTGCTGGTCACTTTGGATGAAACAAGACCATACATTCTGTGGAGGAGCATTTCTATTGGCCTGGCCTGAAAAAATATGTGGCCAAAATCATAGCCCAGTATAAGACATGCACAATGGCCAAACATGTCAAACAGAACACTAGTCTCTACACTCCTCTCCCTATTCCTGATAGGCCATGGGTTGATGTGAGCATGGATTTCATCCTTGGATTACCTCGTACAGCTCACAAACACGACTCCATCTTCATGGTCGTTGATAGGTTCTCTAAGATGACCCATTTCATTGCATGTTCCAAAATATCAGATGCATCTAGAGTAGCCCACCTATTCTTTGATGACGTCGATCGTCTGCATGGTCTCCCCCAAACCATAGTGTCTGACCGAGATGTCCGGTTCACTAGCTATTGTTGGAAGACACTTTGGCACTTAGTTGGCACTAAGTTGAAATTTTCCACTGCCTATCACCCCCAAACCGATGGGCAAACCGAGGTCGTCAATAGGAGTTTAGGGAATTTACTGAGGTGTCTTGTAGGGGATCATTCTGGCACTTGGGATCTTCTTTTGCCCAGAGTCGAATTTGCATACAATAGCTCTGCCAATAGGTCCATAGTGAAGAGGGGAGATCTCGCGCTGCTCCTGAGTGGGGAGGAAGATGACCACGTACCCTTGAAGTATAAACTGCAAGAAGGGAAACCAATCAGAGGAGCCTAGGGATAGATCCCCGGGGAAGACCCTCCGATGCTTAAGTCAGCACAGATGGTAGAGCACAGGTGCGAAGAGGAGAATTAGGAGGAAAGTGGGAGCGTGAGATCCCTCTCCACCAAAAGGTGAAGTGGTTCCTGCTCAGGCTTACTTCACTTGCTTACCTCGTCACAGTGGGGCATGTCCTATTTAAATAGTGGCATGTTGTGCAAAAGGGTCCCTGTAAGCGGAGGGGTTCCAGGGGGGGTTACGTCCTTCATGCGGGCTCCTTACGGCACGCGGACTCTTGGCTTCCCCTGTCCCATTTGGGCTTTCTGTCATTAAGGGATTCACAACGGTTGAATCATTAAGCTTCCATCAATGAGCCCGAGCGAGTGGCACTTGTTCAGGAGTGGTCTCCGGAGGGATAAGTGTTGGGTCGGGACACGGAATAGGGGGCTCCGAGGGAGCTTTCCTGATCGACTAATGCTCGGACTTCCCAATCCAAAGGCCGCCTAGGAAGCGCTTGTACCGATTGGATTTTTGGGCTTCATAATAAGTGGGCCCGTGGGCTACAACTTTGGGGAGCTGAGCCTTGTTCGGTCCGGTTTGGACCTCGTTTGGCCTCTCCGTAGGGGCGGTGAGATTTCCCCTCTCCACTTGTCCCCCTCGTACTCCCGAGCCAAGATTAGGCTCGGACGAGTAGCAATTAGGCTGGACCGTTTGTGGCACTGGTTGGGTAAAGATATCTCTTCGGTAGGGGCCACGTTACGCGGCTCACCTTGGAAATATACCCGTTATGATGAGTAAGAGAAGGCCCCTCCTCGGGAGATCGGGCGCCGCGCCGCCTCCCGTCAGGGTTGTTAGGCATTGCACGTTTTGCGTCCCTTTATCTTCGGGGTTTTAGGGTTTTCCCTCTCTTTATAGTCGTATTTGAGGGAGGCTTCTGCGCTGTGAGAATAATTTCGGAAGGGCGGAGAATCGTTGTAACCGTCGGAGCAAGAAGAGCTTCCTGAGGCGATGATTCGTAAGGTCCCTTTTTTCTCCAAAGTTCTCTAGCTTAAAGCTTTTCCCTTCTTCTTCTCTCTGTCTCATGGCGGATCATCATTCTGAGGCTGAGGGGCAGCAGAGAGAACGGACCCCCAGAGTTTTCTTGACGCCGACGGAGCCATCCTCCAGCGAGCTAGGGGAGGCGGAGGTGAAGCGATTGGAAAGTCGCTACGGGCTGCCTTGGCGGTTCCAGTTCCTGGCGCCTGAGCCTCATGAGTATAGCATGTCCACCCGTTCTGGCCTCTTTTGCTCTTTTCTTCTGGCTTGGAAGTGTGGCTTTCGTCTACCCCTTCATCCCTTTGTCGTCGGGTTGCTTCGGTTCTACCGGTTGGCTCCTGTCCAACTGGTCTCCAACTCTTATACCTTCATCTTCTCCTTCATTTTCCTTTGCGGCCAGTGTGGAGTGCGCGCCTCGCAGGATCTTTTCCATTATTTCTTTGAGTTGAAGGAGCATGCTCATGCGGGGTGAGGCTTCTTCTATCTTCAGGCGAGGCGGGAGAGGAGCTACGTGTCCCTCTCTGGGAAGGACTCTTCTCACAAAGGGTGGAAGACCCAGTATTTTTGGGTGGGCCCGTCGGTAGTTGGTGTAGTCTGGGACTTCCCGACGATGCCCAATTTTCATCCGAACATTCCTCCGAAGCAGACTGTGTTCTCTCAGGAGGTGGAAGAGGAGGCTATTATCCTTCAGCAGAATCGTTGGGAGACTGTTGATTTGGTGACCTCTTCCAACATTGAGGGCTACCTCTCTCGAGTGCTGTCATGGACAGGTAAGGAGTTCGGGAACTTGGTCTTCCTTCTTACTGAGTTGGGATTTTTCTTCTCTTAGTCTACTTTCTGTGGTTCAGACACGAGGTGAGCGGTCGAGGAGGAGGCACCTTCGTCTGAGTTGGAGGTCATTGACTTGGATGAGGCACCAGCTCCGGACGATCTTCAAGTTTCGGGGGGTTCATCCCGTGCCCGGGGTAAGGGCAAGCGGGCGGCTCATGACGACGCCTCCGAGCGCCGAGGGATCAAGTGCAAGGATCCCATGGCCAAGCTGCTATGGTCTTCGATGGAGGCTCAGTCCGCTGAGAAGAAACGGGCGAGGAAGGAGGAGGTCGTCCGTGCATCTGGAGGAGATTCCATGTCGGCTCTCCCCTTAATTGAAGAAGAGGGGGCCGAGGAAGGGGGGATCAGTGCTGATGTCGAGGCACCGAGCGTGGTGGAGGGGCCGCCAGACGAGGGGGTCCGTCCCCAGCAGGTCGAGGCTGGAGGGTCACAGGAGGAGGCGACTCAATCACAACCGATCGAGACTGGGGAGGTACATGGTGGGGGTGCTCACGTCGAGCTGACCGATGGGGCCCCTGGGATGGGCTTGCCCAAGGGAGATGCCCCGGTCCCGACCGCTCCGGTGAGAGCTTTCCCTTCTTCTAGTAGCACCTTCAGTGTCCGGGCTCCTCTGTACCGGGCGTGCCATTCCCTAGCTTCTCGAGACTTGCGGGAAAAAGTCCGAAAGGGTCCCCCCTCTTCGCTGTTCGAGCAGATCATGGAGGGAGGGCTGATTTTGGCCCAGCTGGGGGCCGAAGCTGTGGATGCGTACGCTCGGGTGGAGTACAAGCGGGAGACTCTTTCATGGGCCCATGGTGCGCTCTATCGGAAGGTCGAGCGTCTGACCCTCGATCTTGGAGACCTTCGTCGAGAGATCACTCCGCTCCGAGCGTTGGCACAGTCGAGCCAAACGGAGGCTCGGTCTTTGGCGGAGCAGCTGGCCCAGGCTCGTCGAATGGTCGACCGAAAGAGTGAGTTGCTGGAGTCGGACGTAGAAACCAGGTCGAGCGTGATGACCAATGGAGGGTCGAGCGAGAGGGGCTCGAGGACCGAGTTCGGGCGGCCGAGGATTCGCGGAGTAAGGCCGAGCGATGGCTATCCGAGACCAAGAGAAGGTTGTCCGAGTCTGAGCGGTGGATAGCTGAGCTAAAGAGGAAGGCGGAGCTGGCTGGGAAGGAAGCGCTCGAGCAACATAAGTGCTCAGAGGCTTACCAGGCAGCTTTACAGCAGGCGGCCTGTCATGCCCCGACGCGGAATATCGGGACTGGCAGTAGAAAACGCTAGTAATGATAACATGCTAAGCTAAGAATTAACGTAACATCATGAACAGAAATAACTCCAAATCAATTACAATGACCATCAAACAGACTTAAACATAATCAAGCATAACCTCTACTTGACTCCGTTACAATAACTAACACAAGCTCTAAGGCATAGCTAGATGTAAAACAACTATAACAATCTCAACATCTCTACTAGCTGATACACTCCAAATCATCACTTTTGCCCATTCCCATCCATCAGTGAATCTTCACCTGAGCTGCCTAGAAAAGGGGGGAAGAACAACTATATGAGCGAACGCTCAGTAGGTAACAACAGGCAAGTGTAAGTAATTAACCAATTAATTACATGTTTATATGAAACGGAAAGAAAAGAAATGACGATCGGATGAAACAACATAAAGAAAGTGCTAAAGAATGAAATGGAATAACAATATGGTAGGATGATATAACTACAAGAATTGTAAGTTTATGAACAATATAAATAACAGGAAATTGTAGGAGATTGGCCAATAAGCAAGAATATACCCAAGTCGAACACGATTCAAGTAAGAGATTAAGATATCATTATCATAGACATCACGCTAGTCATGCACTCGGTGCAATGTCTCACCATGTCATTACAAACTCCCATGGACACAAGTACTTTTCGGGCGCTCTCCCCAAGACCAGACCGGGCCCCTATGATGCGTTGACATTGATTTCATGGATCCAGGATCCCAAGTTGTCTAGACTTTAATCAAGTTAAAATGGCCAATTACAATCAAGTACAAACTTACCTCGGAACATCCCAAGGCTAAGTTGAAGAGATACTGTCCAGAATCTCTGTCCAGGAATTCAAGTTATCAAGAACCATCATGTTCTTGGATTCAAAACCATAAAACACGGAAGAAACTAGTCTCTGGATGATATACGGTCACTACTAGACCACTCAATCACTTGTGCGGTCGACTCAGGGCCACACTAAACAGGAACTAGGCTGGGTTGAACGGCTGGTTAAGGGCCACTCTTTAGCATGAACGATAAGTATTGGGCCGCACACGGCCAGAAGTTTATGAAATCGAAGACATGATATGCGGTCCTGACAGAGCCGCTCATTAATTGAACGGTCCATTAAGGGCCGCCTGATAAGATGTACGGTCCATTACTGTCCGCACAACATAGGACCTAACACAAATCTAGAAATTCGCCCAAGTGGGCTCCCGGGCTGCCATAGGCAGGGTGGAACTGAACCAGAGTCCAGCCCACTATCTGCTGGTCAGCATAGGGTCTACTGGGCTGATCAAATCAGGAATTGGCCGAAGATGGATCAAGGATAATCGGCCAAAACTAATTGGCATTAGCTAGGGATGAACGGTCACCACAGGGCCGTTCAGGGAGATATGCGGTCCACTAACAGCCGCGCATGTCTCTGTTAGTCCAATTCGGACTATGACTCATATCATAGTAGTTCGATTGAGTCCAAGTTCAATTCTAGGGGATAATAATGGTTCATGATTAACGGTTCAGGTCCAAGGTTATAACAAGTATAAACCTAATAGGCATTTCAGTTATAAATGATTCACAATTAAGATTGACATTCATTGGAAAGATGAATCAAGATCAAACTCAAATTAAATAAATCAGCAAGAATTATTTACTGTCATGAATTACAGTTTATTAGGTGTGTTGCTAACATGTCATTACCACTAATCTACTCACATAACATGCTGTAATGAGAATGAATCTGTTTAGTTATAGATGTGCGGTCGGTTCTGGACCTTACATCTCCATGAACGGTCATAGACAGGCCGTGCATGCCCCCCTCAGGTCCGAAGGCCTACAAGAGATGGACGATTGGTAGGGTACCACTGGGAAGGATGTGCGGTATGGAACTGGCCGCAGGATAGACATGCGGTTAGGATTCGGCCGCACGTTCCAGGGAAATGATCAGAGATAGAAAGATATAAACAGTCAATAACAGGCCGTCTGTCTTGGACGTGCGGTCTATCGTGTGGCCGCACAAGTCCAGACAGATCGATGCCCCTTTTGCCTTGCCCGACTCCGGCGAGGTTTCTAGGGTTAGACTAAAACATGGAATTTGCCTGATATAAAGCATGGAATTTGGGGCTTTTACTACCAGCAAAAAAAGTACAAAAAACTCTACAAGATGCATGAATCAATTTTATGTTTATAGCCTAAAATTTCTACTAAATCGAAAGGGAACAGTTATAACCCTAGATGTGACATGCTTCTACTAAAACTAGAAATTCTCACAGAACACTTGATAAAACTTAGGGCTTTCTACATCAATGAAAAGTTGACACGATGATGCTTCCAACCATATATTATTTTTGGGTTTAGCTTTCTATCACCTACCTGAATCGAAGAAGAAGGAAGGAGAAAGAAAACCCGAGGCACTTGTACACGCAGCCCCTAATCGCTGGAGATCTCCCTCGATCCAACTCCTCTGTAGCCGCCACTGGTTTTAAACGATTCTAGGGTTAGAGAGCTTCATTTTTATAGGTCACACGCCTTCTAGAGGTTTCTATGCGCGAAGTATTCATCCACGCAAGTTGGGTTAATGCGAACACTGCCGCAATTGTTGACGCGATCCCATCTCTGCTGATAGCATCTCCTAGGGTTAGGGTTTCGGGAAAACAAGAGAGGGGAAAAGATCCTCTCATCCTGGCCTTTCATTTGCCACTGGTTTGGGCTCATTTGATGGAGTATTGGGCTCGAATTTTGTGTCACAAGGTATGGTTAACTAAGTGTTTAATTTGGGCTTAATCCACTAATTCGACCTATTTACAGATTTTATTTGGGTTGGTCACAGAAGACAAGTTTGTTAAATGTGTTATCTTCTACAAGAATATAATTGTTTTTGGATTTTTATAAAATGGTCAAAATTTTGCTTATTCTATTTATTAAGGAATTTCTAATTGGTTTCTTGAAAAATCGGGGTATTACACCCTCCCCCACTTAAGGAATTTGGTCCTCCAAATTCAATGCACTTAATAATAAAAAGAGGAAGTGAGACAACTCACCTAGAATAAGTCAAGGTACTACCTCCGCATAGTATCTTCTGACTCCCAAGTAGCTTCTTCAGTTCCATGCCGACTCCACTGCACTTTAACCATCGGTATGGAACGATTCCTGAGTTGTTGTTGCTTCCGATCCAAAATCTTGATCGGTCTTTCTTCATAAGTCAGATCTTCCTTCAGTTTGAAGTCTATATGATGAATAATGTGAGTGGGATTATACACATATTTCCGTAACATAGACACATGGAAAATATTGTGTACTCCAGATAACTGAGGTGGTAGTGCCAAACGGTAAGCAACCTCCCCCACTCTTTCCAGAATCTTGAATGGACCAATGTATCTTGGACTTAGTTTGCCCTGAATACCAAACCTTCGAATTCCTCTCATAGGAGAAACCTTTAAAAACACATGCTCACCAACCTGAAATTCCAAAGCTCTCCTCCTGGTGTCGGCATAACTCTTATGTCTTGATTGTGCCACTTGCAACCGATCTCTGATAATACAGATGTTCTTGGATGATTCGGAAATGAGATCTGGTCCTAGCCATTGCTTCTCACCTACCTCGTCCCAACATAATGGGGATCGACAGCTTCTACCATACAAAGCTTCAAATGGAGCCATCTGAATGTTGGCCCGGTAACTGTTGTTGTAGACGAATTCAACCAATGCCAAGTAATCACTCCAACTACCTCCAAAGTCAATCATGCAGGCTCTAAGCATATCTTCCACTATCTGGTTGGTCCTTTCAGTCTGTCCGTCTGTTTGTGGATGGAAAGCAGTACTGAAATTCAGACGAGTTCCCAAGGACTCTTGCAATCCTTTCCAAAAATGAGAAGTGAACCTGGGGTCTCTATCAGACACAATGCTGACTGGTATACCATGTAGTCTTACCACTTCCTTCATATACAAAGCAGCCAAGACATCAACTATCCATTTAGACTTAATAGATAAGAAATGAGCAGATTTTGTCAATCTGTCGACAATCACCCATATTGCATCAAATCCACTACGAGTCCTAGGTAGACCCATAATGAAATCCATGCCAATGATCTCCCACTTCCATTAGGGTATATCAAGGGGTTTCAATTTCCCTGCTGGTCTGAAATGCTCGGCCTTGACTTGCTAACAAACCAAACATCTACTTACAAAGTCCGCAACTTCCCTTTTCATATTCGGCCACCAAAAAAATCTCTTCAAATCCTTAAACATCTTAGTACCTCCATGATGAATGGTGTATCTGAATCTATGAGCTTCCTCGAGAATCTTACTCTTTACCTCAGCTACATCAGGTATACAAGTTCTTCCCTGAAATAACAATCTTCCATCATCAGCCATCATCAAGCTTCCCTTGATCTCTACCAACTCGGGGTCATCATCTTGCAAAGACTTGATTTCCATCAATAATTAGGGCTTAAGTTGAATCTAAGCAATCATAACCCGATCCTTGTCAACATTAAGATCTAAACTAGCTAACTACTCCAGCAATCTCCATTCTTGTAACATGAGGCTTGACAACTTAGCTATAGGCTTGCGGCTTAAGGCATCTGCCACAACATTACCTTTTCCAGGATGATACTCAATGGAAAACCCGAAGTCCTTCAAATACTCCAGCCATCTTCGCTGCCTCATATTGAGTTCCTTATGAGAAAACAAGTATTTCAAACTCTTATGATCTGAAAACACCGTAAATGCCTCCCCATACAAGTAGTGCCTCCATATCTTCAAGGCGAACACCACTGCTGCTAACTCTAAATCATGAACAGGATCATTCTCTTCATGCTTCCTCAACTGCCTAGAAGAATAGGCTATCACTTTCTCATGCTGAATGAGTACACACCCTAAACCAATACCTGAAGCATCGGTGTATACAACAAAACCTCCTTCTCTAGAAGGTAAAGCCAAAACAGGTGCAGTAGTCAAACATTCCTTCAAGGTCTGAAAGCTTCGTTCGCAATCTTCTGACCAATCAAATTTGATCTCGTTGTGGGTTAATTTTGTCAGAGGTACCGCAATTTTGGAGAAATCTTGAATAAACCTTCGGTAGTAACCTGCTAAGCCTAGGAAACTCCTCACTTCAGTCACATTAGTAGGCTTATCCCAATTCTTTACTGCCTCTACCTTCGAAGGATCAACAGAAACACCTTCTTTTGTGATAATATGCCCTAGAAAGGACACCTCTTGCAGCCAGAAATCACACTTACTAAACTTGGCATATAACTGATGATCTCTCAATAATTGCAATGCCATCCTCAAATGTTCAGCATGCTCTTCCTCACTCTTAGATTAAATCAAGATGTCATCAATGAACACCACGACCCATTGATCAAGATAGGGCCGAAACACATCGTTCATCAGCTGCATGAAAGCTACCAGTGCATTCGTTAGCCCAAAAGGCATTACTACAAATTCGAAATGCCCATACCTACTGTGGAAGGCTATTTTATAGATATCCTCTTCCTTAATTCGTAACTGATGATATCCAGATCGAAGGTTGATCTTAGAAAAATATTGAGCTCCCGCTATCTGATCAAATAACTCATCAATCCTTGGCAATGGATATTTATTCTTGATAGTCAATTGGTTCAATTATCGATAATCGATGCACAACCTCATCGAACCATCCTTCTTCCAGACGAATAATACAGGGGCTCCCCACGGGAAGTACTTGGACGAATGAACCCTCTCTCAAGCAATTCCATCAACTGCTGCTTTAGTTCCCTTAGCTCCACAAGAGACATATGATAAGGAGCTTTGGAAATAAGAGTCACACCAGGAATTAGATCTACAGAAAAGATAACTTCTCTTTCAGGAGGAAGTCCTGACAGTTCCTCAGGAAAGACATCTGAAAAATCTCGGACGATAGAAAAGTCCTCAATCTCAATCTTCTGCTCAGGGGTCACAAAAATAAAGGCTAGAAAAGCCTTACATCCTCTCCTCATCAGCTTATCAGCTCGAAGAGCCGAAATAAGTGGAACAGACTTATGGTGTCTAATTCACATAAAAGAAAGTCCAGGGTGTCCAGTGAAAGACACAGAACTAGACCTGCATTGAACATTGACCTCATACTTAGCCAACCAATCTGCTCCTAGAATTACATCATAATCCTTCATGTCCATAGAAACTAAATCAGCTGGCAGGTTTTGTTCATTGATCATGACCTTACTAGAAGGATAGAAATACTTAATTATTGATCCGGAACCAATAGGGGTCGAAATCTCTAACGGAGAATTCATCAAAACTGGCTTCACAGCTAAAGACTTCGTAAATCTCTGAGAAATAAAAGAATGAGTGGCACCAGTATCAAAAAGAACAAAAGTTGATTTATCATGTATAATAAGAGTACCTTCGATGAGTCCACCCTCCTTGGCGGATCCTGCCTCGTCTTCTTGTAGAGCCTGGAGCTTTCCTTGATGCTTCTTGATTCCTTGCGGTTTCACCGAGGTAGCTTGCTCAGATAAAAGAGGACACTCGGGAATACGGTGGTCCCTACTACCACAATGTAAATAGGCGCCCAGCTTGCGCCGGCACACCTCCATCTTGTGACCTGGGCGGTCACAATACTTGCATACGCCCTTGAATAGAATAATAGGGCCAGGCTTCTTGTCTTCAATCTTCGACATCTTGCCCTTCCATGAACCAGACCCGCTAATGGGCCTCTTCCCGCCATGACCAGGCTTGATACTCCCTGAACCAGTATGGTGTTGTTCTTTCTTAACACTCTTCCACAGATTCTCTCCGTCATTTATAAAGTATCTTCCAATACTTGAGCCTTTCTCACCATCTCGGAATAAGTTTGAATTTTCATCGGTGCCAACTGGTTGATATACTGTAGCTTCAGCCCATTAAGAAAGCGCTTAGCCTTCATCTTCTTGGTAGATATCAAGTGAGTAGCATAACGAGATAAGCAAGAGAACTGAGCTTCATATTCAACTACGATAGATTACGTTGCTTCAAAGTAGCAAACTCAGCCTTCTTCTTCTCTTGTACTCTATCATAAAAATATTTACCATTGAAGAATTCCTCGAACTCTTCCCATGTGACTTGTCTATCACCAAGGGAAGCCTTCACTGCGTCGCACCATGTCCTCACATCACGTTCAAGTTGAAAGGTCGACAAGAGGACACGTTTTTGATCGCTGCATTGCATCACTTCAAAACTCCTCCCTATCTCTTCAAGCCAGTGCTCGGCTTCATCAGGGTCAGTCGAGCCACCAAATCACGGGGGATTCATCCCACGAAAGTTCCGATAAAGGTCGCCAGTGCCATGGTTTGCAGCTCCTCCTTGGGCCACTTGTTGCAAGGCCTGAGTAAGTCCTTGAATCGTATGTGGCAAGTTCCTCCATTCCGCACGTTCTCCTACCATTGCAAAAGTCTCCACGTGGAATAGGTTATGTTAGGTTCAATTAAAAATGGATAATCGTGCAATTAGATTATTAACTCAACCCCAGTCTTCTACCCAAATCTCACCAGGTTGAGTCCTTAGACCTATAACAAGGCTATAGGTCCTATGATATCACTTAGGATCCTAGAACTTATAGAACCTAGGAATATTAGAAAACCTAGGCTCTGATACCACCAAACTGTCACGCCTCGACGCGAAATATCGGGACTGGCAGTAGAAAATACTAGTAATGATAACATGCTAAGCTAAGAATTAACGTAACATCACAAACAGAAATAACTCCGAATCAATTACAATGACCATCAAACCAACTTAAACATAATCAAGCATAACCTCTACTTGACTCCGTTACAATAACTAACACAAGCTCTAAGGCATAGCTAGATGTAAAACAACAATAACAATCTCAACATCTCTACTAGCTGATACACTCCAAGTCATCACTCTGGCCCATTCCCATCCATCTGTGAATCTTCACCTGAGCTGTCTAGAAAAGGGGGGAAGAACAACTATATGAGCGAACGCTCAGTAGGTAACAACAGGCAAGTGTAAGTAATTAACTAATTAATTACATATTTATATGAAACGGAAAGAAAAGAAATGACAATCGGATGTGTAGCAACCCTGATAAAATAAAAATGAATAAATAAATCAAAATAGATTAAAAGATTTAATAAAATAAATGAAAGAGCTTGGAAGAAAAAAGAATTAAACCCTGATGAAAATAACGCCTCAGATAAAGGCGCTACCTTACAAGAAACGCCCTCACCTAAGGCGTGAATTAAAGAAAGGATGCCCAAATAATAAGGCGTCAAATTTCAAACGACCAAAATAAATAAAAAAGGGTAAGATAGCGTAACGCCCTTTGAGTGGACGCGTTTCAACAAGTAACGACGCTTGACAAGGCGTCAATTTAAATTCGACGCCCTTACTTAGGACGCTAATTCAGTTTGAGTTCCGTTCGACCCAGGAGTCTATCCAGGGTAAGTTGATAACTATGAGAGAGAGTTCGAATGTAGTAATAATTCTATCTTGGAAGTATTACTTCCAATCAAACACTACCTTTGTTAGGATTTCCAAAGTCCCTATAAGTAACCCCCCGTCGAACCCTAAAGATCTATTTGGACGACCTACTGCTGTTACGGTATGTGAAGAACAGTGAGTTCTTCTTGTATCTTTCCCTCTATCTTTTTGATTTCATGAAGGATATTAATCTTTCATCTTCTTCCTCTAATACAGGTTAAGCGATCAATTGCGTACGTAAAGAACAAGGTAATGTTCTTCAATCTTTTCTCTAACTTCGGATATATTCTCATCATCCTTCCTTTTTCTTCCCCTACAGGTTGATCGAAGATCATCATCTTCATCATCCTCATCAAACGTCTTCTGTATTACCATCTTCTGTCTTGCTGCTGACTGTTAGAAGCTTCAGAGCATCAGTTTCTAACCAAGCCTTCGTCCGTTCGTCAGATAATTCTCATAAGGTAGGTTTTCTCAAGCACTGTAGCCCAAATCACCATAATAACTATGTTAAACCATATATATTAGTTCATGCATATAGTTTTTGCGAGTTTTAAATGTTTCTATTGTTGGAAAGACACGCCCTTTCCAAGGGCACTACTTTAATACGCGACCCAGACAAGGGCGCTAAACGACCATGCCCAGGTCGTCAATTCCAGATTCGACGCCCTGTACACGGACGTCAATTTTCTCAATTGTTAATTACCCATGTTAATTATCCAATATTCACTTAAACATGATTCTAAAATCAGTGCATGATCATATCCTGATATTTCCTGTCATGACCATGTCTCTTGTTTCTGGAAATTATAATACTTGAAATCTGAAAATTCTTGAATTCACGACCCTGTATAGGTCGTCTCTCACTTGACTAACGCCCCTGTTCAGGGCGTGAATTGAAAAGTAACGCCCCTGTCCAGGGCGTGTTTTTGATAAATTTCTGAATATATATATATATATATATACTGCAAAAATAGAAGTAAAGAATGGACGGCCATTGTATACGTCGTCAACTTGTAAAGAAACGCCCCTCACCAGGGCGCGTTTTTGGTAAAATATTGAAATATTGAAATTTTACAAATATGAAAAATAGATAAACGCCCTTACTGAAGGCGTTAATTATGTGATTAATGACTTAGTTAAAGTCGTTATTTTCTATAAAAACTATTTTTACCCTATTTCTGTAACCGAGGGTTTTATTATATATACATATATATATTATATTGGCACTATATTCCAATCCGTGAGTATAATCCCACGTTTCACGATGTTTTATTGATCACCCTCAATTCTCATTGACATACAAGCTCTCCATTGGACATTCCGTTCCTTTGGACTAGCAAGTTAGTCAAAGAGACCTCCGTAAGACTCCTCGCCGCCTTGGATTCCCTCAAGGCCGACTGAGCTGGTTGTACCCTAAAAACCCATTACACTATTGAATGCCATGTCACTCTAAAGAAACATGGTATATCGGCCCTTATGATATGCAAAGAGTATATCATGAGAATTCTTAATGGGATGATGATATCATGCCATTTGTTGATGTTCTTGTGGACCTCAATAATAAGAATGAGGGTATCTTGCCTTTGATATACTGTTCATGTGGACCTCAATTCTATATAAAGAATGTCCATACTTGTCATGGTACCCGAGTTAAGGGAATCTAATTCCACCTAGTTTCATCGTTCATCGTGATTGTACCGTTGTTATCGCCTATCTATGTCCAATGTCGTATTTTTGGACTCCATTCTCTCAAAGTTATCCTACGTGTCTGCAAGCTTAAATTGTTGAAATTCCATATTGGCTATATATATATACAAGAGTGGATGTCAAAAATACATGATAAATGCCTGCGCATATAGGGCCCGATCTGGTCCTGGGAGGAGCACCCGAAAGTACTTGTGCCCATGGGAGTTGAATGATAAGGTATCTGGCATTATACCGAGTGCATGACTAGCTTGATTGGACATTCCACACAAATCTTATACTTGACTCGTACTTGACTTGACATGACTTGCGTGACCCGAAAAAAAAGGGTAATTACTTGTTTGCTTGATACATGATAGCCAAAGTTCTTGACATGACTTTCTAAAAAGTACTTGCCTGAATATCTGTTATCTTTTCTTGAAAGCTCATGACTAGTTCATCTTGCTGTCTTATTGATAAATTCTTTCTCTATCTTGTCGTTTTATGCGAGCATGCATAGCTATAGTACATTCATGAAAAATGTAATTACTTAGACCCCTTGCTAAGCGCTTGAGATATAATTTCCTACTGAGCGTTCGCTCACTCCGTGTGTTCCCTACTTTTCAGGTAATTCCGATGACGAGGGAAGTCAATCGGATGGGAATGGTCAAGAGTGAAAGAGATAGAACTTTTTCAAGTGTCATCTAGTCTTTTTCCTATTTTCTTGAGTCAACTATGTACTTTTCCTTTTTAATTGAATAGAGTATTGGATTTGTAATAGTCTATCCATTATGAAATAAAGGATTGGGTTATCTTTCTATCTTGCGCATCTCTGTTTTGGTGTCGAATACACTACTACTCTGATTGACATGATTGATATAAACTCGTCGCGCATATCCGAGTATCTTCCGCGCTCGGGGCGTGACAGTTTTTGTGGTATCATAGCCTAGGGTATTCAATTCCTAGGAAAATCCAAGTCCAAGGATATGTTCAAATCTTTAACCAGTGAGATTGGGTAGAACCAAGGGTTAAAATTAACATAGAATACTAGTCTTTAAAATACAAATCACGTATTAATCTAGTTATTATAATTGTAGGATAATGGCTGCCGAACGTGCTCAATGGCGCAACATGCAGCGTACACTGCAAGGCATGACTCAAGTGCTGCAACAAGTAACACAAGGAGGTGGACAACGAGCAGGAAGTCTCCACCAGACTTTCAAGAACATGAACCCGCCCAAGTTCACGGGTTCTACTGATCCAGATGACCCTGAACCTGGATTAGGGAAACAGAACGAATATTCCGTGTTATGCAATGCACGGATCAAGATAAGGTCTTATTAGCTACTTTTCAGTTAGAAAGGGATGCTAGATGCTGGTGGGAATCAATAGAGGCTACTATAAATCAAGATCAGGTTACGTGGGAGGAATTCGTTGAACACTTCAACGTAAAATATTTCTCGGACCGAGTTCAGGAAAAGAAGGCTGCAGAATTTGCTGCATTAAAGCAACGATCTTTGTCAGTGGCCGAGTATGAGGCCCAATTCTCTAGATTGTCTCGGTATGCTAAGCATCTAGTTAGCACCGAGAAAATGAAAGCTAGGAGGTTTCTTAACGGGCTCAGGCCCCAATATATTACCCAACTGGCGCCGATGGACATTCAAGTCTACTCGGAGATAGTATGCCGAGCTCAACTATTAGAAGATGCCACGGAACTGTCTGATAGGATTCGTGGTAAGGATAAGAAGGAACAAGTTACAGGATCGGGTTCCTTTAAACCCAACTTCAAGAAAAGGCCTAGCAATGGAGGAGCATCCTCACAAGACCAAAAGTTCAAGAAGACCAAGCCCTTCTCTATCACCACTACCTCTCCAAATACAGTGTGCAAACATTGTGATAAAGAGGGTCATAGAGCAGAAGAATGCTGGAGGAAACTAGGAGCATGTCTCCATTGTGGGAGTCGTGAGCATCGGATTCCCGATTGCCCATTACTTAACGATCAAGCCGTTGACGGAAAGCACCCAGTAACCAAGAATGCTCGTCTTCATGCAATCAAGGAGACCGAGCAAGTAGAAGAAGGCGGCTTAGTGGAAGGTACATTGAAAGTTTGTTCCTGGAATGCATATGTCTTAATTGATACTGGTGCATCGCATTCTATTGTTTCTAAGAAGTTTGCTGACCCATTACCCCTAGAACCGGAATGGATAAAGTTAGTTTTGTCTACTCCTCTGGATGATGAGACTGATATTACACATCACTGCGAAGTATTGGTTCAGGGTAGAAATCTCCCTATTGATCTCATATGTTTAGATCTGAAAGAGTATGATGTTATACTAGGGACAGATTGGTTATCCAAGTATTAGGCAACAGTTGATTGCCGCAATAGTAAGGTTACATTCAAGGAATTTTCAGAACTAATCTTGACTAGCCCCAAGGGTCGGAGCAGATCCCCTCTTATTTCAGCTCTCCGAGCTAGCAAGCTCATCAGGAAAGGATGTGCATCTTTCCTTGCCTTTGTCACAGTTAAAGAAGCTAAGGAAGCTAAGCTAGAAGACATTCCAGTGGTACAAGAATTTCCGGACGTGTTTTCGGAAGATTTGCCGGGATTACCCCCGCAAAGAGAAGTGGCCTTCACCATTGACTTAGTCCCTGGTGCTGGTCCGATTTCAAAGGCACCTTATAGGATGTCACCTGCTGAACTCAAGGAGTTAAAAGAGTAATTGATGGAACTCATTAAGAAAGGATTGCATTACAAATATTGAGGACAAACCAATTATATGCAAAACTTAGCAAGTGTGAATTCTGGCTTGAAGAAGTGACTTTTCTCGGACATGTTATATCAAAGGATGGCTTGTCTGTAGACCCATCAAAGGTTGAAGCTGTAAGGAACTGGGAAAGACCAACCAATGCTAGCGAGATCCGAAGTTTCTTAGGTCTTGCCGGCTATTACAGGCGATTCATCAAGGATTTCTCAAAAATCGCCGTGCCGCTTACGAGGTTAACTCGCAAGGAGATCCGTTATGAATGGGATGAGGAATGTGAAAGAAGCTTCCAAACTCTCAAGGATCATCTTACTACAGCTCCTATCTTAGCATTGCCAATTGAAGGAGAAAAGTTCGAGGTATACACTAATGCTTCTGGCATTGGCCTCGGGTATGTTCTAATGCAACAAGGGAAGGTTATAGCCTACTCTTCTCGTCAATTAAAGAAGCATGAAGAGAACTACCCCGTCCATGACTTAGAATTGGCCGCGGTAGTATTTGCACTCAAAATATGGAGACATTACCTTTATGGAGTATAGTTTACTGTATACTCCGATCACAAGAGTCTCAAATATATTTTCTCACAGAAGGAACTAAATATGAGGCAAAGACGATGGCTGGAATATCTCAAGGACTTCGACTTCAATATACAATATCATCCCGGAAAGGGTAATCATGTAGCAGATGCCCTTAGTCGAAAGCCGAGAGCACTGTTAGCCAATTGTATGATTCAAGAATGGAAATTGCTGGAACAATTCTCTGAACTCAATATAAGCATGGACACGGACCCTAGATGTGTCACATTATCTCATGTAAGCATACAGTCAGATTTATTGTCTGAAATACAAGCACTTCAGAATGATGATTCTACATTAGTAGAAATCAAGGGCAGATTAGAAGGACAATCGATTTCCAATTAGCTTCTGATGGAAGATTAATGTGCAAGAATAGAACTTGTATACCGGACTGCCCAGAATTGAAGAAGAAGGTCTTAGATGAAGCTCATAGGTCAAGATATACGATTCATCCTAGATCTACCAAAATGTACCAAGATGTAAAAAGAAATTTTTGGTGGCCCAACATGAAAAGAGAAATAGCGGACTACGTATCACGCTGTCTCACGTGCCAACAAGTCAAGGCGGAACACCAAAAGCCTGCTGGAAAACTACATCCTCTAGATATCCCTAAATGGAAGTGGGAGGATATTGGTATGGATTTCATCATGGGTTTATCTAAATCAAAAAGAGGACATGATGGAATATGGGTTATCATTGACCGATTGACTAAATCAGCGCATTTCTTGCCAATCAATAGTCGATGGTCAGTTGATGTCTTAGCTGCACTATACATCAAGGAAATAGTCAGATTACATGGTATTCCTGTTTCAATCGTGTCTGACAGAGATCCCCGTTTTACTTCTCATTTTTGGAAAGGACTACAACATTCGTTGGGAACGAGACTTAACTTTAGCACAGCCTTTCATCCTCAAACGGATGGTCAGACCGAGAGAACCAATCAAGTAGTCGAAGATATGCTAAGAGCATGCATTACTGATTTTGATGGAAACTGGCATGATCACTTGCCTCTGGTTGAATTTGCATACAATAATAGCTACCAGGCAAGTATACAACTGGCACCTTTTTGAAGCCTTATACGGAAGGAGTTGTCGATCACCCTTATGCTGGGACGAAGTTGGAGAGAAACAACTGTTAGGTCCAGAAATGGTAAGGGACACTACCGAGAAGATACAATTGATCAAAGAAAGACTGCAAGTTGCTCAGTCTAGACAAAAGGCTTATGCTGACACAAGAAGAAGAGATCTTGAATTCCAAGTTGGAGATCATGTATTTCTCAAGATATCGCCTAGACGTGGAATACGAAGATTTGGTGTTAAGGGCAAGCTTACACCAAGATTTATCGGACCTTTTGAGATACTAGAAAGAGTTGGCGAGGTTGCTTATCGCATCGCATTGCCACCTCAACTGTCCGAAGTACATGATGTGTTCCACATATCTATGTTGAAGAAGTATGTACATGACCCATCACATATTATTGAGTATGGAGATCTAGTGATCCAGAAAGATTTCACATATGAGCAGAAGCCCATACGAATACTAGATCGAGAAGTATGAACCCTAAGGAATAAGGTTATTCCCATGCTAAAAGTACAATGGAATAAGAATTCAGAACATGAAGCTACATGGGAGACCGAGGAATCTATGAGGAAGCGATTTCCAGAGTTATTTTAGAAGGTATGAACTCTACACTCTCCATATGTAAATATATGCTAGGAATTTGGGGACCAAATTCTTTTTAAGTGGGGGAGGGTGTAGCAACCCTGATAAAATAAAAAGGAATAAATAAATCAAAATAGATTAAAAAATTTAATAAAATAAACGAAAGAGCTTGGAAGAAAAAAAAATTAAACCCTGATGAAAATAACGCCTCAGATAAAGGCGCTACCTTACAAGAAATGCCCTCACCTAAGGCGTGAATTAAAGAAAGGATGCCCAAATAATAAGGCGTCAAATTTCAAACGACCAAAATAAATAAAAAAGGGCAAGATAGCGTAACGCCCTTTGAGTGGACGCGTTTCAACAAGTAACGACACTTGACAAGACGTCAATTTAAATTCGACGCCCTTACTTAGGACGCTAATTCAGTTTGAGTTCCGTTCGACCCAGGAGTCTATCCAGGGTAAGTTGATAACTATGAGAAAGAGTTCGAATGTAGTAATAATTCTATCTTGGAAGTATTACTTCCAATCAAACACTACCTTTGTTAGGATTTCCAAAGTCCCTATAAGTAACCCCCCGTCGAACCCTAAAGATCTATTTGGACGACCTACTGCTGTTACGGTATGTGAAGAACAGTGAGTTCTTCTTGTATCTTTCCCTCTGTCTTTTTGATTTCATGAAGGATATTAATCTTTCATCTTCTTCCTCTAATACAGGTTAAGCGATCAATTGCGTACGTAAAGAACAAGGTAATGTTCTTCAATCTTTTCCCTAACTTCGGATATATTCTCATCATCCTTCCTTTTTCTTCCCCTACAGGTTGATCGAAGATCATCATCTTCATCATCCTCATCAAACGTCTTCTATATTACCATCTTCTGTCTTGCTGCTGACTGTTAGAAGCTTCAGAGCATCAGTTTCTAACCAAGCCTTCGTCTGTTCGTCAGATAATTCTCATAAGGTAGGTTTTCTCAAGCACTATAGCCCAAATCACCATAATAACTATGTTAAACCATATATATTAGTTCATGCATATAGTTTTCGCGAGTTTTAAATGTTTCTATTGTTGGAAAGAAACGCCCTTTCCAAGGGCGCTACTTTAATAGGCGACCCAGACAAGGGCGCTACTTTGAAAGAAACGACCATGCCCAGGTCGTCAATTCCAGATTCGACGCCCTGTACACGGACGTCAATTTTCTCAATTGTTAATTACCCATGTTAATTATCCAATATTCACTTAAACATGATTCTAAAATCAGTGCATGATCATATCCCGATATTTCCTGTCATGACCATGTCTCTTGTTTCTGGAAATTATAATACTTGAAATCTGAAAATTCTTGAATTCACGACCCTGTATAGGTCGTCTCTCACTTGACTAACGCCCCTGTTCAGGGCGTGAATTGAAAAGTAACGCCCCTGTCCAGGGCGTGTTTTTGATAAATTTCTGAATATATATATAATGCAAAAATAGAAGTAAAGAATGGACGGCCATTGTATACGTCGTCAACTTGTAAAGAAACGCCCCTCACTAGGGCGCGTTTTTGGTAAAATACTGAAATATTGAAATTTTACAAATATGGAAAATAGATAAACGCCCTTACTGAAAGCGTTAATTATGTAATTAATGACTTAGTTAAAGTCGTTATTTTCTATAAAAACTGTTTTTACCCTATTTCTGTAACTGAGGGTTTTATTATATATACATATATATATTATATTGGCACTATAGTCCAATCCGTGAGTATAGTCCCACGTTTCACGATGTTTTATCGATCACCCTCAATTCTCATTGACATACAAGCTCTCCGTTGGACATTCCGTTCCTTTGGACTAGCAAGTTAGTCAAAGAGACCTCCGTAAGACTCCTCGCCGCCTTGGATTCCCTCAAGGCCGACTGAGCTGGTTGTACCCTAAAAATCCATTACACTATTGAATGCCATGTCACTCTAAAGAAACATGGTATACCGGCCCTTATGATATGCAAAGAGTATATCATGAGAATTCTTAATGGGATGATGATATCATGCCATTTGTTGATGTTCTTGTGGACCTCAATAATAAGAATGAGGGTATCTTGCCTTTGATATACTGTTCATGTGGACCTCAATTCTATATAAAGAATGTCCATACTTGTCATGGTACCCGAGTTAAGGGAACCTAATTCCACCTAGTTTCATCGTTCATCGTGATTGTACCGTTGTTATCGCCTATCTATGTCCAATGTCGTATTTTTGGACTCCATTCTCTCAAAGTTATCCTACGTGTCTACAAGCTTAAATTGTTGAAATTCCATATTGGCTATATATATATACAAGAGTGGATGTCAAAAATACATGATAAATGCCTGCGCATATAGGGCCCGATCTGGTCCTGGGAGGAGCACCCGAAAGTACTTGTGCCCATGGGAGTTGAATGATAAGGTATCTGGCATTATACCGAGTGCATGACTAGCTTGATTGGACATTCCACACAAATCTTATACTTGACTCGTACTTGACTTGACATGACTTGCGTGACCCGAAAAAAAAGGGTAATTACTTGTTTGCTTGATACATGATAGCCAAAGTTCTTGACATGACTTGCTAAAAAGTACTTGCTTGAATATCTGTTATCTTTTCTTTAAAGCTCATGACTAGTTCATCTTGCTGTCTAATTGATAAATTCTTTCTCTATCTTGTCGTTTTATGCGAGCATGCATAGCTATAGTACATTCATGAAAAATGTAATTACTTAGACCCCTTGCTAAGCGCTTGAGATATAATTTCCTACTGAGCGTTCGCTCACTCCGTGTGTTCCCTACTTTTCAGGTAATTCCGACGATGAGGGAAGTCAATCGGATGGGAATGGTCAAGAGTGAAAGAGATAGAACTTTTTCAAGTGTCATCTAGTCTTTTTCCTATTTTCTTGAGTCAACTATGTACTTTTCCTTTTTAATTGAATAGAGTATTGGATTTGTAATAGTCTATCCATTATGAAATAAAGGATTGGGTTATCTTTCTATCTTGCGCATCTCTGTTTTGGTGTCGAATACACTACTACTCTGATTGACATGATTGATATAAACTCGTCGCGCATATCCGAGTATCTTCCGCGCTCGGGGCGTGACAGGATGAAACAACATAAAGAAAGTGCTAAAGAACGAAATGGAATAACAATATGGCAGGATGATATAACTACAAGAATTGCAAGTTTATGAACAATATAAATAATAGGAAATTGTAACAGATTGGCCAATAAGCAAGAATATAACCAAGTCGAACACGATTCAAGTAAGAGATTAAGAGATCGTTGTCATAGACATCACGCTAGTCATGCACTCGGTGCAATGCCTCACCATGTCATTACAAACTTCCATGGGCACAAGTACTTTTCGGGCGCTCTCCCCAGGACCAGACCGGGCCGCTATGATGCGTTGGCATTGATTTAATGGATCCAAGATCCCAAGTTGTCTAGACTTTAATCAAGTTAAAATGGCCAATTACAATCAAGTACAAACATACCTCGGAACATCCCAAGGCTAAGTTGAAGAGATATTGTCCATAATCTCTATCCTTGAATTCATGTTATCAAGAACCATCATGTTCTTGGATTCAAAACCATAAAACACGGAGGAAACTAGTCTCTGGATGATATACGGTCACTACTAGACCGCTCAATCACTTGTGCGGTCGACTCAGGGCCGCACTAAACTGGAACTGGGCTGGGTTGAATGGCTGGTTAAGGGCAGCTCTTCAACATGAACGGTAAGTATTGGACCACACACGGCCAAAAGTTTATGAAATCGAAGATAGGATCTGCGGTCTTGACAGAGCCGCTCATTAATTGAACGGTCCATTAAGGGCCGCCTGATAAGATGTACGGTCCATTACTGTCCGCACAACACAGGGCCTAACACAAATCTAGAAATTCACCCAAGTGGGCTCCCGAGCTGCCATAGGCAGGGTGGAACTGAACCAGAGTCCAGCCCACTATCTGCTGGTCGGCCTAGGGTCTACTGGGCTGATCAAATTAGAAATTGGCAGAAGATGGATCAAGGATAATCGGCCAAAACTAATTGGCATTAGCTAGGGATGAACGGTCACCACAGGGCCGTTCCGGGAGATATGCAGTCCACTAACGGCCGCGCATGTCTCTGTTAGTCCAATTCGGACTATGACTCATATCATAGTAGTTCGATTGAGTCCAAGTTCAATTCTAGGGGATAATAATGGTTCATGATTAACGGTTCAGGTCCAAGGTTATAACAAGTATAAACCTAATAGGCATTTCAATTATAAATGATTCACAATTAAGATTGACATTCATTGGAAAGATGAATCAAGATCAAGCTCAAATTAAATAAATCAGCATGAATTATTTACTGTCATGAATTACAGTTTATTAGGTGTGTTGCTAACATGCCATTACCACTAATCTACTCACATAACATGCTGTAATAAGAATTAATCTGTTTAGTTATAGATGTGCGGTCGGTTCTGGACCTTACATCTCCATGAACGGTCATAGACAGGCCGCGCATGCCCCCCTCAGGTCCGAAGGCCTGCAAGAGATGGACGATCGGTAGGGTACCACTGGGAAGGATGTGAGGTCTGGAACTGGCCGCAGGATAGACATGCGGTTAGGATTCGGCCGCACGTTCTAGGGAAATGATCAGAGATAGAAAGATATAAATAGTCAATAACAGGCTGTCTGTCTTGGACGTGCGGTCTATCGTGTGGCCGCACAAGTCCAGACAGATCGCTGCCCCTTTTGCCTTGCCCGACTCCGGCGAGGTTTCTAGGGTTAGACTAAAACATGGAATTCGCATGATATAAAGCATGGAATTTGGGGCTTTTACTACCAGCAGAAAGAGTACGAAAAACTCTATAAGATGCATGAATCAATTTTATGTTTATAGCCTGAAATTACTACTAAATCGAAAGGGAACAGTTATAACCCTAGATGTGACATGCTTCTACTAAAACCAGAAATTCTCCCAGAACACTTGATAAAATTTAGGGCTTTCTACATCAATGAAAAGCTTACACGATGATGCTTCCAACCATATATTATTTGTAGGGTTTGGCTTGCTATCACCTACCTGAATCGGAAGAAGAAGGAAGGAGAAAAAAAACCCAAGGCGCTTGTACACGCAGCCCCTAATACCTGGAGATCTCCCTCGATCCAACTCCTCTGCAGCCGCCACTAGTTCTAAACGATTTTAGGGTTAGAGAGCTTCATTTTTACAGGTCACACGCCTTCTAGAGGTTTCTATGTGCGGAGTATTCGTCTACGCAAGTTGAGTTAATGCGAACGCCACCGTAATTGTTGATGCGATCCCATCTCCGCCAATAGCATCTCCTAGGGTTAGGGTTTCGGGAAAATAAGAGAGGGGAAAAGATCCTCTCATCCTGGCCGTTCCTTTGCCACTGGTTTGGGCTCATTTGATGGAGTATTGGGCTCGAATTTTACGTCACAAGGTATGGATAACTAAGTGTTTAATTTGGGCTTAATCCACTAATTCAACCTATTTACAAATTTTATTTGGGTTGGTCACAGAGGACATGTTTGTTAAACGTGTTATCCTCTACAAGAATATATATTTTTTGGATTTTTAAAAATGGTCGAAATTTAGCTTATTCTATTTATGAAGGAATTTCTAATTAGTTTCTTGAAAAATCGGGGTATTACACGGCCTTTCCTTGTTACGAGTCAGGCTATCGACGGGGACTCCGGAAAGGCTTCTCCAAAGTCTATGATCGGGCCATCCTGGATGCAAAGGCCCAGTTGTCTTCGCTCGATTTTCCTTCCGGTCAGCGCTACGACTCGGAGTGGGGTTCCACTGACTCTTCCCACTATACGTCGAGCGAAGAGGTGAATTCGGCTCCGTTCGAGCGACCGCCAACTCCAGCATCCTCAGGAGGGCACCCGATCGAGACAATTCCCACACAGGTGGGGTCAGTGTCCGGGCCGGCCGTTGCCGGGAACATTAGGGGTAGATCGTCTGGTACCGAAGCCTTGTCTACCGAGCTTGGAGATGGGCCCGTGGCCTGATGTAATAGCTCATTTCTTTTTCCTTTTTCATATGTAGTCGGGTGTGGCTTTTTGGAAGCTATAATAGCGGCAGTATTGAATGCTGAATTGACTGTTTCTTACCGCTTTTGTGTGATTCGATTGCCGTATCTGTAGTCATTTGAGGAAGGCGCCGATTTCCAGCAGATCTTGCGCGCGCCGATCTGTCGGACAACTGACATGGCGTTGGCACCTTTCCATTTTTCCATACCGCCCTTAATGACTTGCCGCTTCGCGCGTCCCGCTGGGGTAATATCGGGAAATGAGGTAACCAACTCAGGGAAAGCCTTGGTAGCGTGTGTGAATGTGTCACATAGACATTTTTAAAGAAGAAAAAAAGATTTAAAATGTAAATGCTAAAATAGTGGGAAATAAGGAAAAAGGGTGAGCATGAGATGCTCTAAGGAGGGTGATCGCCAGAGGGGTTACCTCAAAATAACAAAGGAGTGATCGCATGTACCTTGTGTGAAAGCGGGTGAGATTGTAAGTTCTTCATTCCTCCTTCTACCGGCCGGCTGATGAAGGGGGTTTCTACTTTGATTACCCTTGCAAGAAAGATAAACAAAAACAAGCAAAGAGATGGATTAGCCAAAGATGTGTAGTATCAATGCTATAATAATATGAAATCAAGCAAATTGGGCATGAACACATCTTGTGTGTTTTGGTTTTAAATCCCTAAGAGGAGTAACAAGGTGTGGGAATATAGATGCTATGATATGCAAACAAACAGGTGATATGATGATAGTATCTCTAGCGGAATAGCTAGAGAGATGCGTGTGTGAGATGAATAAAATAACTGAAAGAAAAGGGGAGCCTTCTGCTTTTTGTGCAACAGTAAAGGTGAGAAGGCAAAGCAACACGGCAGCTGCAGCGTTAGCAAAGGATCCAATGGATGAAGAATCCGCTGGAAGAAGACGCCGCCGTGGAAGAAGAAACGCCCGTGGAAGAAGAGTCACCGTCGGAGGAAGAAGCTTGGAAGAAGTATCTGAAAAAGAAACAAACTCTCTCTCTCCCTATTCCGAAGGCAAAAGCTCTCCTACTCTTCTTCTCGTTGTCTCGTTAGCTCTCGCGCGTGAGGAATACCATGGGGTATTTATGTAGCACCCCGAAATTTATACATATTAATATTAGTCATGAAATAAAAAAATATAATAAAAATAAGATTTCGATGAATGGAAATAGCCCAAACTAATAATGGGCCTTACACTTAAAAGAAAAAAAATGGGCCAAAACTAAATAACGCCCCCCATTAAGGCGCTATTCCATTAATTGAAGACCCTTGCCAAGGGCGTCAATTTCATAAATGATGCCATCATCCTGGGTGTCATAACTCCCTTCTTGGCGCTATTTTAAATAATGACGCCCGTGTACTTGGGCGCTCATTCATAACAAAAAAAATTAGAAATAAGTGGCTAAATATAGAAAAGTAAAAGATGACCTTGGTTAAGGCGCTATTTAATGAAAATACGCCCTCTAGTTAAGGCGCTATTTAATGAAAAAATGCCCTTGTATCAGACGTCATTTTCCCTGAGAGTTAAAATAAGGGAACCTGCTGCCATTTGATTTCTAACCCCGATCACAACTCCCCTAAGAAATTTTTCCCTATAAATACCCAGTCAATCAAACGAGCCAAGGCAATTGCCGCTGGCGTGATCGAGGGATTATTCTACTGCTACCATCCCAGCGTCGGACAGAATTGAGGGCCGTTCATTGTCCTCCAAGCTTCTTCCTCTTATTCCTGCTGACTGCAACGTGAAGGGGAGAGCACTTGCACCCTCGTCCTGTTGGCAGACGTAAGAAGGGGAGAGCTTCATCACCTTCTTCCTCCTGCGGTGGCTCTGTTTAAAACAGAGTACCGTAACAATGCCAAATCTTCATCCTGTGCATCGTTCCAACCTTCCAAAAGGTAGGTCTTCTCAAGTTTCATAGCCCAAACAAAGATAATATCATGATTGTATTGTGGGATTTTCTCAAGAACCATATATATCATGCATATAGTTCTCGCTGAGTCTTAATGAAGTTCTGAAATTTTTGTAAATAGCAACCCTTACTAGGGCGCTAATTCTTTTTGGCGCCCTCTCATACGGTCGTCAATTCCTATATGATTTAATAATTACACATGTTAAAAATTTAATATCTATGTAACCAATAATCTGATCTAATGCATGATCATAATTTTGAAATCTTGCTATTTTTTGACCTGTCCATATACTTGTTGTCATAAATTTTTTATATTGGAAAAATGCTATTGCTCATAATGCAAATTTGGTAAAAGGGAAAATGACGACTTGCACCATGTCGTTTCTCTTACATATGACGCCCCTGTCAAGGGCGCTATATGCATAGGAGGTGACAGCTACCAAGTCGCCATTTAATAAATCCTAAAATTTTGATTATTTTAATGCATATATCTAGATTGAAAATTGACGACTCTTTACAGAGTCTTCAATTGATGAAATAGCGTCCCTGACTAGGGCGCTATATGTCTTTAACATGGCAGCAGACCAGGCGCCATTTACCAAATTCAGGAAATTTATACTTATATACAAAAATACATATAGAAATTGACGACTCTTTACAGAGTCTTCAATTTGTGAAATGACGCCCCTGACCAGGGCGTTACTTAATGAAATGAAGTCTTTGGCTAAGGCGCCAATTTTCTGTCTTCCGATTTTTCATGATTTTTCCTGTAACCATGGATTTATATATATATATATATATGACACTATATTCCAATTCCGTGAGTATAGTCCCACATTTTTCGGCATTTTATCGATTACCCCTTCAACTCTCGGTGACATACAAGCCCTCCATTGGACATTCCGTTCCTTTGGACCGGCAAGTTAGTCATTGGGACCTCCGTAAGTCTCCTCGTAGCCTTGGATTCTCTCAAGGCCGACTGAGCTGGTTGTACCTTAAACACCTTGTACCTTTTTGATTACCACGTCATGTGGTAAACCGGCCCTCTCATGGTGCCATCTTGGTCCATGAGAGAATAATCCTAGCCGGTGGAATGATGATATTCCACTAGGCGGTGTCTTAGATTGAGTCTCTTATAGATGGGGTCAATCTCTCAGCTTGATTCATGTCCCTTGATTGGTGACAGTTTAGTCATCCACTCAAGTTGTCACGGCTACCTAGTTAAGGTACCGATTCTACCCAAGTTATCGACATGTCATGGTTCTCATTGGTTTTATAATTGTCCATTTAATGTTCTTCCTTGAATTCTGTGGAACCTATCCACGAATCTACCTTAATATTCTACATGAGTTTGTTCTTGGAATTCCATGGCTATCACTAAAGTGGTTGTCTAGATATTACATGTAACTGTAGATCGTGATAAATCCACACACGAAGAAGAAATTTAAATATGAGAAAGCATAACAAAAATAAGGGGGAGATGATATAATAATAAGGAAAAGAAGCACATGGTGCTACTAAGGAGGGTGATCGCCAGAGGGGTTACCTCAAGAAGAAACAAAGAAGATCACGAATACCTGGTGAAAAATAGAACGCGGGATGGATTGTGAATTCCTCCTCCTCCTTCAACCGGCCGGCCGATGAAGGGGGTTTTCCTTTATTGATTACCCTTGCAAAAAAAGACAATAAAACAAGCCAAGAGAAGTGGATTAGCCAAAAGTGTGTAGTATCAACTCTCAAATAGAAATAATGATGAAAAGGATAAAAACATGCGCACCTTATTTTGTTTTAAAACCCCTAAAGAAAATAGGGAAGGAGGAGATATGATGCAGCTAATGCAAACGTAAAAGAAGATAACACAGTGGTGATGAAGCTAATGTAAAAAAGAAGAAAACAACATAGTGATGATGAACGATTGATGAAGACCAAACAACACAAACAGAATAAAAAGAACCCTGCTATCCCTGACGACAGTAAAGGGAAACAAGGTGGACGCGGTTGATCGGAAGCAGAGGAAGCAGAGGAAGATGAAGCTCTGTAAATCTGATCTCGTAATCCGTAAACCTCTCTAACTCTGTCTAACCTGTGAACTCTCTGACCCGTCAACCTCTATCTAGATCGACCAGAGCATCCTTTTATAGGATTTCAATCGAAGATAAGCTCAAAATTTGGGAAGATAAGGATAGGCAATGATCAAAGAAGGCAGGACTCTAACTCCTAACTCAAGCAAGGAGACCAACGGAGGCAGGGAACTCTCCAGGAAAGTTGAGTTTAAGCAGAACACGGAAAGGTGAAACACGACCTTTAGAAGGGTGTCAAATCACAAATTGACGACCTACATCAAGACGTTACTCAAAAACACGACCATGATCAAGGGCATCACTTCTTGGATTAAATTTTGGCAATAAAACTTACTTTATTTGAAAATTGTGAGAACACGCCTGAGATGAAGACGTTAATTGAAACCACGCCCTGAGGAAGGACGTTAATCAATAATTTGAACTTATTTTGAATTTATTTTGAAACCGAATAATATCAGGAATTGACGCCCTGATATTTGGTCGTCCTTTCTTTGAACACGCCCCATGTTAGGTCGCTATATAAAACACGCCCCTCCTCAGGTCGCGAATCACAAAAATGCAAGAACAAATCAAAAAACACACAAAAAATAGAAAAACTTCATATTATGAATATATCGAAGTTCACTTTGGGGCGTCAACATAGTGACATGAGATTTGATCAACATAGCGTCAATTTTGGCGTGTCTACAGCTGCCCCGCCTTGGCGTCTACTTTGCAGGAGAGTGAGACGAAATGGAGTGAGAGTGCAACCAGCGGAATGAAGTGGAGCGAACTGATAAGTAGATGCCAAGGTGTGATGTGACACGCCTCAGACACTAAGCATTGGAAATCTTTCCAAGATTCTGAGCGAAACAACTCCGGGTGATTCCAAGGAAGTATCAATTTGCTGGATAAAGGAGATTAAACTAAACAAGTAAAAATGTGCGCATGGCACGATAAGGAGACACCATTGGAGAGCGGTTACCAGCCAACGTGGACGTGCTACAACCAAGGTGGATTTACAGAAAAATAAAAGGAATTGAGATGGAAACCCAGCAAAGGGACATTTTCAAGTAATCAGCCTGAGCGGCTTCAAAGAGAATAAAGTACTCAATTTGGAATGGAATATCTCATGTCAACTCAATCAAGAGCGAGTGACCTTCATTACTGCCATAATATGAAGATTTTCAGCATGAAATTCAAAGTCCTACATGATGCATGCTGGGCTAAAAGAAAAGATAAAACAAACTAAAAGATAGAAAATAACCAAGGATAATATTGCTAAGCCATCTAGATTTGGTCAAGAATCCAGATCTCTAAGCTGACACGAGGCCGAAGCCCGTTTGTCCACGCATCAACCCAGAAAGTGGAACCATCGTCCCAGACCTTTAATGACTCAACGGCCTATCCGTGTGATCAAGACTTTCCTAGAACTATCACTGTTTTTGATGAAGGGGAACTCAAATTCCAGGTTCATCAGAACCACAAGGTCCTTGATATGCTATAATAGCGTAGATGCCATATAGTAATAATGCTTACAAGAACAACATGATGTTACCTCCACATTAATTTGGACATCTCGAAACCTGCAATCTTCTACACTCAAAAGTTCATTAGTTCTCTCAAAATTTCAATGTAAATAATCCTTAATTCAAAGTATAACATGATCATAAGTGCTTAATAAAATAAAATCCTAACGAAATAATAGCACTTAAGTTCATCAAAGCATGGAAGGAAGGAAATTCATAAGTTCACAAATTCACGCCTGCACCAAACGTCGTCAAAACATGAAAGGCGCCTTATAAAGAGGGCGTCAAAACGATGAACACGCCTTTCACTGAGGCGTTAAATGCACCAAGGGTTCAAGAAGAAAACGACCCTGGAAAGGGCGTTACACAAAACACGACCTCAGTCAGGTCGTTAATTCAACAATTGACGCCCTAACAGAAGGCGTTAATTAAGCACGAACTTCCGTTTTCGATTCGCAAACTAAACCCAGTCCTAATGGTAATCAACTTGCTAACTCCGAACGGCCTTAAGACTCCCCAAACTCCTATAAAGGAAAGGCAATTCCTCAAATCAATCAAAGCAACCTTCGGAGCTCGGTTCTTCTGCTGCTTATTCTATCTGTTCTTCTGCAGGCATCGCAATCGTCAGAACTTCTTCTGAAAATCGAAGATGGAGAGGGCGATTAAGAGGTCCAAGTCCTCCACTCCCAGGTTGACCGATATTAACGGGCATATTAGCAGTAGAATTTCCATGAACCAGGTAGAGAGAAAATCCTTCTGTTCTTGTCTTCTCTTGTCTTCACTGAAACATTGTACTCTCTTCTGTATGCATATTCATTTTTCTTTCTGAATTGTTCTTCCTTTCTTTCTTCCACAGGACTTCCCAATTGTCCCAGGAGCAAGGAGATTCACAAAAATCAAGTGGCTCCCTCTCATACTCTCCAAATTTTCTTCAGATATGAGAGTCTATTTAACAAGATGGCATCTTCTGGGTCTAGTCACCCATGCCAAACATTATGATCAGATTCATCTTGACTGGGCAGCTATAGGGGCTCTTGTAGAGATGTGGCATCCTTCCACCCATACCTTTCTCTTCTCTACTTTTGAAGCCACGATCCTATTAGAAGAATTGGAGATAATCTTAGGCTTAAAGAGAACGAAGCAAGGAGATGAGGAAAAGGTGGCCATCATGCCAAAACCAATTGCCTCTCATGAGCTATTAACAAGCTTGATATCTAGCCCCAACTTAGTGAATCAAATCAAGTCCACTAAAGGAATCAATCTTCTAAAGCTCGCCTCATGGGTGTACAAGAGAGCAGATCAAGCTAAAGAAGATGAAGAGATAGAGCGGGTAGCAAAGGCTTTCGTGGTGTGCTTGTCAGGAGCAATCTTATTCCCATCCACGGAGGACTTTCTAGAAGAGGCACAGTTAAGCGCCGTAGCGAGCTTATGGGAAGGAGATAGAGTGGGACCGGCGATTCTAGCCTATCTCTATAGCGGACTTACCTCTGCGGCGATGGGAAGGCCCATCTACGGATGCATGCTAGCACTCTCTAGTTGGGTAGATCTCCACTTCAAGTTCGATCCATGTGACGAAGCCCAACAATCCTCAAGAATCTTCTCAAAAAGCCCACTCTCTTATATGACCGGTTCACTTGGGATAAGCAATAGAGTGACAAACCGGATTCCTCAAATCAAGAAGAGAGCGGAATGGAGAGAGCACCTCAAAGTAATGCCATAGAATCTCTTCACTTGCGCCCCGGGAATACTCAAGACTCAAGAGCTCCGTGCAAGATTTTCTCCCGGGACGGACCTTCGTCTCATAGGCGCTTCAGAATTCATTTTGTACAATTCATATCGATGCCTCCTCCAACTCGGGCTTCCACGGCGAGTATTCGAGGACCCATCACACCTCCCTCCTATCAAGAGATGAGACCTTGGCAGCCATGAAGATGGAGAAGAATGCACAACTATTCAAGCTTTGTGGAAAATCAACAAGGCTCATCAACCTGCAGAAAGCTTGAATGAAGACAGAGATGACTGGAAATCTTATGTAATAGCCCTGAGAAAAATGAGGCCCAAAATGACTCATTAAGCATTGTAATCTTTTCCTTCCAATAACTCAATGATATTTCCTTTATTGAGCCATCTTATTGTGTTTCTGATCAACTCTTCCAACGTTCTGATTCTGTTGCAAATAACGCCTCAAGCAACGCCGTGAATTCATAAAAGGACGCCTTCACCACAGGTCATCTTCAACATTCCAGTTCACAAATTTGACGCCTTCACCAATGGGCGTTAACTGAAAAACGTCCTAATGCAAGGCGTTAATACGATTCATATTCCAAAATATAGTCGTTGAGATTCCAAAAGTAACGCCTTCAGGACAGCCACGTTTCATATAAATAACGCCTTAGTCATAGTCGTTACTCAAAAACAGTAATGATTATTCCCATCAAATCAATCAATGGCCATTAAATACGTCTGACGACGGTTATCATTCCCCATGCAAACAAAAATAACGCCTTAAGAAATGTCGTCAATTATTAAGAAACGCCTTTATGCCAGTCGTTGATTCCATAGATGCGGCCTTCCTTAAGTCGTGAATTCTTTTTGACCGTTCGACTTAACTTTCCCTCCTTTCTTCTTCTTCCTCCGTCCATTTTCCCTCTTTCTCTCTTTCTTCTGCAACCCTAACCGAGAACCCCCTCCCCCAATCTCTCTCATTCTCTCTCTCTATCTCTCTCCCTTCTACACCCTAGCCCTAAGCTATGGCCGGCGGAGGCTTGAAGAGGCAGAGGGTGGCGGCTCCTGAAGTGGTAGACTTGGGCGAGGATGCCCATGCCGAGCAGGAAGCTCCTCCGGCGGCAGCGGATGAAGACGCACCGGCGGTGGCGGCCGACGAGGCTCCAACGGCGACGGCCGGCGACGAGACCGAAGGAGGCCAAGAGACTCATGAAGAAGACGAAGAAGATGAAGGCAATGAAGAAGGACAAGATGAGGAAGAAAGAAATGAAGAAGAACAACCGAGGGCCATCGTCCCACGCCCCGGCCAACTCCGGCGGCCACGTCATCCACGCCCCCAACCGGCAGAGCCAAAGCACAAGAAGGTAGGCCCCCAAACCCTATTCCCATTTTTTTTAATTTTATTTTTATCATTATTCCTGTAATTTCCATAGCTCTCGGGTATAAACCCTGCAACCCAGAAAGAAGACGTCCTCAGGGGCGTCACGTTTTAAAAAGACACGCCCAACCCAAGGGCGTTAATTAAATTATTTCCCTGAAAAATAATTAACCCCATGAGAACACGCCCTAAAGCATGTCGCCCATTTAAATTCATATCATGCTGTTAATTTCCATTAATTCCATGCTTTAAATTATTTTCCATGAATTATTCGTATGCTGTTATTTTTATTTTATTTTTTTCTGAAAAACTTGAAAACAACGCCCCCCATCGAGGCGTTAATTCAACAACAGACGACCAAACCAGAGGTCGTCCATTCATTAATTCCTGATTAATTAACGGACCCATTTTGGAAACGCCCCACCTAAGGGCGTGACTTGAAACATTTTTAGGAATTTCAGATATTAACCATAGAATCACGCCCAACATAGAGGCGTTTCTTAGATAACAGCGACCTAGGATAGGTCGTGAATTAAAAGCACACTTAGAACCACGCCCTCCTCAGGGGCGCTAATTCAACAAACCACGACCTGAGGATGGTCGTTAATTAAATTCAAACACCAATATAATCCAAGGCAATCAAAATGAGATTCAGCATGAATAATCAACATAATTAAGTGAAAATTCTTTTCTTTACATGCAGAGATTGATGAGGACACGGATCTCCTGGGTTATGGTCCGGGCAGCATACTACGGCCTCCCCGAGTTTCAGAGAGCGAGGGTAGATGCTATGGGGTTTGGGGCCTTCCTTAGCATAGAGCCAGTCAGACCCGACCTACCACTTATCCAGGTTCTACGGGAGAGATGGGATAGGACTAGCCGGGCATTCTTGATGCCATGGGGGCACATGATTCCCACCCTAGAGGATGTGGCTAGGATCACCGGGTTGAGGGTAGACTGTGAGGCTGTGAGCGGGATCACCTACCCTGACTACACTGAGTTCGCCCAGAGGCTGTTAGGGCTAGAGATGGTCTACGAGACACCCAGCGAGTGTAGGACTATCTTCCGCACCGACCTTACTACAGTGATGGGCTTAGGGAATGCTAGGCACAGGTCTGGGGAGACCTTAGAGCAGTTTTCGCAGAGGTTGATAGACGGGGCTAGGGCAGTCTACTGCCAGGACCCGGTCGACAGAGAGAGAGCAGACCGAGACCTGAGGAGGTTCCTGCTGCTGCTACTGGGGAGGCTATTGCTCGGGACAAAGGGCGACGTCATCAACTGCCGATTCCTAGGGATACTCGAGGACTTGGAAGCAGTTGGCAGCTACGCCTGGGGAGCGGCGCTGCTGGCGCACATGATGGCCGACTTGTCCACCGGGACAGGTCGAGAGACGACCGTCAGTGGCTTCTCACCTTTTCTTCAGGTACGTATTTTTCATTTTTCTTTTCTTTTATTTTTATCATGCTGGTGAATGATTCACTAATATGATACATGGATGTAGGTTTGGAGTCATCTATACATGCCAATGGGGCGCGCTGACCCACGGCCTGGAGGTGAGGGAGCTTTCCCTCTAGCACGGCGCTGGCTGCCGATAGTGTTTGGAGCCCCACTCGGCTACGAGTTGTGGGTGCTGCGGAGAGAGTTCCGCGACTTCCCTCCCTCGCTGGTATGAATGAATGTTATGCATCTTTCTTTTGTATTTATTTTGAATTTATTATGATGATGAAATGATGACATGTATGTTTATGAATGCAGGTTCAGTGGAGACCCTATGAGGGGATGACGGACGAGGGCCAGCTGTGGGTCGTAGCGGGCCATCCTCGTTTTGAGCGTGAGCTTTGGGTTCACTGCCTGAGCGAGATCGAGCCGTTACGGCTTAGGTTGGTGATGAGGACACTGGGCCTTCACCAGGAGTGGGTAGAGGTAGGCGAGCAGCGGGGCATCGGAAGAAGACGCGCGGTCGTACGAAGGCGACCGACTGGAGGGTGCGGTTCGAGGAGCAGTACGCCGACTGGCAGCGAGGCGGGACCAGAGTCACCTCCCGGGCGACTGACAGCTCCGAGTACCTCCGGCGCTACTGGGAGGTTTACGCCGGCCGACCCCAGATGAGGGTCTTAGGGGTATGTATGAACGCAATTGATTCTAAATTAAATGCAAATGCTTATGTGACTATCATGTGACTAATATGTAATGAATGCATGATGCGCGGGACATAGCGGCGATGGATGCCCAGGCCCACCTACACAGCCTGGAGGACCAGCTGGCTGCCACACGGGCTGACCTAGAGACCCTGGTGAGTGTTTAAATTATTCCTATATGCATGTATATATCTTTTTTTTGTTGAGTTATTGATGATTAGCCACTGACGATCTCAATGAATGCAGCGTGCCCAGTAGGGAGCTGTGAGGAGAGACCCAGGAGAGGCCTCCAGCTCGAGAGGGCCCAGTGCAGAGGTGACTGCACTTGCAGGGCAGCTAGCCGGAGCGATCGCACGAGCCGAGGCAGCAGAGCGCGATCTCGCATCACGGGTAAATTCCAAAACACAGATCCATTCAAATATTGATTATATAATTGTGCACTGACGAAAATCCATTTTACAGACTAAGGAGCTTCGAGCCGCTCTTACCTGCGTTGATGAGGGCTTCCGCGCGACGAGCACACAGGTGAGTGGTTTAAATCATGTATTGCTTGTATTGCTAGATCATTGCATTTAATTGTGGAATTGATGATTTGCTTACTTGTTTGCAGACGACTCAACTTCAGGCGGTACGTACCGAGTTGGCGATCCGTGATCAGCGGATCTCAGAGCTAGAGAGGTCCCTGAGGCGACGAGAGGAGCTGCCTCAGGACGTGGCCGAGCTGCGGGTGGCTCTTGAGCTGGAGCGACGGGAGCATGCCCGGGAGCGCGAGGAGCGTGCTCGTGAGCGGGAGGAGTACCAGGCGGAGCGTGCTCGGTACCAGGAGTAGGTAGCAGCACGCGAGCGAGAGCTGGCAGACTCGAGGACCCAGTTGATCCTTTCTCAGGAGCGGCTACGAGTGTCTGAGGAGCGTCTCCAGCGAGGGCGCGAGCGAGCACGAGCTGCGGGATACTCCTTCACCAGCTCCACTTTTGTGGCGGGCTCTTCCCTCCGAGAGAGGAGTGAGGCAGGGGGTCAGGTTCGGGTTCCAGCTTCTTCACGGGGGCCCATGCCTCCTCCACCAGCGCCAGCTCGGGACGGCGAGGAGGAGGTTGAGAGTAGGAGAGAGGAGGGTGGAGGCGAGAGCTGAGGGACTTACTTGTACTCCTCAACCCTCACACTTGTACATGATAGACATTCATGATGTATATATATGTATGATTGGGATTTCTTTGTTACCTGAGCACTTTGTGTAGTTGTGGCCTTGTGTTTGTGTGTACTTTCCTCTTTCCACGTTCTTCGTGTTTGCTTTACTGTGCCCTGTACCTGCAACTGTAATCCATACCTTGAACAAACAAGTTAATTCATCTGTTTGACTTGGCCCCTTGCCCAATAAGCAAGGGATAGCAATATTCTGACCTTAATGAGGGGTCAAGGGGCCAAGCCTTTAATCAAATAAGGCAAAATAAAATAGCTGATAGCGGGGAGATGCATCATGCAAGCACGCATATGTAAACCATAAATAAAAGATGCCCATGCAGAAATGCAAGCATACATCGTGAAGAAATGCATTTTTTTCTTTTTTCACTCATTTATATTTTTTTGTTATTTTTCTTGAAAAATGCACCTTAGAGTAGGTCGTGGTTCGCATAAAGACGCCCTAGAAGACGGCGTGAATTTGAAAAGGAAATCTGATTTTTGAGAAAGTAACGACCTGCTCAGAGACGTTATTCTGAAAGAGACGACCTAATCTAGGACGTTAATTCTATAAAAAGCGCCTTAGCCGAAGGCGTTATTTGAATTATTCTGCAAAAAGGTTGTCAAGGCTATCAAGACCACGGGTCCTACACGGCCACCATCTAAAATTCATTAACCTTTCTTGAGTAATTAAAAGGGGGTTGACGTGGTCATAGTTGACTTGTATTCGAGATTTCGCACAGTGCAATTTCTTTAGTCCGTCTTGACCATCCTGCCAGTTCGTGACTTACCACATAGAAAGGATGGAAGAAAGTATAAGGGAAGCCCATAAGGGATTCTGAGATGCTCAAGGCAAAGTTACCTCCCCTACCCTATGCCTTTTTGCCTCTTTTATATTGCACGCATACGCCCAAGGTTTTCCTTGCGGGGACTTTGCCCTCTTGACATGCTTTTCTTTTCACAACTTGACTTTCACTTCGGAATTGATTTGCATTGATGAATAAAAACATAATTGTACTTGGGCTTTTATGGCATTTGCTCCCTTTTGGGCCCTGACTTGCACCTACTAGGGCGGCGGATAGGCTTGGCGTGTCTACCTCGAGGTCTCCCTTCCTCCCTTATGGGCCGAAGAAGAAAAGAACAGGTATTGTCTTTCACTTTTAGTCAGGTTTTTGACTTTCCATCGGATTTTGCACTGCTTGAGTTCAAGAATAAAGCGTGTAGTGTGTGCAGGAGTCAACCCCCTTTTAAGTTAGCAAGACTGATGAGTGAATTCTGAACTTTGACCTTTCGGACCTTGATCCTTCGTGTGCCATGGCACCAATTTTGATCTCTATTTTTTTTGCTTGCTTTTTGGAATTTCTATTTTTTTTATTTTTGGAAATATTCCAATTTTCATTTTGTTTGGATTTTAAATCAAGGGTAGTATTTCTTAAGATACAAACCATTCCAAGGGTGAGTTAACTCTTCTCCTTCAGCATTAATCAATTTATAAGCATTGCCTGGAAAAACGTCTTTTATAACAAACGGTCCTTCCCAATTGGGTTGGAGTTTTGAGCGAGGGCCACCCGGCTTTACGAAAATCCTCTTAATTACCATCTCACCGATTTTGAATTTTCTCTCAATTACTTTCTTTTGATAAAAACGCGAGAGCCTGTTTTGATAAACGCGCGCATGCTCAGCGGCGACCAGACGCTTCTCATCTACGAGTTCCAATTGGGCGAGGAGTGAATCACGACGTTCATTAATAGAAAATTCCTTATCCAATTGTACTCGTAGAGAGGGAATGAGAATCTCATAAGGGACTACCGCCTCCATTCCATAAGTAAGGGCGAAAGGGGTTTGCCCAGTGGGGGTTCGAATGGAAGTTTGGTAGGCCCAGAGAGCTTCAACTAGCTTATCTAGCCAATCCGAAAATTTATTAGCCTCACACGTCTTTTTGACAATTTTTATCAAAGTTTTGTTAGTTGCCTCTGCTTGGCCATTGCCCTGCGGATAATAGGGAGAAGAATGATGCAATGCAATGTTATACCTGTTGCAGAGATCCTTGATTTCTTGAGAGATAAATTGAGGCCCATTGTCAGTGACGATGGTGCTTGGGATGTCGAACCTCGTGATGATGTTCTTCACTATAAACTTGCAGACGGTTGACGCTTTGATCTCCACGTAAGCTTCTGCTTCCTCCCACTTGGTAAAGTACTCCGTTGCCGTGAGGATGAATGACTTTTGCTTGGTCAGGAAGTTCGAATCACCAAGAGGTCCAATGATATCAAAAGCCCACATGGAGAAAGGCCATGGGGAGTATGTAGGATGGAGTGAAGAAGCAGGAGAATGAATCTTGTCGGCGTGCAGTTGACACTTAACACACCTTCGAACATAGATGGAACAATCCTCTTCTAGAGTTGGCCAATAGAAACCTAGCCTAAGGATCTTCTTAGCTAGCATCTGGCTATTCACATGACCACCACACACTCCAGAATGCGCCTCTTCCACAACTTTCCATGATTCATCATCGTCGAGGCATCTTAATAAAACACCGGTGAGCCCTCTCCTATAGAGCACACCTCCAATCAAAACATAACGCTGAGCCACTCTTCTAATTGCTTTCTTTTCTTCTACGGTGGCTTCCTCGGGATAGGACTGATCATTGCAATATCTGGCAATCTCATAATACCAAGGCTTCTCTTCGTCAGCCAATTCTTCTTCCCAATCTAACAACATGACCTCTTTGCTTTTAAGGGATTCCTTTTGCTTGTCCTTCTCAAGCACCTTATCCCTAATATCGAGGAATGCACGATCCTCAATAGCTGGCGTGTCACGCTGATGAATTAGAGGAACATGAAAATCACGCTCAGGAGGGAAGACTAAAGCAGAGGCCAAATAAGCAAGGGCGTCGGCCAAGATATTTTGGCTACGAGGAAGATGGACGAAGATCAATTTGGTGAAGAGTTTGGCATAAGTTGAAGCAAGTTCCTGGTAGGGTTTGAGCTTAGGATTGATAGTGCGGCATTTGACCAACACCTGGCGCAGAATGAGCTGACTGTCACCCACAATCCTTAAATGGGTGACACCATATCGATGAGCGGTTTGAAGACCGGCCAAAAGAGCTTCATACTCAGCTATATTATTGGTGGCGGGAAAAGTGAGCCGAGCAGCAAATGGGATGGTGACCCCTTTTGGTGTTAAAAGAACCATGCCGATCCCTCTTCCTTGGGAATTTAGAGCTCCATCAAAATGTAATGTCCACATAGGATCGTGGGGTTGATTAATGGACATTAGTTCTTCATCTGGAAACTCCGAATTGACAGGATCAAAATGAGGTAGAGGGTGGTGAGCAAGATGTTCGGCAATGGCGTAACCTTTGATAGCTTTCTGTTGAATGTAAGTGATATCAAACTGAGAGAGGAAGCTTTGCCAGCGTGCTAATCGATCAGTGAGGACATATTTTTCAAGGAGGAATTTAATCAGATTCATGCGAGCAATGAGGTGAAACTCGTGAGCTAGGAAATAGTGCTTTAACTTCTGAACTACCCAGACTAAAGCAGCGCAAGTTTTCTCCATGGCTGAATACTTCTGTTCACAGGGGTTAAGAAGTTTAGACAAATAGTATGTTGCCCTCTCCTTACCTTCTTCGTCCACTTGAGCTAAGACAGCACCTACGGAGTCATCCAGGACAGAAACATAGAGAATAAGTGGTTTGCCTGGAATCGGCGGCCTCAGGACAGGAGGATTGGCCAAATAATCCTTCAATCCGTCAAAGGTTGCCTGACACTTGTCATCCCAATTAAACTTGACTCCCGGCTTAGTAAGCTCGTAAAACGGCCTACATCTTTGTGAATGCTGGGAGACGAAGCGGCAAATGAATTGCAACCTCCCGATTAATCCTCGAACTTCTTTCAAATTCTTGGGAGGAGGCATATCTCTAATGGTCTTTGCCTTGTTGGGATCAACTTCAATTCCCCTCTTGCTAACAATGAAACCGAGCAACTTCCCTGAATAAACCCCAAACACACACTTCTTGGGGTTCATCTTCAACTGATACTCTCGTGATCTTTGCAAGACCTTAGCTAGAACCCCAGGATGTTCAATCCTTGTCCTTGATTTCACAACTAGGTCATCCACATACACCTCAATATAAATATGAATCATGTCATGAAAAATTGCCATCATAGCCCTCTGATAGGTGGCTCCAGCATTCTTGAGTCCAAAAGGCATGACCACATAACAATAAGTACCCCATGGTGTAGTGAATGATGTCTTCTCTTGATCTTCTTCAGCCAGACGAATTTGATTGTAACCTGAGAAGCCATCCATAAAAGAGAGAGTCTCAAATCATGCCGTGTTATCAATCAGAACATCGATATGAGGGAGGGGGAAGTCATCCTTGGGACACGCACGGTTGAGATCCCGGAAGTCTATACAAATCCGAACATTTCCATCTTTCTTCATAACCGGGACGATGTTAGCCACCCAATTGGGGTAGAGGACAACTCTAACAAATCTAGCCTTATTGTCACGCCCCGGGCCGATAGCAGCGGAACGTGTCGTTTGCTCGGAACGTGGCAGTTAAACAGTCGTGAATGATCAAGAGCAATCGCATAAGACCAAGATAATTTTGAACAACAATAGAATTTATATTTCTATTATAAATCTCTTACAAGAACTTGTTTTCCAACTTGGATACTTCAACATAATTGAAAAGAAGATAACGACATACTAACAGACTTAGACAAGATAACTGAATAAGAGACGCCAAGCTGACTTAGCTAGACAACACTATCTAGACTCAAGAAAGATAAAAGACTCGGGTCACTAGTTCGAAGCTCTTGCACACTTGTCCCGCCCGTGTGAGTCTCGGTCTTGCTAGCCACCTGATTACCTGAAAATGTTGGAATAAAACGGAGTGAGCGAACGCTCAGTAGGAATTATATCTCAAGAACTAGCAATGGGTTTAAGTAATTACAAGTTTTCACATGTTTATGCAATAGGGCTATGCATGTATAAATAACTGAGCAAGTGAAATAAACTGATCAATAGAATAACACGTCGTGTAAAACATCCAAGCGAGTATTAATCAAGAAGTATTCATGAGAGACTTTATAGATTATTGGCTATTTCACGCAAGTACATTGGCCGTGTCGGACCACGCTAGTAAAGTCACGCAAGTCAAGTCACGCACGCAAGAAAAGAGAGATCGTGGAATGCCAAAGATCAAGATAAAGAGTACTCCGGTGCAATGCTAGACACCGTTATCATTAAAACTCCCATGGGCACTAGTACTTTCGGGTGCTCCTCCCAGGACCAGATCGGGCCCTATATGCACAGCATTCACGATAGATCTAGACATCTACGATAGTTTATAGCCAATAAGGAGTTCCAAGAACAAGATTTAATAGGATGATAAGATAAGATTTTTCATGGAATTCAAGGGCAAGACCCTTGAGTAAGGACATACTGGCGATAAAATCCACGCAAAGCATATAAATCATGACATGTCGATAAACTGGGTGGAATTGGTTCCCTAACCGGGTACCATGACAAATAAGTGCCCATATGTAGATGGTCACTCCTTTATATAGAATTGTGATATACAAGAACAGCATGTTAATAACATGAGGTCCACAAGAATCATCATAACAAAATTGATATAGAATTGGGGTCTACAATAACATCTCATTGATGGCATGTTTTCCCCCATTCCTTAAGATAGTTCTCATATCATACATATAGTATAACATGAGGGCCGGTATACCATGTTTCATTAGAGTGACATGGTAAAGATTGTGTAATGGGTTTTTAGGGTACAACCAGCTCAGTCGACCTTGAGGGAATCCAAGGTACGAGGAGTCTTACGGAGGTCTCTATGATTAACTCGCTAGTCCAAAAGAACGGAATGTCCAATGGAGAGCTTGTATGTCAATGAGAGTTGAGGGTGATCGATAGAACGGGACTATACTCACGGAGTGGAGATATAGTGCCGATATACATATATATAAATATAATGAAAACCCTCGGTTAGCAGTAACAGGTAAAAACATTTTTACAGAAAATAACGACTTTGATTAAGTCACTACTTAAGTAAATAACGCCTTAAATAAGGGCGTTTACATGCATTTCCAATTTTGCAGAAATTTCCATAATTCTGTGTTTTATCAAAAACACGCCCTGGACAGGGGCGTTTTATATAAATTTGACGACATATACAGTGGTCGTCTATTTCTTAATTTTCATTTTTACAAGATATCAATTTCTGTAATTTAACATGAACGCGCCCTAGGAAGGGTCGTAAATTTTTAAAATCACGCCCTACACAGGGGCGTTATCACCGTGAGAGACGGCCTAGTCCAGGTCGTGAATTCAAGGAATTTACAATATTTCAGGAAATAAAATTTCAAGAGACAGGAGACATGGTCATGACAGGAAAATTAGCAGGAATTCACAGGTAGAGTCATGCAAGATATTAGAATCGATATTTCATATTTATTGAATTTTAAACAGGATCAATTATTAATTACATGCGATTTTCATGAAATTAACGCCTATAGGGCAGGGCGTCAAATCTTAAATTGACGACCTAGTGCAGGTCGTTTCTAAAAGTAGCGCCCTAGACACGGGCGTCTCTTTCAAAAAATATTACAGAAAACATATTAAAGCCAGCAGAAAACTATACTACATGCATGTAATGCTGGTATATATATTAAATCACTTGTTTGGGCTACGTTGCTTGAGAAAACCTACCTTGAACGGTGAGGGGATGGTTTGCAGATCGGACAGGAAGAAGAACTTCGTTCTCCAAGAATCCTCACACCACAGTCACCCTGTAGAGGAAGAGGAAAAGAAGGAAGATGAAGATGTTTACTAATCTTCATAACCATAACCGAAGTTAAGAAGAAGATGGAAGAACATTACCTGTTCTTTGACAGTAGCTGCAGAGTTTCCTATAGAATATGAAGGATAGTTAGTAACCTTCGTAAAATAAAAAAAAAGCAGAGGAAGAGATGAGAAGAACATGATGTTCTTCACGTACCTTTGAAGAATTGAATCGCAAAAATAGCGATCGAGCTTGATTTAGGGGGTATTTATAGGATTTAGGTGAACCTAATAGAGTTAGTGTTTTAATAGAAGTAACACTTCCGATTTAGAGTTATTACTACATTCGAACTCTTTCCCATAGTTATCACTTACCCTGGATAAGTCCATGGTCGAACGGAAGACGAATTGAATTAACGACCTAGGTCAGGGCGTCGAATTTAAATTGACGCCTTGTCCAGCGTCGTTTCTTATAAAACGCGCCCATGTGTAGGGCGTTACGTTAACTTGCCATTTATATTTATTTTAGCCGTTTGAGAATTGACGCCTTGATATTTGGGCATCCTTTCTTTAATTCGCGCCTTCCCTGAGGGCGTGTATGCTTTAAGTAGCGCCTTCTGTCAGGGCGCTTATTAGGTAGCGCCTGTACTAGAGGCGTTATTTCCATTTCACTCTATTATTTGTTCATTCGTATATAATATATACTTTCCTTCTATTTCTAGGTATATATATATATACATATTTACTGGTTTATGTTATGTACTTATGTATATATATATATATATATTTATTTTGCCTATATGGAAGAAGATAATAAAACGTGTTAAAAAGCCATTAATTGCTTGGGTTGAGTTTGGGCCAATGGAGCTTAGCATTAACTTAAATGTTTTTAAGGTTAATTGTTAATCCTTTATCAAGGCCTAATAATTTTATTTATAACTAGTTATTTCTATTTGGTCCTTTTTACACAAGTTTACTTTGTTTGGAAGTCTTATTTGCTTATTTGTTAAAACCTTACACATACGACTTATATCTTTTTTAATAATTTGCATGTATTTCCGTATATGCATAAATAAGGTTCTTAAGACTATCATAATTTTCCCTCTAAGGTTCTATACCTCATTGATTTGGTGTGGCTAGTTCGCACATACATTGAGATCTTAGTAATCTTCCATTTAGAGATTTTATTGCTCATAAGTTCTTTAACTTTTATTAGTCCTTGTCCTAGGTATCAGAGGCAGGTTCGATCTGAGCAACCCCTTAGGAATATCACTTGACCAAGTATTTATTTGAATAAACTTTAATCATTAAACATTATATACTTATGTATATATTTTATTCCTATTCCAAAATTACCGGGCGTTACACCCTCCCCCACTTAAAAGAATTTGGTCCCCAAATTCACATCACCTTTCATTCCTAATAGAGAACTTATTATGAGCTTATACAGAAGAAATCTTAAGGATGGAAAGAGAAAGAGCTAGCTTATGATTTCGGGTGAGGGGTACCTTCCGCAACCTTCCCTTTGGCAAGTTTGGTTAAATCTTGAACTCCTCTCGGAGGCTTCTTGGGGCTTTCCGCTATCTTGTGATCTAACTTCCCGCAACGCAGACATGCTCCCGAACTCCACCAACACTCCTTCATTTTGTGACCATATCTTCCACAAGATTTACACTTATCTTGCGGGCGATCCGCCGAAGTTTCCCTCTTATTACACTTATTACACTTCTTACATTTCTGGCATTTCTTACACCTTTGTGAAATATCTTCCTCATTTATTCTTTTCTTGGTAACGGTGAAACTTTCGGAGTTATTTGTTTGATCTTTCCCTTCAACTCTTTCTTTTTCTTCCACTACTTTCTCTAGTTCTTGAACTCTCCTGACAAGGCTCGCGTAAACTTGGACATCCACCAAGATCATTTCATGAACAAGGCTCGGCTTAGAGGCTTCCATTTTATCTAGGTTCCTGCAAGGATGAGTGGAGGGATAATTTATTGACTCAAGATTTAGTGTTAATGAAATGTAAATACTTTATCTTTCTTTTATAACTTTAACCCCAAGTTCTACCCATCTCTCACGGAATTCCTATAGGACGACTGACAAGGATATTCAACCTATAACCTGGTTTCAACAACCTAAGGATTTTGGAAAGTTGAATCCAAATATGACCGACAGGGATACCGGACCTATCACGGAAACTTAACGATTGCGACAACCAAAGCTATGATATGACTAACAAGGATATCTGACCTATCACTGAAACCTAATAACTTGAGGATGTAAAAGCTGAAGCTCTAATATGGTTGATAAGGATGACCTATCCTTGGGACTTAATAACCAGAGGATATAACAACTGGAGGATAGGAAAGCCAAAGCTCTGATATGGCTTAATAACTAGAGGATAGGAAAGCCGAAGCTCTGATAGGATCCATAAACAACCTAAGAACTGGAGGATATGAAAGCCGAAGCTCTGATAGGATCCATAAACAACCTAAGAACTGGAGGATATGAAAGCCGAAGCTCTGATAGGATCCATAAACAACCTAAGAACTGGAGGATATGAAAGCCGAAGCTCTGATACCACCTCTGTCACGCCCCGGGCCGATAGCAGCGGAACGTGTCGTTTGCTCGGAACGTGGCAGTTAAACAGTCGTGAATGATCAAGAGCAATCGCATAAGACCAAGATAATTTTGAACAACAATAGAATTTATATTTCTATTATAAATCTCTTACAAGAACTTGTTTTCCAACTTGGAGACTTCAACATAATGGAAAAGAAGATAACGACATACTAACAGACTTAGACAAGATAACTGAATAAGAGACGCCAAGCTGACTTAGCTAGACAACACTATCTAGACTCAAGAAAGATAAAAGACTCGGGTTCACTAGTTTCCGAAGCTCGCTTGCACACTTGTCCCGCCCGTGTGAGTCTCGGTCTTGCTAGCCACCTGATTACCTGAAAATGTTGGAATAAAACGGAGTGAGCGAACGCTCAGTAGGAATTATATCTCAAGAACTAGCAATGGGTTTAAGTAATTACAAGTTTTCACATGTTTATGCAATAGGGCTATGCATGTATAAATAACTGAGCAAGTGAAATAAACTGATCAATAGAATAACACGTCGTGCAAAACATCCAAGCGAGTATTAATCAAGAAGTATTCATGAGAGACTTTATAGATTATTGGCTATTTCACGCAAGTACATTGCCCGTGTCGGGCCACGCTAGTAAAGTCACGCAAGTCAAGTCACGCACGCAAGAAAAGAGAGATCGTGGAATGCCAAAGATCAAGATAAAGAGTACTCCGGTGCAATGCTAGACACCGTTATCATTAAAACTCCCATGGGCACTAGTACTTTCGGGTGCTCCTCCCAGGACCAGATCGGGCCCTATATGCACAGCATTCACGATAGATCTAGACATCCACGATAGTTTATAGCCAATAAGGAGTTCCAAGAACAAGATTTAATAGGATGATAAGATAAGATTTTTCATGGAATTCAAGGGCAAGACCCTTGAGTAAGGACATACTGGCGATAAAATCCACGCAAAGCATATAAATCATGACATGTCGATAAACTGGGTGGAATTGGTTCCCTAACCGGGTACCATGACAAATAAGTGCCCATATGTAGATGGTCACTCCTTTATATAGAATTGTGATCTACAAGAACAGCATGTTAATAACATGAGGTCCACAAGAATCATCATAACAAAATTGATATAGAATTGGGGTCTACAATAACATCTCATTGATGGCATGTTTTCCCCCATTCCTTAAGATAGTTCTCATATCATACATATAGTATAACATGAGGGCCGGTATACCATGTTTCATTAGAGTGACATGGTAAAGATTGTGTAATGGGTTTTTAGGGTACAACCAGCTCAGTCGACCTTGAGGGAATCCAAGGTACGAGGAGTCTTACGGAGGTCTCTATGACTAACTCGCTAGTCCAAAGGAACGGAATGTCCAATGGAGAGCTTGTATGTCAATGAGAGTTGAGGGTGATCGATAGAACAACATGAAGACGTGGGACTATACTCACGGAGTGGAGATATAGTGCCGATATACATATATATAAATATAATGAAAACCCTCGGTTAGCAGTAACAGGTAAAAACATTTTTACAGAAAATAACGACTTTGATTAAGTCACTACTTAAGTAAATAACGCCTTAAATAAGGGCGTTTACATGCATTTCCAATTTTGCAGAAATTTCCATAATTCTGTGTTTTATCAAAAACACGCCCTGGACAGGGGCGTTTTATATAAATTTGACGACATATACAGTGGTCGTCTATTTCTTAATTTTCATTTTTGCAAGATATCAATTTCTGTAATTTAACATGAACGCGCCCTAGGAAGGGTCGTAAATTTTTAAAATCACGCCCTACACAGGGGCGTTATCACCGTGAGAGACGGCCTAGTCCAGGTCGTGAATTCAAGGAATTTACAATATTTCAGGAAATAAAATTTCAAGAGACAGGAGACATGGTCATGACAGGAAAATTAGCAGGAATTCACAGGTAGAGTCATGCAAGATATTAGAATCGATATTTCATATTTATTGAATTTTAAACAGGATCAATTATTAATTACATGCGATTTTCATGAAATTAACGCCTATAGGGCAGGGCGTCAAATCTTAAATTGACGACCTAGTGCAGGTCGTTTCTAAAAGTAGCGCCCTAGACACGGGCGTCTCTTTCAAAAAATATTACAGAAAACATATTAAAGCCAGCAGAAAACTATACTACATGCATGTAATGTTGGTATATATATCAAATCACTTGTTTGGGCTACGTTGCTTGAGAAAACCTACCTTGAACGGTGAGGAGATGGTTTGCAGATCAGACAGGAAGAAGAACTTCGTTCTCCAAGAATCCTCACACCACAGTCACCCTGTAGAGGAAGAGGAAAAGAAGGAAGATGAAGATGTTTACTAATCTTCATAACCATAATCGAAGTTAAGAAGAAGATGGAAGAACATTACCTGTTCTTTGACAGCAGCTGCAGAGTTTCCTATAGAATATGAAGGATAGTTAGTAACCTTCGTAAAATAAAAAAAAAGCAGAGGAAGAGATGAGAAGAACATGATGTTCTTCACGTACCTTTGAAGAATTGAATCGCAAAAATAGCGATCGAGCTTGATTTAGGGGGTATTTATAGGATTTAGGTGAACCTAATAGAGTTAGTGTTTTAATAGAAGTAACACTTCCGATTTAGAGTTATTACTACATTCGAACTCTTTCCCATAGTTATCACTTACCTTGGATAAGTCCCTGGTCGAACGGAAGACGAATTGAATTAACGACCTAGGTCAGGGCGTCGAATTTAAATTGACGCCTTGTCCAGCGCCGTTTCTTATAAAACGCGCCCATGTGTAGGGCGTTACGTTAACTTGCCATTTATATTTATTTTAGCCGTTTGAGAATTGACGCCTTGATATTTGGGCGTCCTTTCTTTAATTCGCGCCTTCCCTGAGGGCGTGTATGCTTTAAGTAGCGCCTTCTGTCAGGGCGCTTATTAGGTAGCGCTGTACTAGAGGCGTTATTTCCATTTCACTCTATTATTTGTTCATTCGTATATAATATATACTTTCCTTCTATTTCTAGGTATATATATATATACATATTTACTGGTTTATGTTATGTACTTATGTATATATATATATTTATTTATTTTGCCTATATGGAAGAAGATAATAAAACGTGTTAAAAAGCCCATTAATTGCTTGGGTTGAGTTTGGGCCAATGGAGCTTAGCATTAACTTAAATGTTTTTAAGGTTAATTGTTAATCCTTTATCAAGGCCTAATAATTTTATTTATAACTAGTTATTTCTATTTGGTCCTTTTTACACAAGTTTACTTTGTTTGGAAGTCTTATTTGCTTATTTGTTAAAACCTTACACATACGACTTATATCTTTTTAATAATTTGCATGTATTTCCGTATATGCATAAATAAGGTTCTTAAGACTATCATAATTTTCCCTCTAAGGTTCTATACCTCATTGATTTGGTGTGGCTAGTTCGCACATACATTGAGATCTTAGTAATCTTCCATTTAGAGATTTTATTGCTCATAAGTTCTTTAACTTTTATTAGTCCTTGTCCTAGGTATCAGAGGCAGGTTCGATCTGAGCAACCCCTTAGGAATATCACTTGACCAAGTATTTATTTGAATAAACTTTAATCATTAAACATTATATACTTATGTATATATTTTATTCCTATTCCAAAATTACCGGGCGTTACACTTATGGAGCTTGTCGACCTCTTCTTTCATCTTTAAAGCCATGTTAGGGTGGAAACGCCTCAACCGTTGCTTGACCGGCACAGACCCTGGCTTAAGTGTAAGGCGATGTTCAACGAGCGCAGGGTCTAAACCAGGCATATCTTCATAACTCCATGCGAACGTGTCCTTGTATTCTTGCAGGACCAAAACGAGCGCCTCCTCTTCGGAGGGCGGTAAATTCTTGCTTATGAGGACAATCCTAGGGTCTTCCTCGGTACCCAAATTAATTTATTTGGTAGGCTCTTCTACGGAGGCTGACGGTTCGTCAAATCGTCTTATGCCATTAGCAAAAGCATCAGCCTCGTCCTCATATTCTTCATAACTTTCATCCCCCTCTTCAATAGGGTCTTCGTCATTCATAATTTCATAGACACCCAAACCCTCATAAGAAACAACAGCATTCTCATATTCTAACTCTGGCAGGATGATTGGATTCTGTATAAATTCAGGAAGGGCTAAACAAGCCTGGCATCTGATAGCTAACTCCAATAGAAACCTACGAGGAATCTGCTTACCCTTGGACTTCTTATGTGAGTCTACCCCTTGAATTTTATTAGAAGAAGAAGAACAACTAGCTTGACTAGAAGAAGAAAAAGAAGGAGGTGAAAAAGTGGATACATGAGGTAATACAGAGGAAGTCCCCTCACCAGAGGGGGAGAAAAGATTTAGCAATGAATCTTGAAGGAGCGGCCCCTGGGTCGGGACGCACTCAGAAGAGAAATAGGAGGTCTCCTCAACAGAAATGGAGGATTGGAAATTTGGGAATTTGGCATTTTTTTTTCATTTTTGTTTTTTTCTTCATTTTTATTCTCTGTTTCAAGAAGAAAGCAGTGTGAAGGGAGGATAGCAGGAGGAGTGGAAATTGCCAGATCAAAGAAAGATTGAATCAGTGATGGCCCGCGAGGGGACGTGATGGAGAGTTTAGAAAATCGCTCGAGGAGCAAAGAAGGAATTGTGAGAGAAACTTGGATTGAATCTGGAGATAAATTGATTATAATCGGAGGTGGTCTTGGCACGCAACCAAACCGATGAGAATATAGAGAAGCAAGCACCGATGGATGCATGGAAGTGAGAGAAAAGAGGCCGGCCCACAGCCTGTCCACAGTGAATCCTTCTTCAAACGGAACATCTGGCTCTCCAGTATCAGTGTAGTCACTCAGCAGCTGCCTCTTATCTGTAATTGCAGCTGGCATCTCAATCAATTCATGAATAAGTGGCGGCCATTCCGGGTCAGTCGGCATGAAGAGGCGGCTCAAAGAAATAGTAATATCCTGCATATCGAACCACCTGTACCAGTCACATTCTGGATCATCCATTTTTCTTCTTTTGTCAGGCCTTAAGGACTCCAGGGCTTTGTATGTGGCCAGCGGGGCAATATGACGAGCAAACTGTCTAGCATGAACATCCTGACAGTCTAATATGGAAGTGATTATTGTAGTTTGCTCACTATTCTAAAGCCACCTGCGACAAAATGTGTCTTCAATGTCCAAGTGAGCGGTTGGCGATCTGTTTTTAATGTGGATGTCATAAATGCCCATGGTTCATCTTTGTTTTTGCCTGGCCCTTTGTAACCTAGGCCACCTCGTGTAATCAGCTTCTGAGGTTTAACAGGCCTAATCCTGCCTTGACAGTTGGCACCCAGACCTTTGCCATTTTGATACCCCATTTTCATTAAGATGTTCCAGCCCGAGGTGTTCATCATGCTTTTCTTCTTTTTCCCCTTGGGAGGCAGGGGTGTCATAGCAACTGTTGTGACTTTTTCTGGCATTGGTCGTGGACAAGGGACGTCCAGCATAGATAATAGTGGCTTGTTGGCCGGCCACATGGATGGAACTGATGAAGCTACATGAATATCTTCCTCTGGCAGAATCGGCATACTGGTAACTTTAATAATGCGGCCCTTGTGTGGGAATTTAAGGCATTGGTGATTTGTGGAGGGCACCGCATCGAGTTGCTGAATGTAGGGGCGTCCCAGAATGCCATTAAATGTCGGATCCATATCCAGAATATGGAAATCTGTTGTGATGGCGGCAGGATCCAAACTTACTTTTAACGTAATCATGCCTATAGGAGGTTTCTTCGTGTTATCATATGCAGTGACTGTGATAGTAGATGGCCGTATTTGGCTTTCCGGAATGCCACACAACTTCAAGGTGCTAGGTGGCAAGACATTGATGGATGCCCCAGTGTCCACCAGACATTGCTTAACAGCCACCTTATTAATGTCAACTGTGATGCATAGAGTGTACTTTCTTACTGGGAGTGGCGCCAGTTCATGTTCATGGAAAGTAATTGCCGGCTGACTGCTAGCGGGCGTTAAAACTATGACTATCTGCTCAACTGGAATGTCCTCATTAACCATCACCTTTTGCAGATATTCTTTCAAAGCTAGCTGATGAGTGGTGGACCTTTTAATTAATTCCAGGATTGAAATCCTTGCTGGTGTTCGATCCAAGTGTTTTAGCAAATCATACTGAGTCCCTGGCACTGACTCTTGTTCTTGTTCTTGCTCTTGCGGCCCCTGCGCGGGCTCTAGCTCTCTCTGTGGAAAAATATGGTGGAACATCCGTCCACTGTGGAGCGACGCCACGCCTTGACGTGCCTCTGTCGGGACAAGTGTGGGAGGGGGATTAGAAGAAGAAGAAGGTGTGTTGGTGTTAAGAAGTGGTGGAGTGGGAGTTCCCGCAGAGGGAATCCCTTTAGAGGGTGCTGGTGCCCTGGTAGGAGGCGTAGAGGTAGAAAGGGATACCCGAATGCGGGGGGAATTGGTGGGGGGGTGGAATGAGAAGGGTTCTGGGTACAAAAGGTGGCGGAACCGATGGTGGGGGGATCCTTGCCGGTGAAGGAGTAGTGGTGGCGGGTGTAGTGGGCGTTGGTGATGGGCGGATGAGGAGTGGCCTAGATGGCAAAGGCGAAGGGTTGGTGGTGGATGGGTTTTGTTGTGGTGTAGGCTGTAGAGGTGGTAAGCGTGTAAGAAGGGGGCGAACCGGCGAGGTTGGAGAATTGGCGGTAGGAGGTGAATTAACGGGGCACAGAAGAGATCGGCCCACTTGAGGGGTAGGAGAAGAAGAAGGGGTGCGCAAGAGGCGCGGAGGTTGATTTTGATTATGATAAAGTGCCCCGACAGAGGCGTTTTCTTCATGCCATCCCTGCCCTCTCTCCACCTCAAAGAGAGACGTGACAGGGTTTACGTGCTGGTTTGGCGGGTGCTCCGGCAGTGGATTGTGGACAATCCCCATATCGTGCTGAGGCACTGGAGCTTGTTGTTGCTGCTGTGGAGCTGGTTGATGTGGCTGCTGAGCTTGTTGCTGCCGAGGAGACCTTCTTTCTTTCATGGTGGCGATGAATTGTCTCATCTCATCCCAATTGATGTCACCTTGGTCATTTAGGTCATAAATGTAATCTCTGAAGTGGAAGCAACGATCAAGGTTATGACCAGGTACACGATGGAAAGCGCAGTAACGGGATGTGTCAACATTAGCGGGCAACGCTGTTCTTTCTCTTGGTAATATGAGCAAATTGGCGGCCATTAAGGCATTGAAAATATCCGGGAGACTTTCTGGTAATGGAGGGTAGTGGTCCCTTTTGGGGCCAAGTGGTGGTCTCTGTTGTTATTGTTGGCCATAGTTGGTAGGTGGTGGTACCTGGTGGTACTGTTGTGGAGCTGGAGGGTTAGCGCGGGGCGCTTGGTTTGGTGGTGAAGCAAAGGAATGTTGGGGTGCGAATTGGTGTTGTGGGGTGGAGTTGAAATGGGGGCTTTGTGGTGGAGGAAAGTTAGGACGTGTGTTAGCTTGATGGGGGTGGCCAACTACGCCAACCTGCTCATTTGCAATAGTGCCCTCCGTCGTGGGCCCGCTGTTGTTGACAGTTGTGGTTTTCTTGAATAGCCGTGACTTTGGCTCAAACATGCCCATAATGGGCGAATCCTTCATCTGTGTCTGGATATAACGAGCTCTCTTATAGAGCTCCTCCATGGTGGTTAACCGGTTCATGGCCAGTATGTGTCGGAACTAAGGAGTGGCATTGGAAATTATCATCTTGACTTGTTCCGGTTCAGACAGTGTATCTTTCAACTTTTCGGCCATAGACCGCCATCTATCAGCAAACATTATGAAGTCCTCCTCGGGCTTCATCTTTTCCGCGACCAGATCTGTGAGCGAAAGGGATGGTCCGACCCGGTCTCTGTATTTTTGCAAGAACTTCCTTTGAACAATATCGAAGTCGCCGGCATCAGCAGAATCCAGTGAATAAAACCATTCAAGGGCTGGCCCCTCCAGAGATCTCCTGAATAAATAGGCCAAAGAGGCCTTGTTGTCTTGCCAAAAGGAGGTTTCGTACATAAAATCCTTTAGATGAATAAAAGGGTTACCAGTCCCATTATATCGCCGGAAGTTTGGCATCTCAGATGGTGGTAAGTGGAAGACTGGCAATGTAGGGAGCGAGATCTCCGGGGCATTCTTAGCCATAGTGACCTTCTTCAGTTGCTCTTCCATGCTTGCAAACTTCTGAAGCAGTAGAACATTAGTGTCGGACTCGACTGGGGCCGGATTTTGAATAAAAGAATGCGGTATAGGCGTCCGCAGAATTCGGGGAGGTTGGAACTGAGGCCTAACCGCTGAATAGCTCGCCTGTTGGGCCAGCATGGCCGCACCGGGCGTTGGTGGACGGGAAGGAGGTTTATGCAGGACCGCTTGGTCATTAACAGGGTGATGGCCACTCTCGGCCGGAGGGGGATTGGAGGATGAAGAGGGAACATACTTCCCTTTCAAAGCGGCCTGAATAGCCTGCCGCTGGGAATCATCCAACTGAGATAGAGCATTAATTAAATCCGTGACATTGAGGGATGGAGAAGAATTCCCCGAAGTGTTGGAGAGTAAAGTTTGGGAAGAGGGCACAACCTCTTGAGGAGTGGTATCAACCACATGGATTTGAGGATGATGGGACTGAGGAGGAGGGTAATTTCTCTCATAATAGATGGATGGAATCCTGGGGGGGGTCTCATATTGACCAAAAATATTCTCATCCTCATCATCATAAGAATACCCGTAGCCTGCCATGTTGATGATTTTTCCTGAACAGAGTTGCATGTTTAAGAGGAGAGACAACTTTATAAAGGCAGTATCAAACAAACTACCACTCAATCCAAACAAGTCTAAACAAATCAATCCAAGCAAGTGTATGCAACCCAGTTGAGATGAACGCAAGATTTTAGTGTTATGCTTGAGATTAGAGTGGATTAAATTGTTGAATAGTTCACTTCTGTTTGCAATGTGAAACCTAGTTGATCCAAGTGTAACCTCCGGGTCAACTAGATTCTTTCTCTCTCCTCACCAACAATAGGTTCTCTATACTCTGGGTACTTCAAGGGTACAACCAGCCCGGCGTCCGTGAGGGAATCCACGGGTGCGGGGACTTACGGAGGTCTTGGAAAAAGGATTTCCGGTCCAAAGAGACGGAATGCTCAATGGAGGGTCGTCCCGATTCCAAGAGAGGTGTGTGGAATCCTAGTGTAGAGAGAGGAGGTCTCTCAACCAAATGCCACAATATGCAAAATAAGATGATAAGATCACAGCACTATAGGCAAGCAATGTAATAACCAAACAAACTATCACAGACAGCAACAGGAAGCAGGCTTCTGTAAAACGTAGGAAAGAGACGACCTGGGGCAGGTCGCTATCAACCAAAGCAACGACAGGGTCACGGCAGTGAGAAACAAAGACACGCCTCTGGTTGAGGCGCGAAATATGAAAAGGACGCCTCTGAGTGAGGGCGTCAAATCTGAAAAAGCGCCTTGAGGTGAGGCGCTATGCAATAAAAGAACGCCCTAGGGCAGGGCGTGAATTCACAGGTAGTGTGATAAAAGCAGTAAAATGATGAAAGACATCTTGACAGAAGACGTAACACAGTAATAAAACGCCATGGATGAAGGCGTTAAAAGAAAAGGCGCCTCTGTTTGAGGCGTGAATTCAAGAAATATGCAATCACAAACTGGCTGATCCCGGGGAGTGTGCAGGGTGCACAATGGAGGGTGCCCGTGGGGCACAAAAGGAGGACGGGGTACCGAGGGGAAAGGGCACACGTGGGTGCCGAAGGGGAAAGGGCACACGTGGGTGCCAATAGGCAAGGGCACACGTGGGTGCCAATCGGAGATGGTAATCAAAAGAAAAATAGTGGATGTCCCACCGTGATCGCCAATTTGTAGATCGTGATAAATCCACACACGAAGAAGAAATTTAAATATGAGAAAGCATAACAAAAATAAGGGGGGGATGATATAATAATAAGGAAAAGAAGAACGTGGTGCTACTAAGGAGGGTGATCGCCAGAGGGGTTACCTCAAGAAGAAACAAAGAAGATCGCGAATACCTGGTGGAAAATAGAACGCGGGATGGATTGTGAATTCCTCCTCCTCCTTCAACCGGCCGGCCGATGAAGGGGGTTTTCCTTTATTGATTACCCTTGCAAAAAAAGACAATAAAACAAGCCAAGAGAAGTGGATCAGCCAAAAGTGTGTAGTATCAACTCTCAAATAGAAAATATGATGAAAAGGATAAAAACATGCGCACCTTATTTTGTTTTAAAACCCCTAAAGAAAATAGGGAAGGAGGAGATATGATGCAGCTAATGCAAACGTAAAAGAAGAGAACACAGTGGTGATGAAGCTAATGTAAAAAAGAAGAAAACAACATAGTGATGATGAACGATTGATGAAGACCAAACAACACAAACAGAATAAAAAGAACCATGCTGTCCCTGACGACAGTAAAGGGAAACAAGGTGGACGCGGTTGATCGGAAGCAGAGGAAGCAGAGGAAGATGAAGCTCTGTAAATCTGATCTCGTAATCTATAAACCTCTCTAACTCTGTCTAACCTGTGAACTCTCTGACCCGTCAACCTCTGTCTAGATCGACCAGAGCATCCTTTTATAGGATTTCAATCGAAGATAAGCTCGAAATTTGGGAAGATAAGGATAGGTAATGATCAAAGAAGGCAGGACTCTAACTCCTAACTCAAGCAAGGAGACCAACGGAGGCAGGGAACTCTCCAGGAAAGTTGAGTTTAAGCAGAACACGAAAGGTGAAACACGACCTTCAGAAGGGCGTCAAATCATAAATTGACGACCTACATCAAGATGTTACTCAAAAACACGACCATGATCAAGGGCGTCACTTCTTGGATTAAATTTTGGCAATAAAACTTACTTTATTTGAAAATTGTGAGAACACGCCTGAGATGAAGGCGTTAATTGAAACCACGCCCTGAGGAAGGACGTTAATCAATAATTTGAACTTATTTTGAATTTATTTTGAAACCGAATAATACCAGGAATTGACGCCCTGATATTTGGTCATCCTTTCTTTGAACACGCCCCATGTTAGGTCGCTATATAAAACACGCCCCTCCTCAGGTCGCGAATCACAAAAATGCAAGAACAAATCAAAAAACACACAAAAAATAGAAAAACTTCATATTATGAATATATCGAAGTTCACTTTGGGGCGTCAACATAGTGACATGAGATTTGATCAACATAGCGTCAATTTTGGCGTATCTACATTAACAATGTCCGCGCATATAGGGCCCGATCTGGTCCTGGGAGGAGCACCCGAAAGTACCTATGCCCATGGGAGTTATATTGATCACGGTGTGGCATTGCACCAAAGTACTTGCTTGAATCTGCGACACTCACTATCTCTCTCTCTCTCTCGCGTGCTTGACTTGATTGACTTGACATGACTTGCGTGTCCCGGAATGGGCAAACTACTTGCTTGTTAATAGCCATTATCCCATGACATGAAAAACTTTATTGATATACTCTGTACTTGTTCAAATACTAGAAATCTTGAATACTTGAAATTCCCTATCTTGGATCGACAATACGTGTTATTTCCTCTCGTTATCATGTACAATTCCATAGCATTCCATTTTACATGGTTGACATGCTAGACTTGCATTTTCATTTGGAAGAGGTAATTACTTAAACCAATTGTTAGTTCTTGAGGTATAATTCCTACTAAGCGTTCGCTCATCAAGTTCCTTTCCCCAACTTTTCAGGTAATACGGACCTTGACTCGGACTCGGATGGGCAGGAGCAAGAGTGACGAGCGTAGAATCTGCAAGCGTCATGTTGCTACACCTTATCGTGTCGACTCGTCCTTAGTTTATTCCTTGAAGTCTTATCGTTAGATCTTTTGTTATTTTAAGAGTTGTAACATTTAAAGGCTTGTGGGCCTGATTAGTGATGTTAAGTCTTGGAGTATGTGACTTTGTTTAATGGATTAGTTGTTATCAATGGTATCAATACTTAGTTATTTTAAAATTCTTATCTTATTGCGCACTCTGTTATGATGTCAAAATTCTACTTGCTCTGATTGACATGATTGATATAAACTCATCACGTTTTTTCTGAGTTCCTTCCGCGCTCGGGGCGTGACAGTTTTTATGGTATCAGAGCCTAGGATTTCAAGTCCTAGGAAACCCAAGTCCAAGGTTAGGTCTATCCCTAAACTGTGAGGATGGGTAGCACCGTGGGTAAAGTCCTTGTAGGGCTTCCGACTACAAATTTCAACATGAAACTAATTAAGGTTAACTCCTTGTAGGACTATGGCTGCTGAACGCGCACAATGGCATGAGATGCAACGAACTGTTCAGGGCCTGACCCAGGCCTTACAACAAGTGGCTCAAGGTGGGGCACACCATGGGGCTGGCGACCTCCATCGGAGTTTTAGAAATCTCAACCCTCCAAAGTTCGCAGGTTCATCAAATCCCGAGGATGCGAAGAATTGGATAAAGGAGATCGAGCGAATCTTTCGCGTCATGCAATGCGCGGATGGTGAAAAGGTGCTTCTTGCCACGTTCCAACTGGAACGGGACGCCCGTTCTTGGTGGGAGTCCGTCGAGGCCACCTTGCTCGAAGATCATATTACTTGGGTCGAATTTGTCGAGCACTTCAATAGCAAGTATTTCTCCGACCGTGTTCAGGAGAAAAAGGCCGCGGAATTTGCTGCCTTGAAGCAACGATCCCTGTCGGTGGCCGAATACGAAGCCCAGTTCTCCAGGTTATCTAGATATGCACCACACTTAGTATGCACTGAGAAGATGAAGGCAAGAAGGTTCATGAATGGGTTACGACCCCAATATATCACTCAGCTCGCTCCCTTGGATATTCAAGTGTACTCAGAGATGGTGCGTCGTTCCCAGCTGCTAGAAGACGCTACAGAGTTGTCTGACAAAATCCGTGTTAAGGGTAAAAGGGAGAATGTCACAAGCCCCAACATTTTTAAACCGTCTTTCAAGAAGCAGACCAATAATGGAGGCGAACCCTCCAAGGAGAAGAAATTCAAGAAGTGCAATAACAAACCTTTCTCCATCACGGCACCACCAAAGGAGAATTGTAAATATTGCGACAAGCCGGGTCATCAGGCTGCGGAATACTGGAGAAGGCTCGGAGCATGCCTTCGTTGTGGGAGTAAGGAACACCGTATTCCCGACTGTCCAATGATGAACGAGCAAAGTGAGCCGGAGACAAAGGAAGAGAAGCGTCCGGCAAAGAAGCAAGGACGTTTACAAGCTCTCCAAGAGACGGAACCAACCGAGGGTGGGTTGGTGGAAGGTATTTTATCTGTCTGCTCTAAATCTGCTCAATTACTATTTGATACTGGCGCCACACATTCTTTTGTTTCAAAGAAATTTGCTGCTTCATTCTCTATGGAACCTGAATGGATAAACTTGGTGATTTCTACCCCGTTAGGGAATGAGTCTGATGTCACTTTCCATTACCCAAACTGCAAGATTATAGTTAAAGGCCACAACTTACCTGTAGATTTAATATGCTTAGACTTGAAGGAGTACGATGTAATTTTAGGGGCCGAATGGCTATCCACCCATCGGGCAACTGTAGACTGCCGAAATGGAAAAGCAACTTTTGTGGATTACCCGGAGTTAACTTACGTTACTCCCCGGAAGAGATCACCAGTTATCTCTGCTCTTCGAGCCCATAAACTTATCAACAAAGGATGCGAGGCATTCTTAGCATTTTTAACTGCCACGGAGGCTAAGGTAGCTAGACTAGAAGACATTCAAGTGGTTCGGGAGTTTCCCGATGTTTTCCCTGAAGACTTGCCTGGTTTGCCACCAGAGAGAGAAGTCTCATTCACTATAGACCTTGTTTCGGGTGCCGGACCTGTTTCCAAAGCACCCTACAGAATGTCCCCCGCAGAGTTGAAGAAATTGAAGGAGCAGCTTATGGAGCTATTGAAGAAAGGATTTATCAGACCAATTACTTCCCCATGGGGAGCAGCAGTGCTGTTCGTCAAGAAGAAGGATGGATCGATGAGGCTGTGCATCGATTATCGGCAGCTGAACCACCTCACTATCAAGAATAAATACCCACTGCCGAGGATTGATGAACTCTTCGATCAGATTTCTGGAGCAAAGTATTTCTTAAAATTTTATCTTCGATCGGGTTATCACCAATTGAGGATCAAGGACGAGGATATTCATAAAACTGCATTCCGAAGTAGGTACGGGCATTATGAATTTACTGTTATGCCTTTTGGACTAACAAATGCCCCTACAGCTTTTATGTAGCTTATGAATAGCATCTTTAGATCGCATCTGGATAAATTTATTGTGGTTTTTATCGATGATATCTTGATATATTCAAAGTCTGAAGAGGAGCATGAAGTGCATTTGAGGATAGCATTACAGATATTGAGGGATAATCAATTATATGCCAAATTTAGCAAATGCGAGTTTTGGCTGGAAGAAGTGTCCTTCTTAGGACACGTAATTTCAAAGGATGGAATCTCAGTGGACCCCGCAAAGGTCGAAGCGGTAAAGAACTGGGAACAACCGACAAATGCAACAGAAATTAGGAGTTTCCTTGGTCTTGCTGGTTATTGTCGGCGTTTTATTAAAAACTTCTCGAAGATTGCAGTACCACTCACCAGGCTGACCCGCAAGGAAGTGCCATATGAGTGGAATGAGGAATGTGAACGAAGCTTCCAAACATTGAAGGACCATTTGACCACTGCTCTGGTCTTGGCCCTTCCTATTGAAGGAGAGAAGTACGAGGTATATACCGATGCTTCCGGTATTGGCCTCGGTTGTGTATTAATGCAACAGGGAAGAGTTATTGCATACTCTTCTAGGCAGTTGAAGAAGCATGAAGAAAACTACCCGGTGCATGACTTGGAGTTGGCCGTAGTAGTATTTGCACTAAAGATCTGGAGACACTATCTCTATGGAGAACAATTCACAGTATTCTCCGATCATAAGAGCCTCAAATATCTATTCTCTCAGAAGGAGCTTAATATGAGACAACGTTGATGGCTGGAATATTTAAAAGACTTTGATTTCACTATTCAGTATCACCCCGGTAAAGGGAATTCGGTAGCTGATGCCTTGAGTCGAAAGCCGAGAGCCCTTATAGCCAGCTGTATGATACGGGAATGGAAACTATTAGAGGAATTCTCCAGATTAAATATAAGCACGGACCAGAAAGACGGGTGTATTACTCTCTCTCACATGAGTGTGCATCCGGACTTGCTATCCGAAATCAAGAATTTACAAGATGAAGATCCTGGAATGATTGAAATCAGGGAGAAACTAGATCAAAGAACCAGGTTCAAGCTGGCAGTTGATGGAAGACTAATGTTTCAAGAAAGGACATGTGCCCCGGACTATCCTGAGTTGAAAAAGAAAATTCTAGATGAAGCTCACCGCTCTAGGTATACCATTCATCCTGGAGCAACTAAGATGCACAAAGATTTAAAAAGAACTTTCTAGTGACCGAACATGAAGAGGGAGGTAGCGGACTTTGTATCTCGCTGTCTCACGTGCCAACAAGTAAAAGCGGAACAACAAAGACTCGCCGGAAAGTTACACCTCCTTGATATTCCCAAATGAAAATGGGAAGGAATTGGTATGGATTTCATCATGGGATTGCCTAAATCTAGAGGCGGACATGATAGTATTTGGGTAATCATCGACCGACTGACCAAGTCGGCGCATTTCTTGCCAATTAAAAGTCGATGGTCGGTTGATGTTTTGGCCGCATTGTATATTAAGGAGATCGTAAGATTGCATGGAGTCCCAACATCGATCGTATCTGACCAAGACCTTTGCTTCACCTCTCATTTCTGGAAGGGTCTACAACACTCTTTGGGGACGAAACTCAACTTCAGTACTGCTTTCCATCCCCAGACCGATGGTCAGACCGAGAGAACAAACCAAATAGTTGAAGACATGTTACGGGCTTGCATTATTGAGTTTGGCGGAGGTTGGCATGATCATTTGCCCCTAGCCGAGTTTGCATACAACAATAGCTATCAAGCCAGTATACAGATGGCTCCATTTGAAGCTTTATACGGCCGGAATTGCTGATCTCCTATATGTTGGAATGAAGTCGACGAGAAGCAACTACTAGGGCCAGATATGGTAAGAAACACAACAAAAAAGGTTGAACTTATCTGAGAAAGACTTAAAGTAGCACAATCCAGACAGAAATCTTATGCAGATAATATAAGAAGGGAATTAGAGTTTCAAGTTGGAGACCATGTTTACCTCAAGGTCTCACCCGGTCGAGGAATAAGAAGGTTCGGAGTTAAAGGCAAGCTTACACCGAGATTCATTGGTCCATTTGAAATATTGGAAAGAGTTGGTGAGGTAGCCTATCGTCTTGCTTTGCCTCCTCAACTGTCGGAAGTGCACAATGTGTTCCACATTTCTATGCTGAAGAAATATGTGCACGACCCTTTCCACGTTATTGATCATAGTAACTTAGTGATTCAAAGGGACCTCACTTACGAACAAAAGCCAATGAAGATTCTTGATCGAGAGGTCCGAGTCTTAAAAAACAAGACCATTCCCATGGTTAAAGTGCAGTGGAACAAATGTCTGGAACGAGAAGCAACATGGGAAACTGAGGAATCTATGCGAGGAGATATCCAGAATTATTCTAGGCTGTAAGTACTATGTGTTTCCCCTGTTCCCATTCACGCAATTGAATTTGGGGACCAAATTCTCTTAAGTGGGGGAGGGTGTAGCACCCCGAAATTTATACATATTAATATTAGTCATGAAATAAAAAAATATATAATAAAAATAAGATTTCGATGAATGGAAATAGCCCAAACTGATAATGGGCCTTACACTTAAAAGAAAAAAAATGGGCCAAAACTAAATAACGCCCCCCATTAAGGCGCTATTCCATTAATTGAAGACCCTTGCCAAGGGCGTCAATTTCATAAATGACGCCATCATCTTGGGCGTCATAACTCCCTTCTGGGCGCTATTTTATATAATGACACCCGTGTACTTGGGCGCTCATTCATAACAAAAAAAAAATAGAAACAAGTGGCTAAATATAGAAAAGTAAAAGACGACCTTGGCTAAGGTGCTATTTAATGAAAATACGCCCTCTAGTTAAGGCGCTATTTAATGAAAAAACGCCCTTGTATCAGACGTCATTTTCCCTGAGAGTTAAAATAAGGGAACCTGCTGCCATTTGATTTCTAACCCCGATCACAACTCCCCTAAGAAGTTTTTCCCTATAAATACCCAGTCAATCGAACGAGCCAAGGCAATTGTCGCTGGCGTGATCGAGGGATTATTCTGCTACTGCCATCCCAGCGTCGGACAGAACTGAGGGCCGTTTGTTGTCCTCCGAGCTTCTTCCTGCTGACTACAACGTGAAGGGGTGAGCACTTGCACCCTCGTCCTGTTGGCAAACGTAAGAAGGGGAGAGCTTCATCACCTTCTTCCTCCTGCGGTGGCTCTGTTTAAAACAGAGTACCGTAACAACGCCAAATCTTCATCTTGTGCATCGTTCCAATCTTCCAAAAGGTAGGTCTTCTCAAGTTTCGTAGCCCAAACAAAGATAATATCATGATTGTATTGTGGGAGTTTCTCAAGAACCATATATATCATGCATATAGTTCTCGCTGAGTCTTAATGAAGTTCTGAAATTTTTGTAAATAGCGACCCTTACTAGGGCGCTAATTCTTTTTGACGCCTCTCATACGGTCGTCAATTCCTATATGATTTAATAATTACACATGTTAAAAATTTAATATCTATGTAACCAATAATCTGATCTAATGCATGATCATAGTTTTGAAATCCTGCTATTTTTTGACATGTCCATATACTTGTTGTCATAAAATTTTTATATTGGAAAAATGCTACTGTTCATAATGCAAATTTGGTAAAAGGGAAAATGACGATTTGCACCATGTCGTTTCTCTTACATATGACGCCCCTGTCAAGGGCACTATATGCATAGGAGGTGACAGCTACCAAGTAGCCATTTAATAAATCCTGAAATTTTGATTATTTTAATGCATATATCTAGATTGAAAATTGACGACTCTTTACAAAGTCTTCAACTGATGAAATAGCGTCCCTGACTAGGGCGCTATATGTCTTTAACATGGTAGCAGACCAGGCGCCATTTACCAAATTCTGGAAATTTATTCTTATATACAAAAATACATATAGAAATTGATGACTCTTTACAGAGTCTTCAATTTGTGAAATGACGACCCTGACCAGGGCGTTACTTAATGAAATGAAGTCTTTGGCTAAGGCGCCAATTTTCTGTCTTCCGATTTTTCATGATTTTCCCTGTAACCATGGATTTATATATATATATATATATATATATATGGCACTATATTCCAATTCCGTGAGTATAGTCCCACGTTTTTCGGCGTTTTATCGATTACCCCTTCAACTCTCGGTGACATACAAGCCCTCCATTGGACATTCCGTTCCTTTGGACCGGCAAGTTAGTCATTGGGACCTCCGTAAGTCTCCTCGTAGCTTTGGATTCCCTCAAGGCCGACTGAGCTGGTTGTACCTTAAACACCTTGTCTCTCAAAATCTGATCATACTCTCTTCTCTTCTCTTCCTCTTTTATTTTTTCCAGATTATCCAAATATACCGGGGCCTAGACGGTTTTTGAAGATCAAGTGGCTACCTCTCCTCCTTTCTAAAATGTCATTAGACATGAGATCCTTCCTTTGTAGATGGCACCTTCTTGGCCTAGTTACCCATGCTACCCATTACAATGACACCCACCTTGATTGGGCCTCCATTGGAGCTTTAGTGGAGTTATGGCATCCAAATACACATACCTTCCTATTTCCTACCTTTGAGGCGACCATTCTCCTAGAAGAAGTGGAATTGCTCCTTGGGTTGAAATGGATGAAGCAAGGGGATGAGACCAAGATGGCTAGCTTAGCAAAGAAAGTAAGTGCCCATGAAATGTTGTCTAGCCTTATACCAAGTCCCAACCTAGTGAACCAAATCAAGGCCAACAAGGGGATCAATCTCTTAAAACTTGCATCATGGGTTTACAAAAGGATGGACCAAGCCCAAGAGGATGAAGAATTGGAGAGAGTGATGAAGGGCTTTGTCATATGCTTGGTAGGAGCTCTTCTCTTCCCTTCAATGGAAGATTACTTAGAGGAGTGCCACTTGAGTGCAATTGCTAGTATATGGGAGGGCAAAATGATTGGGCCGACGATGCTAGCCTACCTCTACAACGGTCTTACCTCTGCTTCCTTTGGGCGTCCTCTCTACGGGTCAATGCTCCTTCTATCTAGTTGGGTGGACCTCCACCTAAAATTTGACCCATGTAGTGAAACTCAAACGGCCTCAAGGATCTTCTCTAAAAGCCCCCTCCGGTATATGACGGGTTCTTTAGGCTTATGTGAGAGGATGACAAATCGGGTCCCAAAGCTCAAGAAATGGGTGGATTGGAGGGATTACTTAAAGACCTTGCCAAAGGATGGTTTCACTTGCATACTGGGGTTTCTCAAGACCCAAGAGCTCCGTTCAAGACTCTCCTCCAGCATAGAGCTAAGATTGATCGGCGGGACCAACTTTGTGCTATACAACGCTCACCGGTGCCTCCCACAACTCGGTCTTCCTCAGCACACATTTGAAGAAGCTTCTCACCTTCTACCACTCAAAAGGAGAGAACTAGGCTCAAGTGGGGATCAAGAAGAGATCAAGACAATCATGGCACAATGGAGGGTTGGACTTCTTCATTGGCCCAAGCAACATGTTGAAGAAGAAGAAGAAAAATGCAAATCATATGTAATGGCTCTTAAGAAATTGATGTAATAATGCTTTTCTTAATGAAATAAAGGATTTTTCCTTAATTGAGCCTAAAAGCATTTTATTTTGATCAAATCTTCCAATTTAATTCAATTTCTGTCTAATTCAACATAGTTTTCGGGCTTTCTATATTGAGACGTGACTCTCATAACGGCGTCAATTCCTTAAACATAGCCTTCAAACACGTCGTCAATCTCTATTAATCAATTACCTCAAAAATAAATAAAACCACAATTGACGCCCTTTCACACTGGCATTAAATAATCAGCGCCCCAACTTAAGGCGTTGATCGCTTTAAATTCTTTGAATTCATTTCAATAATTCCCTTCGATTTTTCCTAAATAACGCCTTGATCAGAGTCGTGCCTTAACGAAATGACGCCCGCTTGCATTGTCGTCAATTTTAAACCATAATCATGACTTCCAATCACGTCAATCAATCTCCCATTAATGCCTCTGACGATAGTTATGAGTTCCCATGCAAAGTTAAATGACGACCGAGCGCGTGTCGTTGGATCCTGAAACAGCACCTTGATCCAAAGCGTCAATTAAATGTGTGACGACAGCCATTAGGGCGTCAATTCCTTTTGAATGTTAATCCTTCGTTTCACTTTCCCTTCTTCTTCCTCCTCTCTACGAACCCTAACCGAGCCCCCAACCGTTGCATCTTCATCTCTCTCTCATTCTCATCCTATCTCTCTCGTCCCAAACCCATGTCAGGCCCTCACAAGCGACAGAGGGTTACAGCCCCTGAGGTGGTGGTCCTCGGCGATGATGAACCCGCCGTGGAGGAGGCTCCCCCCGTGGCGGCCGAAGTTGCTCCGGCGGCGGACCAAGGCGGAGAAGGTGAAGAAACGGAAGAACAAGGAGGAGACAGGGAGACGGAGAAGGAAACGATGGAGATGAAGACGAGGAAGATGGCGATGAAGAGGCAGACAATGAGGACGAAGATGAAGACGAAGATGAGGAAGAAGAGAATGAGGGGGAAGAAGAGATCGAAGAAGAAGAAGAAAGGGCACTGTCGGCGGCGGCCCCTCGACCCCGGCGACCACGTCAACCACGGGAGCCACTCCGTGGAGGACTCCTCACACCCGAACGAAGCAAGGTAGGTCCCCCTACCCCAGCCCTCGTCTATTTTTTTATTTTCATTTTAATCAATTTTCCATAGCCCTCGGTGAAGAGAAACTGTCGAACCAGTGACATAGTGAAATGACGCCCCCAGTGATGCCGTCAATTAAAACAACGACCTACTTCAGGTCGTCAATTCATTATATTTTTATTTTTTTGAAAATAATTAATTCATGAAACCATGCCCTGCACCATGTCATTATTTTAAAATCATCATGTTTAATATCATCTGCTGTTATTTTTAGTGCCATTTCTTTTTTATTTTGATATATCTTTTCATTTCGCATCCTGTTGTTTTAAAACACTTCAGAAAACAACGCCCCCCGCAACGGCCACAGGGTGGTCGTTAATTAAAATCATAATTTTGGGGAAGAAAATTACCTTTAAAATAGCACCCCCCACAGGGGTGTCATTTCAACAAACAACGACCAGGTGTTAGTCGTCAATTCAGATTACGCATAAAATCACCAACAACATATTCTGAAGTAGCGCCCCCTACAGGGGCGTCAATTCTTTAAGTAACGACCAGAGGCAGGTCGTCAATTAAGATAGAGAACAAATTTTAAACAGCAACTGAATACCCATGAAAAACTCATATCAAAATGTTCTTTTGTTGGCAGGGTTTGATGATGACTCAGATCTCCTGGGTCCAAGTCTGGGCAGCTTACTACGGGCTTCAGATTTCCAGAGGGATAGGATAGATGCCATGGGGTTCGGACCCTTCCTTAGCATAGAGCTTGTCCGCCCCGACCTTCCCCTGATCTAGGTTCTTAGGGAGAGATGGGATAGGACTAGCCGGGCATCCTTGATGCCGTGGGGTCATATGGTTCCGAGTTTGGAGGGCGTCGCCCGGATCACCGGGTTGAGGGTGGATGGTGAGGCTGTGAGTGGGGTGACCCTACCTGACTATAGCGAGTTGGCACAGAGACTGCTAGGATTAGAGACTATAGCAGAGACGCCTAGTGAGTGTAGGACCATCTACCGTACCGACCTTACCATTGCTATGGGGTTAGGAGATTCTAGGCAGCGACTGAAGGAGTCTGTGGAGCAGTTCTCGCAGAGGTTGATAGAGAGAGCTAGGGCCGTCTATTGCCAGGACCCGACTCAGATGCTTGGGAGGCTATTGCTCGGCACGAAGGGCGACATCATCAACTGCCGCTTCCTGGGGATCCTTGAGGACTTGGAGAGCGTCGGCAGATACGCGTGGGGAGCCGCCCTGCTGGCGCACTTGATAGCTGACATGTCCATAGGGACAGGTCGAGAGACGACTGTCAGTGGCTTCTCACCTTTTCTTCAGGTATGCATTTTTTCATTTCTTTTCTTATTATGAATATGATTATACATATGAATGTTTACTAATGCAATTGATGGATGTAGGTGTGGAGTTCTTGTACATGCCGATGGGACGTGCCGATACCCGACCCGACGATGAGGGATCGTTCCCTCTAGCACGACGTTGGTTGCCTCTCGTGAGCGGAGCACCGCTCGTTTACAAGTTGCGAGTTCTTCGGCGGGAGTTCCGCGACTACCCCGCCTCACTGGTACGCATGTTAAATATAATGCAATTTTCTTTAATCTCCTGCTTTATGAAATATGATGATATGATATGATGTGAATGATATGAATGCAGGTGGTATGGAGACCCTATGAGGGGATGACAGACGAGGGCCAGCCTTGGGTCGTATCGGGCCGACCTCATTTTGGGCATGAACTTTGGGTTCATTGCCTGAATGAGATCGAGTCGTTACGGCTTAGGCTGGTCATGAGGACCCTCGGCCTACACCAGGAGTGGGTCGAGGTTGGAGAGCCTCATGGGATAGGGAAGAAGACTCACGGTCGCACGAAGGCAACCGACTGGAGAGTCCGGTTCCCTGACCAGTACGCCTACTGGCAGCGCCGCGGGACACGGGTCACCTCGCAGGCGGCAGACAGCTCCGAGTACCTCCGACGCTACTGGGAGGTTTACGCCGGCCGATCCCAGATGAGGGTTACAGGGGTATGTATGAATGCACTTTCTTTTAATTCCTGTAGATGTGATATGCCTATTATGCGACTGATATGTGTGATGAATGCAGGATGCACGGGATGTAGCGGCGATGGACATGCAGGTACACCTCCACAGCCTGGAGGCCCAACTAGCTGCCACATGGGCAGACTTACAGACCTTGGTGAGTGTTTAATTATCTATATGCAAATGATTTCTGAATTATTAATGATTAGCCACTGACAATTTCAATGAATGCAGCGTGCCCAGCAGGGAGCGGTGCAGGAGGCGCAGGAGAAGCTTCCAACTCGAGGGGGCCTAGTGCAGAGACGACTGCGCTAGCGGAGTAGTTAGCGGGAGCGGTTGCTCGGGCCGAGGCACGGAGCACGACCTCGCCACACGGGTAAGCTCAAACTCAAACTAGTAAATGCATTTGATTATGTCATTAAGTTTGTTCATAAAAACTTGTTTTGCAGACGGAGGAGCTCCGAGCCTCACTTACTTGTATCGAAGCGGGACAGCGCGCGATGGCTGCACAGGTTAGTCAACTTATTTTAAATGCTTATGAAATTCATATGAAGCTAATACCTGGTTGAAATGATGCAGACCACAGAGCTGCAGAGTGCACTTACCCAGGCTGCTCTTGCTGGGACCGATCTTGCGATCTGCGAGCAGCGAGTCGCGGAGCTTCAGGAGGAGTTGAGGCGGCGAGAGGAGATGCCCTGGGACCTGACCGAGCTGAGGGTCGCCCTCGACATGGAGCGCAGGGAGCATGCCCGGGAGAGAGAGGAGTGCACGGAGGAGCGATCTTGAGAGAAAGAGGAGCGGAAGAAGGAGCAGGCAGTGCGTGAGCGGGAGCTCACGGATCTGAGAGCACAGCTAGCCGTCACACAGGAGCGGCTACGGGCGACAAAGGAGCGCCTTCAGCGCGGCTGAGAGCGAGCACGGGCTGCGGGATACTCGTTCACCAGTACTACCTACGTGGTGGGTTCCTCTCTCCGGCAGAGGAGTGAGGCAGAGGAGCAGGCTCGAGCTCCAGCTACTTCCCGGGGGTCCATGCCCCCTCTACGGGCACCTCAGTAGGACGACGGTGAGGTAGAGAGTAGGAGAGAGGAGGGTGGAGGTGAGAGATGAGAGAGAGACTTGTACTCCTCCACCTTCACACTTGTACCCAGATATTTATTGATAAATATATATATATATATGTGAGATTTTTGTTACCTGAGTTTGAGAACTTGTGTACTTGTGTACTTGCGTACTTGCGTTGCCTTTCCTTTCCCTTTGTTCCTTTTCGCTCTTACCCTACACCTGTAGTTCACACTTAAACAAACAGATTAATTCATCTTTCCGGCTTGGCCCCTTGCTCAATAAGCAAGGGGTTGTCACTACTTTGACCTTGTTGATGGGTCAAGGGGCCAAGCCTCTAATTAATGAAGGCAAATAACAAAAATATAAGGAAATGCAACATGCAAGCAAGCAAATGCAAACTTGAAAAAAAAATGCCCACACAAGAATGCATCCAAACATATGAAATGGGAAAGCAGTGGGCTTAAGTTTTGTTTTCTTTTTCATTTTTCCTCTCTCTTTTTTTTCTTTTTTTTGTTTTCTTTCTTAATTGACGCATCCGTGCGCGGGCGTTGATTACGAAATTGAAGCCCCCGAGTGCAGCGTTTAATTGAAAAATTATTATTATTTGTTTATTTTTATTAAAAATGACGACATTGACAAAGTCGTGACTCAAGTGAATGACGCCCCCTCACAAGGGCATGAATTGAAAAACCATTTTTTTAATATTTAAAAAAAGACGACATTGAAACAGACGCTACTTATTGAAATGACGCCTGCGCATGGAGGTGTTAATTAAAAAACAAATCATTTTTTTATTTTTTTTGTTTGCTGTTTTTAATAAGGCTGAGCATAGTACAAGGGTCTTAAACCTTACACAATCATCATCTTAAATTTATTAGTCTTTCTTAGATGGCTTAACAACAGGTCAACGTGCTTAGTGACTCGTGCCTTCACTCATATCCTCTCGCGGCCCATCCTTCTTAGTCGGTCTTTACCATCCTTTGAGCTTAAAACATACCATGGAGGGAGAAGTGAAGAATAGGTTGAGGAAGCTCACGAGAGGTTTCGGAGAATCGGGGAACTTTCCTCCCTTACCCTAATGCCTGTTGGGGTTCGATCTTCGACTTAGGGAAATTTTGTTGCTCTTTTGCCCTTATTCGTGCATGCTTACGACCAGGGTTTTCCTTGCGGGGACTTTGCCCTGTTGTCATGCTTTCTTTTGTGACTTTCACATTTCTTTTTTTTCGTTCATTTTTGTTAAAACAAATAAAAACCTAATTGTACTTGGGCTTTAGAGTATTTTGTTCCCTTTTAGGCCCTGACTTCCACCTACTAGGGCGGCGGGCAGGTTTGGTTAGCCTCCCTTGACTCCTACTCCCTCTCGTGAGCTGAAGAGAAGAGAATAAGTAAGGTTTTTTACACTCTTAGTTTGACTCTGACTTTCCTTGAATTTTGAGCCGCTCGAGTTTAAGAGTAAAGTGTGTAGTGTGTGCGGGTATTGACCCCAAGTTAAACCATCAAGACTGAAGAATGAATTAAGGATTTTGATTTTTCGGGTCTCGCGGCCCATGCACTATGCTAGCCTGCAATTTTTTCTTCTTTTTTTCTTTTTTTTTCATTTTTCATTTTTTTCTTGTTTTTTTCTTTTATTATTTTTCTTTTTTAAAAAAAACTCAAGGGTAGTATTTCTTCAAATAAAGTCATTCCATGGGTGAGCCAATTCTTCCCCTTCGGCGTTAACCAATTTATAAGCATTGCCAGGATAGACATCTTTTATTACGTAGGGCCCTTCCCAGTTCGGTTGGAGTTTTGAGCGAGGTCCACCCGATTTTACAAAGATTCTTTTAATTACCATTTCACCGACTTTGAATTTTCTCTCAATCACTTTCTTTTGGTAAAAACGTGAAAGCCTATTTTGATAAACGCGCGCATGCTCAGCGGCGGCCAAACGCTTCTCATCTAGGAGTTCCAACTGAGCAAGGAGAGATTCACGGCGCTCATCAATAGGGAACTCCTTGTCCAATTAAACTCTAAGAGAAGGAATAAGAATCTCATAAGGGACTACCGCCTCTATTCCATAAGTAAGGGCGAAAGGGGTTTGCCCAGTAGGAGTACGAATGGAAGTGCGATAGGCCCAAAGAGCTTCAACCAATTTTTCTGGCCAATCCGCAAATTTGTTAGCCTCACACGTTTTCTTGATAATTTTGATCAAAGTTTTGTTGGTTGCCTCTGCCTGGCCATTGCCCTGTGGATAATAAGGAGATGAATGATGCAATGCAATGTTATACCTGTTGCAGAGGTCCTGAAGCTCTTGAGAGATAAATTGTGGTCCATTGTCGGTGACGATGGTACTCGGGATGCCGAACCTTGCGATGATGTTCTTCATTATAAACTTGCAGACGGTTGATGCTTTAATCTCCGCGTACGCTTCCGCTTCCGCCCACTTGGTGAAGTACTTCGTGGCCGTGAGTATAAATGATTTTGGTTTTGTGAGGAGGTTTGAATCACCAAGAGGTCCAATGATATCGAAAGCCCACATGGAGAAAGGCCATGGGGAGGACATAGGATGGAGTGAAGAAGCAGGAGAATGAATTTTATCGGCGTGCAGTTGGCACTTAACACACCTTCGAACATAGATAGAGCAATCCTCTTCTAGAGTGGGCCAATAGAAGCCTAATCTAAGGATTTTCTTAGCTAGCATCTGGCTATTGACATGACCACCACACACTCCCGAATGTGCCTCTTCCACGACTTTCCAACATTCATCATCGTCAAGACATCTAAGCAAAACTCCAGTGAGACCTCTTCTATAAAGCACGCCTCCAACCAGGGTGTATCGTTGAGCAACTCTTCTAATGGCTTTCTTTTCCTCAGCCGTGACTTCTTCAAGATAAGATTGATCCTTGCAATACTTAGCAATTTCATAATACCACGGCTTCTCTTCGTCAGCCAGCTCCTCTTCTAGATCTAACAACATGATCTCCTTACTCTTGATGATTCCACCTTCCTTAAACTTCTTGAGCACCTCCTCCTTAATACTAAGGAATGTTGGATCCTTAACAGCGGGAGTGAAACGCCTGTGAACAATAATCGAATGGAAGTCCCTTTCGGGAAGGAAAACCAAAGAGGAAGCGAGGGCATCAGCCAGAATATTCTGATCGCGAGGAACATGGATGAAGATTAATTTGGTGAAAAGCTTGGCATAAGCAGAGGCCAATTCCTGGTAGGGTTTGAGTTTAGGATCAAGCGTGCGACACTTGGTGATCACTTGGTGAAGAATAAGCTGACTATCACCTACAATTCACAATTGGGTAACACCGAACTGATGAGCGGCCTGTAGACCGACCAGAAGAGCCTCATACTCAGCTATATTATTTGTAACTGGAAACACAAGCTGAGAGGCGAGTGGAATAGTGATACCCTCAGGTGATAGAAGAACAATGCCAATCCCCTTCCCTTTTGAATTCAGAGCTCCATCAAAATGTAATGTCCACATCGAATCAGACTGATTGATGGACATTAGTTCCTCATCTGGAAACTCCGAGCGAACAGGGTCAAATCTAGGGAGAGGGTGATGAGCGAGATGTTCTGCTATGGCATAGCCTTTAATCACTTTTTGCTAAATGTAGATGATATCGAACTGAGAAAGGAAGCTTTGCCATCGTGCTAATCGATCAGTGAGAACAGATTTTTTGAGGAGAAATTTGATAGGATTCATACGAGCAATGAGATGAACCTTGTGAGCTAAGAAATAATGCTTCAACTTCTGCACTACCCAGACTAAAGCAGCACACGTCTTCTCCATAGCTGAGTACTTCTGCTCACAGGGGTTGAGAAGCTTAGACAAATAGTAGGATGCCCTCTCTTTTCCTTCATCATCAACTTGCGCTAGGACAGCACCTATAGAGTCATCCAGGACAGAAACATAAAGAACAAGCGGTTTACCTGGAACTGGAGGCCTCAGGACAGGAGGATTAGCCAAATAATCCTTTAGTCCGTCAAAGGCTGCCTGACACTTGTCGTCCCAATTGAATTTGACTCCCGGTTTAGTAAGCTCGTAGAACGGCCTACACCTTTGTAAATGCTAGGAGACAAACCGGTGAATAAATTGCAACCTCCCTATCAATCCTCGGACTTCCTTCGAATTCCTGGGAGGAGGCATATCTCTTATTGCCCTTGCCTTGTTGGGATTGATCTCAATGCCCCTTTTACTGACGATGAATCCAAGCAGTTTCCCTGACGAAACACCAAACACGCACTTCTTGGGGTTCATCTTTAACTGATACTCTCGTGCTCTTTGCAAGACTTTGGCCAGAACCCCAGGATGCTCAATCCTCGTTCTTGACTTTACTACCAGGTCATCCACGTACACCTCTATAAAAATGTGGATCATATCATGAAAAATAGCCATCATGGCCCTATGATAAGTAGCTCCGACGTTCTTGAGCCCGAACGGCATAACCACATAACAATAAGTTCCCCAAGGTGTAGTGAACGAAGTTTTATCCTGATCCTCCTCAGCCAAGCAGATCTGATTATACCGAGAAAAGCCATCCATAAAAGAGAGGGTCTTAAACCCTGCCGTATTATCAATCAGCACATCTATGCGAGGGAGAGGAAAATCATCTTTAGGACACGCGCGGTTAAGGTCCCAGAAATATATACAAATCCTGACTCTTCCATCCTTTTTCATAACCGGGACAATGTTAGCCACCCAATTAGGATAGAGGATGACTCTAATAAATCTGGCCTTATGAAGCTTATCGACCTCTTCTTTCATTTTTAATGCCATATGAGGGTGGAAACGTCTTAACCGTTGTTTGACCGGACAAATCCTGGCTTAAGAGTAAGACGGTGTTCAACAAGCGTAGGGTCCAGACCCGGCAAGTCCTCATAGCTCCATGTAAATGCGTCCTTATATTTTTGAAGAACTTGAATAAGCGCCTCTTCTTCGGAAGGCGGCAAGTTTTTACTGATGAGGATGATCCTAGGTTTTTCCTCGGTACCCAAATTAATTTCTTTGGTGGGTTCATCTACTGAGACTGACAGTTCATCGAATCTCCTCATACCACTAGCAAAAGCGTTAGCCTTGTCCTCATATTCTTCATAATCTTCATCCCCCTCTTCAACAGGGTCTTCATCATTCATAATCTCATAGACACCAAACCCTTCATCTATAAAGCACACATCCTCACATTCCATGTCTGGTAGGAGAATCGGATCCTCTAAAAACTCGGGAAGAGCTAAGCATGCCCGACATCTTCTAGCTAGTTCTAGCAAGAACCTACGGGGAATTTGCCTACCCTTGGATTTCTTATGAGAAGCTACCCCAAGACTCTTAGAAGTGGAGGGAGAAGAACAAGATGACAAATTAGACAAACTACCATGTCCTAAAGGAGGAGGAGTAGAAGAAGACGCAATGGATACAGGAGGGGATACAGGGAGAGCCTCCTCGTCGAAGGAGCAAAGAAGGTCCACTAACGAACCTTGGAAGAGCGGCCCTTGGATCGGGGCACACTCCGAAACAAAATAGGAGGTCTCTTCAATAGAGATGAAAGATTGAAAAGTTTGAATTTTGGCATTTTTTTTCGTTTTCAAGAATGAAGCAATGGGAGGAAGGAACAGGAGGTGGTGCTGAAATTGAGAGATTAGAAAAAGATTGGATAAGTGATTGCCCATGCGGGAGCGTGATGGAAAGTTGCTCGAGGAGAAAAGGAGGAATTAGAGGAGTTTGGAGTAAATCATGGGAGAAGGTTACCAAGACCGCGGGCGGTCTGGGAATACTGGGAGTGATCATTTTATCAAACAAATGAATAACAATTGTTGGATGAATGGATTTGAGAGAGAAAAGACCGGCCCACAGCCTATCCACGGTGAAGCCTGCTTCAAACGGCACATCTGGCTCCCCAGTGTCTGTGTAGTTGCTTAGGAGCTGCCTCTTGTCGGTAATCACTGCTGGCTTTTCAATCAATTCATGAATAAGTGGTGGCCACTTCGGATCAGTCGGCATGAACAGACGGCTTAGAGCAATGGTGATGTCATTCATATCAAACCATCTGTACCAGTCACACTCCGGGTCGTCCATCTTTCTTCTTTTGTCGGGCCTTAAAGACTCCAAAGCTTTGTATGTAGCCAGTGGGGCTATATGGCGAGTAAACTGTCGTGCATGCATATCTTGACAGTCTAGCATGGAAGTAACTAATGTGGTTTGCTTGTCATGTTGGGTATCCCCTTTCACAAAATGTGTATGCAAGGTCCATGTGAGAGAAATGCCGATCTATTTTAAGAGTGGAGGTCATAACAGCCCATGGTCCTTCTTCATCTTTACTCGGCCCTTTATACCCCAAGCCACCTCGGGGAATCAACTTTTGATGCTTGACGGGCTTGACTCGGCCCTGGAGGTTCACACCTAAGCCTTTGCCAGTTTTATACCCCATTTTCATCAAAATGTTCCATCCTGGCGTGTTCATCATGCTTTTCTTCTTTTTCCCTTTGGACAACAACGGTGACATCGGAACGGTTGGAGGGGTTGAAACTGGCGACCTTGCCAAGTTTTACCGCGGATCGGCAACATCCAAGACTGACAATAAAGGCTTGTTAGCTGGACATATAGAGGGAACCGAGGTGGCAGAGTGTATGTCATCCGTCGGCAAAATGGGCATGCTAGTGACTTTGATGATGCACCCCTTATGTGGAAATTTTATGCATTGATGATTTGTAGAGGGCACGACATCAAGCTCCTGAATATAAGGATGGCCCAAAATGCCGTTGAATGTTGGGTCCATATCCAAAATATGAAAATCTGTTGTAACTGAGACCGGACCCAGTCCCACTTTCAAAGTAATCATCCCCAGCGGAGGCTTCTTGGTATTATCATAGGCTGTAACAGTAATGGTGGATGGCCGGATTTGACTTTCCGGAATGCCGCACATCTTGAGGGTACTTGGTGGCAAAACGTTGATTGATGCTCCAGTGTCTACTAAACATTGCTTGACTACCACCTTGTTAATGTTGACTGTGATGCACAATGCATATTTCCTTGCCGGCTGGGGAGCCAATTCATGTTCATGGAAAGTAATAGCTGGCTGATCACTTGCTGGAGTTAAAACTGATGTAATCTGTTCAGCCGGAATATCCTCATTAACCATCACCTTTTGCAGATACTCTTTCAAAACTTGCTGGTGAACAGTGGATCTCTTTATCAGTTCCAAAATAGAAATCCTCGCCGGGGTCTTATCTAAGTGCTTCAGCAAATCATAGTGTGTCCCTGGTATGGATTCCTGTTCCGGCTCTTGCTCCTCTTGCCCCTACGTGGGCTCTAGCTCTCTTTGAGGGAAGACGCGATGGAACATCCGTCCACTGCGGAGCACCGTGATTCATGATGATCGCGCCTCTGTTGGGTTGTGGGTAGATGGAGGGTTGGTGGAAGAAGATGGGATATTGGGGTTAATGGAGGATGGAGGAGTGATCAGAGGAGGAACCCTTATGAGGGGCCTCGTTGGTTGGGGGATGGTGGTGACTAGTGAAGTAATAGTAGGAGGGGTAAGAGGCGCCTGAATGGCTGGAGGAGGTGTAGGCCGAATAAGGAGAGGCCTGGGCAAAAATGAGGGATTTGTGGGAGGCTGAGGAATGGTAATAGTAGTGGGGGAGTTAGGTGTTGGCGAGGGGTAAATAAGAAGTGGCCTAGATGGCAACGTGTTCATGGGGGGAAGAGCTTGTTGTGGTGCGGGGGTTAGCGATGGTCGGATGAGGAGAGGCCTAGCCGGTAAGGGATTAATAGTGGTAGTAGTGGAGGGCATTTGGTCGGTGGTGCATAGGAGGGGATGAGATGGTTGGGGGGAAAGGCATGGAATAAGGGTCCTTAACAGATGCGGTGGTTGAATTGGTTGTTGGTTGAGGGTCCCTACAGAGGCGTTCTCATGGTGCCACCCTTGTCCCCTCTCCACTTCATAGAAGGAGGTGACAGGACTTACTTGTTGGTTTAGTGGATGCTCCGGCAGCGGATTGTGGACAATCCTCATGTCGGGTTGCGGTGCGGGAGCTTGCTGTTGTTGAGGAGGAGGTACTGCTTGTTGCTGAGCAGGCTGCTGAGCCTGTTGCTGCCGAGGAGGCCTTCGTGCCTTCAGAGTGGCGATAAATTTTCTCATCTCGTCCCAATCGATACCACCTTGATCATTCATGTCATATATGTAATCTTTGAAGTGAAAACAATGATCAATGTTGTGCCCCGGCTACCGATGAAAGATGCAATACCGAGAAGTGTCTACATTAGCGGGCCACACCATTCTTTCTTTAGGCAGAGCGAGCGCATTGGCGGCCATGAGGGTGTTGAAGATATCGGGTAGACTCTCGGGAAATGGAGGGTATTGGGCCCTTTTGGGACCCAATGTTCTTCTTTGCTGTTGCGGCTGTTGTTGTGCATAATTGGCTGGCGGGGGTACTTGGTGGTATTGTGGAGGTTGATTTTGTGGCGTAGGATGAGGTTGTTGTTGTTGTTGAGGTATAAGAGGCTGGAAAGTCTGAGGAGGATTATTAATTTGTTGGTGGGCTTGATTTTGGAAGGCAGGTTGTTGTGGTGGCGGCCTTTGGTTTTGAGGATGGCGGAAGGGTGTGGAATTGCCAAATGCGCCCACCTACTCATTAGTGACGGTGCCCTCGGTGGTTCCACCAGTATTGCCAGCATTAACATTCTTCCTCATTACTTTCGGTCTTTGCTCAAACATACCCATGATGGGAGAGTCTTTCATTTGTGTTTGTATATATCTGGCTCTCTCATAGAGCTCTTACATTGTACTCAACTTATTCATAGCCAAAATGTGTCGGAACTGCGGAGTGGAGTTTGATATAACCATCTTTACCTGCTCCGTTTCTGACAGTGTATCTTTCAATCTCTCGGCCATGGCCCTCCATCTATCGGCAAACGAAATGAAGTCCTCCTCGGGCTTCATCTTCTCGGCAACTAAATCAGTAACTGACAAAGACGGACCCACACGGTCCTTGTATTTCTACAGAATTTCCGCTGAACCACATCAAAATCTCCGGCGTCAGCTGGCTCCAAAGAGTAGAACCACTCAAGTGCCGGACCATCTAATGACCGCCTAAAAAGATAGGCTAGGGAAGTTTTATTGTCCTGCCAGAATGATGCCTCGTACATGAAGTCTTTTAAGTGAATGAACGGGTTGCCCATTCCATTGTATCGCCGAAAGTTGGGCATCTCGGATGGAAGTAGATGAAAAATTGGCAGAGTAGGAAGAGTAACTTCTGGAGCGGTCTTCGGTGCCGTGACCTTTTTCAGCTGTTCCTCCATGCTAGCAATTTTCTGGAGGAGTATGGTGGTGTCGGACTCGGCTGGGGCCGGATTAGAAGAGTATGGATTTGGCATAGGCCTCCTTAAAAATTGAGGGACTGGAGGTTGTTGGGGCCTAGCAACGGAATGACTTGCCGGTTGAGCCGGCGTAGCCATAATGGGAGTTGGTGGGCGCGAAGGCACCCTATGTGCGACCGCCTGGTCATTGGGAGTATTAACAGAATGGCCACCCGCGGCCTGAGGAGGATTGGAGGATGATGGGACTGACTTCCCTTTTTAAAGCGGCATGGACCGCCTGACGTTGGAGTCGTCCAGCTGAGACAGAGCTTTGAGAAAATCATTGAATTGAAGGAAGGGGAGACGTCCCCGGAGGTATTTTGGGTGGTAGGTTGAGCTTAGGAAGAAGGCTCAACCTCCTGGGAAATGGTGTTCATGACATGGACTTGAGAGTAATAGACATGAGAGGGAGCATAGTTTCCCTCATGCTGAGTGGAATCTTGAGGGGGGACCTCATAGGATTGGTCATATTGACCCTCCTCAAAACCATCATAGGAGTACCCGTAGTTGGCCATGTTGATGATTTTACCTGAACGGAGTTTCATGTTTAAGGAGAGGAAAATATTTCCAATAAACAAGTATAATCAAGAGATATCACCCAATCAAACAAGTTGTACACTCAAGTTGTAATGAACCCAAGATTTTAAAGTTTTCTTTGGAGATTAAGGTAGGTTTTGAAGTATACTGAATTCTCTCCTTTGAATGTGAATCCTAGTTGGGAGTTTGGGTGTAATCTCGGGTCAACTAGGTTCTTTCTCTCTCCTCACCAACGTATGGGTCAACTAAACTCCGGGTGCTTCAATTGGTACAACCGGCCGGCGTCCATGAGGGAATCCACGGGTGCGGGGACTTACGGAGGCTTGGTTTAGGAATTTCGGTCCAATGAGATGAATGCTCAATGGAGGGTCCTTCCTTCACCAAGGGGGGGTGTGGGATCCTAGGAGTGTAGAGAGAGGAGGTCTCTCAACCAAATGCCCTAGAATGCACTCTAATGCAGGCAAATCAATCAGATAATAATCAAGTAAGCAATAAGAGCAACCAACAGATGAAGGCACAGCAGGAAGCAAGGTTCTGTGGGTACAGAACCAAATGACGACCTTAGAGGGGTCGCGATATCAACAAACAACGACTGAGTATGGGTCGCTAATCACTATAAACAGTGTAAACAGAGACCAATCAAAATGAAATAGCGCCTTTGAATGAGGCGTTGTATCTGTAAATAACGCCTCTATATAGGGGCGTCAGATACCCGTGAGCAGTGCTCGAAATGTGAATAAAAGAATGATAATAGAAATGACGCCTTGGAGTTAGGCGTTGAATTCAGAAATGACGCCTTCGTGAGAGGCGTTAAAACACAGTAAATAGTAACCAGGAATTATGAAGAAGATCAACAGAAATCACAAACTGATGCCTTGGGATGAGGCGTTGAATGCAAAAATGACGCCTTCGTGAGAGGCGTTGATTATGAAAATGCTAAAAATGCTGAAAAATAAATGGAAACAACGCCTCTGTCAGCGGTCACTGTATGCGAAAATGACGGCAGTAGGGCCATCGCCACTCAGTTCCAGAGAACCGAGAAGATTGATATACTAACAGAAATGAAATTTTCTTTCTAAAAATACTATGGACACTTCAAAAATTGGCTAATCCAGTGGGGAGTGCGCATGTGGTGCACAAGGGGAGTGTGCTACGTGGAGCACCAAGGAGGGGCACACGTGGGTGCCAAAGGAGGGGCACGCGAGGGTGCCAAAGGAGGGGTAATCAAAATAAAAACATAAGGTGTCCCACCGTGATCGCCAATTTGTGAACGTGTCACATAAACATTTTGAAAAAAGAAAAAAAGATTTAAAATATAAATGCTAAAATAGTGGGAAATAAGGAAAAAGGGTGAGCATGAGATGCTCTAAGGAGGGTGATCGCCAGAGGGGTTACCTCAAAATAACAAAGGAGTGATCGCATGTACCTTGTGTGAAAGCGGGTGAGATTGCAAGTTCTTCCTTCCTCCTTCTACCGGCCGGCCGATGAAGGGGGTTTCTACTTTGATTACCCTTGCAAGAAAGACAAACAAAAATAAGCAAACAGATGGATTAGCCAAAGATGTGTAGTATCAATGCTCTAATAATATGAAATCAAGCAAATTGGGCATGAACACACCTTGTGTGTTTTGGTTTTAAACCCCTAAGAATAGTAACAAGGTGTAGGAGTATAGATGCTATGTTATGCAAACAGGTGATATGATGATAGTATCTCTAGCGGAATAGCTAGAGAGATGCGTGTGTGAGATGAATAAAATAACTGAAAGAAAAGGGGAGCCTTCTGCTGTGTGTGCAGCAGTAAAGGTGAGAAGGCAAAGCAACACGGCAACTGCAGCGTTAGCAAAGGATCCAATGGATGAAGAATCCGCTGGAAGAAGACGCCGCCATGGAAGAAGAAACGCCCAAGGAGGAAGAGTCACCTCGGAGGAAGAAGCTTGGAAGAAGTATCTGCAAAAGAAACAAACTCTCTCTCTCCCTATTCCGAAGGCAAAAGCTCTCTTCTTCTTCTTCTCGTTGTCTCGTTAGCTCTCGCGCGTGAGGAATACCATGGGGTATTTATAGGGCTAAAGTCTTTATTTCGATAGGATTAAAACAAGGAATTCAATCCTCCATGGAGGATATTCTTTCCCAATCGAATACGATGTTAAAATGAGGAAAGGATCACTACTGGAAGGGAGCAGACGAAACAGAGACGGAAGTGAAAATGACGACATGAACAGGGGCGTTATTTGAAATGACGCCCGCGCACACAGTAGCTGATTCCTGGATTTAATTATAGAAATAAAATACTTTCCATATTTAAAAATCAGAAATGACGCCTTCGGAAATGTCGTCAAATAATCAACGCCTCAAAGATGGACGTCAATTCTTGAGTTTTATTTTGATTAGGATTCGTAAAAACCAGGAAACAACGCCTGCGTGTGCGATCGTTTATCTATGAAACCATGACCCCCATCAAGTCGTCCATTAAATGACGCCCTTCCTCTGGGCGTTAATTACAATTATTATGGAAAATATCAAATTAATTAGAAAAAACTTCATATTATGCCAATATTGAAGTCCACTTTAGGGCATCACGTAGTGACATGAGATTTACTCAACATAGCATCGATTTTGGCGTGTCTACAGCGTGTTTTGGGAGAATCATTTAAAGCGATCAGCTTCCCCTTCGGCCTATAAAAGGTCTGAGGGCGTCTCCTTTTCCTTTCATCGCTTAAGGCCGTTCCTGGTGGTTTTTCCCTTCCGTGAAGCGTTGTGCTGTTAGTCTTGGCGGAGCATGGAAGGCGTTTCGGAAGATGATGATGCAGATGGCGGTGGGAGGGAAGCTCCTGTTGTTTCGCTCTGGAAGAGTGTTCGTCAGTCGAAGGCCGATCAGGGGGAAGGTTCATGCCGGAGCATGTCGCCTTCCTATCCCTGTCCTGTCGGCGCCCTTCTGAGGGAGGATGGGGCTCGTCCAGCTTCATTCTTTCATTGTCACCCCCGCCCCTCCTTCCACCGTCAGTCCCGTTGCCTAGGAGGGAGCTCTCTCAAGATTCCTCACCTTTCGGGTCGACCTCTTTTTCTTTTTGCTTGTCCTTCTAATCCCTTTGGCACTTTTCTCCGAGCTTTCTCAAACCAACAAAGCCGACGGTCCCTTATCCGAGCCAGTTTCTACACGAGGCAGAGTCAGTGGCTAGACGTGGGAGCGCCTACTGGGTCGGCCGAGCGTTCTGCTCGCGTTATAGTACCAGGGGATGTAATTTTTGTACATGTATACTATATCGGCTACGGCCTTCTTGATGTACATCAAAGTTAATAAGAAGAGAAGAATGGTGTTTATTCTACTTTGCTTACATGTGTATGCTTTCCAAATGTTCAAAAGTAGAACTTGCGAAGATTTGTTACGTTCCACGTCCGAGGGATAAGTGTTCCTTTCATGGTGGAGAGTCGGTATGCTCCTTTCCCAAGCTTCTCGACCACTCGGTAGGGACCTTCCGAGGTAGGGGCCAGCTTCCCCTCCGCCTCTAGTGGTCGAGATGCTTCGGCCTTTCTCAGGATGAAATCTCCTAGCTGAAAGTGCTTGTCTCGGACTCTGGAGTTGTAGTATCGAGTGATGCACCGTTGGTATTCCGTTGCTCGGATGCTGGTGTTGGGTTCTGTGCGCCCCCTTGTTGTCTTTGACAATGGTTTTGATGATTCCAATATATCGTGTGTTTTGTGTTTACTTGTTTTGTGTTTACTTCATAGTGAAAATCTTGTGTGTTTATGTTTAATGGCATCTTGATGATAAACAAGCTAACATTATGATATCTTATTTTGCAGGTGGTTCAAACACAAAAGTCCTTCAGGCACACATCCTTGATGTTGATGTTTGCATTGGTGCTCTCATATTTCTTGCTATGTTGGTGCTTTTAATGAACTGACAAATATTTGAAATATCTTGCTGTCCATGGTTGTACTTGCTATGAACTGCATTTATAATTCATGTCTATGAATTAATCTTGGTTAACATGAGACTTCATTGAGTTACTTTGGAATGTGCTTGATGTGACTTCAATATGCATTAGACTGTCTAAAGCAGTATATCATTCCTCTTGGGATGGGTCGACCCCATGGGTCGACCCCTGGCTCTTTGAGCCCTACCTTCTATTTTGGTCTAAATTGGAATGCCTTATTTTGGACTAATCTTGATTGTCCTGGACTGTATTGGTTTTATATGTTTTGGACTGACTTAACATTTATGAGAGGTTTGACGGTATTCAGCTGGTAAATGGAGTTTCCATGCTTGAACTTGATATGGATTGAATAACAATGTCTCAAAATGGAGGTATGCATATCTCATATGGAAATGTAATCATTCTTATCAATTGCATTTCTATACCTGTGTGACTTAACTAAGATTGAACTGCACTACATGCCTTGGATTGAAACTGGATTTATGGACTAGACTTGTATTCATTGCCGACTGATTGAATTAGAGTTGAGAATGGATTGCATGGAATCACTCATATGTATTATTGCAAATTAATGAGAATATGTATTGTGCAGGATTGATGAGGAAACAACGTTTAAATCTTAGAAATGATGGTAAGAACACAGTTGGAGGTCGATCTCCAAGTGGTTGGAATGGCATTGGTTCAAAGCTGGAAAAGATAGAGTTATTGTGAGATTTCTATCAAAACTTGTATGCCAATGGTAAGAAGGTTTGATCAAGTGTATCTCAATATGCATGAATTCAAAGTGGATTGAATGCTAGTGGTTCAAAACTGGTTTGCATGTTCAAATCTGGAAAAATCAGATACATTGTGGAGTTTTTCATTCAAATACTCAAGGCCATGGTAAGAATGTTTGATTAATTGGTTTTGAATGTGAATGGATTGAATTTGTGTTGAAATTAGGTTTGTATATGGGTATCCATGTCATATGTGCTCAAGTATTTGTTACTTGAACTTTGAATGATTGTAGTGTGGTATTTTAGTGTGTTTTAATTGAGCTTTTCCATGTCAGGAAAAGTGTCGACCCATGGGGTGGACACTTTCATTTGTGGTATGTCATTTTAATCAAAATAGAACACCCGAAAAAAAGGGTCGACCCAAAGGGTCGACACTTTTTTGTCCTGAGTTCTGTTTTCTCTTCAAACAGAACTATCGTGAAAAAAGGTCGACCCATGGGGTCGACACTTTTTCACCAGGTTTTGTTTTTGGCAGAACTAGTCTGCACGAAGGTCGACCCTAGAGGTCGACACTTTTCTGGGTTTTTCGAACGGGCTTCCGGATCTTAATGCGAACCCATGGTTCCTGAATCCGATTGTCCTGGCTTTTGACCCTAATGGCCTTAAGGCATCCTTAACATCTAGTATGTGATATGAAGGGGGTCTAAAAGAGGCTATTAAGTCATTTGGGGCTTCAAGCCCTTTGGTATATATCGTCGCCCCCTTTCATTCGATTGGAACAGCCCCTTGAGCTTCTAACGTGAAACCCTTTGCCTTGCAGGAGAAGAAGGTGCTCCATCTACTGGAGGTGAAGGAGAGTTGTGCCAGGATAGCCTTCCATCGAGCCCAAGCTGAGATTTGGGGGGTCGCAGTCTGCATCCTCTTCATCCGGAGCCTCGGGCGACTATATCTTCTACACCAGCTTCATCCAACCTTCGATTCATTTGTTCTAAGTGCTACCTTCTCTATTCTCCTAGTTTGTGTAAAGATTTAGGGGATATCTATACCATTCATTCCTATACTCTTGGTTGAGATTAGCTTAAGGTTTTGGGCATTTGGGACTTCATGTCTAGCTACTTCCACTCCGGTTTGTCATTTCCAACGCACCCTACCTGTTGATTCAAAGAGTTGTGGGACATTAAAGGGGAGTACATATATATATATATATACATCTACTTTCATTTGTTTGTCATGTCCCTTTCAACCAAGATATACTTTCATAGCATAATATTTCATCTTTACTTGATGTGTACAAGCTTGATTGGAGCTAGGACTTGAACGAACAACCTTGGATCCTCAAGGAGGATGACCTACTACTCCAACCAACTGCGGATAAAAGCCTCTCCAACCTAGGCTTTACGAAAGATCTTCTTACGTCTATTGGAGAATCAAGAGGATATTTCTACATCTTATTTGTGTTTAATTCCTTGTGTGTTTCATAGTTTATTTTCATCTACATACTGTTGCGAGCGAATATTGTATATCCTGTGATTTTGTTAAACTCAGAATATCTGTGTGTGTGTACGGAGCTGTGTCTCCGTGTGTTTGTTATGTCCGGGGCACGTTCCCCGAACGTGTGTGTGTGTGTGTGTGCTGCAGTGGCAACGTGTTGAGGCAAGGCCTCATGTGTGTATTGCTGCGGAAGCAGCGTGTGTGTGGTTGGGGTTCGTCCCCGTGTTGCTACGAAAGTAGCGTGTAGTGAAGCCTTACCCAGTTGGGTGAGGGGTGGACGTAGGGAGCCCGTCGTGGTCCCGAACCACCTAAAAATCCATGTGTTCATTGTGATTGCCTGTGTGACTGTCCATTTCTCCTATCTCCCTTCACAGGTTATCTTACTGATTTTTATTTCACTACACCACTACACTTCGCTAGCTCTGCTATCTGTTATTAGTAATCATTCATCGCTTGTTGGTTTGGTTGTCCGAGTGAGATCGAAAAGATTGAGAGAATATCTTAATCTCACTTGAAGTTTTTGTTAATCAACATTGTTAATTCTACATCTGTTAAGAAAGTTTTTAAAATCCGCCATCTCGACAAGGAGACAATTCAACCCCCCCTTCTTGTCCGCCATCTCTCTAGGCCAACAATTGGTTTCAGAGCCCAGTCTCTAATTTTTTAGCGGACCTCACGATCTAGGAGTAAAGATCGTTTTCATGATGGCTAGCTTGAATTCTATTCTTGTTTACATTGGTTTTGATTATGCTTCTTGGATAGGAAAGTTTTGTGTTTGGATTTGTGGTTTTGATCCGAAACTCATGAAATTAATCTCTCATGGTCCACATGTCTTACCCAAAAATGAATTAAGGTGGACTGATGAACATAAGAAAATGAATTCAGATAATTTGTTTATTTTGAATGCTCTTAAGGCTGCCTTGGATACTAATCAATTTTCATTTGTTTTGTCTTGTAGGACAGCCAACGAAATTTGGGACGGGCTGATCGAAGCCCAAAAAGAAAGCTGCAACGACGGTGACTGCTTAGTTGCAAACAATGAAATTGAGCGTCAAAGCGAGAAGAGTTCAAAGGTGAACTCTAACTCCGACTCTGATGAGGAAAATGATTTGAGTTATGATGAATTGATAGATGCTTACGATGAGCTAGTTGATAGATACAAAGCACTAAAATCTGAAAATAGAAAAATGAAAAAGAAGTTTGATGATGTTTCACATGTTAACTCTCCATGTGCTAAGTGCCTTGAAACTGAGAATATTTGTGTAGATAATTCTCCATGTGGAAAATGCACTGAATTTGAGAAATTGGTTAAGTCGCATGTGCATGAGATAGATAGCCATAAAGAAACCATTACTTGTTTGAAAAAGGAAAATGAATCTTTATTGGCTAAACTTTCAGAACTTGAAAGCCTCGAAACGGATTCTAGAAGTAAATTGAGCTGTTCGGAAAGTGATCAAGTCTTGCTCAATGAACTTCTTCAGAATGAAAAGCTTGCTAAAGAAATTGATAATTTGAAAAATCAAAACAATTTATTGAATGATAAAATTCACACGTTTCAAAAAGGAAAGCATGTCATTGTTGATAATTCTGAAAACCTTCATATTTTGGAACAAGAAATTGCAAGTTTTAAAACTATCAATTCTTTGTTGAATGAGAAACTTGCATTGTGTGAAAATGAAATGGCTAAGTCTGAATTACATATTTTGTCATTGGAGAATGAAGTTAAGAGCTTGAACGAGTCTTTGTGTTTGTATGATAAATAAAATTCAAAAGACAAAAATGATGTTGATTCTCCTTATATGCATGCAAATTCCCAACTTGGTAAACATGTTCATGAATCAAAGAAAAGAAGAAATCTTTCATGTTTTTACTGTGGAAAATTTGGTCATGACATGTATGATTGCTTTTTGATGAAGTTGGATGATGATGAAGCTTTAAAATCAAGAATGGAAATGTGTGACAATTCTAAAAACCATGAAAAACCCACAAAGAAAACTCAGAACATTCATTGCTTTTATTGTGGGATGCATGGTCATACTTTTGAAAATTGCTTCATAAAGCGAAACGATGACGCATGGTCTATCAAGAATAATCTTTCATGTCATTATTGCGGAGAAGTAGGTCACATCATGGACAATTGTGTTTTAATGAAAAATAATGATCATTGGTTCATGAAAAGAAATTCTTCGCATTGTTTTTACTGTGGTGAGAATGGTCATTCAATGGATGACTGTTCTACTATGAGATTGGATGATGATTGGCATGCTAAGCAATATAGAAAGTCATTAGTTCATGCCAGGACTAACCCCTCGGGACCCAAGATGGTTTGGGTACCCAAATCACCAAAATGAGAACTTATTTTGCAGGGGCGCCTTGAGGTCAAGAAATTTTGATTAATAAAGGACACTCAAGGTGAGAGAGAAAATATTTGGTTTTGAGAACTTCTTTGGTCTGGTTTATGTTAAAGAATCTAAAAAGGTAAAACTTGATCTTGGAGGAAAATGTTTACAATTCTGTTTCACTGACTTCTGTTAATTTTTGAAATGTTGAGATCTTTCAATTTTGATGTGTAGTTGACTTGAATGACTTTTGTTGAACATCTTGTGAATAAGTCTGGTTTCTGAATGCTTTACATTGCACATATACAGCTCTTCATACACACCTTCCATTGTTTTTGCAAATAACAATTCCGGTTTGAATGCCTCGGTCTGTGCATAAAGACTTTCATACTTTTGATCACTTTTTGCAATAACAACTCACTTGTGCATACACAATTCACATACTTAGTTACATGCTTACATTTATATATCATTGCATATCTCTGTGCTTGAATGCCATGGTTATCCAGTATATAAAATGGTGTTAGTGGAAGGTTGGATTATGTTCAGCCGGAAGCTTTCACTACGCGTGAGGTGGTCTTCGGACCTACGTTCTCCGCCAAGTGCCAATAATCAATCTGCTTGAAGTCATTGGAAAATCTCTGGTTGAATGTATGTATATACTTTATACAACCACTTTTTGACTCCTTCTATGACTCATCCCTTGCTAAATGAAATTGCATTGATTTAGACATGTTTGCTACATGGCATATATTAAGTGGGAGATTTTTTATAACTGTGCATACATTTAAGGGGAGACATTATTGTGTTGAGACTAATTCATCTTTTACATTCAATACAACCACCCACACAAAATGCACCTTTTTGAGATAATAATTCAATCTAATAAGGATTACTATTTTCTACTCTACACTTTTGAGGACTGTTGATTCTATACAAGGAAATTACATATCTCGTGAGGTAATGGCTATTTACCCCTCCAAAAAGTCGTATAAGTGGAACGTGGATCCGAGTAGCCGGGAATCCCCCTTGAAATAAAGGAGCAAACTCGCGTCGAAAGGAGAAACTAATCCATATCAAAAGAAGTGTGATTTGCCACCGAGTAGCCGGGAAGTGCCCCTGAGACAAAGGGTACAACTCGCGTCGAAAAGTGTCTCATCCACATCATAAAAAGTGACGAAACTGAGTAACCGAGAATTACCTCTGAAACAAAGGGCATGACTCGTGTCAAAAGGTTAGTCACACCATTTTTAGTAATTAAAAATTGCGGTCATACGCAGCTACCAATATTCGAGCATTGTGCATGAAAGTGTATGGATGAGAAGTTCTTTTTAGTGTTCTTTAGAAAATCTGATTTTCCATATTGATTTGAACTTCATTGCTCAATCTTCACTTATGCACCTTGGGTTTGATTGTTTGAATGTCCTTTATGAATCAGTCATCTTTCATGGTTAATGTAGTACTTTATTTATGTAAGCACGACCTTCTTAGTATTGTACATGCACATCATATTCTACAATCGATTGTATTATCCTTACACCCGTCCCGAAGGGACTTGCATGAGTCTATATCTTGATATGCATGCTTGAGTGCCTGAATGCTTGATCTGTTTGATCATATCATATTTCACTTCATAAGCTGCATCTATAGGTTATACATGTATATAACAAGTTAAATAACCCATTGTCAGTTGGTTTTTGTTCTTGACAATTGGGAAGAATAATGTGCTTTTTAGCATAATACATTTTGTGCATAGCTTAGTCTAACATTTTGCATATAGCATACTTTCTTTACACAACTTGTGCATAATTAGTCTTACATATAGCAAAAATTACAAAAATTGAGCATTTGCACATATCTCACACATCTGCTGATTGTACATCAAATTCAAACAGTTGCTTGCTTCTTAGTTTATACAACTTCCCTTCATGGGAGGTTAATTGCTGGGTTCGTGTGCGCATGTCTCATTCATGTTTGGAATCTTCACTATTGCCTCTTGACCCCCATTTTTTTGATTATGCCAAAGGGGGAGAGATATTTGAATTTGTATAGTCATAATATATTGTCATCATCAAAAAGAGGGAGATTGTTGGGTTCTGTGCGCCCCCTTGTTGTCTTTGACAATGGTTTTGATGATTCCAATATATCGTGTGTTTTGTGTTTACTTGTTTTGTGTTTACTTCATAGTGAAAATCTTGTGTGTTTATGTTTAATGGCATCTTGATGATAAACAAGCTAACATTATGATATCTTATTTTGCAGGTGGTTCCAACACAAAAGTCCTTCATGCACACATCCTTGATGTTGATGTTTGCATTGGTGCTCTCATATATCTTGCTATGTTGGTGCTTTTAATGAACTGACAAACATTTGAAATATCTTGTTGTCCATGGTTGTACTTGCTATGAACTACATTTATAATTCATGTCTATGAATTAATCTTGGTTAACATGAGACTTCATTGAGGCTTTGGAATGTGCTTGATGTGACTTCAATATGCATTGGACTGTCTAAAGCAGTATATCATTCCTCTTGGGATGGGTCGACCCCATGGGTCGACCCCTGGCTCTTTGAGCCCTGCCTTCTGTTTTGATCTGAACTGGAATGCCTTATTTTGGACTGATCTTGATTGTCCTGGATTGTATTGGTTTTATATGTTTTAGACTGACTTAACATTTATGAGAGGTTTGACGATACTCAGCTGATAAATGGAGTTTCCATGCTTGAACTTGATATGGTTTGAATAACAATGTCTCAAAATGCTGGTTGAAGGAGGTATGCATATCTCATATGGAAATGTAATCATTCTTATCAATTGCATTTCTATACCTGTGTGACTTAACTGAGATTGAACTGCACTACATGCCTTGGATTGAAACTGGATTTATGGACTAGACTTGTATTCATTGCTGACTGATTGAATTAGAGTTGAGAATGGATTGCAAGGAATCACTCATATGTATTATTGCAAATTAATGAGAATATGTATTGTGCATGATTGATGAGGAAACAACGTTTAAATCTTAGAAATGATGGTAAGAACACAATTGGAGGTCGATCTCCAAGTGGTTGGAATGGCATTGGTTCAAAGCTGGAAAAGATAGAGTTATTGTGAGATTTCTATCAAAACTTGTATGCCAATGGTAAGAAGGTTTGATCAAGTGTATCTCAATATGCATGAATTCAAAGTGGATTGAATGCTAGTGGTTCAAAACTGGTTTGCATGTTCAAATCTGGAAATATCAGATACATTGTGGAGTTTTTCATTCAAATACTCAAGGTCATGGTAAGAATGTTTGATTAATTGGTTTTGAATGTGAATGGATTGAATTTGTGTTGAAATTAGGTTTGTATATGGGTATCCATGTCATATGTGCTCAAGTATTTGTTACTTGAACTTTGAATGATTATAGTGTGGTATTTCAGTGTGTTTTAATTGAGCTTTTCCATGTCAGGAAAAGTGTCGACCCATGGGGTCGACACTTTCATTTGTGGTATGTCATTTTAATCAAAATAGAACACCCGAAAAAAAGGGTCGACCCAAAGGGTCGACACTTTTTTGTCCTGAGTTCTATTTTCTCTTCAAACAGAACTGTCGTGAAAAAAGGTCAACCCATGGGGTCGACACTTTTTCACCGGGTTTTGTTTTTGGCAGAACTAGTCTGCACGAAGGTCGACCCTAGAGGTCGACACTTTTTCTGGGTTTTTCGAACGGGCTTCCGGATCTTAATGCGAACCCATGGTTCAGGAATCCGATTGTTCTGGCTTTTGACCCTAATGGCCTTAAGGCATCCTTAACATCTAGTATGTGATATGAAGGGGGTCTAAAAGGGGCTATTAAGTCATTTGGAGCTTCAAGCCCTTTGGTATATATCGCCGCCCCCTTTCATTCGATTTGAACAGCCCCTTGAGCTTCTAACGTGAAACCCTTTCCCTTGCAGGAGAAGAAGGTGCTCCATCTGCTGGAGGTGAAAGAGAATTGTGCCAGGATAGTCTTCCATCGAGCCCAAGCCGAGATTTGGGGGTCACGGTCTACATCCTCTTCATCCGGAGCCTCGGGCAACTATATCTTCTACATCGGCTTCATCCAACCTTCGCTTCATTTGTTCTAAGTGCTACCTTCTCTATTCTCCTAGTTTGTGTAAAGATTTAGGGGATATCTACATTCATTCCTATACTCTTGGTTGAGATTAGCTTAAGGTTTTGGGCATTTGGGACTTCATGTCAGACTGCTTCCACTCCGGTTTGTCATTTCCAACGCACCCTACCTGTTGATTCAAAGGAGTTGTGGGACATTAAAGGGGAGTACATATATATATATACATCTACTTTCATTTGTTTGTCATGTCCCTTTCAACCAAGATATACTTTCGGAGCATAATGTTTCATCTTTACTTGATGTGTGCAGGCTTGATTGGAGCTAGGACTTGAACGAACAACCTTGGATCCTCAAGGAGGATGACCTACTACTCCAACCAGCTGCGGATAAAAGCCTCTCCAACCTAGGCTTTACGAAAGATCTTCTTACGTCTATTGGAGAATCAAGGGGATATTTCTACATCTTATTTGTGTTTAATTCCTTGTGTGTTTCATAGTTTATTTTCATCTACATACTGCTGCGAGCGAATATTGTATATCCTGTGATTTTGTTAAACTCAGAATATCTGTGTGTGTGTACGGAGCTGTGTCTCCGTGTGTTTGTTGTGTCCGGGGCACGTTCCCTGAACGTGTGTGTGTGTGTGTGTGCTGCAGTGGCAGCTTGTTGAGGCAAGGCCTCGTGTGTGTATTGATGCGGAAGCAGCGTGCGTGTAGTTGGGGTTCGTCCCCGTGTTGCTACGAAAGTAGCGTGTAGTGAAGCCTCACCCAGTTGGGTGAGGGGTGGACGTAGGGAGCCCGTCGTGGACCCGAACCACCTAAAAATCTCTGTGTTCATTGTGATTGCCTATGTGACTGTCCATTTCTCCTATCTCCCTTCACAGGTTATCTTACTGATTTTTATTTCACTACACCACTACACTTCGCTAGCTCTGCTATCTGTTATTAGTAATCGTTCATCGCTTGTTGGTTTGGTTGTCCGAGTGAGATCGGAAAGATTGAGAGAATATCTTAATCTCACTTGAAGTTTTTGTTAATCAATGTTGTTAATTCTACATCTGTTAAGAAACTTTTTAAGATCCGCCATCTCGGCAAGGGGATAATTCAACCCCCCCTTCTTGTCTGCCATCTCTCTGGGCCAACAGCTGGCAATCTCTCGGATCTCCTCCGTCAAGTCGAGGTTCTCTCGCAATTTCTGCTCGATTACCTCGGGCTCGAAGTGGACGACTCGGAGAGAGGGATCGTTGACCTCCAACGGAATTATGGCTTCTGCGCCATACACCAGCTGAAAAGGTGTTTCACCAGTAGCCGTTCTCGGAGTAGTTCGGTGCGACCATAGTACGCTTGGAAGTTCCTCGAGCCAGCTTCCCTTGGCTTTGCCGAGCCTGGTTTTGATTGCTTTTAAGATAGTCTTATTGGCATTCTCGACCAGTCCGTTAGCCTGAGGGTGGGCTACTGAAGTGAAGTGGTTGTGAATGTTGAGGTCGGCACATCTGCCTCTGAAATAATGAGAATCAAACTGCCGACCGTTATCGCTCACAATCACTCGGGGGATACCATAGCGACAGATGAACGATTTCCAAACAAAACTCCATACGACTGATTCGGTGATCCTGGTGGTGGCTTCGACCTCGATCCATTTGGTGAAATAGTCGATGGCGATGATGATGAACTTCTTTAGAGCTTGGGACGCAGGGAACGGCCCCAGAATGTCGATCCCCCACCGAGCGAAAGGGTACGGCTCGGCAAGGGTGATGAGCTCCGTAGCGGGCTGATGAATCTGGTGGTCAAAGCGCTGACATCGATCGCACCTCTGCACATTGGTCGAGCAATCGCGCTGGAGAGTGGGCCACCAGTAACCCTGCCGTAGCAGGATCCTGGCGAGCGATCTTCCTCCTTGGTGCGCTCCGCAGATGCCTTTGTGTACTTCCTGAATCGCTCGGCTGGCTTCTTCGGCGTTGATACACTTGAGGAGAGGACCGGAGAAAGATCTGTGGTACAAGGCATCGTCCAGCATGACGAAACGCAGAGCTTGGTACTTGAGCTTCCGAGCCTCCCGAGGGTCGGTGGGCTCTTGAGAATCCCGGAGCCAGAATATGTAGGGGGTTCGCCAGTCGCTCGAGGGTGCCGGGTCAATAGTCATAAGCTCGGATTTAATGCTCGATTGCCCGAGCTCTTCGAGGAAGACCGATCGTGTACTAGCGGGGTCGGGCAAGGAGGCCAGTCGAGAGAGGGCGTCCGCTCGGGAGTTTTCCTCCTGGGCTATTCGGACTACCTCAAAGCTCTCGAAAAGTTGGGCCATCCTCTTAACCGCTTGGAGGTACTTGACCATTTGTCCTTCCCGAGCTTCGTATTCACTGTTGACTTGGCTAGCGACCAATTGGGAATCAGTGTGAATCCTGACTCGTTCGGCCCCCGGCCTTCGAGCCATCTTGGCTCCCGAGATGACAGCTTCATACTCGAAGGCGTTGTTGGACGCCTGGAAGTTCAACTTCAGGGCGTACCGTAGCTTCGCTCCTTCAGGGGACTTGAGGAGAATGCCGGCGCCGCTTCTCGTTGAGTTGGAGGATCCGTCGATGAACAGATCTCAGGTAGGCCCGGTCGTTGGTGGAAGTGTTTCTTCAATCGGGACCGTGTTTTCAGTGATGAAGTCTGCGAGAACCTGTCCTTTAATAGCGAGCGAGGGCGATACAAGATATCGTAGGCCCCGAGCATGATGGCCCATTTGACGAGGCATCCCGAGGCTTCAGGGTGAAAGAGAATCTTCTTCAGAGGTTCACCGGTCAATATGACGATGGGTTGCCCTTAGAAGTAGGGTCGGAGGCGCTTGGCCGAGGTAACCAACGCTAGCACGAGCTTCTCGATTGCGGGATACCTTCTTTCGGCCTCATTAAGCACCTTGCTGGCGTAGTAAACGGGTCTCTCAACTTCTACGTTGTTCCTGACCAGGACCGAGCTCATAGTAGAAGGGGTTTCTGAGAGGTAGAGGTGTAGAGCTTCGCCTTGCACTGGCTTGGACAGCATCGGGGGCGAGGCCAAGAATTCCTTGACTTCAGCAAACGCCTTCTGACATTCCTCATCACAGGCGAACGTAGATGATGCCATTTTGGGTCCCCTCAAAAATTTGAAGAAGGGTAGGCAACGTTCGGCCGCCCGAGATAGGAAACGGTTGAGTGCAGCAATGCGCCCCGTAAGGCGCTGGACGTCCTTGATGCAAGTGGGTGGCCGCATGTCCAGGATGGCCTGGACCTTGTCGGGGTTGGCCTCGATTCCACGTTGAGTGACTAGGAAGCCTAGGAACTTCCCGGATCTTACTCCGAAGGCGCACTTGGTGGGGTTGAGCTTCATATTGTGCTTCAGGAGAGTGTCGAAGGTCTCGGCTAAGTCGGCGAGGTGGTCTTTGGCCTTCAGTGTTTTGACGAGCATATCATCAATATAGACCTCGACGTTCCGACCGAGCTGTCCTTCGGAAATGTGGTTGATCAGTCTTTGATATATTGCTCCAGCGTTCTTTAACCCGAATGGCATCCGGGTGTAGCAGTGTACGCCGAAGTCGGTGATGAAGGCGGTCTTCTCGATGTCCTCCGGGTCCATCCTGATCTGATGGTAGCCGGAGTAGGCATCCAGGAAGCTGAGTAGCTCATTGCCAGAGGTTGAATCGACCAGTTGATCGATGCTCGGCAGCGGGTAGCAATCCTTCAGGGTAGCCTGGTTGAGATCGGTGAAGTCCACACACATCCGCCATTTCCCAGAAGCTTTTGGTACCAGGACGACGTTGGCGAGCCATGTAGGGTACAGAACCGGATGAAAGAGGCCAGTCTTCTGTCCCTTGATGATTTGCTCTTTAATGATCGCTTGCTTCTGTGGGGAGTGCTTTCTTCTGCGCTGTTGTACTGGCTTTGCTGTTGGGTCGAGGTTGAGCTTGTGCATCACCACGTCTCCCGGGATCCCGGGAAGGTGCTCATCAGACCATGCAAAGACTCGGATGTACTGTGCAAGGAAATCTTTATATCTTTCTTGTTCCTCAAGTGGGAGCTCGGCTCCAATCTTCACTCCTAGGCTCGGGTCACCGTTAAGGAAGACCGTTAGCAACTCGCCACCACGCTCGGATGTTGCGGGTACCTCTTCAGCTCCCTTTACCCCTTTATTCTTCCCTTCCGGCCTAGTGGCATCAACCGAGACTATACCGTCTAGCCAATGCCTGGTTACCTCGAACTTCCCCCATGCCATATTTGGTCAGGAACTTCATCTTTTGGTGAAAGGTAGAGGGCACCGCTTTCAATTCATTCGGTTGAGAATGCCCCGGCCGAAGATGGCGTTGTATGCCGTCATCCCCTTAATCACGATGAAGTCTACCATAATCGTAGCGGTTTTGGGCGGGGTGCCGATAGTAACAGGCAGACTCAGTGCTCCCTCGGGATAAGTAGCCTGGCCGTTGAACCCGCCGAGAGGGTTTCGGATCGGGCGAAGTTTAGATGGATTCTCTCCCATTTTGAGGAAACACTCGTAGGACAATACATGAGGGGCACTACCATTGTCCACTAAGATTCTGTCCACATTACAATGGTTTATTGTGGCCGATATAACGAGAGTGTCGTCGTGCGGGGTGGTTAGCCCTTCTAGGTCCTGGTCAGAGAATACCAAGGCCTGCGGTTCGCTAGCCGACGGGGCCGCAGATGCCTCAGCAGAGGTCCGGCTCGCCCGCTCGGCGTGACACATTCGTCCTCGGCTGCTATCTCCGCCCGATGCCGTTCCGCCCGCGATGACGTTGATGTGGACTCCGCAAGGGATATTATCAATCTCTTCCGTGGCGCCTCGGTCTTCCTTTTGCCCGAACACATACCAAGATAGGTGTCCCTGGCGGATGAGGCGCTCGATCTCATCTTGAAGTTGATGGCAATCACTGGTGTGATGCCCGTGGTCACCGTGGAACAGACAATGCTTACGGCGATTGCGATGCTTGGTCTTCATGGGCTCAGGTTGGTTGAGGAGACCCGAGCCTTTGATGTCTTCATAGATCTCGTAGACAGGGGCGGTAAGTGGGGTATACCGCTCGTACTTCTGGGATGGCTCTTTTCGATCTCCGTCCTGGTTCCGCCTTTTTCCTTGTCCCGTCCCTTGCTCATACGGTCTCTTCTTGTCTCCCTCCCGACCTGAGCCGGTTGTGCCTTGGCAGGCGCTGAGTACTTCTTTGCACTCGGCATGGCGCAGAGCTAAGGTCACTAGCTCGGCGAGGGAGGTAGGGGGATGAGGCACTAGCTCGCGCCGTAGGTTCTCGTCGCGGGTACCCCCGGTCAAGGTGGTGATGGCAGAGGCCACATCCAGGCGGGGGATGTGCAGGGCTTCTGATTTGAATCGGTTGATATAAGCTCGTAACTTCTCCCCATGTTCCTGTTTGAGGGCCAATAATCCCGCCACTGATCGTGGTGGACCGTTGCCGCTTTCTTTGAATACTCGCCCGAATTACTTGAAGCTGTGGATACTGCCAGGGGCGAGGGCTCTGAACCAAGCCTGGGCGCCTTGAACCAGAGTGGTCACGAACGCTCGGCACTTGATCACGTCGGATGCCCCATGTAAGGTCATTAGGGCGTCGAAGCTATCGTAATGGTCGACCGGGTCTCCCTGGCCATCGTACGACTTGAAGGTCGAAAGTGAGATTCTGGGAGATATCTCTACCTTCAGGATGTAGTCGGAGAACGGGGATCGCTCCTTGTCCTCCACAGGAGAGATCTTCTGCAAGGCACGGAGAACGCGCTCTTGCTCTATAAAACGCCTCTCGAAGTCTCAAGGAATCAATGAAACGACATCAATTAAAATCCTGGATCTTCGAATTGAGAGAGATATTGAGAGAGATCCAGAATTCTCACTATTTATTAGATTTTTTAGGGATTGGTGACTTGCCCATTCAGTGACTTTGGCACTGGACGTTCCGAAAATCGGGTCTAGCGGTGAAAGAGGGATTCGAACCCTCGGTACGAATAACTCGTACAATGGATTAGCAATCCGCCGCAGCCGGAGAGAAAGTTCCGGTTGTCGGTGTCCCGAGGGGCTGGGGGGGACGCTTGCATGAAGCCCCGATGCTCCTCAGGGGCCTCGGCGTCTGGCAATGGTTTGCGTGCTCCGGTCTTCTCCCTCCTCAACCCTCCTCAGGGTTGAGGAGGCTTCTTTCTCCGAGGGAGGGATGTGCGATGGTCCTCCTGACGCGTTACGGATGAGCCGCTACCCCCGGAGGGTGAAATGGCCTCCAACAGTGTGCTGGGAGGCGTCTCCACGTGGGGGGCTTTTCCTGGGGAGCTACGACTTCTCCTCCCTGGCCGTCTGGGCCCTCATGAGATCCATGAGGACATCCAGTTTTGCGTTGAGGGTTTGGAGGGCGTCGGTGCTCCCGCTGGGAAGTTGTTCCCCCACCACCGATGGAGGTAGCTCGTTGGCTTGATTGTCGAACGGGGAATGCTCCGTGGGGAAGGAGGGTACGCCCTCCTCTGGTACCAGAGCCTTTCCCGTGTTGGCGGCAATCCTCCTGCCAGAACTTCTTCACAGCATGATGGCTCTTTGTGCGTTTCCCACAGACGGCGCCAGATGAAGAGGGGCGATCTCACGCTGCTCCTGAGCGGGGAGGAAGATGACCACGTACCCTTGAAGTATAAACTGCAAGAAGGGAAACCAGTCAGAGGTGCCCAGGGATAGATCCTTGGGGAAGATCCTCCGATGCTTAAGTCAGCACAGATGGTGGAGCACAGGTGCGAAGAGGAGAATTAGGAGGAAAGTGGGAGTGCGATATCCCTCTCCACCAAGAGGTGAAGTGGTTCCTGCTCATGCTTACTTCACTTGCTCTTCTCGTCACAGTGGGGCATGTCCTATTTAAATAGTTGCCTATTGTGCGAAGGGGTCCCTGTAAGCAGAGGGGTTCCAGGGGGGTTACGTCCTTCATGCGGGCTCCTTATGACACGTGGACTCTTGGCTTCCCCTGTCCCATTTGAGCTTCATGTCATTAAGGGATTTGCAACGGCTGAATCATTAAGCTTCCCTCAGTGAGCCCGAGCGAGTGGCACTTGTCCAGGAGTGGTCTCCCGAGGGATAAGTGCTCGATCGGGACAAGGAATAGGGGGCTCCGAGGGAGCTTTCCTGATCGATTGATGCTCGGACTTCCCAACCCGAAGGCCACCTAGGAAGCGCTTGTACCGAGTGGATTTTTGGGCTTCATAATAAGTGGGCCCGTGGGCTACCACTTTGGGGAGTTGAGCCTTGTTCGGCCCGGTTCGGACCTCGTTTGGCCTCTCCGTACGGGCGGTGAGATTTCCCCTCTCCACATTGGTATGAGTCCGTTTGAGGTCGTGCATGGATACAAACTTAAGAAACCTGTGGATCTCATTCCCCTTCCCCTCGAGTCTAGAACATCTAAGTCGGCTGAGGAATTTACACAACATGTCAAAATTCTGCATGAGTCAATTAGCAAGCAAATAAACCTCAGTAATGAGACCTATAAACGATTGGTGGATTTGCATAGGCATTACCATGAATTTCAAGAAGGTGACTTGGTTATGGTCCGGGTCTGACCCGAACTACTCTCCTCGAGAGCCGTTAAAAAGTTGCAAGTTCGTAGTGATGGTCCCATCCCAATACTGCGGAAGATTGGCTCCAATGCCTATGTTGTGGACTTACCTCCCGAATATGAGATTAGCTCTACTTTTAATGTGGTAGACCTAGTGGCCTACAAGGAACCTACAGCGATTCCTAGTGACCCTTTCGAGCCTTCTCCTCCCATTGAAAGTAAGCCCACCCCTGTGCATCCCACAGCCTCGAGAGCACCGCACGAGCAAATTGAGAGGATACTGGATGAGCAGGTGATAGCTACACGGAGTCCGGTGTACCAATGCTACCTTGTCCGCTGGCGAGACCGACCACCTTCCGATGATTCCTGGATCAGTCGGGAAGATCTCCAGCATCTCGATCCAGACCTGTTGGAGCACTACCACAGCAGTGTCCCCCCTTACTCGACGGAGTCGAGTTCCAGCCACCCCGGAAGGGTTGGTGGGGACACCATGCACACTACCAGTGTAACATCATGAGATCCGAATACCGGGAGAGGCCCGATAATCTGAATCCTGAACCGCCACCCACCAGCCCAAAGACTTGGAAGGGTTCAAAGGGATGGTGTAGAAATACACAAGAATTTAAAATAATTACAGAACTAAACATTTTACATGAATAAGCAGGAAATTAATAATTAACATTAAACAAATTACATGGTCCACAATGTAACAGCAGTCTAAAATATAACAAACACTAGTCCCCAACTAGTACAGCATAGAAAAGAAGGTACAATTACATGGGGCATACCCCGGCCTGGCAACTGGCAACTGACCCTGGGCACCTGAACCATGTGGAGCCTCGGAAGCGCTCCCCTGAAGCCTCATCTCACTTGAAACGAGGAAAACACGCAGGAAATGAGCCTTAAAACAAAAGGCTCAGTAGGGATCATCCGGCCCCCACCTCGCAAACCGAGAAACCGCGCGGAAAGTAACTACAAGCTATCACTAGCAAGACGTAGAACGGGAGCTATAGGAATAAACAAATGAAAAAGATCTGCTACGTCTAGTGCCGAACACACGGCATGAAAATCGAGACAACTCATCAAAAACCTAAGAGTCGCTATGATGCGGGACGGATGACGACCGGGCTAAGACCTACGACGGACTCGAAGTGCGGCCAGCACTAGCATACTAAGGCAAGCCGGGCGGCTGACCACCGTGGTATTCTCAGGTGGAGACGTCTCTCAACAGCGACTCTCTTGAGCCCGATGATCGTCCCTTGCGAGGGAAACGTGGGGATCGCGGCGATTAAGAAACCACCGTCATCTAGGGTGCTAATTCACGCTCGATGCTCAATTGGAGCTATGGAATGGGTGCTCACAACTCACAAACGCGGTGAATTTGAAACTAGCTATCGGCCCTATTCTCACAAACGCAGCAATATAGAAAGCATACTAAACAGCAAATGTAAGGATCGGAACGAGCACGTACCTCCACGACTAGTCGTGGGGAAGAATTCCCGGCCGATTTCCGAACAACCCCAATACACACAAGATTAACTTTACAATTTCAGAAGCTTGGCCCACTCCACACAGGGAGGTATCGGTCTACAATCAATAACTTTGGGGTTGCTGGAACCCGGGTTGACGGGCCACACTCGCAGGAGGCGAGGAACGCGTGCCGGAGCCGCTCGGGTACGCCGACGGAAAGCCGACCGGTTCTGCCCGCGCTGGTCACCCTGCGCAGCAAGCTTGCGGAGGCTGGTATGGCTGGATCCGATGCCCGATCGGAGCGCCGTTTGTTGGAGAATGTCGGCGACTGGATGTAGTATCTTCACTCCGAAGATCGTGAACAGATGCCTTTAGATCTGGGTGCAATGATGAATCTTCTGAGGTTCTAGTTTTGTGCTCACAGAACTGCATAGAAACACGGTAAAATGTTGGGAAAATGGTTGCCGATGTCGGATCGGGGCGTTCCTTATGGGAGAGGGTAGGCGACGTCCGGAGGAAGAAATACTATGAAGATCCCTAACACGGATCTTGGCCGGATGAAGCGGGGCAGGCTCTGAAAGTTGATTCTAGTTCTTAGCCGGGCCTGCTCAGACCAGCCCGCGCAATCCCATGAGAACTGCCGTCACGATCAGCACCGGTCACGGATCGAGGCGAAACCAGCGGCAACACAAAGAGGACTTGAAATACTACGATTGCGCTTCAGGAACCAACTTTATATGGCATCGGGGTTGGGCTCCAGGAATTAAAACATAGAAAACTTCAATTCTGGGAAGCATTCAGGAACCGATCTGCGTGCCTCCACGAGAAAAATCGCCGTCGTTGCTCACGAACTCCGATCGATACGAAACCAAAGCTAAAAGTTTGCTAACTTGTAGAGGTATCACGGAAAATTTTTATGGAAGAATAGGATAAGAGGAAGAGGGGGATATGGGGTCGAGTCTCACGACCCAGTTCTGTCCAGTCCCAGGACAGCTTAATGGGAGTCACACCCAAGAACACACAAAGAGAATCACTCTCTAATGAACTTTTCCTTCAACAAAACTTCATTCTATTAAGCATAAACACTATACATGCCCTTATATAGGGAAATGGAAGGGGTAGGGGGGAGGGGACTTGCGCAAGATGCACGTTGGGGGAGGGGTGCGCATGGATTAAGACCCTTGGTGAAAGGGAAAGGGGGACAAGGGGACATGGTAGCTCACCTACCTTTGAATTTCAAGGTAAAGATGGTAGGTGGCAGCCATGTGGAACTTGACCAGCAGCCATTTGAATGCTCCATGTGGTAATTGAAGAAGAAAATCAAACTAGCTAGCCTAATACCAACAAAAAAGAGGGCGCCCCCTTCATTGGGCCTTGAATGGGCCACTTTGGTCCATGGCTTAACCAAGCCCATTCCAACCTAGATGGCTTAAGGCCAATTGCCACCCTTGACAGGCCCATGAATGAAGAGAGTCCACTCTAGATTATCCAATCTAGATAGCCCATGTGGAAGAAGCCCATATGGCTTATGGATCCATTAGAAATGGACCAAGGCCATTCTTCTTATGGAATGCTTAAGGGCTTTAACAATTTGGCCCTTTAGGAGCCTTACAACCAGCCCATTAGCAAATTACATATACAATACCCTTTACAAGCCCAATTCAATGTCAAAAAAGGTCTAAATTCAAGTCAAATTATCCCCCTTTTGAAGATAAGCCGATGTAGTCCACTTGGCGCTCCGCGTATGGCACCATCGGTTCGCCGACGTGTCACGTGATCGCCCTGGTGTCCGCACCAATTCTCCCCGGGTGGGAGGAACTCGACCCCGTCGAGTAAGGGTCCCGAAGCTTGCGCTCTCCACATGTGATCAAGGCGTTGGTCATCGTGGGGCATCCTCGCCAACGCACTAGGACGTGTGGGTATGCGCCATTCCTTGTGGTGATCACCTGCTCATCCAGTATACAATCTATATGCATGCGTTGAGGCTGGAAGAGGTGGACTCTCGGGTGAGGGTCACTCCAAATAGAAAGATAAAGCTCGAAACTCACTAGGGATCACCGCGGGTTCCAATAGGCTCCCAAAGGAAACATGGAACGTCGAATTGACACCATTGTCGTTCGGTAGTTCAATATCGTACGCTTTCGGACCCACTTGTTTCTTAACCCGGAAAGGGTGGGGATCGTGGACTTAGAGTGGCTTTCGGTCTCCGGGCGGAAACCTGTCAGGTATGACCCTGATCTAGATGTACTCTCCCTTTGAATCCACGGATATGTAGCATGCATCGGCTAACTCCTTATGCGTGCATGGCTGGCCTTTTATTGACACGACTTAATGCAAACCATATGCATGAAAGAGAACAACGAGGGAGACAAACAAACACACACACATGACCTTAGACAAACCTATGGCTAGTCCGACCTACGCATGGACGATGGCGGACCAGGACACCCAAATGTGTGCCATGCATACACTAGATGCAACCAAAGGTAGGTAGGATGATGTACTCCTAGACACCCAAAAAGACACCATGCATGCAAGGACTTCCTATCAGATGTGGGTGTGGGTGGGCTAAGAGGTTCATCACCACTACATGTAGGTAAGGCATGCCATGCTTCCCAATAATCGGACCTATTGCTATGTGGAGTTTGATTGGCCCGAGTGGGAAGAGAGTGGTAGGGGACTTCCTTGACAAAGTAGAGGGGAAGTGGTGGGTCACGAGGCCCACTAGAGAAGGGGTCGAATGGGTCAAAGAATGTGTGACCCCCCGATTCCTCAATTACATAGTCCCATGTTTGAAATTCATGAAGGTGATGGTCACCTCCATCCATCGTGGTAGATGGGACAGTGTATAGAAGATAGGGCTCCTCCCTCGGGATAAAAGGAGTGAAGTCGGGCTCGGCCGGTAACGGGAGGAGTAGAAGAACCTCCGTGGTAACATGACCCACGGTGTACACAGAGGTAATGGACCCTAAGGTGGAATGGGTGAAGCTACGACAGGTGGGTCGGTCGAAGCCTGGGACCAGCAAGTGCGTAAATGCCAACTGCCGGTCTAACCCTTTAAGAAGGTCATCTAATGAATCCACATAGTGACTAGACCGGAAGGTGGTGTGAAATGCGTTGCTTGACACTAGAGGTAGTGTGGGGTCCATGGACGGGAAGGGAGGTGGGACCAAGCCATCTTTGAGCCAGCTAAGGAGTGGCTCGGCGATGAAAAGTATTCCCGTAATAAACACGGGTGGCTCGGGCGGAGGTGGCTCCAAACAAGACGGCTCCGAATGAAGTTCGGAAGGAGAGGATGGCAATGGAGCACTCACGGGTGATGAAGGAGGGATCTCCATAATGAGGAGAGGGCTTGGGGACCCCGTTGATGGGGCCGGGTTAAGACTACCGGCGATGACCTCCTTAGGCTCGGGTAGGAGTACATCACTAGGAGTACGTGTCCTATCCACCCCATCCAACCGGTCCAAAATCATTTGCATAAGTTCGGCAACGGAGTTGGTTGGAATAGGGATATCATGGTGGACTCGCCCGTAGTCAACCGTCCTAGGATTGGGTCTTGGCTCATCTACGTGTGGGACTCTTTGCCTCCGACTAGAACCCACTTGGTTGGAAGTGATTGGGTGGGGCCGGTTGGAGGTGACCGGTTGGGGCACGTAGACCTTCCTAAGCTCTCTCTTCATGTCCCACCATGACGCGATGGGCCATTGCCCCCTAACCTCTCTCATTCTTTCGATGTAATCCCACTTTTCGGCAGCCTCATGAAGAAGCCGCTCTTTGGCGAAAGAGAATTGTATTGCCTCGGACATAGTATAACAATCAAAGTAGGTGTTCATGGTGGCCTCCCACTTGAGGTAGATGCCCGGGTCATTGGAGCCAAAAAAATCTGAGGCTTCAGGCCTACAGAAGCGGAGAGGATGGTTGCCAAGCCCATGGGTGGGCCAACGGTCATATCGCCCGGGTGATTGGGACTCCATGAGAAATTGGGGAACTACATGTTAGACATGCCGACACTTGGACAAGACTGACTGACTCTTATAGGACTACACGAACTAGAAGACACCGACTAATGCAAACACTCACTAATGCAAAAAAATGATGCACGTAGACCTAACCAATATCCGGTACGTGGCGGAGATAAGCAATCCGAAGATCACTCGCGCAAGTACGCTACCTTCCCGATAGGCATAACCTAATGTTCGGGCAACGCCTTTTAATATACCGGGCTATTAGGTGAAATGCAATTTGAAAACACTCTTTTTTTTTGTTTTGAAAGTAATGATAGTTCTAGACTCGACTTAGACAATGATGCATGCAAGACTTATGCAAAGACTACCTTAGACTCAACCCGCTCTGATATCAATTTGATGCGGGACGGATGACGACCGGGCTAAGACCTACGACGGACTCGAAGTGCGGCCAGCACTAGCATACTAAGTCAAGCCAGGTGGCTGACCACCGTGGTATTCTCGGGTGGAGACGTCTCTCAATAGCGACTCTCTTGAGCCCGACGATCGTCCCTTGCGAGGGAAACGTGGGGATCGCGGCGATTAAGAAACCACCGTCGTCTAGGGTGCTAATTCGCGCTCGATGCTCAATTGGAGCTATGGAACGGGTGCTCACAACTCACAAACGCGGTGAATTTGAAACTAGCTATCGGCCCTATTCTCACAAACGCAGCAATATAGAAAGCATACTAAACAGCAAATGTAAGGATCGGAACGAGCACGTACCTCCACGACTAGTCGTGGGGAAGAATTCCCGGCCGATTTCCGAACAACCCCAATACACACAAGATTAACTTTACAATTTCAGAAGCTTGGCCCACTCCACACAGGGAGGTATCGGGCTACAATCAATAACTTTGGGGTTGCTGGAACCCGGGTTGACGGGCCACACTCGCAGGAGGCGAGGAACGCGTGCCGGAGCCGCTCGGGTACGCCGACGGAAAGCCGACCCGGTTCTGCCCGCGCTGGTCACCCTGCGCAGCAAGCTTGCGGAGGCTGGTACGGCTGGATCCGATGCCCGATCGGAGCGCCGTTTGTTGGAGAATGTCGGAGACTGGATGTAGTATCTTCACTCCGAAGATCGCGAACAGATGCCTTTAGATCTGGGCGCAGTGACGAATCTTCTGAGGTTCTGGTTTTGTGCTCACAGAACTGCACAGAAACACGGTAAAATGTTGGGAAAATGGTTGCCGATGTCGGATCTGGGCGTTCCTTGTGGGAGAGGGTAGGCGACGTCCAGAGGAAGAAATACTATGAAGATCCCTCACACGGATCTTGGCCGGATGAAGCGGGGCAGGCTCTGAAAGTTGATTCTAGTTCTCAGCCGGGCCTGCTCAGACCAGCCCGCGCAATCCCACGAGAACTGCCGTCACGATCAGCACCGGTCACAGATCGAGACGAAACCAGCGGCAACAAAAGAGGACTTGAAATACTACGATTGCTCTTCAGGAACCAACTTCAGATGGCGTAGGGGTTGGGCTCCAGGAATTAAAACACAGAAAACTTCAATTCTGGGAAGCATTTAGGAACCGATCTGCGTGCCTCCACGAGAAAAATCGCCGTCGTTGCTCACAAACTCCGATCGATGCAAAACCAAAGCTGAAAGTTTGCTAACGTGCAGAGGTATCACAGATAATTTTTGTGGAAGAATAAGATAAGAGGAAGAGGGGGATACGGGGTCGAGTCTCACGACCCAGTTCTGTCCAGTCCCAGGACAGCTCAATGGGAGTCACACCCAAGAACACACAAAGAGAATCACTCTCTAATGAACTTTTCATTCAACAAAACTTCATTCTATTAAGCATAAACACTATACATGCCCTTATATAGGGAAATGGAAGGGGTAGGGGGGAGGGGACTTGCGCAAGATGCAAGTAGGGGGAGGGGTGCGCATGGATTAAGACCCTTGGTGAAAGGGAAAGGGGGACAAGGGGACATGGTAGCTCACCTACCTTTGAATTTCAAGGTAAAGATGGTAGGTGGCAGCCATGTGGAACTTGACTAGCAGCCATTTGAATGCTCCATGTGGTAATTGAAGAAGAAAATCAAACTAGCTAGCCTAATACCAACAAAAAAGAGGGCGCCCCCTTCATTGGGCCTTGAATGGGCCACTTTGGTCCATGGCTTAACCAAGCCCATTCCAACCTAGATGGCTTAAGGCCATTCCACCCTTGAAGGCCCATGAATGAAGAGAGCCCACTCTAGATTATCCAATCTAGATAGCCCATGTGGAAGGAAGCCCATATGGCTTATGGATCCATTAGAAATGGACCAAGGCCATTCCTTCTTATGGAATGCTTAAGGGCTTTAACAATTTGGCCCTTTAGGAGCCTTACAACCAGCCCATTAGCAAATTACATATACAATACCCTTTACGAGCCCAATTCAATGCCAAAAAAGGTCCAAATTCAAGCCAAATTATCCCCCTTTTGAAGATAAGCCGATGTAGTCCACTTGGCGCTCCGCGTATGGCACCGTCGGTTCGCCGACGTGTCACGTGATCGCCCTGGTGTCCGCACCACGCTACCACACAAAGATAGGAGTATCGTCCACTAGAAGCAAGGTCGGATGCGTCCACTGACGGCTTAAACCACGCCTCAGGTGTCCCCCTCGACCCCTGGTGGAACAGGGACACCGTACGAGTAACCACAGAACAAGTGACTAGCTGGGGTCGCGCTCGTCAGCACGGGTCCAACCTCCCCCAACCACGTGTGCACACACAGACCATGCGTCCCAGGTCTGGCCCTCTGATTGGTTTTCCCCTCAGTCAGACTCTGGCTGCAAGACATGGGGCCCTACGGAAACCAATCTAAAACCGTCTCTCGGGGTAGCCTCGCCACCACTCCCTGGTGGGACCACTCGCGTGTTGGAAGGCTACGACTAGTGGAGGGTCAATGAAGGAGTAGACTCTCTAGTCAACGGAAAACAACGTCTAAACCGGACAAAGTGCAAGGACTGCTCCTCGTACCGACACCGACTCAGGGTGACACAAGCCGAGAACACCACCTCCCGGGACCCCACGGCACCCTAACACATGCTCCCCACGGAATGCCTAGCATCAGTCGGACCATAGGTCAGCACGTGGATCAAGACCTACTCACCCAGAATTGGAATCGGCACGAAACGAACTCTGATTGACCTGAATATAGCAAGCGGTCCACTCTAGACGGTTTCTATTATAAATAGTCTACAGCTGGACCGCCCAGAGAATATAGGCGGTCTTCTCTAGGCCGCGCCAAGAATCTGAACGGTCCCCATGGGACCACCTAGTCCTGGACCTACAGCACGGTGAAACGGTCTCCCTGGGACCGTTCAAAGAAATAGCGGTCCATTCCTGGGCCGCCTCAGGGTATAAATGATCTCTCCAGGACCGCCTAACCCTAGGACCGGGGAAGCTATAAACGGTCACCTAGTGGCCGTTTGGGAACAAGACGGTCCCACTGGGACCGCATGAAGGATTAAGACGGTCTCCTTAGAACCGTTCAATCCCAAAACGTTCCAACGGTCAAAAGCTAACGGTCAAACGCCTTGATGACCACGCTGGCCCGCGAGTGATAACGGTTGGCCATATGGCCGCTCCAGGGATACACGGTCTATCGCGTGACTGCTTACCCCACCGACGCTCCCAGGCTGGAAACGGTCCACCTAGGGACCACCCAAAGCCAAAAACGGTCTAGCTAAGGCCGCTTAAGGCTAAAAACGGTCACTGTTAAACCGCATACAGTCCGTGAAACCGAGAACGGTGAACATTGTGGAATTTCGCCATTCCACACCCCAATCACCCCCGAGTGATGGGGAAACAAAGGGGAAGCTTGTCCCCATGATCCTAGGTACTCAATGGTGCCCTCAAACCACCAAACCACGCGGTAAAACACTAGATCGGCGCTCAAAACCCCGAATCATGGATTTCCCACCCCGAGCTCAAATGGACCCCTCTCGACCTCCCGTCGGCCTAGAAATCACGGGGAAGGAAGCTACGGAGCTAGGGATTCGTTACCCTACCTCGGAATCGCCCGAAATGCGGCAGATTATCGCCAATCTTCAAAACACCGCTTGAAACTCCACAAGCTCCCACAAGCTCACCGAGCACCGCACGACGCCGGGATCGCCACGCCGTCACCCTTGCCGCCACGCCGTCGCCCACCACCGTTTGCAGCCGGAGGGGAGCACGCCGCCGGGTCCACGGGAGAGGGGGAGAGAGAGTCGACCGCGGGCACTCACAGGAGAGAAGGAAGGAAGAAGGAGAAAGAAGAAGAAGGGGAAAAAGAAAAAAAATGGGATTATATAGAAAATCCCAATTTTATGAAAAATACGAAAAAATAGAAAAATACATTTCTACAATCCTCGGAACACGCTGATCGCACCGGTACCATCCTAGTGTAGGTGAACGACTCGGTTCGCCCGCTACGGGGTTCCATAGATTTTCCAGAGAAAAACACGCAGAAATCGCAGAACACATTCTGGAACTTCCAAAACTGATCCGAAACGCACGGATCCGAACCTGAAAAATGTCCGAAAAATAATTCCGGGCACAACCACAATAAATTCTCTGAGAAAATAAATTTGGGACCCAAGAAGAAGGATTCGAAGGGTCCGGGATATTACATCCCTCCCCCCTTAAACAAATTTCATCCTCGAAATTTAAAATAAAGCACGGGGGGAAAGTGAGAAACTCACTCAAAGAGATAAGGGAATTGTTGACGCATCTCGTCCTCATGCTCCCACGACGCTTCACCGCCAGAGTGCCGCTGCCACACCACCTTAACCAGCGGAATAACCTTGTTTCATAGGTGCTGATCTCGCCAATCCTCAATACGGATGGGGAACTCCGGTAGAGACAGATCGGGAGTCACCTCGAGCCAAACAGAATCCTCTAACACATGAGAATCATCGGGCATATACTTCCTCAACATCGAAACATGAAACACATCATGCACAGACGATAGCTCCTGAGGAAGCTGCAACCGATAAGCAACCTCGCCAATGCCCTCAACAATGAGGAAAGGGCCAACGTAGCAGGGACTCAACTTCCCACACCGCCCAAAACGCATCACTCCCTTCATGGGAGAAACCCTCAAGAATACTCGGTCACCGACCGCAAAACTGAGGGGCTACCTTCTTTGATCGACGTAGCTCTTCTGCCGACTCTAAGCCTCCAACATGTTCCGACAGACCAGATGCACCACATCGACGCACTGCTGCACCAACTCTAGTCCCATCATAACACGTTCACCAACCTCGAACCAATCGAGCACAGTCCGACACGGTCGCCCGTACAACGCTTCATAAGGAGCTATCCCAATGCTCGAATGATAGCTGTTGTTGTAGGCAAACTCCACCAATGGTAGATGGTGAATCCAACTCCCCTGTCATTCCAGGCAACAGGATCTCAACATCTCCTCTAGCGTCTGAATGGTCCTCTCCGACTGACCATCTGACTAAGGATGATATGCTGAGCTAAAAGCTAACTCAGTGCCAATAGCTCGTTGGAAACTCCTCCAGAATCCAGAAGTGAAACGCAGATCTCGATCTGACACAATGGAAATTGAAATTCCATGCAAAGGCACTATCTGTTCCACATAAAGACGAGCCAACTTGGGCACACTCCAGCTGACTTTGACCGGTAACAACCGAGTCGTCTTCGTCAGCCTATCCACCAGCAACCAAATACTATCCTACTCACTCGGAGTCCTCGGCAATCCCACCACAAGATCAGTGGTCACATGGTCCCATTTCCACGCGGGAACCTCCAAGGGCTGAAGCATACCTCCTGGTCGCTGATGCTCCGCCTTCACCTGCTGACAGGTCAGGCACCTAGCTACAAACTCGGCAATATCTCTCTTCATGTCAGGCCACCAGAACTGTCTCTTCAAGTTTCGATACATCTTCGTCGCACCCGGGTGTACAGTGTACCGACTCCTATGAGCCTCTAGTAACACCGCATGCCTCACCTGCTCTTCGGCTGGGACATATAGCCTACCACGGAATCTCACGGCTCCGTCCTCGCCGAACTCCACATCATCCAAAGCTAAAATCTGGGGTAACTCAGGGTCTGCACGCTGAGCATCTGTCACCTGACGACGAATGGCGGGCGTGACCGTCAAGCTCGCAAGAACAGCTGACCCCGGCACTTGGGGAACCTTAAGCCTAAATGTCACGACTGGCACCTGTTCCCAGAGCCTCCACTTCCTCATCATCATGGCGCTGACCATAACCTTTCTGCTCAAGGCATCGACAATGACATTCATCCTGCCTGGCTGATAGGATAGGGTAAAGTCATAATCCTTCATATACTCCATCCACCGCCTTTGCCTGAGGTTAAGGTCTTTTGAGTGAACACATACCTCAAACTCTGATGGTCAGTGAACACCTCGAACTTCTCCCGTATAATTAATGCCTCTAAATCTTCAATGCAAAGATCACAGCCGCCAGCTCAAGGTCATGGGTAGGGTAGTTCTACTCATGTGGCTTCAGCTGCCGTGATGCATATGCCACAACTCTACCATGATGCATCAACACAGCACCCAAACCGACCCCGGAAGCATCCGTACACACCACAAAACCTCCCGATCCAGAAGGCAACACCAACACCGGTGCCGAGGTGAGCAACCTCTTCAGCTCCATAAAGCTCTACTTACACTCAACAGTCCAGACGAACGACACATCCTTCCGCGTAAGTCTGGTCATCGGGGCTGCAATACGAGCGAAATCCTGGATGAATCTCCTGTAATAGCCTGCAAGCCCCAAGAAACTCCGAATCTTCGTCACGGACCTTGGCCTCGGCCACTACATCACTGCCTCGACCTTGGCTCGATCCACGAAATACCATCACCAGAAATTACGTGCCCCAAAAAGTGCACCTCATAAAGTCAAAACTCGCACTTGCTGAGCTTAGCATACAACTGGTGATCTCTATAAGTCTGCAACACAACCCTCAAATGATACGCATGCTCCTCTGCAGACTACGAATATACAAGGATGTCATCCACAAACATGACCACGAACTGATCCAAGTAGGGACGGAACACCCTCTGCATTAAATCCATGAACGCTGTGGGGGCATTGGTGAGCCCAAACGGCATCACCAGAAACTCGTAATGCCCATATCTCGAGCTGAACGCAGTCTTCTCCACATCAGACTCTCGAATCTACAACTGATAGTAACCGGACCGCAAATCAATCCGTGAGAACACTCGAGCAGACTGAAGCTGGTTAAACAAATCATCAATCTGCGGCAACGAATACTTGTTCTTAACGTCACCTCGTTCAGCTGTCGGTAGTCAATGCACAACCTCAGACTACCATCCTTCTTCTTCACAAACAACACTGGCGCACCCCAAGGGGAGAAGCTAGGATGAATGTACCCCTTGGCGAGCAACTCCTGCAACTGCGCCCTCAATTCCCTCAACTCAGCGGGAGCCATGCGATAAGGAGCCTTCGACAAAGGCCCCGTACCGGGCACAATCTCGATAACAAAATCAATCTCCCGCTGCGGAGGTAATCCAGGAAAATCCTAGGGAAAAACATCGGGGAACTCGCACACCACCGGAGTGTCCTCCACATCCGTTCCAACTGGTCTATCGTGGCCACAGAAGCGAGGATACCCAGACAACCGGCATCAAGCAATCGACGAGCCCTAACAGCCAAAATAAGAAAGCGGGAAGAAGAAGACCTGATACCTTGCAAATAGAAGGTAGGTCCATGAAGTCACCAAAAATAAACCTTCAAGCCACAATCCACCAAGGCATGATGGGCCTCGAGCCAATCCATGTCCAAAATCATATCAAAGTCCTGAAGTGGCAACGCATAAAGCCTAGCCGACAAACTCTGCCCTTCCACCCACACAGGAACCTCCTCAAAACAATACGAAGTGGTCATAAAATCACCAGAAGGCAACTCCACTGCCAAATCATAGGACAACTGGGTCACCGGCTCCTCAATACTCAGCGCAAAATCCTCAGAAATAAACGAATGTGACGTGCCAGAATCAAACAAAACTCGAGCCGCACAACCCAAAATCAAAATGGTACCTTCCACGAGCTGCGACGCCTCTGCTTCTACCCTGTTCATGTGTGTAATTTGGCCTCGGGACCTCTGCCTGCCTCCCACACTCGCTGACCGAGGTAGTGGCAGATATTGCCCTTGCTGTTGAGAATACTGCTGGGGTTGAAACTGCTGCTGCGAAGGGTACTGCTGTTGTCGCTACTGAGGATGATGGTGCGGTGGCTGATGCGGCCTCTGAGGAGAGTCATGCGCCATGTGCCCTGGCTGATCAAATCTAAAACAAATCACTAGCGCCGTGCACTGCCTGCCTGGATGCGACTCACCGCACTAGGGACACGATCCCCGCGATCCACCAAATGATCCCTGACGCTGATAGGGAATCGACTGCTGCACACTGCCTGAAGACGCATGATTCTAATCCTTGCGCTTCTTACTGAAACCTTTCTTGAGAAACTTCTTGACCTTGGGGCCATAAGACGTAGATCCTGCCGCAGACATCGCGGGTGCCGATGCTCCCGAACTACCCGTAGTGTGCTGGAAGGTACTCTGCTGTTGGGTAGCCATCTGCTAACTATGGCCTGACTGGGTCTGCCCCTGGCCTCCCTGTCCTAGGATCTTCTTGCATATCCAGCTCCAAAGATGTCGCCACATGAGAAGCCGTCTCCAAATCAGTAGCAGCGTTCGCCATCAGAAGGTGCCTCAGATCTTGCCTCAAACCCTGAACGAACTGCTCAATCTTCAACCCCTCATGCTCCATGATATGGGGCGCATAACGGACTAACTCAACAAACCGAGCCATGTAATGCAACACTGACATGTCGCCCTGCACCAGTTCCAAAAACTGACGCATCTTCTGCGTACCAACATAGGATGGACAGTAAGTATGCTCGAAGACCATAACAAAGTCCTTCCACACGATCAGCTGGAGGGAACGTGATTGAAAGGACATCTTCCACTCCGAAGACCACCAAGATCGAGCCGTACCCTGCAACTGGTTGCAAGCCAACATCACCATGTCCTCCTCAGCACAGCGCATAGAACTGAACACTCTCTCCATCTCATCAAGCCAACCTCTAGCCACATCCGGATCTGGCTGGCCGCCATAACAGGGTGGATGGAACTACAAGAAGTCCCGCACTGCACGACTGGGTCCACCCTTGGACAACGATCCCTCACCGGCTCCGCCAAACTACTGAGTCATGTATTGAAACATGCCCCGAAAGAAATCATCTGCCCCCGGAACTCTCGCCGCATCCCCGGCCTCAGTGGTAGCTGGTGGCACTCTGCTCTACTTCGCCTGCTCCTCTGCCGACTGTCCCTACTGAGAGCGAGTCCTCCGCCTCGGCACTATACTCGCCTACTGCAAAAAGACAGAAGACATGGAAAACGGTGAAATCAATAAAACACACGATGCCCTAAGCCAGTGCCGACTGTACATCATCATTGTAGATTAGTGGACCACTGCAATTATTTATAATTCTTACATATATCCACATCCACTGCTCTGATACCAGCTGTAATGACCCGAGATCCGAATACCGGTAGAGGCCCGATCACCCGAATCCCAAACCGCCACCCACGAGCCCGAAGACTCGAAAGGGTTAAAAGGGATGGTGCGGAAATACACAAGAATTTAAAATAATTACAGAACTACACATTTTACATGAATAAGTAGGAAATTAATAATTAACATTAAGCAAATTACATGGTCCACAATGTAACAACAGTCTAAAATATAACAGTAGTCAAAAAGATACAACAGTAGTCCACAACTAGTACAGCACAGAAAAAAAGGTACAACTACATGGGGCATACCCCAGGCTCGCAACTGGCAACTAACCCTGGGCACCTGAACCACGTGGAGCCTCGGAAGCACTCCCCTGAAGCCTCGTCTCACCTGAAACGTGGAAAACACACAGGGAATGAGCCTTAAAACAAAAGGCTCAGTAGGGATCATCCAGTCCCCACCTCGTAAACTGAGAAACTACGCGGAAAGTAACTACAAGCTATCACTAGCAACACATAGAACGGGAGCTGCAGGAATAAATAAACGGAAAAGCTCTGCTATGTCTAGTGCCGAATACACGGCACGAAAACTGAGACAACTCGTCAAAAACCCAAGAGTCGCTACCACACAAAGACGGGAGTACCGTCCACTAGAAGCAAGGCCGGATGCGTCCACTAACGGCTTAGACCATGCCTTAGGTGTCCCCCTCGACCCCTGGTGAAACGGGGACACCGTACTAGTAACCACAGAACAAGTGACTAGCTGGGGTCGCGCTCATCAGCGCGAGTCCAACCGCCCCCAACCACGTGTGCACACACAGACCATGCGTCCCAGGTCTGGCCCTCTGACTGGTTTTCCCCTCAACCGAACTCTGGCTGGAAGACGTGGGGCCCTACGGAAACCAGTATAAAATCGTCTCATGGGATAGCCTCGCCACCACTCCCTGGTGGGACCACTCGCGTATCGGAAGGCTACGACTAGTGGAGGGTCACTGAAGGAGTAGACTCTCTAGTCAACGGAAAACAACGTCTAAACCGGACAAAGTGCAAGGACTGCTCCTCGTACCGACACCGACTCACGGTGACACAAGCTGAGAACACCACCTCTCGGGACCCCACGGCACCCTAACACATGGTCCCCACGGGATGCCTAGCATCAGTCGGACCACAGGTCAGCACATGGATCGAGACCTACTCACCCGAAATTGGAATCGGCACGAAACAAACTCCGATTGATCTGAATACAGCAAGCGGTCCACTCTAGACCATTTCGTTATAAACGGTCTACAGCTGGACCGCCCAGAGAATATAGGCGGTCTTCTCTAGGCCGCGCCAAGAATCTGAACTGTCCCCATGGGACCTGCCCAGTCTTGGACCTACAACATGGTGAAACGGTCTCCCTGGGACCGTTCAAAGAAATAGCGGTCCATTCCTGGGCCGCCTCAGGGTATAAACGGTCTCTCCAGGACCGCCTAACCCTGGGACCGGGGAAGCTATAAATAGTCACCTAGTGGCCGTTTGGGAACAAGAAGGTCCCACTGGGACCGCATGAAGGATTAAGACGGTCACCTTTGGATCGTTCAATCCCAAAATGTTCCAACGGTCAAAAGCTAACGGTCAAACGCCTCGATGACCACACTGGCCCGCGAGTGAAAATGGTCGGCCATATGGCCACTCCAGGGATAAACGGTCTATCGCGTGACCGCTTACCCCACCGACGCTCCCAGGCTGGAAACGATCCACCTGGGGACCGCCCAAAGCCAAAAATGGTCTAGCTAAGGCCGCTTAAGGCTAAAAATGGTCAATGTTAAACCGCGTACAGTCCGTAAATCGAGACGGCGAACATGGCGGAATTTCGCCATTCCACACCCCAATCACCCCCGGGTGATGGGGAAACAAAGGGGAAGCTTGTCCCCATGATCCTAGGCACTCAATGGTGCCCTCAAACCACCAAACCACGCGGTAAAACACTATATCGGCGCTCAAAATCCTGAATCATGGATTTCCCACCCCGAGCTCAAATGGACCCCTCTCGACCTCCCGTCGGCCTAAAAATCGCGGGGAAGGAAACTACGGAGCTAGGGATTCATCACCCTACCTCGGAATTGCCCGAAACGCGGCGGATCGCCACCAATCTTGAAATCACCTCTTGAAACTCCATGAGCTCCCACGAGCTCACCGAGCACCGCACGCCGCCGGGATCGCCATGCCATCACCCTTGCCGCCACGCCGTCGCCCACCGCCGTCTGTAGCCGGAGGGGAGCACGTCGCCGGGTCCACGGGAGAGTGGGAGAGAGAGTCAGCCACGGGCGCTCACGGGAGAGAAGGGAGGAAGAAGAAGAAAGAAGAAGGGGAAAAAGAAAAAGAAAATGGGATTATATAGAAAATCTCGATTTTTGGAAAAATATGGAAAAATAGAAAAATATATTTCCGCGATCCTCGGAACACGTCGGTCGCACTGGTACCATCCCGGAGTAGGTGAACGACTCGGTTCGCCCGCTACGGGGTTCCGTAGGTTTGCCGGAGAAAAACACGTGAAAACCGCGGAACACGTTCCGGAACTTCCGAAACTGATCCGAAACGCACGGATTCGAACCCAAAAAATGTCCAAAAAATAATTTCGGGCACAACCACAGTAAATTCTCAGAGAAAATAAATTTGGGACCAAGAAGAAGGATCCGAAGGGTCCGGGATATTATAACTGGAGCCACTACTTGGAGCCGACGCCGCACCGCCCCGACCACACCGAGCTTGTGGCTCGGAGACTCATTTGAAGACTCGGCGTCCTAAGTACGTATGTATTGCGTATGTGTGTATGTATTGTGTGTATTTTACTATGGTGGTATTTGTATTATTAAACCACCAAAGTCAAAGTATTTTATTTTATTTGGTCCAAGTCAAATATTGGTAGGTGGCTTTTGTTTTATTAGGCTTAGGGCATAGATGCTATTAAGAGAGTTTAAAGGTATGAGTGTTGTAGCCTTTCCTATATAAAGGGGGCTAAGGTGTTATGTTTTCATATATGAAAGATTGAAAGATTGCATTCACGTAAGAGCCATTCCCCTCTTGCTATTCCCTTCCCTCCCTTCTCCTTTTGTGAGATTTGAGTGTCGCCCGGTGTGAGACCGTCCGGTGTGAGGCCGAGCTGCGTGAGGCAGTGGTTATCCGTCCTGCTCGTGATATCGGGGTGCCGTCGATCCTTCCTCCGACGCCGACCGCATCAGAGAGGCTCGGGTGTAGGCGGCAAAGGCAAAGGTGAAGGCGCGGCTTGCTCATGCTCGGGTGGTGAGGAAGATGGAGGAGAGGGTGGAGATGGTGATGAAGGCACTGGTGGTGGAGATGGAGGCGGTGATGAAGGCAAAGGGGAAAGTAAAGGAGAAGGCCATGACGCCCATCGTCGACATATCGACACGACGCGTCGGGTGGCGTTGGGAGTGGAAGCGGTGGTAGCATAAGCGGGGAAGAAGGGGAGGTAGCACTAGCCTCAGTAAGGGCCTGGGTTTGTGGAGGTTATGAAGACGGGGTAGATAACGGAGTGGGCGTAGTGCTAGATGGAGAATCACAGGAGTGCCCCTGCTCTTGTAGAGATGGAGACGGCTGCCTGGGCAACTCTTGCAACTGCTGCTGCTTGTTGCGAAGATGTAGACCAACCTTATAAATCGCAGGCCAATCGATCATTTTCTTATCTTCCAGGTCGTAAACAAACTCTCGGAACTTGGGGCAATCTTCCACCAAATGCCCATGCTGGCGATGATAATCACATAACTGAAGCATGTTCCCGACCACGGGTCGGTAAGGCACAACGGGAGGAAGTGGCAACGCATGAGTGGCCATCAAAGCCTTGAAAATATTAGAAAAACACTCCGACAATGGAGAGCGAGGAGCCAGCTTCGGGCAAGGCGGATGCCGAGGGGTATGAGAAGGTAATGGAGAAGGAAGCGGAGGCTGCGTAGGCAAAGACACGTGGTGACTAGTGGAGGGACTCGGTGGAGGCGTATGAGCAGGGTGTGGAGAGGTATGTAATGGACGGCATCTACATGCTCGGAGTGTAATGTTCCCTTGACCGGAGGCGGAGACACATGTGGGTACGTGGGAGCGGAAGGCTAACTCATGGCGGATTGGTATGTGGAGGTGTATGGTTGGCTTGTGGAGGGTCGGTACGTGGGAGATTGACCCATGGAGGCCGAGTGGATAGCGAGAGGTTGACTCGTGGGAGACGAGTAAGTAGTGGGTGCGGACGGCGAAGTGTATGCGGACGCAGAGGGTGGAGAGGACTCGGTATCAAGGGAATCATGGAGTTGCTGGCGAATGAAGCGGGCTCGACTATAAAGTTGTTGCCAAGAGGTGATGTCATTCAGGGCTAAGATGAGTTGATATTCGGGCGTTGCATTCGACATAAGCATCTTAATTTGCTCTCCCTCCGGAATGTATCCCGGGACTTGCTCGGCGAGGCGATGCCAGTGGTCGGCAAAGACTGAGAACTCCTCGTTGGGCTTCATCTTCTAGTGGGCCAGATCCACCATAGAATACCTAGGCCCAACCTGGTCTTGATATTGTTGAATGAACTTGTCTTACACCCTTGGAAATTCACAACTTGCTCTAGGGGAAGTTGTTGGATTTTCCAGCGTCTCCCTTGGGGATTTGTTGTTCCACGTGGATTATGGGGTCCACGTGGGGCATCGGTGCTTGGCAGCCCATCTCACCGCATGGATTATGGGGTCCATGTTCGAAGCCCCTCATGCCCGCCCACAGCACGGATAGACGTGGCGTTCTGCAATGCCATAAGGAAATACGATCCACCTTCGCTACAAGCTCGAGCTTTTAGCGCAATGGTGGGAGTATGATCCAATAAACTGGTATCAGAGCGAGGTCGCGGGTTCAAATCCCCCAGGTGCCGCTGGGGGGGAGATTGTTGGATTTTCCAGCATCTCCCTTAGGGATTTGCTATTCCACGTGGATTATGAGGTCCACGTGGGGCATCGGTGGGTTGGTAGCCCATCTCGCCGCATGGATTATGGGGTCCATGTGCGAATCCCCGCATGCCCGCTCACAGCACGGATAGACGTGGGGTTCTGTAATGCCATAAGAAAATACGGTCTGCCTTCGCTACAAGCTCGAGCTTTTAGCGCAACGGTTGGGGCATGATCCTGCAAAAAAAATTGGTATCAGAGAGAGGCTCTTCTATTTCAAGATCTAATGATCTTCAGAGAGATCCCTCGGCGAGCTTCTTATAAGCATCATGTCTAACACTTGTTTGTCTTCTCCTCCTCCTCGATTTAATGGTTCAAATTTCAATGAATGGCTTTTGCACATGAATCGTTATATTAAAACCATTGATCCCAAACTCTGGGATCTAGTTAAGCATGATTCATATGGGATGTCTAGTGAGGAGTCTAAGTGGATTGTCGAGCATGTGAAGAGATACAAAAACAATGCTAATCTTTTACATATTTTTAGAAGTTCAATTGATCTTCACAAATTTCCACTTGTTGTCTCATGCAGGACGGCCAAGGAAATTTTGAAATGCTTGATCGAGAACTACAAAGGAAAGAAGGATAGTGAGTTCTTGATGGCCGACAAGCACTGGTGTGGGATGGACACGCGACTCGACTCCAATTGGATATGCGATCCTTGGACTCTAAGCAAGCTCGCGATCACCCCTAACGAGGGAAGCGTACGGACGTGCACGGTTGAGAAACCGACAGTGAGCTAGGGTGGTCGGCTCTCTCTCGTGCCCGGATCGGTCACGGGACGGGTTTCGCTCTCTCTCGCAGCGGTGAATTAATTATATCGAGCTAATCGCCCTAACACATGCTCTCTAGCAGTGGCATATAAAAGCATATACATGAATAGCAAACATTGAGTAATGGAGCGAACACGATACCTCCACGCGCCGGGCGTGGGGAAGACGATCCCGACCGATCTCGTACTCCCAGAATAATAAATTACATAAATTATAGCAATGACTTTACTACGCACTCCACGCAGGGAGGTAAAGCGCTACACGGTGGGACCAGGGAGTAGCGGGTTCGGGTTGACGGGCAGCTTCTTGCGTAGCTTCGGCGGCACGTGTACTCACGAATGTGGGGCCCACGTGCTGGTCAGTGGGGCCGAGTGGGACCGGTGGGTGCCACTATGGTGGGGACACCTGGAGGGGCACTCCCTGGGACGGCGGCGCCCTGGTTCACCTTGTGGAAGGCGAGACGGCCGGCCGGGCAGTCAGTTCGGCTTGCTATCCACGGGCTGGAGCTTCTGTTCTGCAGCGCGTGACTCGGCGAGAACGGCTGCTGCGATCAGCCCCGATGTCGGATCGACATGAAACTGATGCCGTTGGAAAGGTGACTTGAAGTACTTAAATATATGGCCAAAGAGAAAAATTTTACTATCCCGGATCTGGTTTTGGTCGAATTTAGAAGTGTCTGGTTGCCAGAACCAGATCTGACAGGACAGATCTGAGTTTTCCTGGGAACATGAGTTGACCGAAGGAAGAACTTCGGATCTAGAAGTTGACTCCTTGATGAAAGTTGTGGAGAATGAAGTAAGGAAGATGGAGATGTTTTTGTAGAATTTCGTGTGGAGGTTTAATAGGGGAAACGGAATTTATGGCACTGGTGGGTCGGATCTGGACAGCAGAGACAGAACTGATTTTTGGATTTGACATTGATTTTTAAAAATAGGTAGAGGACTCCAGAAATTCCAAGAAAATTCGTGGGTGATGGGGGTGGTGGAAAGAATCCACAATAAAATTGGTGAACCAAGAAAATAAGGGGAAGGGGGTTGAAACGTGGAAACACAGAGCTGCTATTATACAGATCTGAACAGAGACAGATCTGGTGGATCCAGAAGCTAAAAAGGAAAAGAAAATTGGATGAAGCTCTGATTTCGAGAGAAATTTACTGGAGGTGGGGGTTCACATGGGGAACCTACCCTGAAAATCTCAGCTCCAAAAAATATGGGATTTGAGAGCTAAAATTCTCAGAGTAGACCTCTGTCCAGTAGAACAGCAATTTGGACAGCACTTCGGAAGTTGCTTCGCGGTGGCTCGATGGCGGCACGAACGGTGGCAGGCGGCGGCAGAGATAGAATCCAGAGGGGGAGGGGATGAGATAGAGGGGTTCTACACCTTGGAGATTGGAGAAGGAAGAGGGAAATCAGAGGGAGAGAGGGAGGGGTGCACCAAGCTCTTTGGCTTTTCAATATTTTCTTCTCATTAATTCACACAAAATGGAAATACAATGTATTTGTATGAAATGTAAAAAGACTCTAAATATCCCTAGATCTAGAATTGGGAGGGGTAAAAGAGGGAGTTCAAAAGTTATTCTCCCATGTGGTTTGGAACCACATTAAACAAGTAATTAAGGGGGGGGGGCGCCCCCTTGACCAAGGTAGCTTCCAATTTGGACTTTTGGTAACACTTGTCTCCTTGAATGGTCCAACCATCTAGAAGCCACCTAGGATAGTTGACCAGTCCCACATGGACCCCTATGGCTTAGGTGGACCAATGGGGAAGGATTGAGGGCCCCCTTGTTGGACCTATTGACATTTTGCAAATAAACTCAAAGATCCTTAGGGAATGACACATTGGCTTATAAAGCCTTACAATTGTAAACATACTTTCCCAAGGATATAAAAGCAAATAAAAAGACACAAATGTAAAATAAAATATTAGTGCTCTTGCTCTGATGTCCCCATCAATTCTCCCCGGGTGGGAAGAACTCGACCCCGTCGAGTAAAGGGTGCGGCTGCTCGTGACGCCGGTGGATCCGTCACTGTACCAAGTAGCGTAGGTACGCTCCACTCCAAATGATCGTCACCTACTCATTCCGTACATACTCGATATGCGCACGCTACTGGGGAGTGAGACTAGAGGTGGACACTCCGGGATGGGGTCACTCTCAAATGAAGGGAGGCGGCTCAAAGGCTCACTAGGAATCACCGCTTGTCCCTTATGTGACTAGATCCGATATGTAAAGTAGACCCGATTCCAAAGTCTAACAAGTTTCATACTCGAAAGGGACTAACAACGCAAGCATACAAAACCGACTCGACTCGATGTATGCACAAACACACGACAGCCAAACGAAATAAAGACTCACAAAGACCCTAAAAAAACCTAATGTTAGTCCGACCTACGCATAGGTGATGGTGGACCAGGACACCCGAATATGTGCCATGCGTGCATGTTATGCAACAAGCGGTTGGTGGCATGGGGAACACCTAAACGTCCAAGTATGACCCAGTCATGCATGGACGGCCCTTTGGATTTGGGAGACTTGAGAGGGCTAGGAGAACCGGGTATGGGTGTATAGAGAACGGGCTTGGTGGGTATAGATGACCCGGCCCGTGGGTAGGGGTGTGGTAGTGGACTCCCTTGAAGAAGTGAAGTATATATGGTGGGTCAAGGGGCCTACTAGGGAATGGGTCAAAGGGAAAGAAAGTATGACTCCTTGTGGTGGGTTCCCACAAGTCACGGTCCCATGTATGGAAGTCTTGAAGGTGTAGATGGTCACCTTCATGCAGTGTGGTAGGTGGGACAGTGATCGTATGTAGGAAGTATGATTCCTCCTTCGGGCAAAATGGTATGAAGTCGGGCTCGACCGACATGGGGAGGAATAAGAGAATCTTCGTGGTGACACAACCCACGGTGCACACGGAGGTAATGGACCCTAATTAAGGCTAGATGGGTGAAGCTAAGATTAGTGGGTTGGTCGAAGCCTCGGGCCAATGAGTGCGTCAACTTCCATTGCGAGTCTAATCCCACAATAAGGTCATCCAAGGTGTCAACATGGTGACTAGACCGGAATATGGAATGGAATGAGTTGACCGGCACTAATGGTAGGGTGGGGTCCATATGTGGATAGGAAGGTGGGACCAAGCCTATCTTGAGCCAACTAAGAAGCGGCTCGGCTATGAAAAGCGTGCCCGTTAGAAACACAGGTGGCTCGGACTGAGGTGGCTCCAAATGAGATGGTTCCGAGTAAAGTTTGGAAGTAGAGGGTGGCAATGGAGCACTCATGGGTGGTGAAGAACTATCCTCATTGAGGAGAAGAGGTCCTTGGGGTGGCACCGGGATGTGAGGCTCAGGCAGGCCAGGGCCATCCACTCGCGTACTCAACCCTTCCATCCGATCTACTACTGTGGTCAACACATCCATGATGGGGACATCGCTTACCACTTCCCACTTCTCCACGGGTCCGGATGATTGCCATTATGTTCAGCTTGATTTCCTAAGTTCAGCTATGTATTTTTATATCTTTCTTGAGTCATTTTGGTAGGGCTACTAAGCCTAGTCATGTCATACATGTCACGCACACTTTTAGCCCAATGCATGACTGGCTCACATTTGGATGTGCTGGTCCTCCCTCATTCATCATTGATCATATGCACGTTAGGAGCATCTACGGGTGTCCAGGTCCCCCGGCATTCATCACCACCTTATGTAATAGGTTCTCCTACAGATACCAGGGCCCTCCCACCATTGTTATGAAGACTAGGTATGATAGCGCCACTAGTGGATGTCTCAGTCCTCCTAGGTTCATCAAAGTCCACGTGACACCATTGCATGTTAGGTCCACATTTGGTTGTCCGAGCCCTCCCTTCATCGCTAAAGGATCATTCACAACTCTGCATGGTAACATCCGCAAACACACCAACAAAAGCAATAAGGTGTATAAGAAATCGGCCGATTCCCACCGACGCCACCAAGAGTTTCGCGTGGGTGACTTTGTGATGGTGAGAACTGAGAGACCTTTCCCTGGGAATGTCTCAAAACTGAGGTCGCGTGGATCAGGCCCCTTCCAGGTTCTGAGGAGGATCGGCAGAAATACCTACGTGTTGGACCTCCCCGAGGAGTACGGAGTAAGTCCTACATTCAATATGACTGACTTGGTCCCATACAGGGGTCCCACGGTGACACCTAGTGAGAATATTGAGCCCGTTCCACTTCTTGAGAGAGTCGCCACCCATAAGAGAGTTCCACCAACCCAGAGGGGCCAACGTGAGCAATTGGAGCGGATATTGAATGAACAGGTTACGGCCATCTGGAGCAGAGGGATGGGCACTACCTCGCTTGGTGGAAAGGACCGGCTACCTTTGGTGGACTTGAGAGCAACCTCGCTGTGGCTTCCTCCGCATACGATGGATCTTTACTCGATAGAGTCGAGATCTCTGCACCCCGGGAGTATGATGGGGACATCGCTTACCACTTCCCACTTCTCCACGGGTCCGGATGATTGCCATTATGTTCAGCTTGATTTCCTAAGTTCATCTATGTATTTTTATATCTTTCTTGAGTCATTTTGATGTAATTTCCCCTTTGTTTTGAGTCACGTCCCTAGGTCATCATGCTATTTACCTATGTTTGTTAGGCTATGAGGTCATATGGGCCCAATTAAATGGGCCTGGCCCATGGGCGCCCTCTTCCTTCCCCACCCCCTTGCTTATTTGCTTTTAGCACTTTCTCCATGGACTTTTTGTAAATGTTGGGATTCCTATAAATAGGACCCCAACTCCACTTGAGTTCAGTAATGAAAGTTTGAATGAATTTTGAGCATTAGTGCACCTCTCTCTCTCTAGCTCTCTCTATCTCTCTACCTCTCTCTCTCTCTAAAGGGGGCGGCCCCCTCTCTCTCTCTCCTCCCCCTCTCTCTCCAAATTTCGCCCCTCTCTCTCTCTCTTCTCCTTGCCACATCATCCTCCACCTCATCCCAACCCTTCCCCTTCCCAAGGTCCACTTAATTCCTCCCATTACTCACACCATATCCCCAAGCAACCTTTCACCTTCCAAGACAACCTCTCCCTTTCCCAAGCCACCCCTCCATCTCCCAAGGGAGAATCCCACCTCCCCAAGCACCTCTCCACATCCCCAACACACCTCTTCCCCTTCCCAAGACCACATTAACCATCCCCACATTAAACCAAGTTCAAATCTCCCTCTCCCTCCAAGCCACTTGCGCCCCCCCCCCCTTTCACCCTCCACCCTTGGCCGCACCCCCCCTTCCCCTCCACCTGCTAGCTGTGACCCAACCTCCTTCTCCAACCTCTCCACCATCTCTACCCACCACCATCCAAGCCCCACAGCCATTAGCCCCCTCCCCATTGCAGTCCCTTCAACCCTTCTCCACCAAATAGCCCCTTTACTCTGTTCAACCCGCAGGTAGCAGATTGGGGCCCGACTAGCAGAGCCGGCTCCAGAGTCATACGACGTCATCTGGAGGTGCACCTTACATCTATGGAAAGGTCTGCGAGTCTTCTTCGCAAGTGAGGTGGAATCGTCTCATTCCGACTTCGCTACAGTTCGTGGTGACCATTCTCCCCCGACTGCGCAGAGCTTCCCCAACAGAGTACCTGAACCAGAAAGGGAGCTGTGCCACGACGAACCACGGAGGAATTAGGCTGAGGGCTCTTCTACAAAGTTCTTCCTCGTTCTGTCTGTCTTCAGGATCAAGAAGCGTAACATCGATCGGAGACCGTGGTCCCAAGTTACCATTTTTCTCCCTCAGCTGCGCGGGTCTGCCTCCCACAGTCTGCAACGACCAACCTCCACTCTTCGGAGTTTCCCCGTCCACTCCGGCATCAGACGGCTTCCCGTCAGTTTTGCTGCGAAGAGGGCTTGTCCACGGTTCCAGAAACTCTGGCGGTTCATGATTTGGAGTCCGGGAGCAGTCGGGGCAACCTCTGCAAGTTGCTGTCAGAAATAGGAAGCTACTGCATCCAGATTCAGTCACTCTGTTCGAAGCTCTTCCCGGACCAGCACCTTCTTCAGAAGAATTCAGCAAAATTCTGAGGCATCCCCGTCCCAGTTACGAAGCGTTCGCCGCTGATCTTGTCATCAGCAAGATTCCAGAATGAGATCTACGGCCTCGACCCCGACTGTCAGTCAGCCTTCGCAGCCTGCCGGCAGATTCGGCGTCGGCTTCTCTGCCCGCTCTTCGGCGAATCTCCCCTCCCCGCCTGGCCGGCTCACCGCCCCTCCCTGCGTGGAGGTAGTGTTTGCATGTAATACAAATCATCCCCACCCCAAGTCCACCCTCCTGCGTGAGGCGTAGTGAATGTTATTATTAAACAGGGATCAAGCTACACCGGCGCAGCGTGCGGGGAACCCACACTTCCCCGCTCGCCCTCGTCTCCGAACGGGGTTGGTTTCTTCAAACCAACCAGGTGAGCTCTAACCTTTGCTCCATTTCCTTCTGGTGCTTGTTCATTTAATATCCGTAGAATCCGCTCCGTTGAGCAAGCGAGAGAGAGTCCGACCCCACGTGCTCCACTTACGAGCGGTCACCGTGGAGTGTGTGAGAGAGGGACCTAGTGCTCCAAGTGGCACCCGGCCAGCCCCTTAATTGTGGGCTTCGTACCTTCGGGAGGGCAACCCTAGCCTTGCTGGCACTCTACCAGCAAGGGTCTTGATCCATCACCTCCCCTTAGCATCATTTAGTCACCCCGGGCTCGTGTGTGTGCGACGGTGAATTGGCCCGATCTGCCAACTGAATTGCTATGTGGTTGTGATTGCGGAATAGGTCCTAAGTTTCTGTTTGCTTGCTGCATACCCCGTGGTCGTTTCACATCAGTTGGTATCAGAGCAAGTTCTAGACTTGTCTCTACTAAGTCTTGTCCTAGGGCACATTGCATTGAGGTCATCCGAGCATCCAAACCATGTATCTCACCAGGCACCCCGATGACTACTTCATTATCGAGCCGGAGTTGCCCCGCTTCGATGGGTCCCGAAACCCTCACACATATAGGAAATGGGAGACCTCCATGGATAGATACTTCCACCACTACTACATGACCGAGGAAAGAAAAGTGCGCATCGCCAAGACGACCCTTGGTCCCTTCGGCGAGACAGAATGGAGAAAGCTTGAGATTCGAAGGGGGATTGAGAGACAAGAGCCCATTCACTCATGGGAAGAGATGAAGGTAGAACTTAGGAAGATCCTCATTCCAAAACCTTCCCACTCTTCCAACTCAAGCACCCATAGCCCAATGAGCACTCCCACTCCCCCTTTCCCTCCCCGTCAACCCAAAACCTCTATTAGGACCCAAACCCCACCACCCAAAGGACCCCTAGATTTATTGGAAGAGATAAGGATTGAGATCAGGAAGATCTTCACTCCCCAACCTTCCCACTCCTACCCTGAGAACCATAACCCGAGGAGCACTCCCACTCCTCCTTTCCCCACCACCCAACCCAAAATTCTCCATCAAACCCACAACCCACAAACTTCCAAAAATCCTTCTTCCACCCCTTTCCAAAAGGAACTTAAACAGGTAACCGAAGACTATGAGGCTCCACTAGATTGGGAAGAGGAATATGAATCACAGTGTCATGAGTTAGGCCGAGAAGTTCCCCTCCCAGGTGGAAGAAGCATCATGGCTCACTCCACCCTCACCACTCAAACCCACGTGGACCCCATGTCCACCCCTCCACCTAGGCCCGTGACAGCCACCATTCCCCAATCCAAAGTTACTCACCCAACCCACCTTCCACTTCCAACTCCTATCCTACCCAAACCTAGTCCCCCGCTACTTCCACTCCCAACCCCAACCCAAGTCCGGCCTCACTCACCACCCCGGGTACACCATGCACCAACCATCATCACCCCACCCCCAATAGACCTTCCCATTCCCTTGAGAGAGGAGACCACAACCATCCACATGGGAGTAGATGCTAGTCCGGAACCCATCCCCATCCTTGAGGAAACCCAAGTACATATCTATGGTGAGGAAGAATCACAAATGTCCCCTTCACATAGCTTGGACCCCCAAGAGCCACAAGCCTTCACAAGTAGCACCGTAATCATAGAGGGGCCCCTAGCTAGATGGCTAAAGGAGAGACCACTTCACCCCATCGTGTCCTATGTTTACCCACCCATGGAGCAAAACCTTCCCATTGTACCCTTATCCACCTATCACACCACAATCCAATCATCCTATCAAGTGGAAACATTAGGGGATCTTCTTAAGGGTATAGTTTGGCAAATGGAGCTAACTGGCATGATGTCTACAATAACGACCGACCTAGGAGCCTTGACCTCCTACACCTATGTGTCGGATCAATCTCCTCCATTTACACTGTGGGTTGCTACACTAGTGACCTTCTATTACTCCTCCCTACACCCGACGGGCCCGATGCTATTCACAAACTAGAGTTGCTTGTCTCGGGTAGAACATCCAGTCCTCCATTCATGGCCGACCATCCCACCAAAAACTTTGGCCCGATCATATTACCTGGGGAGGAGAGTCCGCCATCCAATAGTTATGAGGACCATAAAGACCTAGAGTTCCTCTCCTTAGGTGACCCTTACCATGACCCCTTCGACCCCTTCCTATGCCCCCCCACCTTACTCTCCGCCAACCTTTTCCCACCCCAACCGACCTTATTAGACCAAACCCACTCCATTTTTCTTGACCCCTTTGACCCCTATGAGTGGAAACTCCCACACCAAGCCATATGCATAGGAGGAACCATTTGGATGAAAATACATGTGCCACTACATTGTGCATCATTTGGTAGGGCTACTAAGCCTAGTCATGTCATACATGTCACGCACACTTTTAGCCCAATGCATGACTGGCTCACATTTGGATGTGCTGGTCCTCCCTCATTCATCATTGATCATATGCACGTTAGGAGCATCTACGGGTGTCCAGGTCCCCCGGCATTCATCACCACCTTATGTAATAGGTTCTCCTACAGATACCAGGGCCCTCCCACCATTGTTATGAAGACTAGGTATGATAGGGCCACTAGTGGATGTCCCGGTCCTCCTAGGTTCATCAAAGTCCACGTGACACCATTGCATGTTAGGTCCACATTTGGTTGTCCGAGCCCTCCCTTCATCGCTAAAGGATCATTCACAACTCTGCATGGTAACATCCGCAAACACACCAACAAAAGCAATAAGGTGTATAAGAAATCGGCCGATTCCCACCGACGCCACCAAGAGTTTCGCGTGGGTGACTTTGTGATGGTGAGAACTGAGAGACCTTTCCCTGGGAATGTCTCAAAACTGAGGTCGCATGGATCAGGCCCCTTCCAGGTTCTGAGGAGGATCGGCAGAAATACCTACGTGTTGGACCTCCCCGAGGAGTACGGAGTAAGTCCTACATTCAATGTGGCTGACTTGGTGCCATACAGGGGTCCCACGGTGACACCTAGTGAGAATATTGAGCATGTTCCACTTCTTGAGAGAGTCGCCACCCATAAGAGAGTTCCACCAACCCAGAGGGGCCAACGTGAGCAATTGGAGCGGATATTGAATGAACAGGTTACGGCCATCTGGAGCAGAGGGATGGGCACTACCTCGCTTGGTGGAAAGGACCGGCTACCTTTGGTGGACTTGAGAGCAACCTCGCTGTGGCTTCCTCCGCATACGATGGATCTTTACTCGACAGAGTCGAGTTCTCTGCACCCCGGGAGTATGATGGGGACATCGCTTACCACTTCCCACTTCTCCACGGGTCCGGATGATTGCCATTATGTTCAGCTTGATTTCCTAAGTTCATCTATGTATTTTTATATCTTTCTTGAGTCATTTTGATGTAATTTCCCCTTTGTTTTGAGTCATGTCCCTAGGTCATCATGCTATTTACCTATGTTTGTTAGGCTAGGGGGTCATATGGGCCCAATTAAATGGGCCTGGCCCATGGGCGCCCTCTTCCTTCCCCACCCCCTTGCTTATTTGCTTTTAGCACTTTCTCCATGGACTTTTTGTAAATGTTGGGATTCCTATAAATAGGACCCCAACTCCACTTGAGTTCAGTAATGAAAGTTTGAATGAATTTTGAGCATTAGTGCACCTCTCTCTCTCTAGCTCTCTCTATCTCTCTACCTCTCTCTCTCTCTAAAGGGGGCGGCCCCCTCTCTCTCTCCTCCCCCTCTCTCTCCAAATTTCACCCCTCTCTCTCTCTCTTCTCCTTGCCACATCATCCTCCACCTCATCCCAACCCTTCCCCTTCCCAAGGTCCACTTAATTCCTCCCATTACTCACACCATATCCCCAAGCAACCTTTCACCTTCCAAGACAACCTCTCCCTTTCCCAAGCCACCCCTCCATCTCCCAAGGGAGAATCCCACCTCCCCAAGCACCTCTCCACATCCCCAACACACCTCTTCCCCTTCCCAAGACCACATTAACCATCCCCACATTAAACCAAGTTCAAATCTCCCTCTCCCTCCAAGCCACTTGCGCCCCCCCCCCCTTTCACCCTCCACCCTTGGCCGCACCCCCCCTTCCCCTCCACCTGCTAGCTGCGACCCAACCTCCTTCTCCAACCTCTCCACCATCTCTACCCACCACCATCCAAGCCCCACAGCCATTAGCCCCCTCCCCATTGCAGTCCCTTCAACCCTTCTCCACCAAATAGCCCCTTTACTCTGTTCAACCCGCAGGTAGCAGATTGGGGCCCGACTAGCAGAGCCGGCTCCGGAGTCATACGACGTCATCTGGAGGTGCACCTTACATCTCTGGAAAGGTCTGCGAGTCTTCTTCGCAAGCGAGGTGGAATCGTCTCATTCCGACTTCGCTACAGTTCGTGGTGACCATTCTCCCCCGACTGCGCAGAGCTTCCCCAACAGAGTACCTGAACCAGAAAGGGAGCTGTGCCACGACGAACCACGGAGGAATTAGGCTAAGGGCTCTTCTACAAAGTTCTTCCTCGTTCTGTCTGTCTTCAGGATCAAGAAGCAGAACATCGATCGGAGACCGTGGTCCCAAGTTACCATTTTTCTCCCTCAGCTGCGCGGGTCTGCCTCCCACAGTCTGCAACGACCAACCTCCACTCTTAGGAGTTTCCCTGTCCACTACGGCATCAGACGGCTTCCCCGTCAGTTTTTCTGCGAAGAGGGCTTGTCCACGGTTCCAGAAACTCTGGCGGTTCATGATTTGGAGTCCGGGAGCGGTCGGGGAAACCTCTGCAAGTTGCTGTCAGAAACAGGAAGCTACTGCGTCCAGATTCAGTCACTCTGTTCGAAGCTCTTCCCGGACCGGCACCTTCTTCAGAAGAATTCAGAAAAATTCTGAGGCATCCCCATCCTAGTTACGAAGCGTTCTCCGCTGATCTCGTCATCAGCAAGATTCCAGAACGAGATCTACGGCCTCGACCCCGACTGTCAGTCAGCCTTCGCAGCCTGCCGGCAGATTCGGCGTCGGCTTCTCCGCCCGCTCTTCGGCGAATCTCCCCTCCCCGCCTGGCCGGCTCACCGCCCCTCCCTACGTGGAGGTAGTGTTTGCATGTAATACAAATCATCCCCACCCCAAGTCCACCCTCCTGCGTGAGGCGTAGTGAATGTTATTATTAAACAGGGATCAAGCTACACCGGCGCAGTGTGCGGGGAACCCACACTTCCCCGCTCGCCCTCGTCTCCGAACGGGATTGGTTTCTTCAAACCAACCAGGTGAGCTCTAACCTTTGCTCCATTTTCTTCTGGTGCTTGTTCATTTAATAGCCGTAGAATCCGCTCCGTTGAGCAAGCGAGAGAGAGTCCGACCCCACGTGCTCCACTTACGAGCGGTCACCGTGGAGTGTGTGAGAGAGGGACCTAGTGCTCCAAGTGGCACCCGGCCAGCCCCTTAATTGTGGGCTTCGTACCTTCGGGAGGGCAACCCTAGCCTTGCTGGCACTCTACCAGCAAGGGTCTTGATCCATCACCTCCCCTTAGCATCATTTAGTCACCCCGGGCTCGTGTGTGTGCGACGGCGAATTGGCCCGATCTGCCAACTGAATTGCTATGTGGTTGTGATTGCGGAATAGGTCCTAAGTTTCTGTTTGCTTGCTGCATACCCCGTGGTCGTTTCACATCAATCCAAGCATGTACTCAACCCATCTATACATGTAGTCAACCCTTGCATTTGTCCCATAATGGCTTGGAACATTGTGGCCACTTCATCGGAATTATGGGCTCGAGATTCGGCCATGGGTGGTGGTGGTGGTGAGTACTGTGTACCTCTACGAGTGGGCATGCAAAGACACACGGACTAGGAGACACCGACTAAATGCAAAGATGATGCACCTAGACTTAACCAATATCCGGTACGTGGCGGAGGATCGACCTGAAGATCTCCTCGACACGAGTGTGTGGCCTTCCCGATAGGCGTAACCTAACGTTCGGGCGACACCTTTTAATATACCGGGCTATCGGGATGAAATGCAATTTTAAAACACTTTTTTTTATTTTAAAATGATGATGATCCAAGACTCGACTTACACCGTGCAAGACTTATGCAACGACTACCCTAGACTCGACTCGTTCTGATACCAAATTGATGCGGGACAGACACGCGACTCGACTCCAATTTGATATGCGATCCTTGGACTCTAAGCAAGCTCGCAATCGCCCCTAATGAGGGAAGCGTACGGACGTGCGTGGTTGAGAAATCGGCAGTGAGCTAGGGTGGTCGGCTCTCTCTCGTACCCGGATCAGTCACGGGACGGGTTTCGCTCTCTCTCACAGTGGTGAATTAATTATATCGAGCTAATGGCCCTAACACATGCCCTCTAGCAGCGGCATATAAAAGCATATACAGGAATAGCAAACGCCGAGTAATGGAGCGAACACGATACCTCCACGCGCCGGGCGTGGGGAAGACGATCCCAGCCGATCTCGTACTCCCGGAACAATAAATTACATAAATTACAGAAATGACTTTACTGCCCACTCCACGCAGGGAGGTAAAGGGCTATATGGTGGGACCATGGAGTAGCGGGTTCGGGTTGACGGGCAGCTTCTTGCGTAGCTTCGGCGCACGCGTACTCACGAACGTGGGGCCCACGTGCTGGTCAGTGGGGCCGAGTGGGACCGGGGTGGCGCCACTATGGTGGGGACGCCTGGAGGGGCGCCCCCTGGGACGGTGGCGCGCTGGTTCGCCTTGTGGAAGCTGAGTCGGCTGGGCGGCTGGACGGTCGGTTCGGCTTGCTATCCACGGGCTGGAGCATCTGTTCTACAGCGCGTGACCCGGCGAGAACGGCTGGTGCGATCAGCCCCGATGTCGGATCGACACGAAACTGACGCCGTTGGAAAGCTGACTTGAAGTACTTTGATCTACGGCTAAAGAGAAAAATTTTACTATCCCGGATCTGGCCTTCGTCGAATTTAGAAGTGGCTGGTTGCCAGAACCAGATCTGACAGGACAGATCTGAGTTTTCCTGAGAACACGAGTTGACCGAAGGAAGAACTTCGGATATAGAAGTTGACTCCTTGATGAAAGTTGTGGAGAATGAAGTAAGGCAGATGGAGATATGTTTTTTAGAATTTCGTGTGAAGGTTTAATAGGGGAAACGAAATTTATGGCACTGGTGGGTCGGATCTGGACAATAGAGATAGAACTGATTTTTGGATCTGACAGTGATTTTTAAAAATAAGTAGAGGACTCCAGAAATTCCAAGAAAATTCATGGATGATGGGGGTGGTGGACAGAATCCCCAAAAAAATTGGTGAACCAAGAAAATAAGGGGAAGGGGGTCAAAACGTGGAAACACAGAGCTGTTGTTACACAGATCTGAACAGAGACAGATCTGGTGGATCCAAAAGCTAAAAAGGAAAAGAAAATTGGATGAAGCTCTGATTTCGAGGGAAATTTACTGGAGGTGGGGGTTCACGTGGGGAACCTACCCTGAAAATATTAGCTCCAAAAGATATGGGAGTTGAAAGCTAAAATTCTCGGAGTGGACCTCTGTCCAGCAGAACAGCAATCTGGACAGCACTTTGGAAGTTGCTTCGCGGTGGCTCGATGGCGGCACAAACGGCGGCGGCGGCATAGATAGAATCCAGAGGGGGAGGGGATGAGATAGAGGGGTTCTACACCCTGGAGATTGGAGAAGGATGAAGGAAACCAGAGGGAGAGAGGGAGGGGCGCACCAAGCTCTTTGGCTTTTCAATATTTTCTTCTCATTAATTCACACAAAATGGAAATACAAGGTATTTGTATGAAATGTAAAAAGACTCTAAATATCCCTAGATCTAGAATTGGGAGGGGTAAAAAAGGGAGTTCAAAAGTTATTCTCCCATGATGTTTGGAACCACATTAAACAAGTAATTATGGGGGGGGCGCCCCCTTGACCATGGTAGCTTCCAATTTGGACTTTTGGTAACACTTGTCTCCTTGAATGGTCCAACCATCTAGAAGCCACCTAGGATAGTTGACCAGCCCCACATGGACCCCTATGGCTTAGGTGGACCAATAGGGAAGGAGTGAGGGCCCCCTTGCTCGACCTTCTGACATTTTGCAAATAAACCCAAAGATCCTTCGGGAATGACACATTGGCTTATAAAGCCTTACAATTGTAAACATACTTTCCCAAAGATATAAAAGCAAACAAAAGGACACAAATGTAAAATAAAATATTAGTGCTCTTACTCTGATGTCCCCATCAAGCGCGATACAACACGCAAGGAAAGCCCCGAGCTAGAGTCGGAAGGTGAGGAAGTTTCTTTCGAAGAACTTATGGATTTGTATGATGAATTGGTTGAAAAGTATAAGAAGGTTAAATCTGAAAATAGAAAACTTAAAAAGAAACCTGAACATACTTTTCATGATAATGCTTCTTGTGTTAAATGTTCTAAACTTGAAAGTTTGAATGAATCCTTCATGCCTGATGTTGATATGCTTAAAGAAACCCTTTCATGTTTGAAAAATGAAAAAGAAGAACTTAAAAAGGAAAACAGCGCGATGTTAATTCAGATTTCATTGCTTCAAAGCTATTCAAAAAATCTTGAAAATTCTTCATGTGATAGATGTTTAGAATTCAAAACTGTAAAAAAAACCTTTCTTGATTGATATCAAATAGCATGAAGAAATCATTTCATGTATGAGAGAAGAGAATGAGAATTTGAAACATCTAAATACAACCATGTCTGAAAAATTACTTGCATTTGAAATGGGAAAAAGCTTGGTTGTTGATGAATGTGAAAAATTGCATATGCTAGAACAAGAACTTCAAAGCTATAAAACTACAAATAAAATGTTGAATGAATGTGTTGTTTGCAGTGAACAGGAAATTACTACCTATGAGTTGCACATTGCATCTCTTGAAAGTGAAATTCTTGATTTGAACACTTCATTGTCTAAATTTGTGGATGGTAAAGAAAATCTAGATAAAATCTTGGGAACAAAGGTTAATTTTCAAAAAGAAGGGCTAGGCTATAATCCGATGAACAAAAAAAAATTTGAAATAAATTGTATACATCTTTTGTCTTGAGTTCGGATGTAGCTAGTACTTCAAATGCTCACCCGGTTAAGCATGCTATCAAGAAAACCAAGAAATATGATGTTAAGCAGAAATTGAATCAAAACACAAAACTGAAAAATAATTCTGCTTATACAAATGTTCATGTTAGGAAGCACAATGCTAGACACCATGTTTCTAACAAAATTCCTTCTTATTTTTATTATGATAAACGTGGTCACATCATGCATGACTATTTTGTTTTGAAAAATAATGAAATGAGAGCATGCAAGAAAATGAATGATTCTAAAAAGTCAAGAAAGTCTTCGAACATAAAAGGAACATCTGAAAATTCTCATGCTTATGAAACAAATCATGTTGTCAACAAAAACAAGGTTCATTGCTTTCATTGTGGAAAGTTCGGTCACAGGATGAATAATTATTTTAGTTTGAAAAATGATGAAATAAGGCCAAGTAAATGGACAAATGCTTGTGTGAAGCCAAAAATATTTTCAAATGGGAAACATTTTGTTTGTCATTCTTGTGGAAAGCAAGGACACCATGTGTCACAATGTTGGCAAGCAAATAGAAGGAAGAACTTCCATGCTAAAAATAATTATAATTTTGCCAACCCACAGAAATTCCATGCTTATCCTGTTAAGAAGAATGCTAAGTCTTCAATTAGTTGTCACTACTGTGGTAATTTTGGGCATACCATGTATCATTGTGCTTTAATGAATTTTGATGATATGCATGCCCAAAAATTGTGGAGAGCACCCACTAGAGGTGCAACCAATCATCCGGGACCCAAGAAGATTTGGGTACCCAAAACTGTTGAATGAGAACTTTGTTGCAGGGATGCCTTGAGGCCATGTGGAAGGCTTGAAAAATAATGGCTGCTCAAGACATAGGTTTTGAAAAATAAGTTTCTGAATTCTCTTTGAATAACTGAAATTTGTTTTAACAAAAATTTCATTCTATGAAAATCATGAAAAATCTATTTTCTTATAAGATTGCATTGCATCTACCTGATCATCATTTGTATGACTACATGGTATATTAAATGGTGACTTGAGGAAGGGCAGGTCATTCCTATCTGAACTCTATCACCATGCGTCAGAATGTGCCTCCGCTTGGTACCATGAGTAAATTGTTCATTTAAGTCATAAGATGCATGATTTTCAGAAAATGTCAATTGTGAAATTTATGTACATAGAAAGGGGGAGTTTGTTTTTGAATGGTTGATTTGTGAAAATCTATTTTTGAACATCTTTTGAAAATAATTGGGTTGCATTACTCATTTCTGATCATTTCTGCACCCTAGCTGGCCATGTCATGGAAAATGCTCGTTGTTCATCATTTGAATGTGAATGCTTTTATGTGCAATCTGTCATGATATTCTGAAAATCAAGTTTTTGCATCTTACTTTTGCATCTTGCATTGCATTCTCATATTATTATTGGTTGCATTACATTAGAACTCATGCATTTCACGCATTTAGATCATTCAAATGAAAAATTAAAAATTCACGTTTTGCATTCATGTTAAATTTTGCAATGTATTTAGAACTCTCAAATAAAATCTAAAATTTTGCATCACATTATATTTTACATTGCACATTGCATATCTTCCAAATTGTGTGCTTGCATGTTATATATGCGTTTTACCCTAATCCTTGAAATTTTTATGACCTTATGCCTTCTTGATAAATAATGTTGCATTTGAGTCATCATTGGAGTGTTTCATGTCATACACTCAGAGAGAGTAAATATTTGATAAGTGCATCTAGATAGGGGAAGCTGCACTATTATATGTTCATAAAATTTTTAGTATACATGCTGAATAAAATTCATACACTTTATACACTAAATGTGAAAATGAGTGTTAAACATGAGGATATAGGAATTTCTTTTCAACACTCTAGAGATTTTAAACTTGCTGCATGAATGTTAAAGAGGCAGTGGAGGAGAAAGTTATCTGTCTAAATTTTGGAAAAGAATCTGAAAAGAATGGCAGAGCAATGCTTAGTCTCACTGAGTAAACTGAATACACGTCACCTGAGACGTGATGTGGTTCATTTCTGAAAGGTGTTGTACTGTAGTATCTCTGTTCAAAATGAGGTGAAATGGTTTAATATTCTGAGTAACTGGGGATTCTGACATGAGCTCCATGTGTCTCCTTGCGTAAAAAGGAATTAATTGAACCTGATCATTCTTAGAAAAATTCTGATTATTCTTGTGAATTTGTTAAAAAATTTAGAGTGAAAAATTAATGAGATAGAGCGTAGCCTCCAATACGTCGTTCTCTTAAAATGAAATATAGTCTGTATAATCTCTCATTGTGTTGATCTAAAAATCTGAATATCCATATTGCAACAATCTATTTTCATGTTATTCACTTACACATATAGAAATTTGATTTAATATGTATTCAGAAAATTGATTGACTGCATTGACTATTGTATAACTCTTCTATATGTTTGCACAATCTCCTAGGTGCTATATATGAACATTCCGGTTGTCATGACTCTCATGCACTTTTCTTATACCTATTCCCTTCTTAAATAAGTAAGGGGGGGCTATGTTGCATGTATATATACATATATGCTTGGTTGCATTGTGTGCATCTCATATGTCACCATTTTTTTGCATCTAGCTTCATGCATCTCACAAGAAAACTAAAAATCTAAAAATCTAAAAATCAAAGAAACACATTGATGTGTCAACTTCTCTATGCTTTGCAATTGCATCATCTGAACTTCTCATGTGAGCTTTCATTGATTCATGAATCCATCATGCTGAAATTTGAACTTCATTCCCTTCCTCCCACTTTTTGATTATGTCAAAGGGGGAGAAAGTATTTTGATCTGTGATCTATGTCATAAAGTTTGTCATCATCAAAAAGGGGCAGATTGTTGTGTGCCTTGCATATATTTTTGATGATAACTAATCTTTATGTATGCTTGCATATGATTTTGTTGATCACTCATGATATTTGCTATGCTTGCATGTGTTTCATAATATGCTTGCATGTGTTTCATAATATGAGCATATGTGCTCTTGATGTTCAAATAGGGTCGAGATTGTAAATGGTTTAAATGTTGCATATACATGTTGCATGGATAGATTGTAAAGTGTTTGCGATCTAGCTCATGCTTTGATTGAACCTTGAGAAGAATGATCAAATTGTTAAATGTGATTTACATGTATTTCTTTGATGCATTTTGAGGCTCATACATGTTATCTAAATGCATGACTATCGCAAGTTATTTTTGAATGCATGGAAATAAGAAGATGTTTTTGGTTGAGAAAACTTGGGTTGTCAAAGAGGCTTCAAAACCTTTTATCAATGAACAAAGTCTTTTGTGCAACCCATGATGTATTAACTTTGACTATTTGGAATTGTAGGATCAAACCTCATGGTGGTCGCTTGGAAGGTAAAATAAAAATGCGGATAAGTACCTTGCTATCTACAATCTAAAACAGGTGGATATGTCATGTCTAATTTGTCAAGAACCATTGGTAAGATTCCTATTCTCTCATACCATCGACCTCACCTTGTGCATTTCACGTAGTTTCTCTTAATGTACTTCATTCATGGCTTTTGAGGTTCACAATGTGCTTAAGAAATTCACACAAGTCTTGGTAGAAATCGGGTTGAAAAATGCCCATTCATTGAAATGGTTGCATGGCTTGATAGCCTAACAGATTTCCTTGAATGCATGGTTTTTCATTCCAATCCTTAATTGTGTGAAATTGAGTAGCATACATCTTGATGGTTTGAGAATGTAATTCATGCATTTTCAACATGAAGCCTTTTGGCTTGAATGTGGTTTACAAATAAAGGTTCTTTTGTGAATGAAGGTTTTATGGTTATTTTGCAAAGTTTTGAATGCTTTATATGCATACTCTTCATGGAGCTTGGTTACATGATGCACTCATATTGGACAATTGTATTGCTATATGAACTTGATTTCTTGATGTGGATAAACATGTTTTCCAAAGTGTTTTTATGCACCTTGAACATGGATTTTAATGTATATGCCTTCTGCACTTTCTTAATTCATGGTTACAAGTTGCTCACACCTTGTTCATATTCATGCTTAATGATCTTAATTCTATGTTGTGATTATTGAATGTTCAAAATGCTTTCATGCACCTTGATAATGCATTTTTTATGAGCACACATCATGTAGATTTAACTTGTCAAAATGGGCTCTCAAGTATACACCTCATGTAATCTAATTAAGGAGCTAAAAGCTTAAAACTATGCATGTTCTGAACTTCAGTCGACCGACCCTTACATTTCAGTCGACCGAAATATCCAGCAACTACTGGAAATGTGTCTGCAGAAGTTAGGTCGACCGACCCCTATGAATAGTCGACCGAATGCAACATAAACCGAAAAATGAGGATCCAAAACCCATCTAAACTCAATCCATTTGTGCCCTACTTTTACCCATTTGTCCCTAGGGTATTCTACATATCTTAGAGGGGTTTTCTAAGGATTTTGTGAAGGGTTTATGGGTCTTTTCATGTCTCTTATAAATACTCTCATGTGACCTACGAATTTTGTGAGAACCCCATTTTGTGCTAACTCTTTTTATCTTGTAGGAGAAGAAAAGGGGGGAAAGGAAGAAGGAGCTCTTGTGGAGTGGATTTGATCTGCATCCAGGCATCTCTGGGGCTCGTGGAAGAAGAAGAAAAGGATCGGATCGACGAGAGGAGCAAGAGGGTGTTCACATCCTCATCATCCGACTGGAGCTTCGAGCAACGCTATCTATTCGTCTTGGAAACAAAAGGGAATATACTTCACATTCTATTTCTGCTTATTTGTGATGGTTATCATGTGTTGTATTGTGGTTTGAGCATGATTTAGATATTTATCTTTATTTTTTGAACTAGAAAATACACTGTGTGTGTGTGTGTGACCGTCTGCGTACGGTCGTGTGGTTCATTGTGTTGCGGTTGTTGCAGTGTGTGTGTGTGTGTGTGTTTTGATCCGTGGTCGGATCATGTGGGAGACTCCATCTCCGTGTGTATCTGTGTTTGGGGCATGTCCCCGTGTGTGTTTGGAGCATCGGCTCCGTGTTGGGGATTTATCCCTGAGTGAAACCTTACTGGTTTGATAAGGGGTGGACGTAGGGAGCCCGTCGTGGTCCCGAACCACCTTAAAAATCGATGTGCACTGTACTTTGGTTTGTGCGATTGTGTGGTTTGCATGTTATATCCGCTTGTGTGATCGTGTGAGATCAGAGAGATTGAGAGAATTTACTTATCTTGTTTAGCTAATATCTTCAATCTCGTTAATATTATTAATTCTGTGACGTAGTGTTTTAATTTGCCATCTAATGTGGGGGACAATTCAACCCCCCTTCTTGTCCGCTCGCCTACCCTGGGATCCAACAGAAGTGAAAAGAACCAATCTCGAGCCGGGTCTTCTAAAGACAGACCAAATAAATATGCCATCAAGCGTTGGTCATGCCGAAACTGGGCCGACTCGTAAACAAACTCCTTCAAGTGCACAAAGGGATCACCAACTCCACAATAGCGGCGATATGCAGGGATTTGTGAAGATGGCAGAAGCTGAAGATTTTGAAATAGCAATGGAACACTTAAGGAGGGTTTTGGATCAACTCGACGTTGGAGTTCATCAAACTGACGTTGGGTCTGAGCAATCATCTCCTGGGTAGGGAGAGATCGAGAGAAATGTGGGCCAGCTTGAGCAAGAGGTTGTGAATTTGGACCAGAATTATGGTAATGAGTCGGATAAGAGAATCTGGGCTGAGGAGAAGGGAAGCCCACTCCAGGAGTGGAAGGGTGCACGGGCCTGGAAGAAGCATGAGCATAAGGACCCATTGGGTCAACAACATGAGGAGACGAAGAATGAGGCCCATTAAGAGAATGAGGCCCGTTAAAGTGAGGTTGGACATTAGACACTGGGCCAACAATATGATAAGGAGAAAAAGGTGGCCCATGAAGGTAAGAAGGCCCATTATGAGGAGAACGCCCATTAAGATGAGAAGAAGGCCCATTAAGATGATTGGCAATCAATTTTGGGGCCTGGGCCGGGTCCATTTGGCGAACAAGGCTTAAAAGATGGGCCATGAGAAGATGGGCCCGCGTGGGAAGAAGATTCCACGCGAGAATAGGAATAAGACTGGGAAGGAGAAGGATACATGGGATGACGATGCTCCATGAGGGCAAATGGAGACTTTCTACAGGAAATCAATGGGAATACAACTCGGGAAGCAAGGGCTTGATGAGGACTCACTAGGACTAATGCAAGACCAAGGGAAAATAGACCCTAGGACAATGGGACCAAGCAATGGACACACAAAATGGGCTAACCTAAATGGGCCTAACAACAAAAGAATATGTGGATGATGAGGGAATGCAACACAATACCACAAATGGGCTTGGACAAGCCCAAACAACACAAACAATGCAATGTGAGAGTTTTCACCCAAATCAAACAATTTAATATGATGGGAAATATTTTATAAGTTTTAATGGACCTTTTAATGATTTGAATTAAGAATAATTCCCTCAAGATATAATCCTATGGGAATAAGGTCCAAACTTTGGGTCGACTAAGGTTAACTCTCTCACACGGATGCAAATGTAAGTCCTAAGGGGTGGAAAGGTACAACCGGCCCGACGTCCGTGTGGGAATCCACGGCTCACGGGGACTTACGGAGGTCTCGGATAAGATCACATAGTCGACCCCAAGGAATATGGAGGCGAGAGGGTCACTTACCAAGGTAGGAATGCAACTATGATATGCAATGCATGATCCTTTGTGCACCGGAGTGCATGCAATTTCTAGTCTAAAATTAGAAAATCAAGGCAACATTAAACCATGCAAACATGATCAAATGACTGCAAATCATATATGAAAATGAAGCTAATACAAAAGATAGCAATGCAGGATCAGAAACAAGCACAATCGGAACTCGAGAGGCAATTAAATCATCATTACAAAGCGTACATGTGATTCTGTCCCTGAACCTGTATGCAGATTTTATGCTCAAAACCCAAAAATGGAGACAAGATTTGACCATGCAATGTGACCCAAATAATGCAAATAAAGTATGGAAATTAAGACAATATAAATGGGAACAAGATGGAAGCAAGAAGTAAGCAATCAAACCTTAGGAACCCAATCAAATCATTATTCAAAGACGTACCTATGAGTCTGTCCCGGGACCTGCCTGCAGACTTTATGTAGAAAACTCAAAAATGAAGACACAATTAAATTCTGCAAACATGACCCAAATAATGCATATGATATATGGAATGAAAGATAATACAAAGGGCTACAGAATGGGCCCAAGAACAAGACAATTCGACCCCTGGAGGTCAATCAAATTGCTCAAGAAAGATGCCCCGTGGGCTTGTGCACAGACTTGCCAGAATTCAAATGGACATCCCCAGATGACCGTTTCTACGAAGTTGTGGTCTCCTGGAAGACCGCCAAATGGTGGAGATCTCCTGGCGATTGTTTTATGAAAGTAGAGGTCTCCTAGAGACCGCCATATGACCCCAGAACCTGAAAACTTGCCAAAACTATGGGAAAATGGAGACAAAACTACTTAAACATGACCACATACACACCAAACTCGTAGGAGAGCATGAATAACATGATGGGCACTAGGTGTCCCACCGTGATCGCCAAAAAATAGAGTTGTGGATGGTTTTATCTACCCCGCCCCCAAACTAATAAGCATATGCATATGAACATGAAAGTATGAACAAAGGATAAGGGGCGATGAAAGATAAGAAATACTAACCGTGATCGTTACCAAGGATTAACAACGCCAAAGGGTGGAGGAAAGGGATGCAACGACGACGTGTACCTTGGAAGAGGATAAAGACTTGATCGCGCTTAAGAGACGGGTGCGGGAAATAATGTGGGATCAACCTCCTCTCCTTCCATCTGGCTAGAGGAAGAGGGCCTCACGTTCTATCCTTGCTTCTCCTACAAAACAAAGCCAAACACAAGAGAAAAACCCATTAGAAACATGCAAGTATAGTATCAATCACGCAGTGGTAAAATAGGGTTAGAAATTGAGGGAGAATGCACTGGGGGGAGGTTTTTAACTCCTGTGGAAAGGTGCAAAAGATAGGTGTGTGTGTTGTGATGATGTATGAACAAATAGAAAGGAAAATCACGCAGCACAACTGCGGGAAATGGAGATGCAATATGGAGAAAAATGCATGCAGAGTGCAGAAAATAGAGATTGTGATGATTTGTGAAATTAGGAGGATGAAAACTAAGAGAAGAATGAATAAAATCAAGCCCTTAAGCGTGGAAACGAAAGATAATACTTCCCTCTTCAAGCCAGGGTCAAAGAGATGAGTCGGCGTCGCAGCATGGCTTCACCTAGAACCGAAGAAGAGCCCCCCTTCGCTTTCTGCGAACTGGGCATCTATTTATAGGAGCAGAAAACCCTAGGTAGAAATAGGAGATAAATCTGTGAAATAGAAGTTTAGATTTGATAAAACCTCGAGATAATAGCAATGATAAGAGTCCTAGATGGGTGGAAACTGAGGTGGAGGCCTATCTCCCTCGAAAATGGTTCAAACAAGGACTCTAAAGAGTCCTCGGGCAAAGAAATCGGAGTTCAGGACGTTCTAGGCTCTCTATCGAAGAAACGGTCTATCGTAAGACTGCCATACGAAGAAACGGTCATGGGAGGACCGCCATTTGGATAGAATAGTCATAGGGGTGACCGCTAGACGATTGGGGGCAAACGGGATGATTATGGCACAAAAATTGAAGAAATGGTCTTCCTGGGACCGCCGTTTGAAAGTGGTGGTCTCAGTAAGACCGTCAATTGATAAAATAAAAATAAAATAAAAATAAAAATAAAAATAAATAAAGAAGTTAATGTTCATTCAGAACGCGGTCGCCTAGGTGACCGCATTCAGGAGTCAGTACGAGAAAGTTTCGGGCGCCCATTCGGCCGCCGACTGCCCGAATCGGTCTCAAAAGGTGGGGAATCAAAGATAATGGCCTCCAAAGCTCACTGTGTAACGCCCGAGAATTTTCTAGGAATTTTTTAGGATTAAAATATAATTATTAAGCATTTAAATAAACTAAATAGATTATTAAATGAATTATGGTTAAATAAATCTAATTGTTAAGGCCCAATACTAATTAAAGTGGAATTGGCCCATTTAAATAAGCCCACTTGGCCCAAATTATTTTTTTTTGACCCTGGCCAATGTTCTAGAACCTTAAATTGATGCATTTACGGAATTAAAAGATAAATAGGTTTATTTGGGGGATAAATAGGGGTAATAACAAAAGAGTTTGAATCATTTTAAAATTTCACGCTTGAGGATAAAAACGGTCTATCGCGAGATCGCATAATGCCCAAAACAGTCTTCAGGTGACTGCTATTAAGAAGCAGATCCGAACAGCGATGAAAGCTTGAAAAGCTAGGAACTTTGGCATCCAAATCATCTGGGATCGATGCTATCCACTTGTTGGCAAAGTCTAGAACGTGTTAGGATTGATTACAAGCCCTAATTAGGACTCTAGGATCATTCAAATCCTCAAAACCTTAGCTAACCCTATAAATAGATCCCAAGTTTCACATGCGCGACCCTTGCTTTTGGCTCGCGTGGAACTAAGGTAAGGAAGCACTATTTGGGGTAAGTTCTTTAGAATATTTCGTTCATTATAGTAAAGTCTAACTCCCCTCAAAATTTCATCCTAGGAGATCGAGCCTACAAGAAGTTAGAGGCTTCCAAAGTCGCTGGTTCAATACAAGCAACCCAGGAACCTATGTGATCGGGTCAGATTGAGCAGCAAATTAGAAGCCCTAAGCGAGGTAATTATATTTGGTTATTTAGAGTTATTTGTTCCTTTTAGTACCCTCTTCTTACCCTCCAATTTTCATGGTCTTAGGTGAAGGGAAGCAGAAGTTAGAAGGCCATGAAGTTGCTGATTCAGTTCAGGAAAAATAGGATTTAGGGTCGAGTTCCAGCCCAAAATTTGAAGTTTAAAGCTCAGTCTAGAGGTAGGTTATCTCATGATTGGCTCAAACTCGAAGTTAGAAATAAAAGCCCTCTACTTCCAATTGTTTTCATGCATTATACGTAGAGAATTTGATGTTTTATTGTGACTGCACAACTAGTGTATTTTTCATACATGAGCCTAACCCTTTAAAGAAAAAGATGTAATTCTTGTTGAAATTACAATTTCCTATGCATATTCCCGGCCTAATATTCTTCTAGCATGCTTTACTACATGTTTTACATCATTCCCATGCATAATATGATCTAGGTTAGCACTTTATTTTACTGTTTTATAGTTCTATCTCCAGACATAAGGAGGCCTTAACGGGACCGCAAGGAACCCTAGCGGTCTAATAGGTGATCATCTATATACCTTTCCTACGGTCTATTGCAAGACCGTCTAGAACACTATGCGGCCAGTTCCTGACTGTTATTTGGTTTTGTGAACCAATCCGAGCCTAGTTAAACTTTTGCATATAATAATGTTATTTTTCACTAAAAATTATGCTTTTTTCCTATTAAACACCATGTTACAGTATGAGCATGTCTTAGAACTTTATTTTTCATTATTATGTAACTTCATACCAAATGTTATATTTTTGTAATTAAATGCTTTTCTACGAGATAGACATGATTTATGAGGTGTTAATATCACGGTTTTGTCCGTATGTTTCACCGTTTCACTCTCACCTCCTGAGTCATTTTCATAAGTACATGGCGTTTACTCCGGTATGCGACCATTAGTTACACCTTGCACTTATAGGCACATTTCTTGGACTTGTGAACCTCTCCGCCGGATATTCCTTCTGTCGGACTAGGGGATCATGTTTCAAGGCCTCCGTAAGACTCTGCGAGTTTGTGATTCCCACTAGGACGCCGAGCTAGTTTTACCCTTAAAGCTTGAATTGTCTAGAAAGCACTTACATGATCGAAGTTTTACTTCCTATACTCTGGTTAATTGCGGCCTATAGGAGACCATCTATGTTACTTAGCGGTCTTTCCCAGACCGTTTTATTTCATAAAACGGCCCCCTTGCGACCGTTATTCTCCAGAATTCTTCAAGTGTCGACTTTCTTTTGTTCTGGTTGACACAGTTTAAATGCAGCCTTCACTGGACCGTTATTATCGATTAAGCGGCCAAGCTGTGACCGTTTTCTTCTTTAAACATGACCGTTTCTTTCTGTCAGGTTCATAACCTGAGGTTTGACCTAAGGGTTGATGAAATTCTATTCTTGGATGATCTTAGGATTATCTGGATCTCAAACCTACGTGTAACAAGTTAATCTTAAGTTAGGGAACTTAATTAATGTACCGTTATGCTGCTGGAATGCCGTCGTAGCATAATATTCTTTTAATTCTCATGATCGAGTTTTGATGTGTTCTATACCCTGGATATATTGTCATATAAACTTTGTTTGGAATTGACATTCTTGGCCGAATTATGTACATTATCGTGGAAGTAGCTTGATTTATAACTTGAAGATGCAAGAGTGGGCACGAACAGTGTCCAAGGGCTCCACTCTAGTCCCCTCGGCAGATAGCCAGAAACATACTATAAAACCATGGGGTATGATGAACACTGGCATCGCATTGCGCTGGGAGTACTTTTTTAAAAAACTGGTGAATATCCACGAATACTCACAAGATATTCTTGTGAAATTACATGCTTACTAGTACATTCTCATTACATGACTTGCTAGTACATAGCCTTTATGGTTATGACAAGTGTATTCTTGTTTTATGAAAGGCCAAACTTACATTCTTGCTATATACTTGTACAATCTTACTCTCATATCGCAATCTTGATCATATCGTGTTACTTGTGTTACTTTGGTTTTACACCGCATGTTTTACCATCTTTGTTTATCTTTACTCTAGAGAAAAAATGTTAATTACTTAAAACTTTACCATCATGTTGATACGAAGATACCTACTAGGCATGTGTGCTCATACCTACTTTTCCAATCTTTTTCAGGAAATACTAGTGAATCGGATTTGGATTATACAAGTAGCGGGTCCGAGAGTGATTGATGGTCAATTGGCATGAGAGAAGCCTAGTTATCTAGTGTCTCGTCGAGTCATATTGTAATTTTTGATTTTCTTGAGTCTTATGATGTAAAGAGGTCGAAGGCAATGGTCTTATGTATTTTATTATTCTTATTCTGAAATAAAGTTGGAGTTTGAGGAAATACTTGTACAATTACTTTTATGTGATTATCTTGCGCTCTGATTATATTACTCGCTTGAGGCGTATTAGCCGACTGTCCACGTTCCCGAGATTCCTTTCGCTGTATTAAAAGCTCGGGGCGTGACACACTGGGCTCAAAAAATGGTCAGAAAATGGGCTCGAGATATGCTCAGAGAAGGTTCCAAAACAATGGATAATTCAGAGCATTATAAAGGAGAATAAGAGAAATAACTCGACTTGTAGGCTGAAAACGGATGTCAACAAATGGCATCCACTTCAAGAACCAGAAGATTTACCGGCTATCCGATAAATACAAAATTGATTGGAGAACATCCACCCCATACAACCCACAGGCAAATGGGTTGGCAGGAGACTTCAACAAAACATTGTGCACTCTCCTATCCAAGATAGTCAGTTCTCACAAAAAGGATTGGGAGAAAAAGATGTATGAAGCTTTGTGGGCATATCAAACAGTCTACAAGACTCCCACAGGCTGCTCACCTTTCTCTCTTGTATACGGCTCAGAGGCTGTAGTCCCCATCGAGCTGGAAGTACCATCGTTAAGGGTCGCCATTCAACATGGTCTGGTTATTGACGAACAAACAAATGTCAAAAGGAGGCTAGAAGAATTAGCTGACCTAGAAGGAAAGCGTCTTCGAGCGCAACAGAATATTCAAATATATCAAGCCCGCATGGCTTGCGCCTTCAACAAACTCGTCAAAGGGCAAGAATTCAAGAAAGGAGACTTGGTCATGGTGAAGAAGAAGGAGGTCATGGCTTTTAACCCTAAGGGAAAATTTGCTAAAAATTGGTTGGGTCCGTATGTGGTCCAGCGTGTGTACGAGGGCGGAGCCTACGTCATCATCAATAATCGGGGAGAAGTACAGTTCCCGCCACTCAATGGCAGCCATCTGACACTATACCATGCATCACCACCCCCTTTCAATGAAATGGTGAATGATTAAATTTATTCCCCGGCTCCAGCCCCACAAATCACATCTCCTCCCTTGAGTTAGTGCACCAAGCTCCAACCTGCAATTATTTGGTCAAAAAAAAGGGGGGGCTTAAAATAAAGGTGCTCCACCAGCCTTGTTCGAGCATCTTGCTAAGCAAGGGAAAAAATGGCCACAACCCGGTTGTGGTGAAAACCCGTAAGAGTGCTGCAGGCAAAATAGGATACCCCGCCACGCGAAAATCCGAAAGTGCGCGTGGGCAAAAGCAAGAGGGGGCTGACTCCGGTGGAAACCCGAAAAGGGAACCTGGGTCAGTAATGTGGTAATCAATATATATATATATATATATATATATATATATATATATATATATATATATATATATATATATATATATATATATCATCGCTATTCATTCTCAACAACCATTGATTCCTTGACATCATCGTCAAGATCGGTGCTTAAACCTACCGGAATAGGCCTTATGCCTACACCGCTAAAACCTTTCTTTGCTCTGGCATTCACCCCATGTCGATGAACAAACCACCATTGATTCATTGACATCATCGTCAAGATCGATGCTTAAACCTACCGGCATAGGCCTTATGCCTACACCGCTAAAACCTTTCTTTGCTCCGGCATTCACCCCATGCCGATGAACAAACCACCATTGATCTATTGACATCATCATCAAGATCGATGCTTAAACCTACCGGCATAGGCCCTACGCCTACACCGCTAAAACCCTTCTTTGCTTCGGCATCCACCCCATGCCGATTAACAAACCACCGTTGATCTATTGACATCATCGTCAAGATCGATGCTTAAACCTACCGGCATAGGCCTTACGCCTACACCGCTAAAACCCTTCTTAGCTCCGGCATCCACCCCATGCCTGTGAACAAACCACCATTGATCCATTGACATCATCGTTAAGATCGATGCTAAAAAACCTACTAGCATAGGCCTTACGCCTACACCGCTAAAACCTTTCTTTGCACTGGCATCTACCTGGTGCCGGTGAACACACTACTATCAAAAAAAATGGGGCTTAAAATAGAGATGCCCCGCCAGACTTATTCGAGCATCCTGTCGAGAAAGGGTAAGGATGGCTACAACCCGGCTGTGGCGAAAACCCGGAAGGGCGTTGCAGGAAAAATTGGGTACCCTGCCATGTGAAAACCCGCAAGGGCACGTGGGCAAAAGCAAGAAGGGGCTGACTCCAGTGAAAACCCGAAGAGGGCGCTTGTGTCAGTAATAATAAAAAACAAACAAATGAATGATGATGAATGACATGTCTTTATGTTCATCTGCTCAAACCATGTCATGGGAGCTCCCGACGTTTCTCGTATGTCCCACCTCGATGAACAAATTACCATCGATTCCTTGACATCATTGTCAGGATCGGTGCTAAAATCCTCCGATGTAGGCCTTACGCCTATACTGCTAAAATAAATTCTCTTTGCTTCGGCATTCGCCCCATGTCGATGAACAAATTACCATCTATTCCTTGACATCATCGTCAGGATCGGTGCTAAAATCCTTCGGTGTAGGCCTTATGCCTATACTGCTAAAACAAATTATCTTTGCTTCGGCATTCGCCGCATGCCGATGAACAAACTACCGTCGATTCCTTGACATCATCATCAGGATCGGTGCTAAAATCCTCCAGTGTAGGCCTTATGCATATACTACTAGAATAAATTCTCTTTGCTTCGGCATTCGCCCCATGCCGATGAACAAATTACTATTGATTCCTTGACATCATCGTCAGGATCGGTGCTACAATCCTCCGGTGTAGGCATTACGCCTATACTGCTAAAACAAATTCTCTTTGCTTCGGCATTCGCCTTATGCCAATGAACAAACTATCGTCGATTCTTGACATCATCGGTAAGATCGGTGCTAAAATCCTCCGGTGTAGGCCTTACGCCTATACTTCTAAAACAAATTCTCTTTTCTTCAGCATTCACCCCATGCCGATGAACAAATTACCATCGATTCCTTGACATCATCGTCAGGATCGGTGCTAAAATACTCCGGTGTAGGCCTTATGCCTATACTGCTAAAATAAATTCTCTCTGCTTCGGCATTCACCCCATGTCGATGAACAAACTACCGTCGATTCCTTTACATCATCGTTAGGATCGGTGCTAAAATCCTCTAGTGTAGGCTTTACGCCTATACTGCTAAAATAAAGTCTCTTTGCTTCGGCATTCACCCCATGCCGATGAACAAATTACCGTCGATTCCTTGACATCATCGTCAGGATCGGTGCTAAAATCCTTCGGAGTAGGCCTTACGCCTATACTGCTAAAACAAATTCTCTTTGCTTCGGCATTCGCCCTATGCCGATGAACAAATTATCGTCGATTCCTTGACATCATCGTCAGGATCGGTGATATAATCCTCCGGTGTAGGCACCGTCGATTCCTTGACATCATCGGCAGGATCGGTGCTAAAATCCTCGGTGTAGGCCTTATGCCTATACTGCTAAAACAAATTCTCTTTGCTTCGGCATTCACCCAATGCCGATGAACAAATTATCATCGATTCTTTGACATCATCGTCAGGATCGGTGCTAAAATCCTCCGGTGTGGGCCTTACGCTTATACTGGTAAAATAAATTCTCGTTGCTTCGGCATTCACCCCATGCCGATAAACAAACTATCATCGATTCCTTGACATCATCGTCAGGATCGGTGCTAAAATCCTCCGATATAGGCCTTACGCCTATACTGCTAAAACAAATTCTATTTGCTTCGGCATTCACCCCATGTCGATGAACAAACTTCCGTCGATTCCTTGACATCATCGTCAGGATCGGTGCTAAAACCCTCATGTGTAGGCCTTACGCCTATACTGCTAAAACAAATTCTCTTTGCTTCGGCATTCACCCCATGCTGATGAACAAATTACCGTCGATTCCTTGGTATCATCGTCAGGATCGGTGCTAAAATCCTTCGATGTAGGCCTTACGCCTATACTGCTAAAATAAATTCTCTCTGCTTCAGCATTCACCCCATGCCGATGAACAAACTACCGTCGATTCCTCGACATCATTGTGAGGATCGGTGCTAAAATCCTCCGATGTAGGCCTTACGCCTATACTGTTAAAACAAGTTCTCTTTGCTTTGGCATTCACCCCATGCTGACGAATAAATTACCGTCGATTCCTTGACATCTTCATCCGGATCGGTGCTAAAACACTCCGACGTAGGCCTTACGGTTACACCACCAAAATCTAAGTAAAATACCCCTCTACCAGGCCTCATGCCCATGTCTTGCTCCCATTGTGGCATCCTTAGCCACTCGAACAAGCATCCTCTATCATATCCACACCACGGACTTCCGAGGCGCTCACGGTGCGGTGGAGTGAACCCCTTACCCTTTCTTTGAAAGAGTGAGCGCTCTCCTGTGATTTAAGTGTAGTTCTCCTCGAAAAGCAATAGAGTCCTTAACACTTGCCCGGCAGGGCAAGAAGGAAACACGACAACACATAAAGGAAGCCCGGAGGCTGCAACATAATAAATTTCTGATTTCCATTACGATAAAATGGAAGTTACAAAAGACCTCTCTTTGGAGGAGAAGAGCTACATAGAGTACGGATATTGCCCTCAAAAGATATATTCAAAATATAAAAGCCCAATAGAAGGGGCTACCCCCTGTTCATGGAGACAAATCTCCTCCTCCTAAAGCCGAGCCAGCTCGCCGTGCAGTGAGGCCACCCGACCCTCCAGCGTGGAAGTCTCCTTTACGCTTTCAGCATCCATATCTTCTATGAGATGCAGCTCCACACGCAGGGAGACCATCTCCACTTGTAGCTCCTCCAGCCTGCCCTGCAATGATTGAATGTGTGAGGATAGGGTTGCAGCAAGAGCACGACGCTCCTTAAGATCCAACTCTAGATGTTCTAGAGCCGCTTGGCAGTTAGCTTTCTGCACTTTTAATGCGGCAAGTCTATCACTTTTAATACGCCCCAGAAAGTCTCGACGGTTCACAAACTTCAGCAAAAGAATCACCCTCTGAGTCCATAGCTCCATGAAGCATCCTAGTGCCTGAACACCAATAGATAGCTGCTCGGAAATTCCCCACTGCCTGGGATAAGTCAGAGCCGGCTCGGACAAGACTACCTGCCGCAACATCCCTAGATGTTGCCACACCACCTCGTCCGAAGAAATGATGCCGAAAGATGTCGTTGGCAACGGATGGAACTCAACTTCACTATCCACATTTGCCCACAAGTCAACATCCGTGGCTGAAGAAGAGGACGGCAAGGCCGGCACAATGGCAGTGCTTGATGCTCCAATAGCTTTATCGGGCCCCAGCAGCTTCTCTCCTAACAGGGTATGCTCTTCTGATGTCACCATGCTAGGAAGAGCTGGAGCTATCTCTGACCCTAACTCAATAGCCCACTCTTCAGAAGTTGGAAGCACTGGAGTAGATACATGCACCATCATGAAGTAAAAGCTAATGCTCGGGTTTCAGGCCTTAATTCTAGGGCAAGGGCCGGCCCTGAAGTTTCCCCTGATGCATCCAGCTCAATTGGCGTTACATCAGATCAGGCTGAGCTTTGATAGGCACGGGCCGCAATATGGGCACAACCTCTTCAGGGGCTGAGGGCAGGACAGAAGGAGGGATTGATGTTTCAACTGGAGGAACAATACTGATAATAGGAACTGTGACCTGACTTGAGATGATGAACATCTAAAGAAGGGGAAGCAAGCAAAAGAACATTAGACAGCCTGAGGGACCAGGAAATGAAAAGAAAATAACATTAAGAGCATGGAACTCACTCCAACTGTAATAGGTTCCGGAATCAACATCTCAACAGCCTGCTGAATAGATGGTTCTTCCATTAGTGATTCAGCTATAGAAGAGGTTGGATATTCCTCTACACACCAGTCCCAATAGCCATCTCTGGCAGAGTCTCTTCAGGGGTTCTGACGATGAGTCGAGGGGGACTGAATACGATCAATCCTTCTATTAAGGGGCAGGAAGCTGAGGTCGCACCTCCATCAGCGTCAGTAGTTTCCTCACTACCAGAGCAACCATAGTCCACTTGTTCTACGGACAGGGATGGGGAACTTTCATAAGAGCTCTCCACTTCAACACTAGGCTTCAAGGTTGCTTCTGCCTCTTGGCGGATAGTTGAACGAGTGGCCATACGTCGTATTGGGGCTACCGCCTTTTTACGCGACGCTCGGCGTCCTCTTGATGATGCAGAAGGACCCGAAGAAGAAACTCCCATTTCAGGTAAAATCTCGGGAAACCCTGGAGCATGTCACAAAGGGTACAATGAGATAGGGTAATAAACTCTAGAATATAAAACATCAGAGGTAATTCTGTTTGATCTACCAGTCGCCTCACTAGATGGAGTAGGGGAAGGGAGAGTCTCTCTCTCAGGGTTGCCAATGGATATTTTTGCCCCAGTACCAACAGCGGCGCCAACGTCTACCTCAGCAGACAGAGTCGGTGCATCTTTCAGTGCTGCTACATGATAAAAAAACACATACAAAATTAAGCCTAAGGAAGCTCTTCAAACAAATGTCACCGTAATAATAACGGCGCAAAAGTACCCTAATCTTTAGCCGGAGAAGCTTGGGAGGCAGCAAATTATTAGAATGATGGTAGCTGAGGCAGGGCCATCTCAAAAATAGGAATAGTAGAAGCTGCTTGCTCTACTGCGACTTGGCGGGCCTTTTTGGCCCGTGCCACGGCAACTTTTACCGGAGAGGCTGCTTTTCTCTTCCGACGGCCGCTAGGCATAGGAGTAGTAGTGGGAGCTGATGCAGAAGTATCGAAATAAGAAGGCTTCTGAGCCTGCATAATTAGCTTGCGATAATCTCCTTGTTGTCGCGTGTCTGGTCTATCTAAAAGGAGAGAAGAGAAGAGGATACAAGTCAAAAGCATAAAAATCAATATAAAGACATGAGTCCCTGTCAAAGCATGATGACATACCTGCTGGCCCGTTGTATAAGGGAGAAAGGTGCCAATAATACAAAGCCACCTCCTTGTCTCGAGAAGCAACTTCACGAAGTAGCCTGTATATATCCACAATCTTCTCACAGCGGTCGGCTAACTGAGCCAGATCCGGATGATCTCGGCAGGTTAGACAATAGTACAAGCCCAAGTGATCTAAACCCCAGCCATCTGTGTAATTGAAGATACAAACAGTTTATGGGCTAGAATAGCCTTAGAAGGAGTACTGAGTTCCAAGCCATGAATTTTCAATAGGACAAAGAGCCCAAAAGTTTGGCGATAGTATGTGGCGGTTCTATCCTCCCTTCACACAAAAGTCGATACGGACAGTGGCGATCCTTCTCCAAACGCCAAGAGATTACCTGGGGTATGGGTTCTTCAACCGGAAAAGGGAATTGCTGCAGCTTGAGGTGGGCATTTCCCACTTGGCTCAGATCCTTCAAAAACTTCAAAAGATCTTCCTCTTTCACCTCCGGTAGTATTGGCATCAATTGTTTAGATTCCTTCTTCATGGCCTTGCGTGCCTCAAGATACTCACCTACCGCCTTAGGGCGCTGTGACAGAAGTCTCTTCAAATGAGATTCATCCATATCAAACACAGGCCCGGGTTGACGGCTCAAGAAAGCACGTTTCGCTGTATCCCAGCAACCAGCCTTCATGTTCCTATAGAAGCTGGTACGGGCATTCCACCATTTAACATACTCAGGGGTGACTCGAGGAACACACCCGGGCATCGGAACTCTAAATGTGCTATCCTCTCGGCGATGAAAGAAGTCCCACCAGGAGCGACCTTCTTCAGCAACCACTACCCCTTTCTTGGTCAGGCTATCAAGAGGGAATTGAGCGGACGAAGGTAGAATATGTTGGTCATATCCGAAGTTATGGCCAAAACGGAAAGGGTAGTATGGCTCCAGAAAAATATTACTACCCTTCCTGAATAATATAGAACACTCGGGCGAATGGCCAACGCCCACTCAACCGGTTTAGGCTCTAAGATGAAGCGGGTTGCAGGCGTACTTGAAACAGGATAGGAATATACTTCAGTGGCATCCATCTTGCATTCACGCTGGCGATTAACCAGAGGAACAGAGTGGGCAGCTAAACTCCAAAAGTGAATGGTGCCTGCAAAATCTACCAGGACCTTTGTCAACCGACCCCGAATATAGAAAAGTTGTTGCGTAGTGGTCTCCGGCTCTACACTGGTGAATTCAAGCATTCTTGGGTACAACGTCAGTTCTTGAAGTGTTCTTGGGGAAAACTCAGGGAATAATGTGCACACCCAAGCATTGAAGAAATGGATTGGTCCTACAGTCCTCAAATTTCACGGTATCCGACATTGGCGCAGCTCCCCCAGTGTCTTATAAATCAAGCAGAGTGCCGTTGGACATAAACACAATTTTATACCCCAGGCCATCTGGCATGCCGGGAGAATTGCCCAAGGGCATATAACTGTTTCATCTTCTTGAGGAAGAGCAAAAGAACAGAGCCAGAATGTAAAGAATGCTGCGTAATGTGTTATGGCATCGATCCCCGCCGGGTTTGGCCCACTCCGATATGCCTGGCGAAGGGAAGACGGCAAACTTGATTTGAAACGGGCTCGTTTCGCTTGCTGCGTGGCAACCGGTACTACAGATGGATAGTCAGTATAATTCAAGTTGCCTCAAAAGAAATATTGAATCCACAACCCCATTCGAACTTTCTTACGGTCTCCCTTCTTTCGGCCCCGAGACGAGGAAGCCCTCGATGAATCATCATAAAAGGATGAGCATAGTGTTCTATACACCTTCATCAGGTATCGATACGAGAAACCAATGAAGTATCGACCTTCACCATTGGACTCGTCCTTCAAGAAGTCGGCAAGGCAAACCTCTTCATACAGCTCACCATCAATGGGCAGGCCACTAAGCTGCGAAAGGCTCCACAAATCCAGCGAGGTCTCACCCTCGGCTGTATAAAAAGTGTTGAATTCGCTGTTGAAAACCTCAATCATGCTACAACACAAACCCTTCGAAATGGGGTATCAGTACCGAGACACGTACACACTGCGAAAAATTCCTACTCTAATTAAGAGCGGAGCATATTCCTTCAGGACGTAGTCTGTGAACTCCATTGCCCCGGTACGGAAGGAGTGTGCATCAACAACCTTCAGGTCTGCAAACCAGCCGACAGCAAGCTGATATTTGAAGTAAACTGCCAGACAATTCAAAATGAAGGGTTCCTCCTGATACCCCCACATTATCGAGCTAAGAAGAGACCGTACCTTGGTGTCTCTTTCTGCACGCGCCCTGCGGCATAATCCCATCTAGCCGGAGTGAACTCAGGAGCCCGAGTCAGCATGTTCTATGCAGGCATCAGCTCAGCAACCCCCAGGACTGCTTTCCATTGACGTGACTCCCCTGAAAGATAAATGGCTTCATGGCGATGAATTACCCCTTTCAAGTTGTCCCGCTCCACAAGAATAGCTTGTTCGACTGTTCGAGCCAGCAACACATCCCTTCTTCCACCAATGCCGAAGTGACAAATGAAAGGGAGGAGGTGCTTGTCCTTCGGGAAATCTTGGTGAAATTCCTCACTGCGGCGATAACTAAAATTACCAGCTGTGATTAAAAGGCGCGGAGGGTCCACAGTGTTGGTCTCGGAATCTGAAGATTCGTGAAGCACTGCTATTTTGTCACGACCTATGTCCAGCTCATGAACATTCGACCAGGTCACTTTTGGGACAATTGAAGTAGCTGCGGGAGCTTGAGAAGATGAACCCGAAGGAGCTGAAGCAGACACCATCCGGCCTATTAAGCATGTGAAAGAAAGGAGATAGGTCGACAATAAATATCTGATAAAGATATAAACCAAATAAATTCTACAAAAAAAATTTGACAGAGTCTCCCCTTATCCGAGGATCTGCTAAGAATAAATAGGAAGCACATCACAACCAAAGGGTGAGATGACTCCTAAAAACAAGGACCATGGGATAGCTCCCAGGCCACTCCTTTTTTGTCGAAGAGAACACGGAAGGCACAACCTGAAGGAGAGCTCGCCGCCGTGTGAGCGAAGAGGGGGAAGGAGAAGGGCCGCCACGGTTTTGAAATGAGAGAATGAGGGGTTTTCCCTCTCTCCTAGGGTTTTTAAGCCCATTTCAAATGGCCGCCAGATCGCGAGTGCCTCTTGCCCACCAGATCGAGCCCCCTGGCCACCGTATCGCTGCAGTACGCGCGCGCCTCTTCGCCACCGTATCAAGCAGCCACCGCCGTATCAAGATGGCTGGCCGCCATGTCAGTAGCAGTAGATGGCCCTTTTGGCCGTCGGTTGACACCTGTAGGCCTATTTAGGCCACTATATTAATCCAAGGGCCGCTGAACAGCCTTGATCCAACCCACTAGCTTCAAGCTAACCCCAGAAGCTGCAATTGCAACACAAGTTAGTGAATGACTGATCAGTCGCCAGATACTACACCCGCAGGTCCCACATTGCTTGTCCCTTGCTTACACCACCTATGGGTGGGGGGCATTTGTTGACACCTAGAAAATGGTTATATAGAAAAGGACGATAAGTCTGAAGCCCATGAAATCCCTACACATGCTGCCTGGAGTTCAAAAAGATTGCGTAGAAACTTAGTTCCGTTGATCTCGGTATTATTGCAACATCGGGAGGAGCTACTTGCATCACAATGCATCACACCTGGCTGCGCCCCCTTGGCAAAGCTGCTACTCGGTAGGCCATCGTCCGTCACCAGGGTGATTGAAGTCGAATGAGCCATCGAAATGACCATCAGACATCCCCGGGCAATCATATGCATGCTTAAGCTCCCCAGCAACCTCCCAATCATCAAGAATAGTCGAGATACAGTCAGAACTACCTACGAGAGGAATGACTCTCGAAGGAAAACACTGCTATGCTTCAGGCAGTGTGGATGAGTCACCCTAAAAGGACCATGTGATGCTCAGACATGTGAAGTGTGTCCCAAACAAAGAAGAAAAGAGACTTAACTAACATAGAAAGGCTCAAATGGGCCGAAAGGAACAAAGGGGCCACATTGGGTCATCACATTAAAAGCCATCCGGCGGCCCACGGCTGATCCGGCGGCCACACCTGATCCGGCGGCCAGCCTACGCATGCTTTTCCAGTCGTCGTATCACATTCTCGCCGCTGTATCAAGAGGACAGAGCCTCTATAAAATAGGCAGTTGCGAAGGCTTGGAAGAGAAGTAAGAAGAAGGGAGGAAGAAACAAAGAGAAGAAAAAGCAAGAGAACAGAAGACCAGAAAGAAAAGAGAGAATAGAGAGCAGAGAGAGAAGCTGAGAAGAGAGGGTTTTGCGAAGGTGGGTGTGGACGCGGGATTTTTATTTTTTATTTCTCTCATCCCTTTTATTGGGTTTCATTATTTTTTTTAAGATTTCTCCTATTTGTATTTATTGATTATTAGGCGTGCCAGTCACATGTGTGACGATTTCATTATGCGCTCGACTTGACTTGGTCAGTCGATTGTGAAGTCTGAGTCGGGACCAAAAGTCCGCCATACCATAAAGGCTATGACGTTAATTATGCCCTTCCTAAGAAGGACAACCCTTGATTAAACGTCAAAATAGGAGGCCTCAGAAGGCAGTCAAAATACTAATGTGCGAAATAAAGGCTTCATGCTTATGGAAGAGGACGAATGGAGGGCGGATTTATTTAGTTCAACGGACTAAATCGGGCGGCGCAACCTTTAACTTTGAGCCATACCCGGTAAGGATAGAAGACCATCCACGCAGTGGCGGGACGGAATTCAGCTAATCATTAGGGTATTCCCTTTTGACACTTCCACTTGACCGGATGCTCCAAATAGGTTCGTTTCCCCCGAAGATGGAGCCAGATGAGAAGTGTATCGGAGACACTCCCTTGACTCATCGGGGTTGATGACATTGGACTAGATTTCGGAAGCATCTCCCCTCAACTTGGAACATGCCCAAGGAGAAATAGGTGATCATCCACGGAGTGCCGGGATGAAAACCGAAAGAGAAAGGCACTGGGCCCTGGCACGGTGTGATGTTGGGGATGGTTCCCCGTTTATTTATTCCATGGGGTGTACCCTGTGACCTGTAGATATCCCTCGAATTAGTGTGGCAGGGTGCTCAAAGATTGGGCAGAGGAGGAGAGGCTCTCGGCGCAGCAATAACGAGCATAGGCAGGCTTCCCGGCGCGGGGGAATGGGTTCTCGGCATGAGGTTCTCGGCATGGCTTTAAAGAAAGAGGAGGGAGCTCTCGGCGTGAGGTTCCCGGCATGGCCTCAAAGAAAGAGGAGGGAGCTCTCGGCGTGAGGTTCCCGGCACGGGGAGAATGGTTTCTCGGCATGAGGTTCTCGGCATGGCTTTAAAGAAGGAGGAGAGAGCTCTCGGCGTGAGGTTCCCGGCGCGGGCCGCGCCGGGAGCTATTCATAGCGCCGGAAAGGTTTGTGGAGGTTTTACAGTGCTCTGTTTTGGGGATTTTTCCTGGGATTCAGATAACGGCTAGGGGGTTTTAGGATGCAAACGAGATCGAGGGCTCTGCCAAGTTACCAGATTAACATCAAGGAGTCACATGGATAGAAGGGATTCGAGGGATTGAAGTCACCAGGCGTTCGAACCCTCTGGAACAGGCTTTATGCCATTCATATCGCCGACCATCCAGGAGATCAAGAGATGACTGTCTCTGATCCCTGTAATGGCTCCAATGGCTTGGGAAACTTGAGAGGACTATGGACTTCGCAACGTTTAAATCATCGATGTCGTCGAGGGAGAGAGAGGGACAAAGCCCAAAGATCCACGGTAAGGATTGGGGCTCTGTTACCTCCTTCCCATCTGAAACAAGCATGCATATAGGCACAAGAAATCACTAGAATTCTAAGCATCCGAGCGATTAATGCACGCGGGGGATAACATACATTCCGAAAGAGAGAGCACAGGGAGAAAAGGGCCAACCAATACCATTTCATCGGAACAGTCGTGAAGTTGCATTTCACTGTTTCATCGTTTACATCATCCATAGAACAAAGGGGACGGAGAGAGGAAAAATAGACTAATACCCTATCTCCTCGACAACAGGGAGATCTCTTCACTTCGAAAGCGGAAAACGGAATCGAAGCTTATACATCAAAAAGAAAGGGAAGCATGAAGGAAAGACGGCAATAAAGGGAAGGGGAGGGCGGAGCATTGACTCCTCTCCCTCCTCTAGCACCCCACCTTCTCCTTCCTTCCGACCTCGCAGCAGCTTTTCTTCTCTTCTCTCTTTTTTATCTGGCTATCCGGAGATGCCTCTCTTCACTCCTCTTCGATGGCTCTCTGCTGCCTCTCTTTTTTTTTTGCCTTCTCTTCGGCTATCTATTGATCTTCTCCGCTCTCTGATATCTATCTTTCTTCGAATGAGGGGGTTTTATATCCCTCCTTGGTATCCTATCGGCCGGCCTGTCCCGGCGCGCCTCAATCGTAGGCAGACCTCTCGGCGCGTGGGACTTCAGCCTCTCGGCACCGCTTTTGGGCTTCGACAAGGGGATCCCGGCGCCACTTTTATAGGCCCATTTAGGGCCTTTAAGACCTCACATAGACTTCGGCCTTTATTGGTCCTTCAAATGTATCAGAACCCGAGACGGCCCTCCACTGGTGACACAGTTTCTATTGAGATCATTCATAGATTTTCATCAGTCGGTAGACTGGGGTTTCATCGGCATTGCCATCTGAATGATGACAAAGTCGGACATCATCTCATCGGTATCGTCGCCTGAACGGTGACAAGACCGGACATCAGCTTCAGCCTGAAAAGACTTCAGCCAGGTGACTGCTATTTCATCAGTGCCATCGTCTGACTGACAATGGCGTCGGACATCAGCTTGGCCGGGAAAGGCTTCGGCCGGGTAGATGGTTGACGAGCTTCATCATTGATCTTTTACTGTTGGTCTGATCTTCTTTTCAATTCTGTTTCTGCCCTTGCTCATTTTCAAGGTGTCAACAAATGCCCCCCACCTGCGGGCGGCGTAAGCGCAGAATAAGCGGCACGGGGTCTGCAGGTGCCTTTCATCATTCGAGGGTATCTTCCTCCATTTCTCTTTGACATTGCTCTTCGGCTTAATCATGTTGCTGCAGCAATATTATGCACATGTATCTTTCATTTTCATGTTTTTCATCTCCATATCTTCTGATTTTATTGTCAGCACTTTGGAGCCTTCTTGGCCTTGCCTTGGGCTTCTCGGCGCGAGGTAGGACCCTTCTCGGCGCGGGTGCTTCTCGGCGTGGCCTGTTGTCGGTGCGGGCATCTTCGGCGCGACCCTCTCGGCGCGGGCGTCTTCGGCGGGCTTCTCGGCGCGACCCTCTCGGCGCGCCCTTTTTTTCCGGCCGACGAGGGGTTCTCGGCGCGCTTTTCTTCGCGCCGAGAAGCCTTCCCCTTTCTTTCTATTTAACCTCGAGAGAGGCTTTTTACCCTCATTTTCATCGGCCCTCTCTCTCTCTTCATCTCCTCGGCGGCGAGTTTCTCCCCCGAGAGCCTTACTTTATTCCCCCCCCTTTTTGACCGATTCATTCTCGGGTAGGTTCGTCATACGGGATTGAGTCCCATTTTATGTTCGGGATCACTCCCTCTTGGTGGGTGACTCCCTTTTTTTCTTGGGAAGACCCCGGATAAGAGGAGATGTTGCCGAAATTTTTATAGGTTTCATATTACAATCTTTACAAGACTGCCTCTTGTTTTGGGATTTTCACTCACATCTCTTCTTCGGCTGCAGACACTACAATGGCTTCTAGCTCTGCTGCTACATCTTCTGGAGCTGTTGGGGCGAGCTCGTCAGCGCAGCCAGATATATCACGGGCTGTAGTAAATTGGCTGAACGTGCATAGCCTGGACTTCGGGTATGACAAAGTTGCTGCCGTTGACGAATCGTCTGATTCTGAGACGGATACAGTATCAACATCGAGGGTATATTCCACCGCAATGGAGACATGCTTCAGACGGGGCAACGACTATCGGCCGGATCTTCGAAGGACCGCCACTTAATGCCGTTCATCCGAACTTTCACAGTGGGTGGCATGCGAGACTATCGGATAGCCCGTGCTGTCGAAGCTGCCATCCTTGCCGAACGAGATAGCCTGAAGGAATCGGTGTACCGCCACAAGGCCATCTATTTTCCCGGGGAGAAGCGTGACTGGGACGCAGTCCTCGGTATATCAGAGCTAGAGCCGGAGAAGAAAATGTTGACCCGGGCCCCGGAATTTACACCTGCCCGGTGGGATAATGCTAGTGGCCGAGTTCATAGGGAGAAGCCTGGCTACGGTCTATTCCTGGCGCCGATAAAGTGGGGGTACCGAGAAGAACCCTTTGTGTTGAATTGTTCGGCCGTCCAGTTCAAGTATCATCTAGCTGCTGGCTGGTTTGGAGATACCAAAATCACTGACGCCCACCTATTCCGGGTGGGAGCGGTGGAGTTCACCGAGTTTGTCTTAAAGGAATACGCCCCTCTGCTGATCAGAGCCGGGGTATATCACAGTGTCTTTGCTTCTAGATTCCGCTATCCCATATCCCGAGGGTTGTGCTGTGGAATGTTCGAAGTATTCTGCCCTTTGTTCAACATATTCTATACAGCAGAGGGTGAAACATCTCTCGACCTCTGGAGCTTGTCACAGCTTTCTGATCTGCCTATTGACGGCGAGCCGTATGAAGAGGTCTGCTTGGCAGATTCCGAGAAGGATAGCTCAGATGGCGAAGGCAAGTATTCACTTGGATATTCCTACCGGTATTTAATGAAGGCCTATCGCTCCATCTGTCTGGCGCATAGTAGAGGATCCTCCAAGGGTTACCATCCTCGAGAGAAAGGCAGCAAGCTGAGGGTCCGGATAGGGCAGTGGATTCAGTATTTCTTTGACGGTCCCTTAAAATATGCAGACTTCCCTTCCATGGGTCCGACTGCCAGCAAGCAGATAAGGGCTCTCGCTATAAGTCAGTGTTGCCATCTTCATTGTGCCGTGTAGGCAATGGTGGTCCAAATCCAGTAGGGGTGGACCCTATCACACATTGTGCGGCTTACTTCACATTCTGGTTGTGCACTTTCGCTCTCCCTCAAGGGGACGAGACAATCATTCGGCCCGAAGCCATATACCCGGCATGCCAGATGGCCTGGGGAATGAGGCTGTCACTTTGCCCAGTGGCCTTGTGCTTAATCTACAAATCTTTGGGGGATCTGTACAAGCATCGGACTCCCCGCTCTTTGAGGACCGTGGGCCCTTTTCATTGCTTCAATGCCTGGGTCTGCAGTCTATTTCCTGAATTGGCTCCTAGAACTCTACAGGCAGATACAGTGTTACCCCGAATAATTGAATTTGCCAGTGCTGAACCTGGCTCTTTCTCTGGTCAGTTGTTCAAAATAAGGGGCCGACTGATAAGGGTACCAGTGGATGCCCCTGGCAGCATTCATTTCTGGAGCTTGGCAGCAGGTTCAGCTCCTTTGGTTCATTCTCAAAGAGAATGTAAGATGGAAGAGGTAGAGACCTATGTTCACCCCGTTTCAGGGGCTAATGCTGTTCGGTCTATTCTGGAGCCGGAGCTGGTTAGATGGGCCATGGCCATTCGACCCAGTGTTTTAGTTTTCAGGAAGGGTGGTCTGCTCCTTCTGGAACCATATTATCCATTCCGCTTCGGGCGGAACTTTGGCTATGACCAGCATATCCCTACATCAGTTGCTCAGTTTCCCCTGGATAGCCGGGCCAAGCACGGATCCGCCATTGTCGGTGATGGCCGGTTGTGGTGGGATTTCTATCATCGCCATGATGGCACCGTTTTCAGAGTTCCCACTGTTTCCAACCGTGTTCCCCGTGTCACATCAGAGTATATCAAATGGTGGAACATTCGGACCAGCTTTTACAGGGATGGCAGGGGTGCATTCTGGGACGTGGCCGAGCGTTTTTTCCTGAAACAACAGCCCGGGCCGGTATTTGACATCCCCGAGGCCCACCTAAAAAGGATTTATTCACAACATCCGAGGGAGGCAGAGAACTATCTGGCTCAGCGTCGAGTTCTGAAAGAAGGAGGCTCCGAGCCGGCCGCTCCTGTCTTTGCTGCCATTAACGAAGATACTTTTATGAAGAACTTGAAACATCTGTGTCATGTAGGAGGCGCTCGTCTGGAGGCGCAATAGTACCCTTTCCCTGTTGAAGAGCCGCTCCTGACAATCACCCCCTGGAAGGGTCCGACAGATAGATTTCATCCCTACAGGACGTTTGTGCGCAGGGAAGATAGGACTCAGACGTACTACAAGCACACGTCTTGGCTGTTTGTTCTGCTGAATGTACATGGGTTATCTGCAGAGAGTCCGATAGCCGGCATATTGAATAAGCCATTGTTTATTTCTTTTCATTATGTCGACGGCTGGGGCATGGACCACCTCGACTTATTTCGATGTCTTGATTTTCATGGTCATAGCGATCTGGCATCTTTAGTGGAGAAGTGCCAGACATTTGGTGATGTCTGTTGGCTTGTCAAGGAGGCTGCTTTCCGCTCCAAGGAGGTAGCTTATCTGTACTGGCCGCTTTCTATCTTTTATGATGGCCCAGCAGGTATGATCTTTCCTTTCTGACTGTAGTGCTTTCTGTTTGTTATTTAAACTCTGCATCTACTGGTCTCATTGCTTCTTTGATGTCTTCAACAGATAGGCCAGATATAAAGCGACAGGGGCTTTACAGAAAAATCATTACGCAAGCTGAGAAGCCTGCTTATTTCGAAGTCCCTGCAGCAGCACCGACGACCACTCCCCTGCCTCCGGGCAAGAAGAGAAAGATTTCTGCAGTGAAGACTGCAGTCGGAAAGGCAAGGAAGGCTAAGAAGGTCCATGCTCGGCAGTCGGCTTCAGCAGTGACGGACCCTGGGACCCCTCTTCCTGATATCCCCTCCTTTGATGAGTTTGAATCTCAAAGGGAGGGCGCCCAGACGTCAGTCAAGGGTAACATCAACAGCCTGCAGTTGTATCTTTCATCGTCTTTTGCTGAATTTTAGAAAAATCTTCAAATCTGACCCCCCCTTTTTGCACAGCCCAAGAGCCAGTTGTGACACCTTCTGTGGTGGAGACCAGATTGCCCTCCCCCACGCCGGCTAGTGAGGCGGAGGGTAAGTGTGCTTTTTCATCTTCTCTTGCACATTTCGATTATTTGTTTATTGTCTCTCTCACGAACCTTTCCCTGTAGTGACGGCCGGTGAGGGGGCTGCAGTTATGGGAGCAGCTGGCGATATAACTCAGCCACAGGAGGGCCATAAGACCCAGACGAAACGGGGCCTTGTCCCTGTGAGGCGCATAGTTACCCGGTCTTCATCTAGGCAGCCGTTAGGGACGCAAGTCCCGCCCGTGGATAGTATGGAAATCTCTTCTAGCAGCTCCGCGACCGCTTCCGAGGCAGAGGGAGAAGGAGTAGATTTCAGCGAGAGCGAGACGGAGGGTATCTCCCAATCAGAGGCCCCACTCGTATGTACTGCCATTGTTCCACTGTTCACCCCCTCCAAACTGCTGGTGCCGTCTTCTGAGGAGGAACTACAGGAAGAATTTGCTGGCTTGGACACCGAGGCAGATATAACTCCTCCCTTTGCTGCTTCAGCAGCGGAGCTTTCCTCTTCCTTGCACTCCTTTGAGTATATCGACATCACATTAGAAGTGGGTCTCTCTCCTTTTCCTCATTATTTTTTTTTTTTATCTGCTGCTTGATGTTGCATTGATCTGTTCACAGGAATCCCCTGTTGCTAGCTCGGTAGCGACTGTAGCCTTTGAAGCCATTCTATCTGACACCTTGGCTATTGTTCCTGCTTCGTCAGCCGCTTGTGCAGGCGTTTCTGAGATAATTCGCCCTGTGCCGGTGAGGGTACAGTCTTCTACAGACTTAGCATTGCTGGACTTGAGGACCTCGGGGGAGAGTTCGGCCCTCATCCGGGTCTTGGATTTCAGAGCTGAGACGGACCCAGTTAGGGGTTCTGCCTTTATACCGGCCGCAGTGATGACCATTGCGCCGGAGTTAGCAATTCCCGTAACAGTAATTATGGAAACTAAACTTTTGCCTCTTCAGTCCGTAGCCCCTGCCGCCTTGACATTGAAGGAACTGGCCGTTGAAGCGGGGATGGAAGAAAGGGAGGCAGCTGCCACAAAGACCGGGGTATTGTCCATAACTGACCCAGAATCGATCTCTGTGCTCTCGGAATCTGAGGAGGAGGTGCCCCGAGAAGAGGATGCTGAAGATGCGGGTCTCATATTAGGGACCCAGGAAGCAGCCGCTCCAGCACTTATTAAAGTTGCCCCTACGAGCATTCAAACAGCAACCCCCGAGGAGATGGAGGTGGAAGGCCTCTTGGTTTCGTCAGGGACTGCAGAGAGAGCTCAGTTGGCATCTTCAGCAGACCTCCCGTCTTCCTCTTCCCAGCCTGATGTTACACTATGGGCGGATATTGACAGTGAGGTGACTTTCGAAGTAGCTCCAGTTCCTTCTCCTGGATTTGCTTCATCCGAGAGTTTCGTCTGGCAAAATCTGGACATGCTGCGCCAGCTGGTGGAGTCCCAGCCTGGACTGACTTATCTGCGGCTGAAGGAGATAGCCGAGCGTTTCACCGCTGGTTTACAGGCGATGGGCTGTCCCATGGAAATATGGGCCCAGCGGGTTCTATTGTTGCTAAAGTTTATACATCGCCGGGACTTCTTGGCACATATTATGTCTGACAGACTGGCAGCTTTGAAGTTGCAAAGGAAGGAGTGCAAATTGGAGCTGGAGAAGATGGACTCTGTTCTTCAGGAGCGCCAATGCCAACTGCAGTCTCTGGCGCAGTGGGAGCAGTTCGTGCACAGCCGGATAACCATCCTGGAGGCTGAACTATTTGACCTCCGTGCTGAACTACCGCAGATAACAACTTCTCGGCCGCAGCTTGCGGAGGAAGTAGCTCTGTTGGAGGGGCAGGTGGCATCCTTTCAGGACGAGTCTGCTCGGCTACAGGAGGAGGAGTCTCGACTTCATGAGCTGGGGGTTGCCCCGCATGTAGGGCTTCTGGCCTTCGAGGACATATTCTGGCGCCCGTGAATATCTGTTTACCCCTTTTTGTAATACAATTCCCCCTCAGGGGCCCTTCTTGTATTCCTTTTTTTATTCAATGGAAAGGAATCTTTACACCAGTCTCATATGTGGTTTGTTCTTTACTTATCGCACCATCAATATTTCACGGTGATTTGGCAGCGGTTTCAGCGGTCCCTATGGGAATAGCCCGTACCTAGCAGGAGAGCGTCCACCCCTTCAGAGAAAGGATGGGGAACTCGCTCCACCGCGTGACGGCCTCCGGGGGGGGTGCTTTAAACTGAATTCTGTTGGTGGTAGCAAACGTCCTTCTTGGCCATACGTGCCGCAAGGGAGACGGTTTGCAGGAATGTGAATGCAGAGGCTCAGAGCACTATCCGGAATGGGTGAATGGTCCATCCCGGGTAGGTTTCAAAGCTAGTCGGGGCAATCTGCCAATCGACCAGTATATGATTTCATCATCGATATTGGGTTTATATCGATGCAAAGGAGTTTTACAGGTTTCATCAGAGTAGACGTAAGGTCTAGACTGGGTAGAGGTTATCACAGGTGGGACCTTGAAGGGTACGTGGTTTTCATCAGGACAGACGTAGGGTCTGAACTGGATAGGATTTCATCATTGATCGGGCGAGGTGCCGGTCGATCAATAGCTAGTTTCATCATCGATATTGGGTTTATATCGATGCAAAGAAAGTGTTATAAGTTTCATCAGAATAGACAAAAGGTCTAAACTGGCAGGGTTTTAATTGGACATGGTTTCATCACTGATCGGGCGAGGTGCCAGTCGATCAGTGGTTGGTTTCATCGTCGATATGGGGCTTATATCGACGCAAAGAGTTTCATAGGTTTCATCAGTATAGACGTAAGGTCTAAACCAGACAGAGGATTTCATCATTGATCGGGCGAGGTGCCGGTCGATCAACGGTGGGAAGTATGTAGAGGTGTAGGTCTCGTCAGGACAGACGTAAGGTCTATTCCAGCAGGTTTTATCGCGGGTGGGACTTTGCCAAGACATGCGTAGGTTTCATCAGGATAGACGTAGGGTCTATCCTGGTAGGGTTTCATCGTTGACCGGGCAAGGAGCCGATCGATCAAGGGAAGGTTTAGGAGTTTGATCAGGACAGACGTAAGGTCTGAACTGGCCAGGCTTTATCAGAATGATGACGGATTTTATTGTCGGTGGGACATGTGAAAAGAGGGTATGTAGATTTCATCAGGGTAGACGCAAGATCTATCCCGGAAAGGCTTTATCATCGGTGGGGCATAGAGCCAGATGACCGACGGAAGGCTTCATTAGTAAAAGGGGAGGTGAAGGCAACGTGTTGGTTGGCATGGAACTTCTGAATTACCACATTACTGACCCAAGTGCCCTTTTGGGTTTTCACCAGAGCCAGCCCCCTCTTGCTTTTGCCCACGTGTCCTTTCGGATTTTCACGTGGCGGGGTACCCGATTTTACCTGCAGTGCCCTTTCAGGTTTTCACCACAGCTGGGTTTTAGCCATTTTTGCCCTTGTCCAGAATGCCTGAACAAGTCTGGCGGGGTATCTCTATTTTCAACTCCATTTTTATATATATATACTTTTTATCATTTTCTTTCTCTTTTCCTTTTTCATTATCTTTTCTGGGACCCGAACTTTCATCCTATGGACCATGGCGCCAGATCTTTATTGTGGACACACGATCATTGATGTGGGTGTCAACATCAATGCAAAGGGAAATAGGGTTTCATGATCTATCCAGACGAAAGGTCCGAATTGATTTAGAGGATATAGATAGCAGCTCGGGCATGAGGCCATTTGCTGAAAATATGAGTTTCATCGTTAATGTGGGATTTAACATTAACGCAAAGGAATAGAGTTTTATGATCTATCCAGACGGAGGGTCTGAATCGATTCAAAGAGCAGTGTTGTGCTATGTCAGAGCGGACGGAAGGTCCACCCTGGATGGATTTTAGCGTCGATCAGGCAGCGTGCCAATCGATCGATAGCAAGTTTCATCATTGGTATTGGCTCATCCCAATGCAAGGATTTCATATGTTTCATCAGGATAGACGTAGGGTCTAAACTGGATAGGGTTTTATCATTGATACTGGGCGAGATGCCGATCGATCAATGGCGGGTTTCATCATCGGTATTAGATTTATACCAATGCAAGGAGTTCATGGATTTCATCAGGATAGACGGAAGGTCTAAATTGGATAGGTTTCATCATAGATCGGGCAGTGTGCCAATCGATCAACAGCAGGTTTCATCACGGCGGGACGTAAAGAGATCTGTAGATCTAGTCGGAATAGACGTAAGGTCCAAACCGGACAAGGTTTTATTGCTGATCGGGCAGTGTGCCGGTCGATCAGTATCAGGTTTCATCATCAGTATTGGGTTTATACCAATGCAAGGATTTCATAGGTTTCATCGGGATAGACGTAAGGTCTAAACCAGACAGGTTTCATTGTTGATCGGGCAGTGTGCCAGTCGATCAATGGCCGGTTTCATCACGGTGAGACGTAGGATAGGTTTCATCGGGATAGACGTAAGGTCTAAACCGGGCCGGTGTAGACACGCTAAAATTGACATTATTTTGAGTATATTTCATATCACTCTACGATGCCCCACTTGACCCTCAAATCAGCTTATTTGAGTGGTTTTCCCACTTTTCTTGAATTTCTCCTATTTTTCCCCATTTATCTCCTTTTTCCTATTTTTCTGGATTTTCTGGGTATTTATCTCTATTTTTGAATTCACGCCCTCATCAGGGGCGTGTTTTTGAAACACGACCTTGTCTAGGGCGTTTTCTCCCATTTTATCTATTTCTCCCCCATTTTATCTATTTTATGAATTTTCTAAATTCACGACCTGGGTAAGGGCGTGTTTTCTTCAAAACATGACTTAACCTAGGGCGTTTCTTAAAGAAAGGACGACCTCACCTGAGGGCGTTAATTCTTCTGGGTTTGACCGACTTCCCCATTTGAGCTCTTGAAATTAACGCCCTTCTCAGGGGCGTGTTTTTAAACGTGGCTTTGATTGAGGCGTGTTTTACATTTTTTCAAATATGGGGAGTTTTTTATTGCTAAATTTAGTTTTTGAGAAACGCCCTTGTACAGGGCGTGTTTTAAAGAAACGCCCTCTGGGTAGGTCGTCAATTCATCAATTAACGCCCTGACCTAAGGCGTGTTTCACCTTCTGGCTTCGCAGCCCTTTCACCGGAGAGTCCTTGCCTCGTTAGACTCCTCCTCTATTTGGGCTCTTGCCCGTTCTTATCCCTTCCTCCTTTAATCTCTTCCCTTCTTATCACCTTTTTCTAACCTATTAATAGAGGCTCTCGCCTCTGTTAAGGGGTTGGTTCCGATAATTCTCATTCTCCCCTGCGTTCTTCTATTTTTTTTTCTTCTTCTTCTTCTGTCTTCTACGTGCCTCCGGTTCTTTTTCTTCCTCTTCTGTTGATTCTTCTATCGGATTTTTCTTCTGTTTTTCTTCTTCTACTTCTTCTATCTTCTGCTTCCTCTTTTCCTATCTTCTCGTTCTTCTTCTTTTTTTTCTCTTCTCCTTCTTCTGTTGTTTTCTTTTGTTTTGTTTCTATCTTCTTCTTCTGTTTGCAGGAACCGAAGGCAGGAACCGAAGCTTCCTTTTGGCTAAAGGAGGAGACCTCTTCTACAGTTAAAGCTTCATCTATAAAGTCTTCTCCCTATTGAGCATCCAAGCCAAGAAGGAGCAATCAGATTTTTCATCTCCTCTATTCTTTTATTCTTCTATTAGTTCATACATATTCATGCATATTACATCATTTTTCATTTAATCTTTATTCTCCATCATATTGAGATCTCCTTAGTGCAACACTTGCACACCTCCCTATTTGCATATCATTCATCATATCTCCCATACCCTTTTGCATAGGGGTTTAAGGGCCAACACCCACAAGGTGTGTTCTTATACATGATTTTCATGTTCATCTTTATTATGAATTTGATGCTACACTCACCTTGGTTCTAATTCCTATTTTTATTGGTTGTTGTCTTTGATCTTTGCAAGGGTAATCAAAAAGGAAGAACTCTCTTCGTCGGCCGGCCGATTTGAAGAGAAAGGAATACTCACATCCCCCGCATATTTGAGGTATTTTGCGATCATCTTTCCATATCAATCTCCTCTTTGAGACCCTCGTGTCTCTGGCGATCACACACACTCCACATTAGCACCTCGTGCTATTTTTATTGCTTTCACCCATATATCTATTGCTTTTTATATTTTTAAGTGTGGATTTTAAAAGAGAATCTACAAATTGGCGATCACGGTGGGACACTTTGTGTTCTTCTTTCTTTACCCCTTTCCCCTTGGCACCCTCGCGTGCCCTTTTGATATTCATATTTGTTGATTGCATTGATTTTATGAGTGTTCCTCTGCTGTTGCTGGCCGCGAAGGATTCCTGGTCAAGATGAATTCACGCCTCTGGAAGAGGCGTTTTTATTGATTTAACGCCCTGACACAGGGCGTCTTCTTAATAGTTTACGCCCTCTGCCAGGGCGTTTTCCAGCTTACTTCCGGGTTTTATTGCTTCCTGTGAATTCACGCCTTGTCCGAGGGCGTTCTGTTATTGAGTAGCGCCGCAGATCAGGGCGTTTCTATTGATTTGACGCCCACTGCATAGGGCGTTCGTTTATTGGTAGCGCCCTGACCCAGGGCATTCCTTGACTTGGTTGGCATCTGCCCGCGGTGTTTCACGCCCTACCGAAGGGCGCTTTTTCCATTGGTAGCGCCCTGCCCCAGGGCGTTTTCTTCCTGTGTCCCCTGTGCTTTCTTCATATCATATATTTTGCATATATCTGCTGCCAGTGTTTCACGCCTTGCCCAAGGGCGTTCTTTTATTTATTAGCGCCCCTCATCAGGGCGTGTCTCCTGAGTTGACGCCCGCTGAACAGGGCGTCCGTTTATTGATAGCGCCTCACCCTAAGGCGTGTTTTCGCCAGCCCCTGGGCCCCTCACGTTGATTCACGACAGTCACATCGTCGTGTCTTTTTTAGTAGCGCCCCCTTCCCGGGCGTGTTTTTACTGTGGGTTTCCAGAACCCCCCGTTGTGGTTTTTCATGATATTTCATGCTTATTTTTGTTGATTGATCATATTATTGTGGTTGGCCTGTTTACCCTATTGCATTCATATTTGCATTTGGTTTGGGAGCCTCCTCCTCTTCATTTGGATCCACACACCCTCTTGGAATCGGGACGACCCTCCATTGAGCATTCCGTCTCTTTGGACTGGAAATCCCTTTTTCCAAGCCTCCATAAGCCCCCGCACCCGTGGATTCCCTCACGGACGCCGGGCAGGTTGTACCCTTTTGGAGTCCCGATATAGTTGGCCTAATACGTGGTGAGTGAGAGTTCCTAGTTGGCATTGGAGTTCAAACCATATTGAAACTAGGTTTCCCCCCCCCCTTGTGTGAATCATTCCAAACTTTGTTAAAAATCTTTAATTCACCAAGGTTTAAACAAATAAAAATCAAGGTAACCATTCCAACTTGTGTGTTTCTTTGCAAATTGTTTGCACATTACTTGGATTGCATAATGGCTTACTTTGATAGACAAAACAACATGTTCAATTCAAATAATGCTCATGAGGATGATCGTCCATGCACATCTTATAATCCTCACCTTCAACATGTTCATCAAAATTCTCACCATTCTTTCAAAGGGCCGCGTCCTCATTCTTATGGTCATGCCCGACCCATGGGCAATGTCCAATCCAATGGTCCTTCAACTCAATTCCGAGCCACTACTCCCTCGGGATTCTTTCGTCCCAATGATGAGAAGGTCTCCCAGATCATTCATGCATTAGATCATCTTACCCCTCAACAGATCCAAGCCCTTAAGGCTGCCGTTGAGGGTACATCTCATGCATCTCTCCCTCCTTCCAATTCTATTCGGGTGGCCCATCACCCATCTCCCTCCAATTCTACACGGGTGGCCCATCACCCACCTCCTCCTTCCAATCATATTCGGGTAGCCCATTACCCATCTCCCCCTACTCATTCTACTCGGGTGGTCCGACACCCGCCTCCTTCCATTCCTCCTCCCTCACGGCCCCGAGGCCCATTTATTCATTGCAATCCGGCCCATCCGGGTTCTTTTACGGGTCATACCGTCAACTCCCCTCCACGGTCTTTTTATGCGGCCCCTCCTCCTTCAAGGCCCTGCCAACCTTCTATTGTTCAAGTCACACCCCTACAACAATCTCTTTTTGATAAGATTACTTCCATGGAGGAACAATTAAAGAGGGTCACGGTTCCTCCTACTCCAGTCAATCCTCTCCATGCCGCTTTGGACGAGATTACTAAGTTGGAGAGAGAATGGAAGGATAGGAGAGATGATTATGATGTCGGCATTCCAAGCGAGGAAGAACCGACAACTGAAGAATCCGAGGTAGTGTACGATGATGATGAAGCTCCGCAGGCACCCCTTCCGAGTTTCCTTAATTTCCCGCTCCCTCCGCTATCATTCGATGAACCTCCTGCTCAGGATGAAACCATCCCCGATCCAACCCCCATTTATGAGACCTCCTGGTGTTACGATGATGGGTCGATACTTCAATCACCCACACCGGCACATTTTGAGTCTCCCCCTTCCATTAAACCTCCATCAATTACACCTCCTCCAGTTACACCATTAACCTTCACACTAACCTCCCCTAAACCTTCCATTAAACCTCCACCAATTACACCTCCACTCCTTAAACCATTAACCTCCACACCATCGGCCTCCATTGAGCCTACCGTTAAACCTTCCCCAATTAGCCTCCCATTACCGCCACCTCGGCTTTCCATTATCCCTTTAAAACCCACATTGCCTATTCCTCCACCATATAGCCTTACGCCTTTACCCATGGTTAGTCTTGAGCAGGATCCGCCCTTTTTTGCATACGAGCCAATCCCAACTGCTTCCGAGCAAAGGGAGAAACTCGACGTGTTTGAACCCCCGCTTACGCTCACCCATTTGCCAACACCTTCCATTATAACTCCACCATCCACGGAGTCTCCCGCCTCCGCCTCACCTCCCTTTGTTACTCGGAAGGGGCGTGCTTCTGCAGCTACTCGCGCCAAGGATAAGCAAAAGGCGGGCAAGAAGACTTTGGCCACGACTGTGCCATTCAAGATTCAAGAATTTATTTACCGGATGCCAATCTGGGTTATTGTGCCGTGCATGATCGAAGAGGCCGAGTCACCGCCACTGCTCAACAGATGCCAAGCGTTAACGCCGTATGAAGGCCGGGCAGGGCACCCTTTGTTCAAACCTTCGAATTCCGAATTCATTTACAAGGGGCGAATGCCCATTTTATTCAACATTCCATATTCATCACCATCAATGGGCAACATAATGCTTCCCGTTCCAACTCTACGACTCCCTCACTTTATTGATCTTCGCTTTCCAAAGGGGTTGTCATTTATTGAAGCTTCCTTTATTGCGCCAATTGGCCGTACATGTTCACTGCCATGGAGGGGCAGTTACCTTGATGCTAAGGGACCATCCCTTATTTGTTCTACTTTCTATTCGTCCATCTCTATCACTTCTTCTTCATGGGCCATTCCCAGGGTTAAGAGGAGGATCTCGTCCTCTCGCCCTTCATATTCTCCATATTCCTTGCATCTCATGCATTTTGTTGCATTCATGCATTCACAGCATTCATCGCATTGCATTCGCATACAATTGCATCTCCTGCTTCCCGGGTTTCCAAACCCGTACCTTCCTCGTCTTCCGGCACCGCCGGATATTTCGCATTTCCCATCTTATTCATATTCATCTTTTTGTCCACTACCCTTGGGGCATCGCGCCCCCTTTCCTGCTATCTCCCTGGAACCTCCAGGAATTTTATCCCTCCTCTTTGGGCATCTCGCCCTTTCTGATTCTATTCCTCCGGAACCTCCGGACTTATCTCTCGGGCATTGCGCCCCTTTCCATTTGCTCCCTCCAGAACCTCCGGATTCTCCACCTGATTGTCTCCATCTTTTCCCCGGGCATCGCGCCCCTTTCTATTTGCTTCCTCCGGAACCTCCGGACTTTCCCCTCGGGCATCACGCCCTTTTTCATTCTCCTCCTCCAGAACCTCCGGACTTATCTCTCGGGCATCGCGCCCCTTTCCATTTGCTCCCTCTGGAACCTCCGGATTCTCTCCATCTTTTCCTCGGGCATCGCGTCCCTTCTTTTGTCATTCCCCCGGAACCTCCGGACTTTTCCCTCGGGCACGACGCCCCTTTCCACCTTCTCCTTCCTGATTTTATTCCTCCGGAACCTCGGGATTCTCCGTCTTATTCTCTCTATCATCTCCCAGGGCATCGCGACCCTCCTGATTTCATTCCTCCGGAACCTCCGGACCTTCCATATTTCCTTCAATTCATCTTTTTGCTCCTCCGGGACTCCATATCTTTTATTCTCTTCTTCCTTTTCCGTCATCTTTTTCATCATCTTTTTCCCTATTTCTCCCCAGGGCATCGCGTCCCTTCTTTCGTTATCCCTCCGGAGCCCCCGGATGATTCCTCCTATCACGATTCTCCTCCTTTACCTCCGGACCCTCTGGATCCACCTCTTTCTATCTACCAATTTCTTCTTCTAATTCCTCCTGATTCTGGGTCTGACCCAACTTCTTCCACATCCACTGCCTTGGGCATCTGCCCTTTCTCCCATTGCTTTCGAGGCTTTAGTCCTCACTCATCCTTCTAATTCTCCGCTTCTTCTGTAGACTGTTCCATGTGATCAGGGTCTCCACACCTTAGTGAGGGAGTTCTAGCCCTCGCCTCTTTTCCTTTTCTCCTTATTCGTCTGAGTCTGGTTTGAGCACCACTCCTTCTTGTTAAGCCACTCCCAAAATATTTTGCTTCCAATCCTTTTGACTGCCAAAGAGGACAAATCCCATGATGATCAACCTCGCCTCTGACAGCTGCTTCTACAAAGGTTGCAAGGTAACATATTGGCGTAAGTATGCATTTTTATCATATCATTTTCTCATTACTTCACACATGATTCTCAAAAGGAAGTGCTTCTTAACAAGATTAAGAATGGTGTTTTAAACCTTTATCTTAGGCTTTTAATTGAATCATTTCGAAAAAAGAGTCTTTAGTCTTGCTTTTGCAGCACCTTTGGTTAAAAACAACCCCGCGCTGGGAATTCAACATTCTCTCCCCGCTTGTTAAGAGCAACCCTTAGCTGGGCATTCCACACACTTCACGGCGTCCTTAGCTGGCTCCTTTGATAAAAACACCGTTGCTACTTTGGCCATGCCATGAGTATTTCTGAAAGTCTTTTTCTCTTCTTTACTCGGCCGAATACAGGTACAAGAGGTTGACGGACAAGATGACCAACCTTGGTAAATCCCAATACGAGAGGAGTCTCAAATAGGGGCAGTCTTGACCCAGAAGAAAAATAAATATGAATTTCATGATAAATCTCGCCAAAAGGGGCTATTATGAAAATCAAATCAGAATTTTGATAAAAGCAAATCATGAATTATGGCATGTCAAGAGGGCAAAGTCCCCGCAGGGAAAACCCTGGTCGTATGCATGTCAAGGGTCTAAAAATTAAAGGCACAAAGTCCCGGCACAACAGACTACCTCTTTGAGGGTTAATACCTTGGAAGGAATTCAAGTCTTGATGTCTCCCATCCTGTATGAAGCTTATCTCCAATTATTCTTCTCTTCTCCCTCCAAGACCGAATGTTTCTCAGGTATGGCCTTGGTAGGGGCACCGTTGATCAAAGACGGTCGGTTATAGGGCGCCACCCTTCAATGCACGCCCGGCTTTGAGAAATTTTAGCGAAAGGGGAAGGAACGAGGGCCCCTAGCCAGTGGTTTAAGACACCCTTTGATGCTGCTTTAGCAATGTTTAACCAAAATCAAACAAAAAATTGAATATTTCTTTCTCAAAACTTCATAAAAATTTGAATATCTTTTCCTAAAAAAGACCACAAAAATTTGCATATTGATAAAATTCATAAAAATTGGAATATCTTTTTCAAAACTCATAAAAATTTGCATATTTTCAAAATCCAAAAAAAATTGCATTGTATTGTCTGATGGTGTTCTGCAGGAACCATTTTTGCAAGGACCAGGAGCACGGGATGAGTCCTCTCTCCACTTATTGCTATCAATCTATTGATTCTTCCCGATATTCTCATAACATGCCACCCTGGACATTTTGATTATCATTTCCTCATATCTCATGATTATTCATCTCCAAATTTTTTTTAATCAACTCCTGCTAATTTCATCTGATCACTCCGCCGATGGGCATTATATCAGATCTTGATCATTCAATTCCAAATTTTGATTAGCCAAGATTGTCTCCTCATGATAAAACAAGAAACAATGCTATGATTTGACTTATGCTATTCATGACGTATACATGCTATAATTGATACTTTGATGATTGCTATGATTGAATGTCTTATTCATTGCTTGTTATCTTTTATATCTTGGCTAATGATTTTTTGAGCGCAGGATAAGAAGCTCTTGGTCCCGCCGGCTGGGCATCATCATCAAAGTCCCACCGGTTTTGCAGCTCATTTCTGAGTCCCCCAGGCTTATTGCTATCACCATCTCCCTGTATGCATTTTACTATATGTTACTAGATTATATCAAGGACCTTGTGGCTTTGGTAAATCTGGGATTTGAGTTCCCCTTTATCAAAAACAATGATGATTCCAGAGAAGTCTTAGTCACACGGATAGGCCGTTGAGCCGTCCAAGGCTGGGGACGATGGTTCCTTTTGCGAATTGGTGCGTGGATAAACGGGCTTCGGCTTAGTATCAGCTCGCAGAATTGGTTTCTTGACCTAGTCTGGGCAGTTTAACAATATTATCCTTGATTATATTATATTTTCATTTGTTATTTTTCCCTTTAGCCCAGCATGCATTCATGTAGGATTTTGAAGCAATTGTTGAAAAATCATTTTTGATAAGCTGATGTGAGAGTTGAATTGATCTTAATCTTTCTCGATATGAGATTTTCCTTGCCGAATTGGATCCTCAGTTCGTTTTGTCGCTGTTTTGGGTGATTTTCTCGAAAGCTCCTTGTTTGGATTTTTATCATCTTATTTTTAATCTCCTTTCCTTTGATCCACCTTGGCTACAGCACGTCCACTGGCTGGTAACCGCTCCCCAATGGTGAAACCTGCAGGTTTGTGACCTGGGGTACTTCCACCGCGTTGGAAGTTAATCATTTATTTTATCTCCTTCGTGCACCGCGTGCACATCTCCCCTTTTATCCAAACATTGTTGATTTCCTTGAATTTCTCGAGATTTGCTTCATCTCGTGCTTTTGATTTGATTCTCATCAAGTGATGTTGATTGCGTGTCTCATCACACCTTGGGATCTACTTTTCAGTTTGCTACGCTCCCTTGCAAAGCAGACGCCAAGGCGGGGCAGCTGTAGACACGCTAAAATTGACATTATTTTGAGTATATTTCATATCACTCTGCGATGCCCCACTTGACCCTCAAATCAGCTTATTTGAGTGGTTTTCCCACTTTTCTTGAATTTCTCCTATTTTTCCCCATTTATCTCCTTTTTCCTATTTTTCTGGATTTTCTGGGCATTTATCTCTATTTTTGAATTCACGCCCTCATCAGGGGCGTGTTTTTGAAACACGACCTTGTCTAGGGCGTTTTCTCCCATTTTATCTATTTCTCCCCCATTTTATCTATTTTATGAATTTTCTAAATTCACGACCTAGGTAAGGGCGTGTTTTCTTCAAAACATGACTTAACCTAGGGCGTTTCTTAAAGAAAGGACGACCTCACCTGAGGGCGTTAATTCTTCTGGGTTTGACCGACTTCCCCATTTGAGCTCTTGAAATTAACGCCCTTCTCAGGGGCGTGTTTTTAAACGTGGCTTTGATTGAGGCGTGTTTTACATTTTTTCAAATATGGAGAGTTTTTTATTGCTAAATTTGGTTTTTGAGAAACGCCCTTGTACAGGGCGTGTTTTAAAGAAACGCCCTCTGGGTAGGTCGTCAATTCATCAATTAACGCCCTGACCTAAGGCGTGTTTCACCTTCTGGCTTCGCAGCCCTTTCACCGGAGAGTCCTTGCCTCGTTAGACTCCTCCTCTATTTGGGCTTTTGCCCGTTCTTATCCCTTCCTCCTTTAATCTCTTCCCTTCTTATCACCTTTTTCTAACCTATTAATAGAGGCTCTCGCCTCTGTTAAGGGGTTGGTTCCGATAATTCTCATTCTCCCCTGCGTTCTTCTATTTTTTTTTCTTCTTCTTCTGTCTTCTACGTGCCTCCGGTTCTTTTTCTTCCTCTTCTGTTGATTCTTCTATCGGATTTTTCTTCTGTTTTTCTTCTTCTACTTCTTCTATCTTCTGCTTCCTCTTTTCCTATCTTCTCGTTCTTCTTCTTTTTTTTCTCTTCTCCTTCTTCTGTTGTTTTCTTTTGTTTTGTTTCTATCTTCTTCTTCTGTTTGCAGGAACCGAAGGCAGGAACCGAAGCTTCCTTTTGGCTAAAGGAGGAGACCTCTTCTACAGTTAAAGCTTCATCTATAAAGTCTTCTCCCTATTGAGCATCCAAGCCAAGAAGGAGCAATCAGATTTTTCATCTCCTCTATTCTTTTATTCTTCTATTAGTTCATACATATTCATGCATATTACATCATTTTTCATTTAATCTTTATTCTCCATCATATTGAGATCTCCTTAGTGCAACACTTGCACACCTCCCTATTTGCATATCATTCATCATATCTCCCATACCCTTTTGCATAGGGGTTTAAGGGCCAACACCCACAAGGTGTGTTCTTATACATGATTTTCATGTTCATCTTTATTATGAATTTGATGCTACACTCACCTTGGTTCTAATTCCTATTTTTATTGGTTGTTGTCTTTGATATTTGCAAGGGTAATCAAAAAGGAAGAACTCTCTTCGTCGGCCGGCCAATTTGAAGAGAAAGGAATACTCACATCCCCCGCATATTTGAGGTATTTTGCGATCATCTTCCCATATCAATCTCCTCTTTGAGACTCTCGTGTCTCTGGCGATCACACACACTCCACATTAGCACCTCGTGCTATTTTTATTGCTTTCACCCATATATCTATTGCTTTTTATATTTTTAAGTGTGGATTTTAAAAGAGAATCTACAGCCGGTTCTACCGTGGTGGGTCTCAGACAAAAACAAGTGGGAGTGTTTTATCAGAACAGATGGAAGGTCTATCCCGAGGTGGGCTTATTATCGAGGGAATTTTTCTTGAGCAATGCATGAAGGCTTCAACAGAATAGATGTAAGGTCCACTCCGGATGGGTTTAATCGTTAATCGGGCAAGGCGCCGGTCGATCGACGAGGAGTTTTATGGTGGGAGGTAAGGCTTTCTTTGGAATCACCACATTACCGACCCAAGCGCCCTTTCGGGTTTTCGCCGGAGCCAGCCCCCTCTTACTTTTGCCCACGCGCCCTTTCGGGTTTTCACGTGGCGGGGTACCCGATTTTGCCTGCAGTGCCCTTTCGGGTTTTCACCACAGCTGGGTTTTGTGCCATTTTTGCACTTGTCTCTAATATAGGAGCAAGTCTAGCGGGGTATCTCTATTTTTAACCCCATTTTTTTTCTTTTTGTTCTTTCTTCTTCCTTCCTCTCTTTTTTAGAGGGTGACCGGTCGGAATGCCACCAGCTCAAGATGAAGGTAGCTTGGTTAGGGCGGAGTGCCACTAGACCAAGAAAGGGGTAGCTTGGCTAGGGCGGAGCGCCACTAGACCGGGAAATGGGTGTAGCTTGGCTAGGGCGGAGTGCCGCTATACTAAGAAAAGGGTAGCTCGGCTAGGGCGGAGTGCCACTAGACCAAGGAAAGGGTGTAGCTTGGCTAGGGTGGAGTGCCACTAGACCAAGAAATGGGTAGCTCGGCTAGGGCGGAGTGCCGCTAGACCGGGAAAAGGGTGTAGCTTGGCTAGGGCGGAGTGCCGCTAGACCGGGAAAAGGGTGTAGCTTGGCTAGGGCGGAGTGCCGCTAGACCAAGGAAGGGTAGCTCGGCTAGGGTGGAGTGCCGCTCGACCAAGGAAGGGATAGCTCGACTAGGGCGGAGTGCCGCTAGAGCAAGGAAGGGTGTAGCTTGGTTAGGGCGGAGTGCCGCTAGACCAAGAAAAGGGTAGCTCGGCTAGGGCGGAGTGCCGCTAGACCAAGAAAAGGGTGTAGCTTGGCTAGGGTGGAGTGCTGCTATACCAAGGAAAGGGTAGCTCGGTTAGGGCGGAGTGCCGCTAGACCGGGAAATGGGTAGCTTGGTTAGGGCGGAGTGCCGCTAGACCAAGAAAAAGGGTAGCTTGGTTAGGGCGGAGTGCCGCTAGACCAAGGAAAGGGTAGCTTGGTTAGGGCGGAGTGCCGCTAAACCAAGAAAGGGTAGCTCGGCTAGGGCGGAGTGCCGCTAAACCAAGAAAGGGTAGCTCGGCTAGGGCGGAGTGCCGCTAGACCAAGAAAGGGTAGCTTTTGCCCGATTACTCAGGGAATGTTGGTTGTGCTGTATGATACAGCTTCAGATGTCTTCCGTTGAGTGGCGAGAATTGGATTTCCCCTCGATGGTTAACAACCACGTAGGCCCCTCCCTCGTAGACCCTCTGTATCACATAAGGACCTTCCCAATTAGCATTCAGCTTTCCTTTTGGGTTGGACGCCATGACTTCTTTTTTCTTAACCATGACGAGGTCACCTTTCTTGAATTCTCGTCCTCTTACGAGTTTGTTGAATGCAGTGGCCATGCGGGCTTGATACATTTGGATACTCTTCTGAGCTCGGAGGCGCTTCCCTTCCAATTCAGCCAGTTCTTCTAGTCTTCTTTCTGCATTGGTCTGTTCGCCACGGGCCAGGCCATATTGGACTGCCACTCTGAGTGACGGGACTTCCAGCTCTAGCGGAACCACTGCCTCTGAGCCGTATACCAGCGAGTATGGCGAGCACCATGTAGGTGTCTTGAAGACAGTGCGGTATGCCCACATAGCTTCATACATTTTCTCTTCCCAGTCCTTCTTATTAAAACTGACGACCTTGGCCAACAAGGTGCAGAGAGTCTTGTTAAAAGCTTCTGCAAATCCGTTTGCCTGTGGATTGTAAGGAGTGGAGGTCGTCCATTCGATCTTATATTTCTCAGCAAGCCGATAGACCTTCTGATTTCTGAAATGACTTCCATTGTCGGATATAATTCGGCTGGGGATCCCGAACCGGAAGATAATGTTCTGTTTGATGAATCTGGCGACCAATTCACCAGTCACTTCTCTTAATGCTATAGCCTCCGCCCATCGGGAGAAGTAATCTGTTATGGCCAGTATGTACTTATGTCCAGCCGAGGAAGTCGGCAGTGGCCCGACTACATCAGTTCCCCATTGTGCAAATGGCCAGCTGGGAGCTGTAGGGTGCAGAGTCGTAGGAGGCCTTCTAGGCACAGTAGCATGCTCCTGGCATTTCTGGCATGATTTTGCAAATTTACAACAGTCTTCAAACTTGGTGGGCCAATAGTAGCCCAACTTCTTGATTTCTATCTTCATCTTGGGACCAGCCTGGTGGGCACCTGCTATCCCAGCATGTGTTTCTTTCATTGCTTGCCAGGCGTCCTCAGTGGACAGACAGCAGAGTAGAATCTTCTTGCGTTCATCTGCCATTATTGGGAACAAAATTCCATTCCTGAGTTCATAAGAATCTTTGATTCTTAGGAGTTTCATCTTTTCTTCTCTTTTCTGCGGCAGTTGTTGGTGTAGAAACCACTGCAGCAAGTGATGTCTCCAATCAGACGCTTGTTCTGTGCTGATGGTGGCAACCTCATCTTCTTCGGGGCACTCTTCTAGCATACTGGGGACTTGCCGCCGGTTCATAACGACAATGTTCAGTGTCTTATTTGGTGGGACTGCTAGTGAGCTCAATATGGTAGAATTTCGCCATGAGGCGCACAGCTTTTTGGTGGTAGGGATTCAGTTCTGGCTTCTGCACTTCGAACTCCCCTTGGATCTGTTTTATTATCAACATCGAATCGCCGAATACTTGAAGCATTTGGATACCCATGTTGAGGCTGATATATAGCCCAATTATCAGAGCTTCATACTCGGCCTCATTATTGGTGCAGGGCTTGTTTATAGAACAGGAAGTATGCACGACCTCCCCTTCTGGTGATTTCAGCACAATACCGACTCCAGCCCGTATTCTGGTCTTTCCATCGGAGTCTGTCTCTGTTCTAGATGCTCCATCAAAGAATAGTTGCCACATAACTGGCTGAGCCTGGCAGGCCTCGAGTGTCTCGTCATCGGGTAACTCAGTCCCTAGCATATCATTTTCTGGCACAGGATGCTCTGCGAAGAAATCAGCCACGGCCTGTCCTTTTATCGCCCTCTAGGGTGTATAGGTAATATCGAATTCCATCAAGATCACTGCCCATTTGCCCAACCGGCCCTTCAGTACTGGCTGAGTCAATATGTATTTGAGCGGATCTGCTGCAGATATCAATCTGACTTCATGTGACAACATATAGTGTCGGAGTTTCTTGATAGCAAAGACTAGTGCCAAGCCGGTCTTTTCTATGTAGCTGTAGCTTTCTTCAGTTCTAATCAGCCTCCTACTCAGGTAGTACAAGGCTTGTTCTTTGCCTTCTTCATTTATCTGTGCCAGCATTGCCCCCAGGGAATAGTATGTGGCCGCGATATACAGTATCAAGGGCCTGCCCTTAATTGGTGCCCCCAGCACTGGAGGGGTCTTGAGATATTCTTTCAGCTTATCAAAGGCTTCCTGACATCCATCGTCCCAGAGGAACGGTACATCTTTCATCATGAGCTTGTGAAAGGGGTGGCATCTTCCCGACAGATTTGATATAAATCGTCGGATATAGGCCAGACGCCCTTGCAGAGATCTCAGCTCGGACAGATTCCTTGGTGGAGGGAGCTCCTGGATAGCCTTAATCTTGGATGGGTCGATTTCAATGCCCCTATGCTGGACAATAAACCCGAGGAATTTTCCACTCGACACGCCGAAGGCACATTTCATGGGATTCATCTTGAGTTCATATTTGCGCAGCCTCTAGAATACTACCCTCAGGTCTTACAAATGGTCTTCTCTTCTTTTAGTTTTTACTACCAAATCATCAATGTAGCACTCTACTTTCTTGAAGAGCAAATCATCAAAGATCTTGGTCATAGCTCTTTGGTAGGTAGCGCCGGCATTCTTGAGGTCAAACGGCATCCTTTTATAGTGGAATATCCTCTTCGGAGTGCGGAACGCAGTGTGCACTCTATCTTCTTCAGCAATCCAGATCTGGTTATATCCGGATGACCCATCCATAAATGACAGGGCTTCATGACCAGTAGTCGCATCGATCATCACTTCAGTGATCGGCACTGGGAAATCATCTTTTGGGCAGGCCTTATTAAGGTCCCAGAAATCAACACATATTCTGATCTGCCCATTTTTCTTCTTTACAGGCACTATGTTTGCCAGCCATGTGGTGTACTGATTTTCTTCGACAAAGCCTACATCAATCAGCTTGTCAACTTCTTTATTAATCTGATTTATTAATTCAGGGCGCATTCTCCTGGAAGGCTGCTTTACAGGGCTAGCCTCTGGGTTTATTGCCAATCGGTGCTGTGCCACATCAGAACTCAGTCCCGGCATTTCATCATATGTCCATGCAAAGCAGTCTCGGAATTCTTTCAAGAACTGTATATACTATTCCCTGGTAGCTTGGCTCCAGCAGTGCACTGAGGAATGTCGGCCTTGGCTCATCTGCGGTCTCCAGATTTATTTCCACAAGCTCATCGACGGTGGCCTGACCTCCATCTTCGACCTCGGGCGGGGCTTCTTGCAAGTCAATGAAGCCTCCCGGGATATAATCTTCTTCAGTTTCATGACCCTCTGTTTCATCATACTGGTCATCAGCGGGTGCTGGCTCATCATATACGGCCAATATTGTTGGATTCTGTTTAGTCTGCCCCGAGGACGTGACTGGCTCAGCAGGCAACTCAAAAATGGAGTCTTCTGCCCTTAGAGGCTCTTCTGATGCAGACTCCCTTGAGAGATCATCATTCTGTAGAGCCCGGACTTCTTCCAGGATGCGCTCAAACTCCAGGCATTCCCTCAGCTCTTTGGCTACTTGGTCTTCATCCGGGGTTCCCGTATCAAACTTTGCTTCAGCATGGAACAGATCCTCTTTGCAAGGTAGGTCTTCCCAGCACCAATCTTTCTTTGCTTCATCAGACGTCCCCGTCTCCGGCTGACTGTCTGGGGCTTCATTGTTCATTATGGATTGATAAATGATTTCTTCATCTTCCGAGGGGTACTTGTCATATCCCACCTCGGGAGGGTCTTCATGCTGGTAGGAGACAGAGATGACGTCCACCTCAGCTTCATAGTATTCTTGAAGGGTATAACCCAATCCCGGGTGCTGAGTGATCTTCCTCAGTTCTTTATTATCCCGGGGCGGATCCCATAGCTCCTGGAACGCCTTCTTTTGGGCAACAGGTTGTAGTGATGGCATCTGCATCTTAGAGAACATCTGCGAAACCCGTTGGGTAGTATAGTCCAAGCCTGTAATCGGCACCATCCGGTTTGCAGCTTCTTCAGGGACCATGCAGTCTTGATCATCTTCCTCGACTGACTCCCCGGTGTAGAATATGATAGGAGGCTCGCAGAAGCGAGGGACTTCCATGGTCTTTAATGGTAGCACCGTCTGGTATTCTATGCTGGCAATGGGCTTGACTAAACCCTGCGGAACCCCCACTTGTATGTACTTTTCTTTCATTTCTTCGTCAGTATCATCTGGGTGGATGCTAGGAGGGGTGATCCGAGCAAAGTCACCAACATAAGAAATGTGAGATACTTCATGTTTCTTAATATAGCCCCTTGGTGGCGGTGGAGACCAATTTCTTGGCTCCGTCACCGGCTTCTTCTGGTTGACCCCAGCCTCTTTCTCTTCACCCTTTTGCGACACCTCCGTGTAGTAGGATGCATCGCGCATATGGCACTCGAATACTTCGAAGGGATGCAGATCCGCAAACACCCTTCCTTCTTTTCCTTTGTGGCAGTATTTAATGCATTGATGTAGCATGGACGGCACTATCTGATATTCATGCAGCCACGGTCTCCCCAGCAGGGCCTTATACGTGGTGTTGGAGTCAATTACATAAAATCACACCACGGTAGTGAGGTCCCCCAATGTGAGGTTGAAATCAGCCACCCCAAGGGGCGTCTCACATTTCTGGTTGAATCCCACAATTTTCATGTCTCTGACCTTGGTAAGCTGAAGATCAAAGTAATATTTTTGGTAGATGCGGTATGGGAGAATGTTCACGGTAGCCCCGGGATCTATCAGTATCCTGCTCAGTGGCTGAAAATTCAGGGAGCCCCTCATATACAGCGGTCTGTTATGGCCGGAATTCGGAATCAGCATGTCGTCTTCTGTGAATGTGACTGACGGCCCAGAATTCACTTCTGTCAAGAGTGCCTCATATTGTGCCGGCGACTGCAAGGCATCAATAATTGCTTGGCGAGCCTCTTCACTCAGAGAGAGAATCTCCCAGATGGAGAATCTGGTAGGGAGCTTCTTTAGCATTTTCATGATCCGGCTGCCCACCCTGACATTAGACAGTCTCATTTCTTCCGCCCATCGGGGTTTTGGAGGTTCATGTGGTGCCCGTAGCCTCTGCTGCCCAGTGCTGGTTTCATCCTCTGGACTGATTTCTTGGGGGGCTTCTTCTATAGCAGCGGCCCCTGGTGCCGTCAGAGAGTTATCCCCTTCTTTCTCATTCTGCTTGTAGGCTATAGACGCCGATTGCTGAGGTCTCTTACCTTTATCTGTCCCAGCCTGTACCGACTGCCCATTTTCCAGACTAGACAGAAATTCCAGAAATGTTGGAGTTTGACCTCCTTTCTTCTTTTCTTGGTACAAGCTGGCAGGGGGAGGAACCTGGACACCTCGTACCTCTGGTTCAGGAATCTGGTAGGGTTGTTCCCCTCTGAACATAATGTTATGATTGGCTGGTGGTGGGCGCCCCCACCTTCTTCCGGAGCGTGTTGCATGTGCTGAGGTTGAGGCCTCGGTATGGTTGGCTTCTAGCGGGGCATTTGATGTTTCATCCTCATCATTCTCTCCGAGCGAGGTAAAGAGTGCCGACAGGGTGTTACATTGTACTGTCACGACCCTCTTTCCCTTCTTGGACTTGGGCCGTCTCTTCTTTTTCTGGGAATTTGGCTTTATTGGCCCCTGCCCCCAGAAGGGTTCAGTCTCAGCTTTTTCTTGTTCTGCCTCTGACTGCTCTTTAATTTTCAATTCTTCGAGCTGTTCCCAGAGTATACAGTCTTTCACCAGCAGGTGCCCGGGCTTTTTCTGTTCATATTCATCGAGCCCATTAATATACTGCTGTAAACGCCTGGCTGCAGGACTTACTTCCTTATGTGTAGGTAGAGGGACTTGTCTTCTCCGGTTATGAGTGGGGATCCGGATGACTGGCCCTGTTTCAGCTGTGCGCCATACTAGCTTTACTGGAGGCGGTTCAGGTCTTGGTGTGACACCGCGGATAAATGCTCCATTGGTTTTGGCTGCGGGAGTCTTCTTTCTGTTCTTTATGGGTTTCATCTGCCATCCTTCCTGATCCTTCAGTGGGGTGAGGAAGCAGGCTTCATAAGTATGCCTGGTACATTCTTCAACGGCCTCCTTAGGTAGCTGCTGGTAGATTGAAATCATATTGGCGGCCATTTTTAGTGCCGGAGGCTCATGTGGACGAGGTGGCTCTACCTGGTAATCTCCCAGCTGTAGCTCGCCCTTTTTGACCATGCCTTCCATAATATCTTTGAAGACGTAACAATCTTCAATTGCGTGCCCCAGCTCACGGTGATATGGGCAGAACAGTGGATCACCTTTCTTTGCCACGTCATCGGGTCTCTTTGCTCAGGAAATGTTACCTTGTTGAACTTGTATGCCCAGTTGAATAGTGCGGCTGTCTTATCTTTCGGGAAAGAGTACGGCTTTCTCATTTTGTTTCTCAGAGAGACCTTATCTTTTCTTTCTGCTGTGTCTGCTGGCGGGGGAGCTTCATCTGCCCCCTTCTTCCCTTTCTGTTGCTCGAAGGTTCTGAAATCGACGGTGTTAGCCTCAGAGTGCGATAGTCGTCGATCATTAGATTTCCCTTTCGGCACAGTTGGAGCATTGGCCGTCGGACGCTTGGAGAGGAACGTCTCGACCTCCGCCACTATATTGTTCAGCCGGTCAAATGTTCTGACATCTGTCCCAATCATCTTTTCCAGTACCTCTCTCCTGAGGCTCTACTTACATATTTGCACTGCATCTTCTTGATGAGGAGATCTTCTGCATCTCATAGCTAAGTTCCTCCACCTTTTGATGTAGTCCAGTGCTGTTTCATCTTGCTTTTGCCTGGTTGCATATAGTTCTGCTATTGTAATCTCTCTTTCCGTGACGTGAAATCTGTCGCGGAACTTTCTTTGCATATCAGGCCAATCGGCCACTGACCCAGCCGGTAGGCTTGAATACCATTCAAAAGCTATCCCGGTGAGGGATGAGCCGAAGAATTTGAGCAGATAAGCTTCATCAGCTGCCAAGTCACCCATAATGGTGGTATAGTAAGCTATGTGCTCCCTGGGAGAGCCCTGGCCATTAAATTTTTCAAGCTTCGGCGGCTTACTGACGCCTGGAGGTAGTCTCTTAGCAGCATACTGGGGAGGATATGGTACCTTGTACACATCGTAGGTACTAGCATCATCACCATTCTTTTCAGACAGCTTCATCTCCATAATCTTTTCAATCATCAGCTTCTGGGCTATGGTTGGATCTATGTTTTTCGGGAAGAAGTGAGCTTGTTGCTGACTGTAAGGAGTTGTCATCACAGTTGCGCGCAAGGTAGGCGCGGCAAGCTGCGTCTGAGATACAGAGGGCTGAGCTACTGTCTGCTGCAGAACGGGTTGGCTCGGTGCTTTGCCCTTATCAGCCGGGAGAGGATTAGCTGGGATAGCCATTTCTGTTGAGCTGGCAGTCTGCCCCACAGGCTCGGCTTGCTTGGAGACCGGTGTAGCTTCATGCCTCTCATTTAGCTATCTTCTGAGAGCATTGATCTCCTGTTGATATCTTCTAAACATCATCTGGATCATGGGATCCAGGGTTGACGGGATCTGTAGATCTTCTGAAGTCCCTTCAGCATCATCGACGAAGGGATTATCTTCATCTTCTGCTGTCACCACATTAACTGTCATAGTGGTGATCTTGCAGGCTTTATCATTAGTCTTCATCTTATCTTTTGCCGCCTGACTTCTCCTTGTGACGGGACCGGGTCTGGTTGCCAGTCTGAGCAGTTCATCTGGCTGTGTCGGTAACATATCCTGCCCTTTGACGAGCCCGGCCATATTGCAGGCAAAGATCTGCATCTTTTCCCTCTGCATGTAGACTTTCCTTCTCACCTGATCGGGGTATTTGAGCCGGTCAAAGACCGATATTCTTTCTCTAGCTTCTTCCCTGTGCAGGTCTTCTTTCCCATACCCGGCTCTGTGGCCTTCTTCATAATCATTGGAATCGGAGGAGGAGACTCCGAGCATCACTTCTCGAAGGGTTTCTTCTTCTTCATCATCCATGGTGATGTGACACAACCTATGGACCTATTTTACAAGCATTCAAGTTTGAGCGGCGGACTCACACTAGCGAGCTCACCTGTATGGTGTACACTAGTGCCCAATGGTGACTAGGCGATGTTGGAGAGGGTCCGAGGTGGGACCTTGAGGCTCTAAAGGTTGGCTAGCTTGGGGAGAACCCCAAATGGGCCTAGGATGCCCAAATCATGGGCGGCCAACACACCAAGGGTGTGGGTTAAGTGGATTCATCTCTCAACTTGCCCGCGGTGGTCACTCACGGTACTAGCAATTTGAGCCGAGCTCTCACTCTCCATCCGACGAAGCAATAGCAATAATACTAAGCTAAGCAAGTGATATTGACCAGCAAGGAAAGGGGGACCGAGGCTCACCTAGCCGGCGTGAAGACGCCAACTCCGGCCGAAGACGGGGGCGAGCGGGGAGGCAAGGGTTTGCGCCCGCAAGCCGCGTCGGTGTCGCTTCAAATCTGCGAAAATATTATTACATGAACTACACCTCTCACAGGATGGGGGATCTTGGGGTGGGGGTTAGACTTATTACAACCAAGATTACCTCCACGCAGGGAGGGGACTTCAGCCGGCCAAGCAGGGTGGGGAAATTATGAAGAGAACGCCGACTCTCCAAGCTTCGCCAGTTCTGCCACTCTTCAGTTTTGCTGAACAGGTTGTCGATGAAGATGCTGCCACGGACTCAACCGAGCTCTAAATTTGATGAAACTGGTGCCAAAAGTTCCCCAGCTGGCCAAGGATGATGCTTGAATTTTTTGGGAAGCTCTGGAACTCGGGGCTGATCGGACCGGCGACTGGAGCAGGATAGCAACACTCTGTCTCTGACTGATGTAGAACTGATACAGTGGATTGCAGAAGGCACTGCGGTCGCTCCCGAACTCTAAATCGAACGAAACTGGCGGTGACGCGATTGTGGTCGGAGTAGATTTGAGCAAAAATTGACGTGGCCACAATCCAAGGTCGGAGAGGAGAATGGTGGCCAGAGAAGTGAAGACAGGTCGAACCTGGACCTGCAGGGGGCAGACTGCACACTCCGGCGAAGAAATTCAGAAAAAATAGCTCGGGCAGGCGATTGGCGTCGTTCCTTCTGCTACTGATGGAGGACTAGATGAAAAAGAATTTTGTAGAAGGAAGCATGATCAAATTCCTCCAAGGTTGGCCGCTGAATGGCTTCCAAGATCGCTCTGGCCTTCAGTCTGGGACAGATTGCACAGTCGTTGAAGATGACGTTCCTCCGGACAGCTCCGAACTCGGATGCAGGCAGGAGTATCACCGTTGGAAAGAAGACTTGGAGACGATTCCAGCAATATAAGATATGCCACCGGGAGCCTTCAGGGGAAGTCGTGGCTGCTACTGCAAATCACTACTTTTCTGAAACCTGCAACAGGGACAGAATAGGTGGAGGAGAGGGTGTGGGGAAGGGCATGAACAAGGGGTTATTTGGTGGATGGGGAAGGGGGGGTGCGACCTTGGGTGGTTAGGGAGGTGGGGAGATGAAAGGGCACAGCCCAAGGGAGAGGGAAATTCAAAATTTGGCCTAGGGAAGGGCTCTTTCAGTCTTGGGGAGAGGGAGGGTTGCTTGGAAGAGTGGAAAGGTGCCTAGGAGAAGGGGTTTCAACCTAGGGGTTGGAGGGGGAATTGAATGAGTGCATGGGGAAGGGGCCTTAATAAGGGGTGAATGGGGAGGAGAGAGAATGAATTTCGAAATTGGGGTGGGGAGGAGAGAGAGACGGGGCACAACCCACTTAGAGAGAGTGATAGTAAGAGAGAGAGAGAGGGGGGAGATATTGAGAGGGAACTAGAAGGTGTGGAAATTTTCTGGATTCAATATTCAAGCATAATTGTTACAAATGAGAGAGGGGTGGGGCTATTTATAGACCCCACACTTTTCCTAAGACCAAACTGACCCTGACAAACTAACTAATGACCAAACAGTCCAAGGGAGGGGCGCCCCCTGGGCCTAGCCCAATGAATTGGGCCCATTAACCTATCAAACCAACATAATGACTTCAAGACTTAGGAAAATGACTTTCTAACCTAGGTACATAACTCAATAAAGGAAAAATTACATGTTTAAGACTCAAATAAAAATAAGAAAATTATATGACTCGACTCACAAACACATGAGGAACATAATGGCGTACACCGACGATCAATCCGAGCTTCAGAAAATGTGGAGGGGCAAGGGATGTCCCCATCATACCCCCGGGGTGGGGAAAACTCGACCCTATCGAGTATGGGTCCACCGGGGAAGTAGCATCCCAAACGCAGTTCCGGGCGAACCTTGTTCTCCAAACTCGACCCATGTCCATAGTCGAGGAACGGTGCTTCCACTCGACAAAGTCGCTCGGACACACCCTTAGGCTAGCGAAAAGATCTTGCTTTGCTTAGTATTGCCGCCATGTGCTGACGTCGGGCTCTCGGGCTAGTTTGTGGTGGCACTCCGAGGGTGTCTCTCACAAGGATAGGTGTAGGCTCAAGACACTCACTAGGATCCACCGCGGTACCCTTAGAGGGTGTCGGATCCGCCACGTGGGAAGTGGGATGAATCCCAAAACCCATTGGTAAGTTCAACCCGCAAGCCGGGTGCCAAGGCCACTCGGAACTTGGCAAGGTCCAAGTCCTCGTGCCCTCAAATTGGAGGTGGCCCTAGAGTAGAGCCACTCCAAAATCATCATCATCATCAAGTCGCCAACGTGGAATTTCAAGTGGCGCTCACGAGTTTTTGCCCGCTTTTTGTAATTCTCACCACTTTTTGCTTGATGCATGTTTTGATGCATATGCCATGTACTAAGATGCGGTGTGAGTGAGTAGTGCGTGGTATGCAAAGGTGGTCCAGGGCAACCACATGTAGACCTATCATGCATTGATGTTATGAAGACTTTGAATGTCTTGGGAGGACCGGGGCATCCATAGGTGTCCCTTTCATGTGTGAGTGTGATGAGTGCCGGGGGACCCGGACATCCATGAATACTCCTAACATGCTTGAGATTTATGATGAATGATGGTGGACCATTACAACCAAATATTGACCACTCATGTTTTCTTCTTGACATGTGGGTGATATGAATGAATGGACCCGACTTTCTAATCATGTCAAGTGGGGTGGTATGCCTAAGCACATGCATTTCAATCCTAGTGATGACTTCTATGTGCATAGGTGTGGGGTGGCCCTTGAGCTTCCATTCGTATGAGTCAAAGGGATCTAAGAAGGGAGACATCATGGAGTGGGGCCATCTATCAATCCCATTGTGTATGTTGCCTATGGTTAAGGCTTCTTTGGTGTAACCCAATTCTAGGAAGGGAAGGTTTTGGGTTATCATGGGTGGTGAGGGTAGGGTAAGGTGGGTGGTGAATAAGGTGAGTGGGTTACATTGAGATCTAGGCTCCCATAGAAAAGGGTCAAAGGGATCATGGTAAGGCTCACCTTTGTAGGGGTACTCTATGCTCTCAAGGTCCTCGAATGGTGAGTCATCCTCCTCAATAATTGGGCCAAGGTTGCTAATGGGTTGACCGATCAAAGCACTTGGGATCTTAATGGTTGGGGAGTGGACTAGGATAGGTTCTTCCTCCATGGGAAGAAGGAGGATGATCTCACTAGTAACTTGGCCATTAGTGTAGATGGAAGTGATGGAGCCAATGGAGGGATATGCTAGGCTAATGGTGTTAGTTTCGGATGGCCTCAAGGCTAGCATATTGGTCAAGTGAATTTGCCAATGTAGGTAGTTCACTAAGTCTCCCAAATCTTCCACACAATAGGAAGTTTGATAAGTGACATGTGGCTGAATGGGAATGATTTGGGATTGATATCCCATGGGTAGGTGGCATGGTTGTGAACTAGGAATGGTGAGACCTTTCTTGAGCCATTGGAGTATGGACTTATCTATGGTGAGGTTGGGTGTCTCTAGAGGAGCTAGGCTAGAGGTGTGTGAGTTGTTTGGCCTTTGGATTTCCTCTATGTTGGGAGGTGGATTCGGATGGGCATCCTTTTCCACTTGGGTAGGTGTGTGGGTAGCAACTTCTATTGCTAATGGAGTAGGGGGATCTATGGTGGGTGGTTTGGTGATAGCTAGCGTATGACACACCCGGGGTGGTGAACAAGTATGGGCTTGGGTTGGGATAGGAACGGGAAGTAGAGGAGGCCTAGGTTGGGGAAAGATTGGTGTAGGAAGTGGGAGGTGGGTTGGGTGAGGGGTTTTGGGTTGATTTGTTTTGGGAGATGTGTCCCTTTTTGGGGACGATGGTGGGTTTGTGGTGGTGGTCAAGGGGGCTTGTGGGGTACAGGTTTGGTGAGGGGTTTTGGGTTTGGGGGTGGTGGCCATTATGGGCCTAGGTGGAGGGGTGGACGCGGTGTCCACTTGGTTTTTAATGGTGAGGGTTGGATAAGTGGTGGTCACCATGGAGGGAATTGGGTCGGTTAGGGGTCTCTTGTGCTTGGGATCATTTGGGGTGGAAGTGGGGGCTAAAGGGGCTTGACTAGTGTAGGTTAAGGAAGGGGGGTTTGGTTGGGGTGTGGGGGCCCTCATGGGGTTAGGTGGGGAGGTGGAGGCCTTGGACACTTGGGTTCTAGTGGTAAGGGTTTGGACGGGTGGGGTTGGAGGAGTGGGAGTGATCCTCGAGTTTTGGTAACCCGGGTAGGAGGGAGGAGGTCGGGGAGTGTAGACTTTCCTAAGTTCGGCTCTCATGTTCTCCCATGTGTTAATAGGCTCTAGCCTCATAACCCTCCTAAATTGTTCAATGAACTTCCACCTATCCTCGGCATGGTACACAAGTCGACTCTTGGCAAGGTTGATTTTCATGGGTTCAGTCATTGGATTCCTTTTAAAGTATTCGTCCATGTTTTCCTCACACTCTAAATATGCACTAGGGTGGTATCCGTTAAAGATAAGGTCCTCAAATAGGACTTTGTCTAAAGGGGTGTCAATCGGACCTTTGCGGAGGGCCGAATGAGATAGATGTGACTTACATGAAGTAGCCATGCTAGTGGACAAAAAAGATGCAACCGAAGACTCTAAATGCATATGAGCATCCTAGGACCAACTTGATAGAGACAAGTTGTGAACTTGCTCTGATACCACTTGATGTGACACCACCTATGGACCTATTTTGCAAGCATTCAAGTTTGAGCGGCGGACTCACACTAGCGAGCTCACCCGTATGGCGCACACTAGTGCCCAATGGTGACTAGGCGATGTTGGAGAGGGTCCGAGGTGGGACCTTGAGGCTCTAAAGGTTGGCTAGCTTGGGGAGAACCCCAAATGGGCCTAGGATGCCCAAATCATGGGCGGCCAACACACCAAGGGTGTGGGTTAAGTGGATTCATCTCTCAACTTGCCCGCGGTGGTCACTCACGGTACTAGCAATTTGAGCCGAGCTCTCACTCTCCATCCGACGAAGCAATAGCAATAATACTAAGCTAAGCAAGTGATATTGACCAGCAAGGAAAGGGGGACCGAGGCTCACCTAGCCGGCGTGAAGACGCCAACTCCGGCCGAAGACGGGGGCGAGCGGGGAGGCAAGGGTTTGCGCCCGCAAGCCGCGTCGGTGTCGCTTCAAATCTGCGAAAATATTATTACATGAACTACACCTCTCGCAGGATGGGGGATCTTGGGGTGGGGGTTAGACTTATTACAACCAAGATTACCTCCACGCAGGGAGGGGCCTTCAGCCGACCAAGCGGGGTGGGGAAATTATGAAGAGAACGCCGACTCTCCAAGCTTCGCCAGTTCTGCCACTCTTCAGTTTTGCTGAATAGGTTGTCGATGAAGATGCTGCCACGGACTCAAACGAGCTCCAAATTTGATGAAACTGGTGCCAAAAGTTCCCCAGCTGGCCGAGGATGATGCTTGAATTTTTTGGGAAGCTCTGGAACTCGGGGCTGATCGGACCGGCGACTGGAGCAGGACAGCAACACTCTGCCTCTGACTGATGCAGAACTGATACAGTGGATTGCAGAAGGCACTACGGTCGCTCCCGAACTCTAAATCGAACGAAACTGGCGGTGACGCGATCGTGGTCGGAGTAGATTCGAGCAAAAATTGACGGGGCCACAATCCAAGGTCAGAGAGGAGAATGGTGGCCGGAGAAGTGAAGACAGGTCGAACCTAGACCTGCAGGGGGCAGACTGCACACTCCGGCAAAGAAATTCAGAACAAATAGCTCGGGCAGGCGATTGGCGTCGTTCCTTCTGCTACTGATGGAGGACTAGACGAAAAAGAATTTTGTAGAAGGAAGCATGATCGAATTCCTCCAAGGTTTGCCGCTGAATGGCTTCCAAGATCGCTCTGGCTTTCAGTCTGGGACAGATTGCGCAGTCGTTGAAGATGACGTTCCTCCGGACAGCTCCGAACTCGGATGCAGGCAGGAGTACCACCGTTGGAAAGAAGACTTGGAGACGATTCCAGCAATATAAGATATGCCACCGGGAGCCTTCAGGGGAAGTCGTGGCTGCTACTGCAAATCACTACTTTTCTGAAACCTGCAACAGGGACAGAATAGGTGGAGGAGAGGGTGTGGGGAAGGGCATGAACAAGGGGTTATTTGGTGGATGGGGAAGGGGGGGTGCGACTTTGGGTGGTTAGGGAGGTGGGGAGATGGAAGGGCACAGCCCAAGGGAGAGGGAAATTCAAATTTGGCCTAGGGAAGGGCTCTTTCAGTCTTGGGGAGAGGGAGGGTTGCTTGGGAGAGTGGAAAGGTGCCTAGGAGAAGGGGTTTCCACCTAGGGGTTGGAGGGGGAATTGAATGAGTGCATGGGGAAGGGGCCTTAATGAGGGGTGAATGGGGAGGAGAGAGAATGAATTTCGAAATTGGGGTGGGGAGGAGAGAGAGAGGGGGCACAACCCACTTAGAGAGAGTGATAGTAAGAGAGAGAGAGAGAGGGAGATATTGAGAGAGAACTAGAAGGTGTGGAAATTTTTGGATTCAATATTCAAGCATAATTGTTACAAATGAGAGAGGGGTGGGGCTATTTATAGACCCCACACTTTTCCTAAGACCAAACTGACCCTGACAAACTAACTAATGACCAAACAGTCCAAGGGAGGGGCGCCCTAGCCCAATGAATTGGGCCCATTAACCTATCAAACCAACATAATGACTTCAAGACTTAGGAAAATGACTTTCTAACCTAGGTACATGACTCAATAAAGGGAAAATTACATGTTTAAGACTCAAATAAAAATAAGAAAATTACATGACTCGACTCACAAACACATGAGGAACATAATGGCGTACACCGACGATCAATCCGAGCTTCATAAAATGTGGAGGGGCAAGGGATGTCCCCATCATACCCCCGGGGTGGGGAAAACTCGACCCTGTCGAGTATGGGTCCACCGGGGAAGTAGCATCCCAAACGCAGTTCCGGGCGAACCTTGTTCTCCAAACTCGACCCATGTCCATAGCCGAGGAACGGTGCTTCCACTCGACAAAGTGGCTCGAACACACCCTTAGGCTAGTGAAAAGATCTTGCTTTGCTTAGTATTGCCGCCATGTGCTGACGTCGGGCTCTCGGGCTAGTTTGTGGTGGCACTCCGAGGGTGTCTCTCACAAGGATAGGTGTAGGCTCAAGACACTCACTAGAATCCACCGCGGTACCCTTAGAGGGTGCCGGATCCGCCACGTGGGAAGTGGGATGAATCCCAAAACCCATTGGTAAGTTCAACCCGCAAGCCGGGTGCCAAGGCCACTCGGAACTTGGCAAGGTCCAAGTCCTCGTGCCCTCAAATTGGAGGTGGCCCTAGAGTAGAGCCACTCTAAAATCATCATCATCATCAAGTCGCCAACTTGGAATTTCAAGTGGCGCTCACGAGTTTTTGCCCGCTTTTTGTAATTCTCACCGCTTTTTACTTGATGCATGTTTTGATGCATATGCCATGTACTAAGATGCGGTGTGAGTGAGTAGTGCGTGGTATGCAAAGGTGGTCCAGGGCAACCACATGTAGACCTATCATGCATTGATGTTATGAAGACTTTGAATGTCTTGGGAGGACCGGGGCATCCATAGGTGTCCCTTTCATGTGTGAGTGTGATGAGTGCCGGGGGACCCGGACATCCATGAATACTCCTAACATGCTTGAGATTTATGATGAATGATGGTGGACCATTACAACCAAATATTGACCACTCATGTTTTCTTCTTGACATGTGGGTGATATGAATGAATGGACCCGACTTTCTAATCATGTCAAGTGGGGTGGTATGCCTAAGCACATGCATTTCAATCCTAGTGATGACTTCTATGTGCATAGGTGTGGGGTGGCCCTTGAGCTTCCATTCGTATGAGTCAAAGGGATCTAAGAAGGGAGACATCATGGAGTGGGGCCATCTATCAATCCCATTGTGTATGTTGCCTATGGTTAAGGCTTCTTTGGTGTAACCCAATTCTAGGAAGGGAAGGTTTTGGGTTATCATGGGTGGTGAGGGTAGGGTAAGGTGGGTGGTGAATAAGGTGAGTGGGTTACATTGAGATCTAGGCTCCCATAGAAAAGGGTCAAAGGGATCATGGTAAGGGTCACCTTGGTAGGGGTACTCTATGCTCTCAAGGTCCTCGAATGGTGAGTCATCCTCCTCAATAATTGGGCCAAGGTTGCTAATGGGTTGACTGATCAAAGCACTTGGGATCTTAATGGTTGGGGAGTGGACTAGGATAGGTTCTTCCTCCATGGGAAGAAGGAGGATGATCTCACTAATAACTTGGCCATTAGTGTAGATGGAAGTGATGGAGCCAATGGAGGGATATGCTAGGCTAATGGTGTTAGTTTCGGACGGCCTCAAGGCTAGCATATTGGTCAAGTGAATTTGCCAATGTAGGTAGTTCACTAAGTCTCCCAAATCTTCCACACAATAGGAAGTTTGATAAGTGACATGTGGCTGAATGGGAATGATTTGGGATTGATATCCCATGGGTAGGTGGCATGGTTGTGAACTAGGAATGGTGAGACCTTTCTTGAGCCATTGGAGTATGGACTTATCTATGGTGAGGTTGGGTGTCTCTAGAGGAGCTAGGCTAGAGGTGTGTGAGTTGTTTGGCTTTTGGATTTCCTCTATGTTGGGAGGTGGATTCGGATGGGCATCCTTCTCCACTTGGGTAGGTGTGTGGGTAAAAACTTCTATTGCTAATGGAGTAGGGGGATCTATGGTGGGTGGTTTGGTGATAGCTAGCGTATGACACACCCGGGGTGGTGAACAAGTATGGGCTTGGGTTGGGATAGGAAGGGGAAGTAGAGGAGGCCTAGGTTGGGGAAAGATTGGTGTAGGAAGTGGGAGGTGGGTTGGGTGAGGGGTTTTGGGTTGATTTATTTTGGGAGATGTGTCCCTTTTTGGGGACGATGGTGGGTTTGTGGTGATGGTCAAGGGGGCTTGTGGGGTACGGGTTTGGTGAGGGATTTTGGGTTTGGGGGTGGTGGCCATTATGGGCCTAGGTGGAGGGGCGGACGCGGTGTCCACTTGGTTTTTAATGGTGAGGGTTGGATAAGTGGTGGTCACCATGGAGGGAATTGGGTCGGTTAGGGGTCTCTTGTGCTTGGGATCGTTTGGGGTGGAAGTGGGGGCTAAAGGGGCTTGACTAGTGTAGGTTAAGGAAGGGTGGTTTGGTTGGGGTGTGGGGGCCCTCATGGGGTTAGGTGGGGAGGTGGAGGCCTTGGACACTTGGGTTCTAGTGGTAAGGGTTTGGACGGGTGGGGTTGGAGGAGTGGGAGTGCTCCTCGAGTTTTGGTAACCCGGGTAGGAGGGAGGAGGTCGGGGAGTGTAGACTTTCCTAAGTTCGGCTCTCATGTTCTCCCATGTGTTAATAGGCTCTAGCCTCATAACCCTCCTAAATTGTTCAATGAACTTCCACCTATCCTGATGAGGGCATCCCTTGCCCCTCCACATTTTCTCCGGACTCGGATTGTTCGTCGGCAGGCACCATTATGTTAGTCATGTATTTTTGAGTCTAGTCATGTAATCTTCACATTTTCTTTGAGTCAATATCATGTAATTTTCCCTTTATTTGAGTCATGTACCTAGGTTGTTGAGTCATTTTCCTAAGTATTGAGTCATTATGTTGGTTTGATAGGTTATTGGGCCCATCTCATTGGGCTAGGCCCATGGATGCCCCCCCTTCCCTTCGGTTATTAGTCATTGTGTCTTTTGTTAGGGTCCTCTGTTAAAAAGTCATGTGCCTATAAATAGGCCACCCCACTCCTCATATGTAACAACTTCGGAAGAATCATTTGAATAGAAAAAATTCTCTAGTCTTACTCCTCTCTACCAAATCTCTCTTCCCTCTCTCACCCATTATCTCTCTCTCTCTCTTTATCTCTCTCTCTCTCTCCCTCCACCCAATTTTCGGAATTTTCTCTCTCCTCCCCATTCACCCCTCATTAAGACCTCTCCCCTTCCCCATACACCCATTTAACTCCCCCCCAACCCAAGGTGGCATCCTCCAATCCACACCCCACCTCCCAACCCCCAACTACCCAACACCACTTCCTAAGCACCCCTTCCTCTCCCCAAGGTTGAAGGGGCTCTTCCCTAAGCCCAAATTCAAATTTTCCTCTCCCTAGGGCAGTGCCCTTCCATCTCCCCACCTCCCAAACCACCCAAAGTCGCAGCCCCCTTCCCCATACCAGCCAAGTTCACCCTCCACCTCTTACTCTCTTGGCCATCCCCTTCCCCACCCCCTCATCTTCTTCTCATTCAGCCTCTATTTCAGACAGCAGAGTTGCAGCAACTTGCAGAGGCAGCCACGACCGTCTCTCAAAGATTCAGGTGGCAAGGCCTACATTTCTGGAATCGTCATCGAGATAGCTTTCCAACAGTGGTGGTCTCTCCAGCTTCCGAGGTCGGAGCTATCCGCAGGAGCTGATCTCCCACGACTGCGCAGAAGACCCCAGGCAGAGAACCAGAGCGAGATTGGAAGCCCGACCACGACGAACCTTTTGGGATTCAGATCAAGTGTTCTTTAGAAACGTTCTTCCCTCTCAAGTCCTCTTTCATCCTAAAGAAGTAGATCTGCATTTGGACATCGGCATCTCAAGTTACAAATTTTCTACTCCAAGTGTGTCAGGTCAGTTTACAGGAGCCAGAACCAACACCCCTCTACTCATCTGATCGTCCCGGTCTTCTCCGACATCAGCCGACATCGCCGTCAGTGCATACAGAAAGAAGACTTGGCTACGGTTCCAACGGTTCAGGTCTCGCCTCAATCAGAGCTCGTGAGAGATCGTGGCACCCTCTGCAACCAGCCACATTGATCTACACCAGACAGAGGCAGAATCAATCAGTCCGGTCCCAGACTCTGCCACGGCCAGCTCGTGAAGGCTCTGAGCCTCAATTTTGGAGGGCTGAAACTATTACCAGTTAGCTGTCATCTCCAAGAAGAAGGACCTCATTCGGCCTCCGAAGCTTCCAGTTACCATTTTCTTCGTCGGGGTGTGTCGTCTACCCCCTATGGGTCCAGGTTTGACCTGCCCCTGCTCATCCGGCTACCTTGTTCTTCTCCGACCTCCGATTGGGGCCCCGTCGATTCGTGCTCGAAGCTACTCCGACGAAGATCACGTCACCGCCTGGCTCGTATCATTTGGAGTTCAGGAGCGTCCGTGGTGCCTTCTGCAACCTTCTGTACCAGTTCTACACCAGCCAGAGGAAGAAGCTACTGACCTGTTCCAGTCGCTGGCCCGACCATCCCTGAGTTCTAGAGCTCCTGCCAAAATTCAGACATCATCCTCAACCTGTTAGCAAGCTTTTGGCGCAAGTCTCATCAGATTCTGAGCTCGGTGGAATTATTGGCAGCATCGACATCGACCCTCTGTCCAGAAATACAGAAGCTAGGCAGAATCGGCGAAGCTCGGGAAGTCGGTTATCTTTGCATATCTCCCCACCCCGCTTGGCCGGCTGAAGGCCCCTCCCTGCGTGGAGGTAGTTTTGGATGTATTAAGCATAATCCCCACCCCAATATCCCCCCCCTTGCATGGGGTGTAGTTCATGTAATTATTAAGTCGCAGGTTTAAAGCTTCAATCGACGCGGCGTGCGGGTACATACCCTCGCCTCCCCGCTCGCCCCCGTCTCCGGCCGGAGTCGGCGTCTTCACGCCGGCTAGGTGAGCCTCGGTCCCTCTCTTACTGGTCTAATCACTTGCTTAGCTTAGTATTGCTATAGTTACTCCGTTGGCGGTAAGAGAGTGTCCGATTTTACATTGCCACCAAATTGAGTGACCACCGCGGGTGAGTTGAGAGTGAATCCACTTAACCCACACCCTTGGTGTGTTGGCCGCCCATGATTTGGGCATCCTAGGCCCATTTTGGGTTCTCCCCAAGCTTGCCAACCCTTGGAGCCTCATGGTCCCACCTCGGACCCTCTCCAACATCGCCTAGTTACCTTCGGGCCCTAGTGTGTGCCATACGGGTGAGCTCGCTAGTGTGAGTCCGCTGCTCAAATTTGAATGCTTGCAAAAGAGGTCCAAGGTGGTTTTACATCAAGTGGTATCAGAGCAAGTTCACAACTTGTCTCTATCAAGTTGGTCCTGGGGCATGTCTATGCATTTAGAGTCTTCAAATGCATCACTCTTGTCCCCTAGTATGGCCACCTCATATCGACCTTACCAATCGGCCCACTCCATAAGTCCAAGCCACCAAGAGATGCCTACCACTAACACCCATAACTTCTCTGGCCATGTCAACTACTTCATGAAAGCCTTGACCTATGCCAATGAGCGGCTTGATAACATATCGGGCCGACTCAACCAACTTGGAGAAAATAGGCCCGCCCCAAGGACAGACGATAGAATGGTCCCTTTCCCACTTCCCACCTTTGATGGAACCTCTCCTAGAGAATATTTAGATTGGGAAGCTACAATGGATCAATACTTCACTTGGTATCATATATCCGAGGATGAAAAGGCATTGGTTGCCAAAATGCAACTTACCAAACGGGCGGAAACTTATTGGATGCAAATTGTCGGGCTAAAGATACTTAGAAGGGAAACTCCCATCACCACTTGGAAGGACATGAAGGAGCAACTTAGAGCAAAATATATGTCCCCTTCCTACCCGGGTTACCAAAATTCGAGGAGCACTCTCACTCCTCCAAACCCACCCGTCCAAACCCTTACCACTAGAACCCAAGTCTCCAAGGCCTCCACCTCCCCACGTGATCCCATGAGGGCCCCCACACCCCAACCAAAACCCCCTTCACTAACCTACACTAGTCAAGCCTCTTTAGCCCCCACTTCCACCCCAAATAATCCCAAGGGGAAGAGACCCCTAACCGACCCAATTCCCTCCATGGTGACCACCACTCATCCAACCCTCACCATTAAAAACCATGTGGACACCGTGTCCACCCCTCCACCAAGGCCCATAATGGCCACCATCCCCAAACCCAAAACCCTTCACCCAACTCACCTCCCGCTTCCTACACCAATCTTTCCCCAACCTAGGCCTCCTCTACTTCCCCTTCCGATCCAAGTCCACCCTTGCCCACCACCCCAAGTGCACCATGCTCCAGCTATCACCAATTCTCCCGCATTAGACCTACCCAACCCATTAACACTAGGAATTGAAACCTCCACAACCCTCCACATGGGAGTAGATGCTAGTCCAGAACCCATTCCCACCCATAAGGAAGCCCAAGATCACACCAATGGTAAGGAAAAGTCTCAACCCTTTACCACTTCAAATAGCCTGGATCCTCAAGAGTCACCCACCTTCACCATGAATGAGCATATACTCCAATGGCTCAAGCAAGGACCCACCCTTCCTAGCTCACCCCCACCTCTCGCACCTTTGGGATATCCATCCCAAATTGTTCCCCTCCACTCCTATCACACCACAATCCAATCCTACTATGAGGTAGAAGATTGGGATGATCTCCTCAAAGGTCTAAAGTGGCAATCAGACTTGACTTCTTTATTGGCCCTAGGAGCGGACCAACCCAAGAGTATTAACCTCATCCATCCATGCATTGGGTCTATCTCCTCGGTTTGCACTATTGGTTGCTACACTAGTGACATCCTTTTCCTTCTCCCCATAGTGGAAGAGTCCATCCTGGTCCACTCCCCTACCATTGTGATTCCTAAAACCTTGACCAACCAGCCCACCCCATACACCGGCCCAACCATTCCACTAGAAGAAGACGACTCATCACCTTTTGAGGACCTTGAGGACATGGAGCCCCTTGGTAACCCACTTTATGATCCCTATGATCCATTCCAATGGGAGTCAAGGAACCCAAGTAACCCAACCACCTTAACTACCACCTACCTTTCCCTACCCCAACCCACCATGTTTGATCCAATCCACCCCATCCCAGACCCGGGTTACACCATGGGAACCATGACTTTGGGTGGTATACACCTAGGGATCGAGGAAGTGCCCCATCTCATTATATCCACCTTTCTAGACCCCTTCGACCCATTCCAATGGAAGTCCAAAGGCCCACACATAGGAGACATCTTTGTCACAAGAGTGCATAAGTCTTGGCATACAACACCACTTGGCATGATTCATAAGTCGGGTACATTCATTTACATCACCCACATGTCAAGTAGGAAGCATAAGTGGACCGTATTTGGATGTATTGGCCCACCCTCATTCATCATGAGTCTTAAGTATGAGAGGAGCATACATGGATGTCCGGGTCCCCCGACATTTGTCATACCCATGCATAAAAGGTTCATCTATGGATGTCCCGGCCCCCCTGAGTCTGTCACAATCTTCATAGCATCAAAGCATGATCGATCTACATATGGCTGCCCCGGACCACCTTTGCATACCAAACATTGCCCACTCACATCGCATCATCAAGCATGGCATATGCATCCAAGCACATATCAAGCAACAAGCGGTGATATTCACAACAAGCGAGCAAAAACTCATGAGCGCCACTTGGAATTCCAAGTTGGTAACTTGACGATGATGACTTTGGAGTGGCTCTACCCCAGGGTCACCTCCAAATTGAGGGCACGAGGACTTGGACCTTGCCAAGTTCTGAGTGGCTTTGGCAACCCGGCTTATGGGTTGAACTTTCAAAAAGGGTTTTGAGATTCTCCCCATTTCTCATGTGGCGGATCTAGCACCTTATAAGGGCACCGCGGTGGATCCTAGTGAGTGCCTCCAGCTTACACCTACCCTTGTGAGAGACACCCTCGGAGTGCCACCACAAATAGCCTGAGAGCCCGACGTGAGCACACAGCGGCAATACTAGGCAAGCAAGATCCCATCGCCAGCATGAGGGTATGACCGAGTCACTTTGTCGAGCTGAAGCGCCGTTCCCCGACTATGGTCGCGGGTTGAGTATGGAGATCGAGGATCACCCAGAGCCGCAGTTCGATGTACTACTTCCCTGGCCCATACTCGATGGGGTCGAGTTTTCCCCACCCCGGGGGTATGATGAGGGCATCCCTTGCCCCTCCACATTTTCTCCGGACTCAGATTGTTCGTCGACAGGCGCCATTATGTTAGTCATGTATTTTTGAGTCTAGTCATGTAATCTTCACATTTTCTTTGAGTCAATATCATGTAATTTTCCCTTTATTTGAGTCATGTACCTAGGTTGTTGAGTCATTTTCCTAAGTATTGAGTCATTATGTTGGTTTGATAGGTTATTGGGCCCATCTCATTGGGCTAGGCCCATGGATGCCCCCCCTTCCCTTTGGTTATTAGTCATTGTGTCTTTTGTTAGGGTCCTTTGTTAAAAAGTCATGTGCCTATAAATAGGCCACCCCACTCCTCATATGTAACAACTTTGGAAGAATCATTTGAATAGAAAAAATTCTCTAGTCTTACTCCTCTCTACCGAATCTCTCTTCCCTCTCTCACCCATTATCTCTCTCTCTCTCTCTTTATCTCTCTCTCTCTCTCCCTCCACCCAATTTTCAGAATTTTCTCTCTCCTCCCCATTCACCCCTCATTAAGACCTCTCCCCTTCCCCATACACCCATTTAACTCCCCCCCAACCCAAGGTGGCATCCTCCAATCCACACCCCACCTCCCAACCCCCAACTACCCAACACCACTTCCTAAGCACCCCTTCCTCTCCCCAAGGTTGAAGGGGCTCTTCCCTAAGCCCAAATTCGAATTTCCCTCTCCCTAGGGCAGTGCCCTTCCATCTCCCCACCTCCCAAACCACCCAAAGTCGCAGCCCCCTTCCCCATACCAGCCAAGTTCACCCTCCACCTCTTACTCTCTTGGCCATCCCCTTCCCCACCCCCTTATCTTCTTCTCATTCAGCCTCTATTTCAGACAGCAGAGTTGCAGCAACTTGCAGAGGCAGCCACGACCGTCTCTCAAAGATTCAGATGGCAAGGCCTACATCTCTGGAAAGGTCGTCTAGAGAGCTTTCAAGGCGAGGTGGTTTCGTCGACATCCGAGGTCGGAGCTGTCCGCAGGAGCCGATCTCCCTTGACTGCGCAGAAGACCCCAGGCAGAGAACCAGAGCGAGAGTGGAAGCTCGGCCACGGAGAACCTTTTGGGATTCAGATCAAGTGTTCTTCAGAAACATTCTTCCCTCTCAAGTCCTCTTTCATCCTCAAGAAGCAGAGCTGCATTTGGACATCTGCATCTGAAGTTACGAATTTTCTACTACAAGTGTGTCAGGTTAGTTTACAGGAGCCAGAACTGACACCCCTCTACTCATCTAATTGCCCTAGTCTTCTCCGACATCTGCTGACCCCGCCGTTGGTGCCGACAGAAAGAAGACTCGACCACGGTTCCAACGGTTCAGGTCTCGTCTCAATCAGAGCTTGGTAGAGATCGTGGCACCCTCTGCAACCAGCCACATTGATCTGCACCAGACAGAGGCAGAATCAATCAGTCCGGTCCCAGACTCTGCCACGGCCAGCTCGTGAAGTCTCTGAGCGCCAATTTTGGAGGGCTGAAACTATTACCAGTTAGATGTCATCTCCAAGAAGAAGGACCTCATTCGACCTCCGAAGCTTCCAGTTACCATTTTCTTTGTCGGGGTGTGTCGTCTGCCCCCTGTGGGTCCAGGTTTGACCTGCCCCTGCTCATCCAGCTACCTCATTCTTCTCCGACCTCCGATTGGGGCCCCGTCGATTCGTGCTCGAAGATACTCCGACGAAGATCACGTCACCGCCAGGCTCGTCTCATTTGGAGTTCAGGAGCGTCTGTGGTGCCTTCTGCAACCTTCTGTACTAGTTCTGCACCAGCCAGAGGAAGAAGCTGCTGACCTGTTCCAGTCACTAGCCCGACCATCCCTGAGTTCTAGAGCTCCTGCCAAAATTCAGACATCATCCTAAGCCTGTTAGCAAGCTTTTGGAGCAAGTCTCATCAGATTCTGAGCTCGGTGGAATTATTGGCAGCATCGACATCGACCCTCTGTCCAGAAATACAGAAGCTAGGCAGAATCGGCGAAGCTCGGGAAGTCGGTTATCTTTGCATATCTCCCCACCCCGCTTGGCCGGCTGAAGGCCCCTCCCGTTGTAGAGGTAGTTTTGGATGTATTAAGCATAATCCCCACCCCAATATCCCCCCCTTGCATGGGGTGTAGTTCATGTAATTATTAAGTCGCAGGTTTAAAGCTTCAATCGACGCGGCGTGCGGGTACATACCCTCGCCTCCCCGCTCGCCCCCGTCTCCGGCCGGAGTCGGCGTCTTCACGCCGGCTAGGTGAGCCTCGGTCCCTCTCTTACTGGTCTAATCACTTGCTTAGCTTAGTATTGCTATAGTTACTCCGTCGGCGGTAAGAGAGTGTCCGATTTTACATTGCCACCAAATTGAGTGACCACCGCGGGCGAGTTGAGAGTGAATCCACTTAACCCACACCCTTGGTGTGTTGGCCGCCCATGATTTAGGCATCCTAGGCCCATTTTGGGTTCTCCCCAAGCTTGCCAACCCTTGGAGCCTCATGGTCCCACCTCGGACCCTCTCCAACATCGCCTAGTTGCCTTCGGGCCCTAGTGTGTGCGATACGGGTGAGATCGCTAGTGTGAGTCCGCTGCTCAAACTTGAATGCTTGCAAAAGAGGTCCAAGGTGGTTTTACATCATATCCTCGGCATGGTACACAAGTAGACTCTTGGCAAGGTAGATTTTCATGGGTTCAGTCATTGGATTCCTTTTAAAGTATTTGTCCATATTTTCCTCCCACTCTAAATATGCACTAGGGTGGTATCCGTTAAAGATAAGGTCCTCAAATAGGACTTTGTCTAAAGGGGTGTCAATCGGACCTTTGCGGAGGGCCGAGTGAGATAGATGTGACTTACATGAAGTAGCCATGCTAGTGGACAAAAGAGATGCAACCGAAGACTCTAAATGCATATGAGCGTCCTAGGACCAACTTGATAGAGACAAGTTATGAACTTGCTCTGATACCACTTGATGTGACACCACCTATGGACCTATTTTGCAAGCATTCAAGTTTGAGCGGCGGACTCACACTAGCGAGCTCACCCGTATGGCGCACACTAGTGCCCAATGGCGACTAGGCGATGTTGGAGAGGGTCCGAGGCGGGACCTTAAGGCTCTAAAGGTTGGCTAGCTTGGGGAGAACCCCAAATGGGCTTAGGATGCCTAAATCATGGGCGGCCAACACACCAAGGGTGTGGGTTAAGTGGATTCACTCTCAACTTGCCCGTGGTGGTCACTCACGGTACTAGCAATTTGGGCCGAGCTCTCATTCTCCATCCGACGAAGCAATAGCAATAATACTAAGCTAAGCAAGTGATATTGACCAGCAAGGAAAGGGGGACCGAGGCTCACCTAGCCGGCGTGAAGACGCCAACTCCGGCCGAAGACGGGGGCGAGCGGGGAGGCAAGGGTTTGCGCCCACAAGCCGCGTCGGTGTCGCTTCAAATCTGTGAAAATATTATTACATGAACTACACCTCTCGCAGGAGGGGGGCTCTTGGGGTGGGGGTTATACTTATTACAACCAAGATTACCTCCACGCAGGGAGGGGCCTTCAGCCGGCCAAGCGGGGTGGGGAAATTATGAAGAGAACGCCGACTCTCCAAGCTTTGCCGGTTCTGCCACTCTTCAGTTTTGCTGAATAGGTTGTCGATGAAGATGCTGCCACGGACTCAACCGAGCTCCAAATTTGATGAAACCAGTGCCAAAAGTTCCCCAGCTGGCCGAGGATGATGCTTGAATTTTTTGGGAAGCTCTGAAACTCGGGTCTGATCGGACCGGCGACTGGAGCAGGACAGAAACACTCTGCCTCTGACAGATGCAGAACTGATACAGTGGATTGCAGAAGGCACTGCGGTCGCTCCCGAACTCTAAATCAAACGAAACTGGCGGTGACGCGATCGTGGTCGGAGTAGATTCGAGCAAAAATTGACGGGGCCACAATCCAAGGTCGGAGAGGAGAATGGTGGCTGGAGAAGTGAAGACAGGTCGAACCTAGACCTGCAGGGGGCAGACTGCACACTCCGGCGAAGAAATTCAGAACAAATAGCTCGGGCAGGCGATTGGCGTCGTTCCTTCTGCTACTGATGGAGGACTAGACGAAGAAGAATTTTGTAGAAGGAAGCATGATCGAATTCCTCCAAGGTTGGCCGCTGAATGGCTTCCAAGATCGCTCTGGCCTTCAGTCTGGGACAGATTGCGCAGTCGTTGAAGATGACGTTCCTCCGGACAGCTCCGAACTCGGATGCAGGCAGGAGTACCACCGTTGGAAAGAAGACTTGGAGACGATTCCAGCAATATAAGATATGCCACCGGGAGCCTTCAGGGGAAGTCGTGGCTGCTACTGCAAATCACTACTTTTCTGAAACCTGCAACAGGGACAGAATAGGTGGAGGAGAGGGTGTGGGGAAGGGCATGAACAAGGGGTTATTTGGTGGATGGGGAAGGGGGGGTGCGACCTTGGGTGGTTAGGGAGGTGGGGAGATGAAAGGGCACAGCCCAAGGGAGAGGGAAATTCGAAATTTGGCCTAGGGAAGGGCTCTTTCAGTCTTGGGGAGAGGGAGGGTTGCTTGGGAGAGTGGAAAGGTGCCTAGGAGAAGGGGTTTCCACCTAGGGGTTGGAGGGGGAATTGAATGAGTGCATGGGGAAGGAGGGCCTTAATGAGGGGTGAATGGGGAGGAGAGAGAATGAATTTCGAAATTGGGGTGGGGAGGAGAGAGAGAGGGGGCACAACCCACTTAGAGAGAGTGATAGTAAGAGAGAGAGAGAGAGGGAGATATTGAGAGGGAACTAGAAGGTGTGGAAATTTTCTGGATTCAATATTCAAGCATAATTGTTACAAATGAGAGAGGGGTGGGGCTATTTATAGACCCCACACTTTTCCTAAGACCAAACTGACCCTGACAAACTAACTAATGACCAAACAGTCCAAGGGAGGGGCGCCCCTGGGCCTAGCCCAATGAATTGGGCCCATTAACCTATCAAACCAACATAATGACTTCAAGACTTAGGAAAATGACTTTCTAACCTAGGTACATGACTCAATAAAGGGAAAATTACATGTTTAAGACTCAAATAAAAATAAGAAAATTACATGACTCGACTCACAAACACATGAGGAACATAATGGCGTACACCGACGATCAATCCGAGCTTCAGAAAATGTGGAGGGGCAAGGGATGTCCCCATCATACCCCCGGGGTGGGGAAAACTCGACCCTGTCGAGTATGGGTCCACCGGGGAAGTAGCATCCCAAACGCAGTTCCGGGCGAACCTTGTTCTCCAAACTCGACCCATGTCCATAGCCGAGGAACGGTGCTTCCACTCGACAAAGTGGCTCGGACACACCCTTAGGCTGGCGAAAAGATCTTGCTTTGCTTAGTATTGCCGCCATGTGCTGACGTCGGGCTCTCGGGCTAGTTTGTGGTGGCACTCCGAGGGTGTCTCTCACAAGGATAGGTGTAGGCTCAAGACACTCACTAGGATCCACCGCGGTACCCTTAGAGGGTGCCGGATCCGCCACGTGGGAAGTGGGATGAATCCCAAAACCCATTGGTAAGTTCAACCCGCAAGCCGGGTGCCAAGGCCACTCGGAACTTGGCAAGGTCCAAGTCCTCGTGCCCTCAAATTGGAGGTGGCCCTAGAGTAGAGCCACTCCAAAATCATCATCATCATCAAGTCGCCAACGTGGAATTTCAAGTGGCGCTCACGAGTTTTTGCCCGCTTTTTGTAATTCTCACCGCTTTTTGCTTGATGCATGTTTTGATGCATATGCCATGTACTAAGATGCGGTGTGAGTGAGTAGTGCGTGGTATGCAAAGGTGGTCCAGGGCAACCACATGTAGACCTATCATGCATTGATGTTATGAAGACTTTGAATGTCTTGGGAGGACCGGGGCATCCATAGGTGTCCCTTTCATGTGTGAGTGTGATGAGTGCCGGGGGACCCGGACATCCATGAATACTCCTAACATGCTTGAGATTTATGATGAATGATGGTGGACCATTACAACCAAATATTGACCACTCATGTTTTCTTCTTGACATGTGGGTGATATGAATGAATGGACCCGACTTTCTAATCATGTCAAGTGGGGTGGTATGCCTAAGCACATGCATTTCAATCCTAGTGATGACTTCTATGTGCATAGGTGTGGGGTGGCCCTTGAGCTTCCATTCGTATGAGTCAAAGGGATCTAAGAAGGGAGACATCATGGAGTGGGGCCATCTATCAATCCCATTGTGTATGTTGCCTATGGTTAAGGCTTCTTTGGTGTAACCCAATTCTAGGAAGGGAAGGTTTTGGGTTATCATGGGTGGTGAGGGTAGGGTAAGGTGGGTGGTGAATAAGGTGAGTGGGTTACATTGAGATCTAGGCTCCCATAGAAAAGGGTCAAAGGGATCATGGTAAGGGTCACCTTGGTAGGGGTACTCTATGCTCTCAAGGTCCTCGAATGGTGAGTCATCCTCCTCAATAATTGGGCCAAGGTTGCTAATGGGTTGACCGATCAAAGCACTTGGGATCTTAATGGTTGGGGAGTGGACTAGGATAGGTTCTTCCTCCATGGGAAGAAGGAGGATGATCTCACTAGTAACTTGGCCATTAGTGTAGATGGAAGTGATGGAGCCAATGGAGGGATATGCTAGGCTAATGGTGTTAGTTTCGGACGGCCTCAAGGCTAGCATATTGGTCAAGTGAATTTGCCAATGTAGGTAGTTCACTAAGTCTCCCAAATCTTCCACACAATAGGAAGTTTGATAAGTGACATGTGGCTGAATGGGAATGATTTGGGATTGATATCCCATGGGTAGGTGGCATGGTTGTGAACTAGGAATGGTGAGACCTTTCTTGAGCCATTGGAGTATGGACTTATCTATGGTGAGGTTGGGTGTCTCTAGAGGAGCTAGGCTAGAGGTGTGTGAGTTGTTTGGCCTTTGGATTTCCTCTATGTTGGGAGGTGGATTCGGATGGGCATCCTTCTCCACTTGGGTAGGTGTGTGGGTAGCAACTTCTATTGCTAATGGAGTAGGGGGATCTATGGTGGGTGGTTTGGTGATAGCTAGCGTATGACACACCCGGGGTGGTGAACAAGTATGGGCTTGGGTTGGGATAGGAAGGGGAAGTAGAGGAGGCCTAGGTTGGGGAAAGATTGGTGTAGGAAGTGGGAGGTGGGTTGGGTGAGGGGTTTTGGGTTGATTTGTTTTGGGAGATGTGTCCCTTTTTGGGGACGATGGTGGGTTTGTGGTGGTGGTCAAGGGGGCTTGTGGGGTACGGGTTTGGTGAGGGGTTTTGGGTTTGGGGGTGGTGGCCATTATGGGCCTAGGTGGAGGGGTGGACGCGGTGTCCACTTGGTTTTTAATGGTGAGGGTTGGATAAGTGGTGGTCACCATGGAGGGAATTGGGTCGGTTAGGGGTCTCTTGTGCTTGGGATCGTTTGGGGTGGAAGTGGGGGCTAAAGGGGCTTGACTAGTGTAGGTTAGGAAGGGGGGTTTGGTTGGGGTGTGGGGGCCCTCATGGGGTTAGGTGGGGAGGTGGAGGCCTTGGACACTTGGGTTCTAGTGGTAAGGGTTTGGACGGGTGGGGTTGGAGGAGTGGGAGTGCTCCTCGAGTTTTGGTAACCCGGGTAGGAGGGAGGAGGTCGGGGAGTGTAGACTTTCCTAAGTTCGGCTCTCATGTTCTCCCATGTGTTAATAGGCTCTAGCCTCATAACCCTCCTAAATTGTTCAATGAACTTCCACCTATCCTCGGCATGGTACACAAGTCGACTCTTGGCAAGGTTGATTTTCATGGGTTCAGTCATTGGATTCCTTTTAAAGTATTTGTCCATGTTTTCCTCCCACTCTAAATATGCACTAGGGTGGTATCCGTTAAAGATAAGGTCCTCAAATAGGACTTTGTCTAAAGGGGTGTCAATCGGACCTTTGCGGAGGGCCGAGTGAGATAGATGTGACTTACATGAAGTAGCCATGCTAGTGGACAAAAGAGATGCAACCGAAGACTCTACATGCATATGAGCGTCCTAGGACCAACTTGATAGAGACAAGTTGTGAACTTGCTCTGATACCACTTGATGTGACACCACCTATGGACCTATTTTGTAAGCATTCAAGTTTGAGCGGCGGACTCACACTAGCGAGCTCACCCGTATGGCGCACACTAGTGCCCAATGGCGACTAGGCGATGTTGGAGAGGGTCCGAGGCGGGACCTTGAGGCTCTAAAGGTTGGCTAGCTTGGGGAGAACCCCAAATGGGCTTAGGATGCCCAAATCATGGGCGGCCAACACACCAAGGGTGTGGGTTAAGTGGATTCACTCTCAACTTGCCCGTGGTGGTCACTCACGGTACTAGCAATTTGGGCCGAGCTCTCACTCTCCATCCGATGAAGCAATAGCAATAATACTAAGCTAAGCAAGTGATATTGACCAGAAAGGAAAGGGGGACCGAGGCTCACCTAGCCGGCGTGAAGACGCCAACTCCGGCCGAAGACGGGGCGAGCGGGGAGGCAAGGGTTTGCGCCCACAAGCCGCGTCGGTGTCGCTTCAAATCAGCGAAAATATTATTACATGAACTACACCTCTCGCAGGAGGGGGGCTCTTGGGGTGGGGGTTAGACTTATTACAACCAAGATTACCTCCACGCAGGGAGGGGCCTTCAGCCGGCCAAGCGGGGTGGGGAAATTATGAAGAGAACGCTGACTCTCCAAGCTTCGCCGGTTCTGCCACTCTTCAGTTTTGCTGAACAGGTTGTCGATGAAGATGCTGCCACGGACTCAACCGAGCTCCAAATGTGATGAAACCAGTGCCAAAAGTTCCCCAGCTGGCCGAGGATGATGCTTGAATTTTTTGGGAAGCTCTGGAACTCGGGGCTGATCGGACTGTCGACTGGAGTAGGACAGCAACACTCTGCCTCTGACTGATACAGAAATGATACAGTGTATTGCAGAAGGCACTGCGGTCGCTCCCGAACTCTAAATCGAACGAAACTGGCGGTGACGCGATCGTGGTCGGAGTAGATTCGAGCAAAATTTGACGGGGCCACAATCCAAGGTCGGAGAGGAGAATGGTGGCCGGAGAAGTGAAGACAGGTCGAACCTGGACCTGCAGGGGGCAGACTGCACACTCCGGCGAAGCAATTCAGAACAAATAGCTCGGGCAGGCGATTGGCGTCGTTCCTTCTGCTACTGATGGAGGACTAGACGAAAAAGCATTTTTTAGAAGGAATCATGATCGAATTCCTCCAAGGTTGGCCGCTGAATGGCTTCCAAGATCGCTTTGGCCTTCAGTCTGGGACAGATTGCGCAGTCGTTGAAGATGACGTTCCTCCGGACAGCTCCGAACTCGGATGCAGGCAGGAGTACCACCGTTGGAAAGAAGACTTGGAGACGATTCCAGCAATATAAGATATGCCACCGGGAGCCTTCAGGGGAAGTCGTGGCTGCTACTGCAAATCACTACTTTTCTGAAACCTGCAACAGGGACAGAATAGGTGGAGGAGAGGGTGTGGGGAAGGGCATGAACAAGGGGTTATTTGGTGGATGGGGAAGGGGGGGGTGCGACCTTGGGTGGTTAGGAGGTGGGGAGATGAAAGGGCACAGCCCAAGGGAGAGGGAAATTCGAAATTTGGCCTAGGAAGGGCTCTTTCAGTCTTGGGGAGAGGGAGGGTTGCTTGGGAGAGTGGAAAGGTGCCTAGGAGAAGGGGTTTCCACCTAGGGGTTGGAGGGGGAATTGAATGAGTGCATGGGGAAGGGGCCTTAATGAGGGGTGAATGGGGAGGAGAGAGAATGAATTTCGAAATTGGGGTGGGGAGGAGAGAGAGAGGGGGCACAACCCACTTAGAGAGAGTGATAGTAAGAGAGAGAGAGAGAGGGAGATATTGAGAGGGAACTAGAAGGTGTGGAAATTTTATGGATTCAATATTCAAGCATAATTGTTACAAATGAGAGAGGGGTGGGGCTATTTATAGACCCCACACTTTTCCTAAGACCAAACTGACCCTGACAAACTAACTAATGACCAAACAGTCCAAGGGAGGGGCACCCCTGGGCCTAGCCCAATGAATTGGGCCCATTAACCTATCAAACCAACATAATGACTTCAAGACTTAGGAAAATGACTTTCTAACCTAGGTACATGACTCAATAAAGGGAAAATTACATGTTTAAGACTCAAATAAAAATAAGAAAATTACATGACTCGACTCACAAACACATGAGGAACATAATGGCGTACACCGACGATCAATCCGAGCTTCAGAAAATGTGGAGGGGCAAGGGATGTCCCCATCACATGGTGCCCAAGGCACGGGATAATCTTTGCTGCCCGAGGGCGGAGTTCCCCAGGTAGTGAAAGTAGTCTTGAGCCACTTGTTTCATCTCCTCTTGATTGTGCGTTCGTGGCTCTGGTTGGAGCATCAATCTTTCCTGGCTCTTCTGCTGATAAGCCAGTCTCTCCACCTGAGCAGTCAAGTGCTCGGCTCTGCAGTATTTGAATATATCGGCCTGTCTGGCACAGGCTCTTGGTCTTCTTAGAGTGGCAGCAGCGACTGGTTCGCTTATTCTCATTTCCTCTTCCTCCCTGAACCTTCTACTCCCATCCTGGCAGCGGTTGGCCGCAGCAGCATAATTCCTCCTTTCCCATCTTTTTCCCCCAGCCATGGGGTGGGTGTTCGTGAGATCTTCCTTCTGCTCATATCTTCTGCCCCTCATCCTAGGGTGAATAGTAGTCAGATTTCTTCCTTCATTCTCTTTCTCATCTCTCCTACCCCGAGCCCTGGGGTGAACGGCAACAGCATTTCTTATGTCTTTTCCTTCTCCTCTTCTGCTTCCTGCCCTGAAGCGGACAACAGTGGTATCAGCAATGTTCTCTTCCTCTCGAGCTGGGACCCAGCTCTGGATTTTCTTCGGCCGCCAGATCTGCCTGAACTTGGGCGGCTTCGGTGCCAGTGGCCTTCTATCCTCCTCTTTCATGTCGACCCTCCTGGCAGCTAGTACCCGGAACCTGTTGGTAGTAGGCACCATCGGGACGATCACATCTGGCTTAACCGCCCTTGGGCAACCACTAAGGTTTACCCGGACATCTCCAATCAGCATTGTCTTTCCTGAGTTGGATATCTGACGACCCGCAGCAGTGGATCGGGCTCTCCTGTCGGATCTCCTCCTTCTTCCAGCAGCGGAGGATGTGCCCCTTTTCGCCTCATGATGGACGAAGCAGGACACGACCTCAGGAGTATCCTGCATCACCTGGCTCATCTTGGGGCTGGTAGCTTGCGTCAATGTCTGGACAATAGTCCTTTACTCCTGGTTGTCAATTTTGAGCAAGTCAGTGAAGATGAGGCCCAGGCAGTTGGGCATCCCGACAGCAGGCGGCATCGATCCGAACGAAAGAGGTACCGCTAGGTAGCCCTCTCGAACATGCACATCGACCGCTTGTTGATCAAAGCATACAGACATGATTCCAGCCGTCATCGTAGCTTCCTGAAAATAGAGAAAGCACGGAATCAGAAATTTGAGGGGGGGCCCATTGGGCCTCCTATTTTGGCGTAGAGATGAAGGGAGACTAGGTCCCACCGGACGTGCCAGACTTGTGGACGCGGGATTTTTATTTTTTATTTCTCTCATCCCTTTTATTGGGTTTCATTATTTTTTTTAAGATTTCTCCTATTTGTATTTATTGATTATTAGGCGTGCCAGTCACATGTGTGACGATTTCATTGGGCGCTCGACTTGGCTTGGTCAGTCGATTGTGAAGTCCGAGTCGGGACCAAAAGTCCGCCATACCATAAAGGCTATGACGTTAATTACGCCCTTCCTAAGAAGGACAACCCTTGATTAAACGTCAAAATAGGAGGCCTCAGAAGGCAGTCAAAATACTAATGTGCGAAATAAAGGCTTCATGCTTATGGAAGAGGACGAATGGAGGGCGGATTTATTTAGTTCAACGGACAAAATCGGGCGGCGCAACCTTTAACTTTGAGCCATACCCGGTAAGGATAGAAGACCATCCACGCAGTGGCGGGACGGAATTCGGCTAATCATTAGGGTATTCCCTTTTGACACTTCTACTTGACCGAATGCTCCAAATAGGTTCGTTTCCCCCGAAGATGGAGCCGGATGAGAAGTGTATCGGAGACACTCCCTTGACTCATCGGGGTTGATGACATTGGACTAGATTTCGGCAGCATCTCCCCTCAACTTGGAACATGCCCAAGGAGAAATAGGTGATCATCCACGGAGTGCTGGGATGAAAATCGAAAGAGAAAGGCACTGGGCCCTGGCACGGTGTGATGTTGGGGATGGTTCCCCGTTTATTTATTCCATGGGGTGTACCCTGTGACCTATAGATATCCCTCGAATTAGTGTGGCAGGGTGCTCAAAGATTGGGCAGAGGAGGAGAGGCTCTCGGCACAGCAATAACGAGCATAGGCAGGCTTCCCGGCGCGGGGGAATGGGTTCTCGGCATGAGGTTCTCGGCATGGCTTTAAAGAAAGAGGAGGGAGCTCTCGGCGTGAGGTTCCCGGCATGGCCTCAAAGAAAGAGGAGGGAACTCTCGGCGTGAGGTTCCCGGCGCGGGGGGAATGGTTTCTCGGCATGAGGTTCTCGGCATGGCTTTAAAGAAGGAGGAGAGAGCTCTCGGCGTGAGGTTCCCGGCGCGGGCCGCGCCGGGAGCTATTCATAGCGCCGGAAAGGTTTGTGGAGGTTTTACGGTGCTCTGTTTTGGGGATTTTTTCTGGGATTCAGATAACGGCTAGGGGGTTTTAGGATGCAAACAAGGAAGGGACCGAGGGCTCTGCCAAGTTACCAGATTAACATCAAGGAGTCACATGGATAGAAGGCATTCGAGGGATTGAAGTCACCAGGCGTTCGAACCCTCTGGAACAGGCTTTATGCCATTCATATCGCCGACCATCCAGGAGATCAAGAGATGACTGTCTCTGATCCCTGTAATGGCCCCAATGGCTTGGGAAACTTGAGAGGACTATGGACTTCGCAACGTTTAAATCATCGATGTCGTCGAGGGAGAGAGAGGGACAAAGCCCAAAGATCCACGGTAAGGATTGGGGCTCTGTTACCTCCTTCTCATCTGAAACAAGCATGCATATAGGCACAAGAAATCACTAGAATTCTAAGCATCCGAGCGATTAATGCACGCGGGGGATAACATACATTCCGAAAGAGAGAGCACAGGGAGAAAAGGGCCAACCAATACCATTTCATCGGAACAGCCGTGAAGTTGCATTTCACTGTTTCATCGTTTACATCATCCATAGAACAAAGGGGATGGAGAGAGGAAAAATAGACTAATACCCTATCTCCTCGACAACAGGGAGATCTCTTCACTTCGAAAGCGGAAAACGGAATCGAAGCTTATACATCAAAAAGAAAGGGAAGCAGGAAGGAAAGACGGCAATAAAGGGAAGGGGGGGCGGAGCATTGACTCCTCTCCCTCCCCTAGCACCCCACCTTCTCCTTCCTTCCGACCTCGCAGCAGCTTTTCTTCTCTTCTCTCTTTTTTATTTGGCTATCCGGAGATGCCTCTCTTCGCTCCTCTTCGATGGCTCTGTGCTGCCTCACTTTTTTTTTTGCCTTCTCTTCGGCTATCTATTGATCTTCTCCGCTCTCTGATATCTATCTTTCTTCGAATGAGGGGGTTTTATATCCCTCCTTGGTATCCTATCGGCCGGCCTGTCCCGGCGCGCCTCAATCGTAGGCAGACCTCTCGGCGCATGGGACTTTAGCCTCTCGGTGCCGCTTTTGGGCTTCGACAAGGGGATCCCGGCGCCACTTTTATAGGCCCATTTAGGGCCTTTAAGACCTCACATAGACTTCGGCCTTTATTGGTCCTTCAAATGTATCAGAACCCGAGACGGCCCTCCACTAGTGACACAGTTTCTATTGAGATCATTCATAGATTTTCATCAGTCGGTAGACTGAGGTTTCATCGGCATTGCCATCTGAATGATGACAAAGTCGGACATCATCTCATCGGTATCATCGCCTAAACGGTGACAAGACCGGACATCAGCTTCAGCCTGAAAAGACTTCAGCCAGGTGACTGCTATTTCATCAGTGCCATCGTCTGACTGACAATGGCGTCGAACATCAGCTTGGCCGGGAAAGGCTTCGGCCGGGTAGATGGTTGACGAGCTTCATCATTGATCTTTTACTATTGGTTTGATCTTCTTTTCAATTCTGTTTCTGCCCTTGCTCATTTTCAAGGTGTCAACAGTGGGTTCCATCCCCATGTAGGGTCTCCATCGAGCTTGCAATCTCCTCCTTTCCTCATCCCCCATTCTCCTGTGTATTCATTACATCTTTCCTTTTTGCTACATTCGATGGTGACTTTCTTAGAGATGTAGCATTGTAATATTTCATGGATGAATAAAATTGGTGGGTTATTGAATCTGCGAATTAATGGTTTCATTTCCTCTTCCTTTCTCTCATCTGTGAGATTGAATGATAGATTAAATATCTGGAGTCTTATGCAAATTGCTCCTTCTTTCCCTCAGCAATTTCTTTACAGAGCTTCCCGTATAAACCCAAAGGCTGCCAAAGGTCCATCATTACTCAGGTATGGCCTTTGCATGTTCCAGATATTGGGTATAAATGAATTTGACCCTCATTTCGTGAAGTGATTTCCAATTGTGATGAGTCCTCGGAGGGATCAGGGACCTGTGAAGTCATCACATGGGCCATGGATCCCTTGTTCACCAGCCTGAGGTATAACGGCTCTCTTTGTGGCGTTGTAAACCTTATTCACAATATCAGTGGGATCCCTGACCCCTGCAACCTCACAAATCCAATTCATTCACACGTCTTCATACTCCCTGGCCCTTGTATCCTACCTCCAGGAGCAATTAGATCATTTCCCTGACCAAAAGGCCATGTATTCCATCCCCTCTGGCCCCTTTCCAGTGCATCAAGCCTTTGATACGGCGGCCAGCATTGTAGCTATAGCGCCAGCCGCCGACTCCCTCTTACAGCCTGCTATCTCCAGCCGCCGACTCCCTCTCACAACCACCTTTCTTAGCCGCCACCTCATATCCCCTAGCCGCTGGGTCAAGCCTTCCCCCTTTCTTGGCCGCCATATCAGAAGAATTTGCCCTGGCCGCCGTATCAATGCCTGGCCGCCGTATCAAACCCTGGCCTCCGTATTGAACCCTTGCCGCCGTATCAAACTCTTTATATCCACTTTGTCTAACTTCTAACCCCTCCTTTGGTTATCATGTCCTCCCTATAATTTCCTGATAGTTTAAGGCAGAGCCAACATGGTGCATAAAAGCTATATTAACGAGATATATATCCCTACAGTATTGAAGAGGGGCGATCTCGCGCTAGTCCTAAGCTGGAGAAGATGATCACCGAACAGTGAACTACAAAGAAGGGAAACGGATCAGGGGGCCGAGGGGGTGATTCCCTGGGGAAAACCCTCTGATGCCTAAGTCAGCAGAGCAGTGGTGGAAGCTATGAAGGGAGGGGAAAGGAGATGCACGAGATCCCTCTCTACCAAGATGGTGAAGTGCTTCCTGCTCAGGGAGTGTATGCGTGTGTTGGCCTTACCTTTCGCTGGAGGGAGTCTCAGGTTTAAATAGTGTGCTAGCCTCATGAGTCCCATAAGCTGAAGAGTTTCAGACGGGAGTTACGTCCTCAACGTGGGCTCTTTACATCCTCATCGTGGGATCTTTATAGCCTTGAGGGGTCGTGGGTCCCTTATCCTTGTGAACTCCTGCTCATAAAGGGCTCTCAATGGTAGCGTGGATAAGCAATCATCAGTCGACCCAAGCATGAAGAGTGCCAACCCTGTCCGATTGATAGGCATAGCTCATATGAGGCTCGGTCGGAGTGGGCGCTGAGCGCTAGCCTTTATCCCGGTGAGGGGATAGATCGGGCGTGGGTCTTCCTCCGACCGGACCGACGCTCGGGCCTTCCGAGCCTAATGGCCGCCAAGGAAGTGCTTGATCCCGAGTGATCTTATTAGGCTTTTATGCTAAGTGGGCCCTGTGGGGCGGTCACTTAGATGAGCTGGTCCTCGTTTGATCTTGCTGGACCTAGTTCAGCCTGCTCTTATGTGGGCTACAGAAATCCCCCTCTCCACTTGTCCCCCTCCTACTCCCGAGCCTTGGCAGGCTCAGAAGAGTAGCCGTTAGGGTTTTGGACCAGCGTGGCTCGGGTGGGTGGAGATCTGGCGGTGTTAAGAAGCCACGTGTCGTGGTCACCTGGGCCCGTAATGATGATAATCCTGGCGGATTTGAAATGAAGGGGCCCCATTTTCTTGAAGGTCGGAACGACGCGCCGCCTTCCACGTGGGGATATAGGCATTGTGCGCTCGTTGCTGTTCCATACTCCCTCCGCTTTAGGGTTTGGCCTCGCTTCATGCTTTTGCTTTTGGGGCTCTTTGATGCGTCGTGAGGACACGACGGAAGAGCAGAGACTTGCGGCGGCATTCGTAGAGTTGGCGGAGATAACCGCGGAGGCGGTTCGGCAGCTTCCTCTTCCTCCAGAGTCTTCGGAGTCTCGGGAGCATTTCTCTTCAAGTTCCTCTTCAGATTCCATGGCGGACCAGCGTCCGAAGGTTGAGGAGTTGGAGGGCGAGCTTGAGACGAGGGCGATGGTGATATCACCAGTTCCGAACTGCAGTGAACTGGGGAAGGCGGATGTGAAGTGGCTGGAGCACCAGTTTCGCCTGCCCTATCAGTATTACTTTGCTGCGGCTACCCCACACGATACGAGCTTGAGTTCTTGTACGGGTCATATCTGCTCCTTTCTTCTGTCGTGGAAGGGTGGGTTCTGCCTTCCCTTTGAACCTTTTGTTCTTAAGCTTCTCAATTTCTTTAAGTTGGCTCCCGTTCAGTTGGTGGTAAACTCTTATCTTCTTCTCTCCGCCTTCCGCATCCTCTGCCGCCAATGCGGGGTTCCTCCTTCCTTGGACCTCTTCCATTATTTCTCTGAGTTGAAGGGGCATCCTTCGGCCGGGAAGGGTTTTTATTTCATCCAGGTGAGGCGAAACAGGAGATGTGTCTCCTTATCCGCGAAGGATTCTTCTGACAAGGGATGGAAGACTCAGTTCTTCCGGGTGGGGATTTTTTCGGTGGAGTCATCTTGGAGGTGTCCTGTAATCCCCAATTTTCACCCGAACATTCCTCCGAGGTAAGATGAGTTCCCTCCAGACGTGGAGAAGTATGCGGCCATTCTTATGAAGCATCGCCAGTCCACGGAGGAGCTGGTGACTCCGGAGAACATCGAGCGGTGCCTTCTCACGCGGCTACGGCAGACAGGTACGGGCACCACGAATCAGCTTCTTCGTCGGATAATGAAACCATTTTCTTTTCCTGACCATAACCTCTTCTGCGTAGACGCCAGGCGGTCGGCTATAGAGGAGGAGTCTGCGGCCGAGCAGGAGGTGGTCGATCTCGGCGACGACTCGACGGCCGACGAATCGCGAGCTCCCAAGGGTCGTTCCTGAGCCCAAGTTAAGGGCAAGGGGGTGACCCGAGAAGGGTCTTCTAGGCCGTCGGGGTCCAAGGGCAAGGATCCCGTGGAGGGGATGATACGGGATGCCGTGAGGACCAAGAAGCGGGCCAAGAAGGCCGGGGGCGTCCCCGTAGATGAAGGTGACTCTAGCTCAGCTCACCCCTCTGCCGAGCGTAATAGGGCCGACCCTATTGGGCTGGCTCTCCTATCCGTTGAGAAAGAGGGGGTCGAGGAGGCCAGGGTCGCTTCTGTGGTTGGCGGCGGCGTTGGCCCAGCTCTCCCCTCAGCAAGAGTTGAGGGGGCCGGGGATGAAGCGGGTGACTCCGGGGCCGCGGTCAAGACTAGAGCATCGATCGAGGCAGGCGGCGCTCCCGGTGGCGACGTTGGGGCCGAGACGGTCGAGGCTAGGGGGTCGCAAGGAGAGGCAACGCAGCCACAACCGACCGAGGTAAGAGGGATGGATAAAGCAGCGGCTCGATCCGGGCTGGCCGGCGGGGCTCCCGAGGGGATGTCGCTCGGAGGGGAGGTCCCTATTCCAGCGGCTCTGGAGAGGCTGGGCATCCAGGGCCCTCGGTATCAGAGATGTTGTAGCATAGCTACAAAGGTGGTGAAGGGAGGAGACAGGAAACGCTCCCCGCCCGCGGCCCTCGAGCTGGTTATGGAGGGCGGCTTGATCTTGGCCCAGATGGGGGCCTCTCTAGTTGAAGCTTACGCTCGATCGGAGTCAGAATGGGCGAACCTTGCCTGGACCCTAGGTGCGTCTGACAGGAAGGTGGCTCGGCTCACCGAGGAGCGTGATGGGCTTCGGCGATAGCTTTCCTTGGCTAGAGAGCTGGCGAGGGAGAGCCAGGTAGAGCCCCGGACGTTGTCCGAACAACTGGCTCAGGCCCGCGAGTCGCTCGAGAGGAAGAGCAAGCTTCTGGAGGAGGAGCGCTTGGCCCGCGTCGAGCTAGATGGCCGGTGGGAGGCTGAGCGCGCTGAGCTGGTGGATCGAGCGGAGGAAGCCGCGCATCTTCGAATGCAGGCTGAGGCTGATCGGGCCGAGGCCGAGAAGCAGACGGCCGCGGTAGAGCAGAGGTTGGCCGAGGTGGAGCGGGAGAAGGCCGAACTCACTGGTAGAGTGGAATCGGCAGGGGCGGAGGCACTCGAGCAATACAAATGCTTGGAGGCCTACTGGGTCAACCTTAAGGAGGATGCCCTCCCCTATGAAGTCCCGCGATCAATGACACCCAAGAGGGGCGTGAATTGGGTGAAACCAATTTTTAAGAAAACTTTTGGCATTTTTGAAAATATGTGATAAACACTCTAACCAGGAGGTTGAAATCTATTCAACTACACATTCAAAAACAACATACACCACCCCTTATACTAGTCGGCAAGACAAACGTTGCGTAGAGGAATTAACACCTTTAAACAAGGTTGAGATAATTAACTAAGCAAGGAAGCATATTCTCTCAATCTCTCCGTTCCCACACGATCATATAATGGTTATAACAAACAAGCCACACAAATGCTCAAACCAAATCACAATGCACAGCAGTTTTAAGGTGGTTCGGATGCAACGACGGCAATCCTATGTCCACCCCTCACCAAAATCAGTAAGGCTTCACTCGGGGATAAATCCCCAAACGGAGACGACGCTCCAAACACACACGCAGGATGACGCCTGCACACACACATGGGGACGCGCCCCAATACACACACACACACACACACACACACACACACACACACACACACACACACACACACACACACACACACACACACACACACACACACACACACACACGGAGACGAAGTCTCCAACACGATCCAACAAGCGGATCAACAAAACACACACACGCTGCAACAAGTGCAACACTCCACACACAAAAACTATGATCTGAATAAAATCACACACACACGTAGATCTAGGAAGACCTACGCACACACGAATCAAATACGACACACACACATACGACCACGGATCTAACAACGATCCACACACACACAAGTTCTTACAGTTTATGATGAAACATAAATATGAAACTCAAAGCACAAGACACCAAAATAAATAAACCACTGTTTAGAATGCTCCTGATTTAGGCTCCCCCTGAGTGTATGCTCCAGATGTTCGCGTTGATTCCTTCTTCACCTGAATGGCTTGAGACTCAGCTTGAATGGCCTTGTATTGGATGTAGGTTTCCTTGCACGGAGTATTGTTCACTGCTACAGTACTTCTTCTTCTCTTCACTTGGACAGCCTTTCCTTAAGCTCTTCTTGAGATCCTTGCTTGATTGGAACTCCCTGGCTTTGAAAGATGACTGAATGGCTTCAGTTGATGCTTGAATGGCTTCGATCGGATGAAGAATTTGGTGGAAGGAATGTTGTTCACGATCATTGCAGCAACCTTCCCTTGATAGCTACTATCTTGATCTCTCTTGGTGGATTTGTTGTTGCTTCAGTTCATGGGAAGATGAAGGCTTCAAAAAATAGATCTTGGATCTTCCGCTATGATGAGGCTTTGATCTCCGAATCACTATTCACAGCTACAGTGATATTCCTCCTCTTCCTTGAGCCAACTTGATCCCTTTTGTTCTCTTAGAGTCTCTTAGGGTTTATGACCTCAAAGAGAGGTTTTGTAACCCTTGGAAGGTTAGGAGACAAGCCCCAGACCTAGATCCACAAATTCTGGGGTGATTGGGAGCATTGGGATTAAAGAAATGGGGAAGGGAATCTCTCCACGGATTGGAAACAAAAAGTCAAAGTTGGAGGCTTCGGGGTAGGCGGTCGACCGGAGGTGGGCTGGCGGTCGACCGGAACTGAGAATTCCTGTAGATGTTGAGGTGCTGGAATTTTTGATCGACCACTATGGGTCTGGCGGTCGATCGCTCTGAGAAAAGCTAAAGTTTTCTGAATTCTGGTAATTTCGATCGACCGCCAGCTACACGTCGGTCGACCGTCAGCTACAGTAAATTTCAGACTTTTTAGGTTTCAACCCCGAACTCCATTGCAACTCATTTAAGTCTGAGGCTTCAAACTCCTTTGATCTTGGGGAATATATGTTGAGTGTTTTGACCTACAAAACCATAGAAAAAAGGATTAGAACTTTGATCAATTATTCATGTGGTAATTGCATGAAGTACATGTATGAAACCCCTTTGGCCATTTGGCAATTTCAATCAATCAACAAGAGCTTATTGTAAACTGTTTGAGCAAGATATAAGTACCATTATTCTAATTTTCAAGCAAGTTTCTCATGAGTTGTTTCAACATAATGCAAGCTCAAAATGATATGTGAAATATGTATTAGAGTTCAAAAAGTGATTTACATTGAGACCTAATTTCACATATAAGATTGGAACACTTGTTACTTTCACAAATGCATGTATGTAACCAAACTCCATGAAGAGTATGCATAGGAAGCATTCAAAGCACATGTTCAACTCAATCATATTCAACCAATTGACAGGAACAATCAACCATTTAGTTTAGTTATCATCATTCACTTAATCGCATATGAACATCAAAATCATGACTTCAACAACCATCAAAACTAAGGCATCACACAAGAAGTTTAGTTATCATCAAAATCATAGCTCAACAATCTCCCCCTTTTTGATGAGGACAAACTTAGTGATGAATGATGACAAACTAAATGAAGATACAACATGTTCTTCTCCCCCTAACACAATTATTCATGAATCTTTTTCTCCTCACAAAGGCAATCATGAATCATCTTCTTCTCCCCCTTTGACATTATCAAAAATTGGGATAATGCAACTCTACCTCCCACAACAACATTATCAAACAAGCTGGAAGAAGCCATCGAAGCAAGAGCAAATCTTTCTCCCTCTTTGAAACAGTAATGGCTCAGAATTCAGATGAAGCAACAACAAATCATGGACTAACAAATCAGTAGGATTCCAATCAGAGGAGACCAATTGGTGATTATTCTCACACATCAATATGAGACCATCGAAAGTAAATTCAATCAAGCATGTATTGATACCAATGGAAGGTAATGATTGACCTAAAGGATATGTGCCAATGGAGATGTTCACAAGATGAGGTGTTCAGCAGGATAGCAATCAAAATCTAGAACCTATGTCAGATTTTCATAACAAGCAAGAGCAGGAGGACATATCAAAAGGATTTTCTTTGATTTTTAAATTTTCTGATTTTTGTATTTTGGTTTGAAATGCATGAAACTCAATGTAGGCATATAATTGCATGAAAATCGACTAAGGCAAAAGATGAGTTCAAAGACCATGTTGATTATTCCTATGTGGGGGTCACAATGTTTGATTACCATGATACAAAATGAAGGTAAAAGGTATAGTAAGAGTAAAGAAATTGAAGTCCAAAATTTTGGAATTTTATTGATTTTCTGATTTTTACATTTTCTGTTTAAATGCATGAAGCTATGTATATGCAGATGATGACTCATGAAGTGCATACAATGTAACCAAATAGTTCATATAAACATACATGCAATCTCCCCCGTACATATATAAGAAGGGAATGGGTATAAGAAAGATGCAAGAGAGTCATGCTAACCGGAATGCACATGTGTAGCACATGGGAGATTGTGCAATCATATAAGAGATTCATGCAATTGTTAAAGCAGTCAATCAATTTTCTGAATACATATTAAATCAAATTTCTAGATGTGTAAGTGAGTAACATGAAAAATGATAGTTACAATATGGATATTCAGGTTTTCAGATCAACACAAGGAGATATTTTACATACTGCACTTTAATTTTGATAACAGCGTATTGGAGGCTACGCTCTACCACAGTGACTTTTAACCATCATTTTTCAACTCACCAAAATCACATGATAGTCAGAATTTTTCAAGAGTGATCATGTTCAAATAATTCCTTTTTACGCGAGTAGATATATGGAGCTCATGCCAGAATCCCCGGTTACTCAGAATACTGAACCATTTCACCTCATTTTGAATAGAGATACTAGTCAACACTTTTCAGATATGAACCACATCACGTCTCAGGTGACATGTGCTCAGTTTACTCAATGAGACTTAGCATTACTCTGCCTTTCATTTTCATTCGAGATTTTTCAAAAAAAAGGATCGGTAGGCAGTTTTTTCCTCAACTGTCTCTTAAACATACATGCATCAAGTTTAACATCTCGAGAGTGTTGAAAATAAATTCATATATCCTTATCTTTAACACTCATTTTCACATTTTGTACATGAAGTGTGCGAATTTGATTCAGCATGTATACCGAAAATATCATGAATACATAATAGTACAACTCCCCCTAAATAGATGCACTTATGAAATATAAACTCTCCCAGAGTGTACGACATGAAACACTCCAATAATGACTCAAATGCAGCATTATTTATCAAGAAGACATAAGGCCATAGAAATGTCAAGGGATGGGGGTGAATAGCATATAATATCAAGCAAGCACACAGAGGGAATGTATGCAACATGCAATGCAAATGTGCAACTGATGCCAAATAAATGGATACCAATTGAATGAAGTGAATGCAGCTAATGCATGAGTACTGATGCAATGCAACTTGATCATATAGTAATGAAATGCAACATGTCAAGATAGAATGTAATGTGGTGCAAAACTTCTGATACCAAATGAATGAACTAACTTCAGCTAATGCATAAATTCATTATAATACGTGCAACATATGTCTAGATGAGCATGTGATGCAAGATGCAAATGTAGTATAGGAGGGCTTGATCTTCAAACCATGAGACAAATTCCACATTGGAGCATTCACATTATATTAATATGTCAACAACATTTTTCATGACATGGCTTTTATGAATAAGGGTGTATAAGTGATCAAAATTAAGCAATGTAACCCAATTTTCAGAATTGTTCAAAATCAGATTTTCAAGAGCATTTCACAAGTTTTGAAATTAGAAATCATCTAGAAGCTAAATGTTCGAATCATTTGATCAGAAACATATTTTTAATTTAAAGAACTCAGCTCAAGGATTCATTCATAACTCCACCAATAATAATTTTCAGGATCTGGTACAAGGCGGAGATTTTAGTCCGAAGACCCAACTCAACGCATAGGGAATGCTTCCAAGTGGATATAATCCACTCTTCCACAGACGCCATTTGATATACCAGATATGTAATTCAATTCAAGTGTGATCATGCAATTCAAATTGAGAATATACAATATGCAACCACTTCATACACATCTTTCAAGATTTTCAATTTGATTCAATCAATTAGGCACATTCATCACAATATGCTAGTAAATGACAATTCAAGCTTTTAGAATCAATACCTGTCACTTGAGAGTGTCACCAAGTGACAAAGACGGCCATTACATGAATTGAAAAGGTTGAATTACCTTGGTTTTGGAGACAAGATTGGAAGCCTTCAATCACTAAAAATCACCAACCTCACGAAGGTTGATATTTCAGCTTTTACTTTCTTACCTTTACCTTGAGAATCCATTTTCTTCCAAGCCTTTCACCTGCAATCCAAAGAAGAGTGAAACTCAGTTTACTCATGAGAGTATTTTAAAATCTCCTTGCACAGTCCCTACAAAATATTCACAAAAGGCATTATTAGTAGCCCAGAAATGATAACATCCACATGTACTTGAACCACTAAGAAGTCTTTTACCTGATTTGCCTTGTAAGAGGTGGTTGGTCAACCTTACCTATTGAACTCATTTTTGGTTAAAAGAGATGTGCGTCTTTCATACCATGTCTTGGGTACTTGCTTCAACACATAAAGGACTTTCACTGCCTTGTACTTGAGTCGATCCTAGAAGTTGTTCTACATTATGTATCCCATTTTCTTGTAGCAACTTGAGAGGATTCTCATCATTTTATCCTTGCAAGGTATCCCTTTCATTGACTCAAGCTTGGCCATGACTAGCTCATCATCATTTGGATTTTGGGAGTATAATCTGCATCCAAAGATAAAAGGACTTGATTCGTCAATTTCGATTCAAATTTATTAACAATGACATGACACATTCTTCTAACAACCACTCATCCCCTAGGAAGGTCTAGACATGATGCATGACTCAGCGTGAACCTAGACACTAGATTAATATGATGAATGTGGTTGCTCCCCCTTAATATGTGTGCATGAATGCAAGATATTCTAAGAAGTTTTAATGCTATATGCAGTCATGGATGTGATGAATGCAAGAGACTTACAATACACTATGGTAAGGGTTGACAAAGGTGAATTTTGGCATGACAGGATGTGAATACATATGGCAATCTCAATATGTGTGGTGGAAGAATTGAAGATATACAGATAACTCTTAACAATATACCATATTACACTCGACATGCACAAAGATATGCAATTGACAACTGATGAAATGCATGTTTAGACATATGCATGATTACATTACTATAAGACTCAAAATGAATCAAAACCTTACACAGTCACTAGAGAGAGTAGAAGGGATATCACCTAATTTTTTAAGTTCAGTTTTTGATTTTTCTTTCAACCTGATTCATGCCACTTGGCCCGTGTGTCTTACCTTCTTGATGAAAATAGATTTCATGCTTTACATTTCCAAGGCACACCTGTAAAATAGAATTCTCAATTGGCAATCTTAGGTACCCAAATCTTTTGGGGTCCTTGTGGGTTAGGAGCAACATTGGCATGCAACTTCCAATTTTTAACAACATTCAAGTCATTATTTCTCATGAGAAAATAATCATGTTTAACATTCCCAGATTTGCCAAAATGATGGTAGAGGGCACGTGACATCATATTCCTTCTTTTCATTGGTTCTGCCAGTTCATGTGAGTGATCATGATGTGTTGAATGAGAGTTCTTTCTCTTCGACAATAACCAGCAATGTGAAGTTGTGTGTCCCCTTTTACCATAATGATTGCAATGCATGGAGGGTTTTGTGATGAATGATTTCTTTACATTTTTCAAACTAGCTTGATTTCTACATGCTCTCAAGTCATCATTTTTCATAACGAAGCAATTGTGCATAGCATGTCCATGTCTTTCACAGTAAAAGCATGAGAGTTTTTTCATTAGTGGATGTGTATGTGAGGCAGAGGTATGCTTAACACACATAGTGATGCTAGCAACATTTTTGGATTTTTAATACATGTTGATTTTTTGATTTTTATTTTCTTTTTGAATCGTTTGGTCATTCACACTATTTTTCTGATTTGATTGGGTTCTTGATACAGTGGGTTACTGGGAGTGAGATGTGGAGGTGTTGGGTGCACAATTGTCATGAACAAACGAAGTACATGTTTTACTTTCAAATTTCTTTTTATTCACAGGATTAAACCCCAGCCCCTCTCTTTGAAAGTTCACTTTCATTCCTAGCAATTTGTCCAGGTTATTTTGACCATCCACAAATCTAGACAATAAAGCATTCAAGTCAGAGATTTCTTTTTCAAGTGATAAAATGTACAATTCATAGAAAATAATCACATTTTCACAAGAATTGATTTTGTCATTCAAATGTGTATTGATGGTTTTGTGATTTTCCACTTCTTGTTCCAACACATGCACCTTTTCACATTCATCAACAAGCAAACTTTTCCCTTTTTCTAAAATAATCAATCTTTCAGAAATGGCATTATTCAACTGTTTCAATCCTTCATTTTCTTTTCCCATGCATGAAATGACTTCTTCATGGTTTTTGATGTCAGTCATAAGAGATTCATTTTTCGTTTTGAATTCCAAGCATTTATTACATGAAGAATTTTCTTTTTGAAATTTTTCAAGGTTTTTCACATTGCTTTCAAGTAAGGAGTTCTGAATTAACAAAACACTAATCTCCTTTTCAAGTTCCGAGCATTTATCACAAGAAGCATTCTCAAGAAAAGTATGTTCAGATTTCTTTTTTTATTTTTAGACTTAACTTTCTTGTACTTTTCAGCAAGCTTATCATATGCATTCAACAAATCTTCATAGCTAAATTCATCTTCATTATCAGAATCAAAATTTACCTTTGAGCTTGATCCACTTGGTGAGCTTGATCCACTTGGCTGATCACTCCTTTGTTCACTCGTCCCTGCCACAAGACATTGGTCTCCACCCTCTTCCCGGATTTTGGTTAGGCCATCCAAGATATCCTTCGCGGATTTGCAATGGGAGACAAAAGAGAAATAATTAGAATCAACTGCAACAGTGAGCAACTTTAAAACCAAACAATTTTGATCGTGTTTAAACTTTCGATTTTTAGTCTAGACATTTTTGTCCTTAGGCAACTCATAAGGGTCATATGAAACAAGCTTCCATAGCTTAGGGTCATATGAGTTGACAAGACTGCACATCCTTCCTAACCACAAATCGAAATTACAACCTTCAAACACGGGTGGAGAGTTCAAGGTGTACATCATGGTAGTCATTGATCTGGATCACTCTTAGATCGTTAGATCTATGAAAAACAAAGCCTTTGCTCTGATACCAATTGAAGTCCCGTGATCAATGACACCCAAGAGGGGGGTGAATTGGGTGAAAATAATTTTTAAGAAAACTTTTGGCCTTTTTGAAAATATGTGATAAACACTCTAACCAGGAGGTTGAAATCTGTTCACCTACACATTCAAAAACAACATACACCACCCCTTATACTAGTCGGCAAGACAAACGCTACGTAGAGGAATTAACACCTTTAAACAAGGTTGAGATAATTAACTAAGTAAGGAAGCAGATTCTCTCAATCTCTCTGTTCCCACACGATCATATAATGGTTATAACAAACAAGCCACACAAATGATCAAACCAAACCACAATGCACAGTAATTTTAAGGTGGTTCAGATGTAACGACGGCAATCCTATGTCCACCCCTCACCAAAATCGATGAGGCTTCACTCAGAGATAAATCTCCAAACGGAGACGACGCTCCAAACACACATACAGGACGACGCCTGCACACACACACGGGGACGCGCCCCAATACACACACACACACACACACACACACACACACACACACACACACACACACACACACACACACACACACACACACACACACACACACACACACACACGGAGACGAAGTCTCCAACACGATCCAACAAGCAGATCAACAAAACACACACACGCTGCGACAAGTGCAGCACTCCACACATAAAAACTATGATCTGAATAAAACCACACATACACGTAGATCTAGGAAGACCTACGCACACATGAATCAAATACGACACACACACATACGACCACGGATCCAACAACGATTCACACACACACAAGTTCTTGCAGTTTATGATGAAACACAAATATGAAACTCAAAGCACAAGACACCAAAATAAATAAACCACAGTTTAGAATGCTCCTTATTTAGGCTCTCCCTGAGTGTATGCTCCAGATGTTCGCGTTGATTCCTTCTTCACCTGAATGGCTTGAGACTCAGCTTGAATGGCCTTGTATTGGATGTAGGTTTCCTTGCACGGAGTACTGTTCACTGCTACAGTACTTCTTCTTCTCTTCACTTGGACAGCCTTCCCTTAAGCTCTTCTTGAGATCCTTACTTGATTGGAACTCCCTGGCTTTGGAAGATGACTGAATGGCTTCAGTTGATGCTTGAATGGCTTCGATCGGATGAAGAATTTGGTGGAAGGAATGTTGTTCACGATCATTGCAGCAACCTTCCCTTGATAGCTACTATCTTGATCTCTCTTGGTTGATTTGTTGTTGCTTCAGTTCATGGGAAGATGAAGGCTTCAAAAAATAGATCTTGGGTCTTCAGCTATGATGAGGCTTTGATCTCTGAATCACTGTTCACTGCTACAGTGATATTCCTCCGCTTCCTTGAGCCAACTTGATCCCTCTTGTTCTTTAGAGTCTCTTACGGTTTATGACCTCAAAGAGAGGTTTTATAACTTTTGGAAGGTTAGGAGACAAGCCCCAGACCTAGATCCACAAATTCTAGGGTGATTGGGAGCATTGGGATTAAAAAAATGGGGAAGGGAATCTCTCCACGGATTGGAAACAAAAAGTCAAAGTTGGAGGCTTCGGGGCTGGCAGTCGACCGGAGGTGGGCTGGCGATCGACCGGAACTGAGAATTCCTGTAGATGTTGAGGTGCTGGAATTTTCGATCGACCGCTATGGGTTTGGCGGTCGACCGCTCTGAGAAAAGCTAAAGTTTTTTGAATTCTGGTAATTTCGGTCGATCGCCAGCTACAAGTCGGTCGACCGCCAGCTACAGTAAATTTCAGACTTTTTAGGTTTCACTCCCGAACTCCATTGCAACCCATTTAAGTCTGAGGCTTCAAACTTCTTTGATCTTGGGGAATATATGTTGAGTGTTTTGACCTACAAAACCATAGAAAAAAGGATTAGAACTTTGATCAATAATTCATGTGGTAATTACATGAAGTACATGTTGTGAAAGAGGGAGATTGTTGTGCCCCTGGCCCCTGTGGCTTGTGATTTTGATGATAGGCTTTAGGGGTTTGTGATGATTGGTTTTAATGTGAGTTAACCACTGTGAGTCACCATGGTGTTATTCAGTCATTCTATATTCAGTCATTTTATCAGATCATAACTCAGTCATTCTTATATTCAGTCTGTCATTCAAATGTTTATTCAGTCATTCTATATTCAGTCATTTTATCAGATCATAACTCAGTCATTCTTATATTCAGTCTGTCATTCAAATGTTCATTCAGTCTTTAATATGTTCAGTCAGTTTATCTGCTTACACTGTGAGTCATTGCATTTGAAGTTCATACTATTTATCTGCTGCATAAAGCATTCATATGCATTTATAGAGTCTGCACATTTGCATCAGGCAGCAAGTGTGTACAACGCCCTGTGTAGGCACGACAAGTCCATACACTGGTTGCACATTGCACAGCTGCAGGCATTTCTAAGTCTACACATCGTGTAGCTTGCTCGCATAGCCAAGTCTATACATCGGTTGTTCATACACTACAGCTCAGATAACTGTTAAGTCTATACACTGCTGCATTGCTTGCATGAGTAGAGTCTATACACGGGTCAGAGGAAGCAAGTCTGCACATTCGTCTGTTCAGTTTGTGACCAAGTCTGTACAGTCAGAGCTACTGTGCAGAGTCTATACATTGGTTGGCAGCAAGTCTGTACAGTGAGTGTTTCATTGGTGAAGTCTGTACACTCACCAACTGAACTTCAAAGTCCATACATTGCATTGTGCCTCCTTCATTGAACTTCCAAGTATATACATTGAAGCAAAGTCTGTACTGCCATCTGTGATCTTCCAAGTATGTACATCCATCTGTTCATCTTTGAAGTCTGTACATTGGAAGTTTTACCTACGTTGCACTTCAAAGTCTATACACTCGCTGTCTTCCATTGTTTCAAGTCTGTACAGCCTTTCTATTGGAAAGTCTATACATTGGTCGCTGAATGATCTTCAAGTCTATACAGACCTTGACTCGCTCAAGTCTGTACATCGGCCTGCTATCTTTGACAAAGTCTTCACATCGCGAAGTCTATACACTCAACTCCTTCACACTTCAACAAAGTCTGTACAGCGGCTGTCTTCACATAGGAAGTATGTACAGCCGTTCACCTTGTGAAGTCTAGACATTTGATGTGCATGGTCTTGAAGCATTTAGGAAGTCTGTACTTTGGTCTGCTTTGCATTGCATGAAGTCTATACATTTGTCTGCATTGCATTGCATGAAGTATGTACATTGCACTGTAGCTGCATTGTTTCACCTGAAGTCTGTGCATTGTCTCAGCCACCGTCTCATTCAGCGTCTCACGCTTGCAAAGTCTATACACTGGTCGATGGATGCAGGTCTACACATTCGACTGCTCAGCCTATGGCCAAGTCTGTACATCATTCTGTGAACTTCAAAGTCTATGCATTGGAAGCCTTTACCTACCTTTCATCTTAAAAGTCTATACACTCTTCATGCATGTGCATAGTCTATACATTGTGCATCTCGTTGACAAGTTTGCACATTCATGAAGTCTGCACACTGGCCTGTTCATGCATCATTCTTCTAAGTCCATGCATTGGACTGTAGCATGCATTTGACGAAGGCATCCAAGTCTGTACATTTGAGCGTCTCATATTGCATCTCACTTAGCATATGCATCGCTCATGTCTATACAGTGCATCGTCTCAATCACCGTCTCAGCCAGCGTCTCATGCTGCGTCTTAGGCTTGCAAAGTCTACTCATTGGTCGGTGGAAAGTCTACTCATTCTATTGTTCAACGTCTGCATGCATTACATGAAGTTTGTACACTGCATCATCTCAACTTGCGTCTCACTGAGCATCCATTCACTGTAAAGTCTATACAGACTTCATCGTCTTAGGGTACGTCTCATGCCTTTGCCAAAGTCTATACAGTCTGTTGCTGTGTTACACTACATGCCTCACTATAAGTCTACACACTCGTGAGTGTCTCAGCAAGTTCATACATTGGCTGCTGTTCTTCAGAGTCTGTACATCGCAGTGAGTTGAAGGTTGCCTAAGTCTGTACAGCCGTTGGCTTCTTATGTGAAGTCCATACATTAAGTAAAGTCTATACAGCCATTGCTTGCGTCGCCTTACACGACCAAGTCTATACAGAGTTTGCATTGCATCTCATTAAGTCTATACATCGCCCCACTGCCTGCACGCAGAGTCTGTACACTGCGCTGCCAGCCTGCACGTAGCAACTCTATACATTGATGTCTGCCTGCAACGTAGAGTCTGTACATTGTATTCGCATTCACAAGCCTATACATCCTGAAGTCTGCCATTGCTCTCCCATTCAATCAAGTCTGCACATTGCTGAATGTTCTTCAGGTCTGATCAGCGGATGTCTTCATATGTCAAGTCTATACACTGCATGCTCACTCAACTAACTCTATACACTCCTTTGTTATCCTTCAACTCTATACACTCGATTGTTAACTTAAAGTCTATTCACTCAATCTGCAGGTTGACTGTACACACCTTGTTAACACTTGAACCAAGTATATACATCCAACTGATATCTACTTATGTCTGTGTGGCAGGTACTGTTCTAGAAGCTGAAGGCACGTGATCCAAGGACCTGAGATGCTGACAGGTGGCCAAATACCTGGGCGGGAAATGTGGAGGCCACACGCGCCCTGTGCTGCCTCTGCTCGAGCTGCTATAAAAGGGAGTCTCGGTTGCCTGAAGGAAAGTGATCAAAAATAGAGAAGCAGAATAGCAGAAGTGCAGAAGTGTTGTGTGCTCGATCCAGCAGAAGAGAAGAGTTGCAGAGGAGAGAAGAGAAGAGAAGAAACAGAGAGAGCCTGCGAAAGAAGAAGAAAAAGAGTGAAGAAGCAGAAGAGAAAGAGAGAGAGAGAGAAGGAGTTCGTAGAGAAGAAATAGAAATATCTTGAAGATCTGCCCTCTGGCGTTTGGATCAAATCCAAGCCAGACCTGCTCCCTTGAGAGCTACATTACTTGTATTTCGTTTCCAGCTTTTGGCGCTGTGATTTTTTTCATCCTTTCTTATTTTCCTTTTTTTATCTTTGCATCTTTGTTCTTACGATTGCCCTGCTGGGGATCGGGTTCCTGCTGTGGATTCAGGAGGAGGGAGACTTGTCTCCGGTTCTGGGCTTGTGGGTTACAAGTCCAGGGGTCCCTCCTGGTCTGGAGGAAGAGAGGTCTGCGACCTCTGGTTTCCAAGTGGCTGGGAGTCACTTGGGTGTCCCTCCGGTTGGGAGGAAGAGGGGAGGCTGTTCCCCTGGTCAAGCTGTGTGGCAGCAACTATTTACAGACTGAGTCTGCTTGGTTCTAGCGTTTGCTAGTGAAGCCTCACTCCGGTTGGGAGTGAGGGGTGGATGTAGGTCTGGAGGACCGAACCACCTAAAAAAATCTATTGAGCAGTGGTTTGATTGCTTGATTTGCTTCCGCTAGATGCTTGAATAGGCGCGCTCCAAGTGTTTGTATTTGAGTTGAATCGAATTGGTTCTTTTCTGTGCCTATCTCTAGCATCCAAGTTTTTATTTGGGCTATATCTTGTAGAGGGATACATTCACCCCCCCTCTGTATCCGGGCCTAGCACCCTAACAGTTGGTATCAGAGTGGTGTCTGCATACAAGGTCCAGCGACCTGCAGATTCGATCTTGCAGTCTTAGGTGCTAATTTGTTTTTAGTGCATCAATATTCCTGTTGCATTAATCTGTTGTGTTCACATGGCTCATCCACCGATTTTCAGTGGTACGCATTTTAATGCATGGTTAACTAGTCTGAAGAATTATATCAAATCGGTGAATCCAGACCTGTGGAAAGTAATTTCACATGGTCCTCATGAACTGCCAAAGGAAAAGTCCAAATGGACTGACAATCACAAGTCTATGCATGAAGAGAATCAGATAGCAATAAATCTAATGAAGGCAGCTACTGATAGAGCCTTTTACTCATGCTTCTTTGATTGCAGTTCTGCTAAAGATATTCTGGATATGTTGAAGCGAACTCAGAAGAGAGATGTGGACAGCTGCATGATGGCTAACAGAAATGATCAAGGCAGCAATCAAACTGAAGAAGATGATGATGATGAGGTAAATCTCTTCGAGAACTTTTCTATTGATGATTGGGAGAATGCATATGCTGAATTGTTAGAGTCACATGAGAGCTTAAGAAAATAGTATAAAAAGTTGAAGAAGGGAACTCGGGTAGATAGTTCTAGCTCTCCATGTGAAAACTGTTCAAGTACGACACAATTTCATGATGCATGTCTGTCTGATAATCATATGTATAAAAATCAGAATGCAAAACTGAAGAAGGAACTTGAATGTGTTTACTTTGAACTAAACAAGCTAAAATCTGAAGATGAATCTCTCAGAAAACTCTCCAAAGAAGATGAAGAAGAATCAAAGAAACTTAAACAGGAGAATAAATTGCTGATTGAAAAACTTAATGCCATAAAGTCTGTAAACATAGAATTACAGAAAGATCTTGAAAAACAGCAAAAAGATATGAAGGAAATTGAAAATGGAAGAAAGTATGAAGTCAATTCAGAAGATCAGCTTCTAATAAATGAATTGGTTCAGAATGACAAACTTAAGCAAGAAAATGAGAAATTGAAAATGCTGAACTCCACTATGTCTGAGAGACTTCTAGCTTTAGAAAGAGGTAAAAGTGTTTACTTTGAAGATTCTGATAAACTGAGCAATCTGGAAAATGAAATTGAGAAATATAAAACTACTAACAAAGTTTTGAATGAAGCTATGAATTACAGTGAGCAAGAGATTGCCAATTATGAGTTACAAATCACCTCTTTAGAAAATGAAATCCAAGACTTAAAGAACTCTCTGTCAAAGTTTGTAAGTGGATAAGAAAATCTGGACAGGTTGTTAGAAGTTAAGGTCAATACTCAAAGGGAAGGGTTAGGCTACAACAATGTCAATAAAAAGGCTTTTGAAAACAAGCTGACGACATCCTTTATCAAAGCATCAGATGTAGCCACCACCTCAGAAAATAAACAACCAAATGTTCAGAAGAATCAGAAACAAACTGAAAAGTTGAAAAAGGTTGATGGATCCAAGCTGAAAACTATTTTCATTAAAACCTCTGAACAGGAAAAGCTTTCTACGTCATCTCCAATTCAGTACAAGGCTAAGAAAACAGGAAAATATGATAAAAATCAAAAAAGGACTGTAAATTAGAAAATAAATGAAAAGGGTTCATCAGTGCATGTTGATCACAGTCCTCACACACACTCACATGCATCTAAAAGGAAAATGTCATGCCACTACTGTCATAGATTTGGACATTTAATGCATGAGTGTGAATTAAACGAACTGGATGATTTAAATGCTGAAATGATGAATGCTAGGAAATATCATGATAGAAAACCTGCTGTTCATTCAAAGAAAAGTGAATGCTCTCATTGTGGTATATTAGGCCACATCTTTGCTCAATGTTGGTTTACTAATGGAAAGAAAAAACCACTCTCACATCATGCTAAATCTTATGCTAACCAACATGCTTTTAATATAAATAAAACTGCTTCTCTGAACCAGCATATCAAATGTTTTAATTGTAACAAGCTTGGGCACAAGGCCACTGAATGTTGGGCAAGTTCTTTTAGAAGAAAGTTCCCTTTCTGCTCCCATTGTGGGAAGCATGGCCATGCAGTCAAGGACTGCTGGCATGTCCAGGGTAGGAATAGAAATTCCAAAGAACTTGGTAGGAACAAACTTGTTTTTAAAAGAATTCTTGTTTGCTCAAATTGCAGAAGACCAGGCCACCAAGTTGCTGCTTGCAGGGTAGCTGGTCATGAAAAGGAAAAATTTCATAATAATAACAGAAACCTTCATGCTCACTCTTATAATGCTCAAGTTCATGATAGTATACATAAGAGGAACATGAAACCTGCTAGTTCATGCCACTATTGTGGGCTGTCTGGGCATTCAATGCATAACTGTTTTATCATGAACTCTGATGACTATTTGGCACAGAAAAAGATGTAGGCAGTCCCAAAAGGGGCTAATTACTATGCAAGACCCAAGACCACTTGGGTTCCTGCTAGTGGAAAATAGGAAGGTGCCTAGCAGGTGTGCCTTGGATGGAATAAAGGGGTAATGATCCAAGGCACTCTAGAATGAAAAACCCCATTCTCACACTTTTCAGGTAATCTCTCTGCATTTCCCATTTTGAAACTCATTGCATATCTGGTTTGATGTATTCTTGCATATCCTGTTCTTAGTTTCATCTAATGCATGCATGTTAAATCTGTTCTTGTATATTCATTCATCATCTGCCAGTTGCATTATTTTCTGATCATGCACTGTGAAATTTCTGAAAATCTGAACTGAATGTGAATATTGTTTGAAATATGTGTGTTGCAATAGCTCACTGAACATTCTGAATTGCATATAGGACTGCATGTTGAATTATCATGCATGACCTCAATGGTATATAAATGGTAAGGTACCAAAAGGCAGGGAAATCTGTCTGGAGGTTCTTACTATGTGTGAGGTGATCTTTTAGACCAAGTGCTCTGCCTAGTACCATGGGTCACCTTGCTGGTTAGGACAGTCTGAATGTGCATGAATCATTTGGAATCATATGTTCAGTTTTCAGTGCAAACATTGCATGTTTTCAGGGGGAGTTAGTTGCATATCCTTGCATAGCATTCAATGTTGAGTCTTTGCATGTCCCTGCATACATATAGTGCATTGCATTTCCTTATATTGAAAAATGCCAAAAAGAGAGTTTGAATGCATATTGTGAGGGGGAGTCAATGCATTGCATATAGGTTGTCAAATGCATACATGTGTCAGAACTCATTACATATCCTTTCTTATTGATTTTGTTGACAAACCTTAATCATATTCTGAAAACTTTGAGCTTCACAATCTCCCTTAACAATTGGTATTTCTCCTATCAATTGGTATCATTTGGGTTCAGAATTCCATCAGTCCTTCATGAAGATTTCAATGGGACTATCTCGATCATAAATCTGAAAACTCTTGAACTAGAAATCTTCTATTATATATTTTTATGAATGACTGAGATAATTCATGTGGTTTAAGTTTAATGTATTCAATGAGTTTGACTTTAAAATCTCTTAAAAAAAATATCTGAAGCATGTTTAATAAACATTAACCATCTGTTTCATGCTGTGTCTTGAAAACTTCTGAAATCTGCACTTTTGAATACATGACTTCAACTGATTAAGTACATGAGACTATTATTGATTTGAAGCAAATGAATTTTTCTGAAAAGTCTAAAGGGTAATATCTGTCAGAGCAATGACCTTGGTCACTGAGAAACACATGTCCAAAGGACTGTGTCATGAGGTACCATAGTTAACTCTGATTAAGAATTCATTAAAATTTAGGCAGAGCAATGGCATGCACACTGAGAAATACAACTCACTCATCAAGAAATGATTTGAAGTGTGTCATGATGTGTAAATGCTATCTCTGTTCATATATAGCATGACAGTTAGTCACACTAAGTGCTTAGGGATATTGGCCTCTGATCAAGGTATATCCTCTAGTTACAAGGTGTGCATTGAACTAGACTGCCCGTAAAATTTGTAGCATGAAAAAATTGTTGAACATATCTCAATATTTGAATATTGATGTTAAAATCAAATTGCTACAACCCTAGATAAAATCATATGAATTCATAATTGCTTGATTTCAATACTAGTGCATGTAATTCTAAAAGAAGTCAATAGATTTGATTGTGTAAGAGAAAGAGAGATTAATCAAGATAAATATGAGAGCTTGGTTCATTTTTATTAAACCATGGTTTTAGATATCAATACAGAATTTTACTGTTAAACTCTGCATACATTATGGTTAAACCATTTTGAACAATAAAGCTCATTCATAAGCCCTTATAATGGAAGATTTTGAAAACTTATGTTTTGGATTTATGAGATTGATATCTCTTTGAAAATCTGACTGAATTTCTTGTGATTAGAGCTTCTTTGAAAATCTGTTACTTGAAACTCTTCTGCTCAATATCATTGATTCATTGACCTGAACCTCTCCTTGTTGTCCATCTCATAAGATCCCACTTATTGAGGGGGAGCTTCCATGTCATATGCATCATGCTGCATAGAAACTCTTAAAGGGGGAGAATTATGTTCTTGCATTCATATTTTTTAGGGGAGCTCTTGCATTTTGGTATCTCCTTCTGCATCTGCATTCATATTGATTATATCAAAGGGGCAGATTTTTGCCAAAGGGGGAGGATTTTATTCAATCATTGCATGCTGGTTTGCTTTAACTTCTCAAACTATTTTCTTTTTGATGAAGTCAAAGGGGGAGAATAGTTTGAGTCATCAGAATGACTTTCATAAGAATGTCTTACATCATCAGAATGACTCACTGTGTATTGTTGCCATCATCAAAAAGGGGGAGATTATTGTGAAAGAGGGAGATTGTTGTGCCCCTGGCCCCTGTGGCTTGTGGTTTTAATGATAGGCTTTAGGGGTTTGTGATGATTGGTTTTAATGTGAGTTAACCACTGTGAGTCACCATGGTGTTATTCAGTCATTCTATATTCAGTCATTTTATCAGATCATAACTCAGTCATTCTTATATTCAGTCTGTCATTCAAATGTTTATTCAGTCATTCTATATTCAGTCATTTTATCAGATCATAACTCAGTCATTCTTATATTCAGTCTGTCATTCAAATGTTCATTCAATCTTTCATATGTTCAGTCAGTTTATCTGCTTACACTGTGAGTCATTGCATTTGAAGTTCAGACTGTTTATCTGCTGCATAAAGCATTCATATGCATTTATAGAGTCTGCACATTTGCATCAGGCAGCAAGTGTGTACAACGCCCTGTGTAGGCACGACAAGTCCATACACTGGTTGCACATTGCACAGCTGCAGGCATTTTTAAGTCTACACATCGTGTAGCTTGCTCGCATAGCCAAGTCTATACATCGGTTGTTCATACACTATAGCTCAGATAACTGTTAAGTCTATACACTGCTGCATTGCTTGCATGAGTAGAGTCTATACACGGGTCGGAGGAAGCAAGTCTGCACATTCGTCTGTTCAGTTTGTGACCAAGTCTGTACAGTCAGAGCTACTGTGCAGAGTCTATACATTGGTTGGCAGCAAGTCTGTACAGTGAGTGTTTCATTGGTGAAGTCTGTACACTCACCAACTGAACTTCAAAGTCCATACATTGCACTGTGCCTCCTTCGTTGAACTTCCAAGTATATACATTGAAGCAAAGTCTGTACTGCCATCTGTGATCTTCCAAGTATGTACATCCATCTGTTCATCTTTGAAGTCTGTACATTGGAAGTTTTACCTACGTTGCACTTCAAAGTCTATACACTCGTTGTCTTCCATTGTTTCAAGTCTGTACAGCCTTTCCATTGGAAAGTCTATACATTGGTCGCTGAATGATCTTCAAGTCTATACAGACCTTGACTCGCTCAAGTCTGTACATCGGCCTGCTATCTTTGACAAAGTCTTCACATCGCGAAGTCTATACACTCAACTCCTTCACACTTCAACAAAGTCTGTACAGCGGCTGTCTTCACATAGGAAGTATGTACAGCCGTTCACCTTGTGAAGTCTAGACATTTGATGTGTATGGTCTTGAAGCATTTAGGAAGTCTGTACTTTGGTCTGCTTTGCATTGCATGAAGTCTATACATTTGTCTGCATTGCATTGCATGAAGTATGTACATTGCACTGTAGTTGCATTGTTTCACCTGAAGTTTGTGCATTGTCTTAGCCACCGTCTCATTCAGCGTCTCACGCTTGCAAAGTCTATACACTGGTCGATGGATGCAGGTCTACACATTCGACTGCTCAGCCTATGGCCAAGTCTGTACATCATTCTGTGAACTTCAAAGTCTATGCATTGGAAGCCTTTACCTACCTTTCATCTTGAAAGTCTATACACTCTTCATGCATGTGCATAGTCTATACATTGTGCATCTCGTTGACAAGTTTGCACATTCATGAAGTCTGCACACTGGCATGTTCATGCATCATTCTTCTAAGTCCATGCATTAGACTGTAGCATGCATTTGACGAAGGCATCCAAGTCTGTACATTCGAGTGTCTCATATTGCATCTCACTTAGCATATGCATCGCTCATGTCTATACAGTGCATCGTCTCAATCACCATCTCAGCCAACGTCTCATGCTGCGTCTTAGGCTTGCAAAGTCTACTCATTGGTCGGTGGAAAGTCTACTCATTCTATTGTTCAACATCTGCATGCATTACATGAAGTTTGTACACTGCATCGTCTCAACTTGCGTCTCACTGAGCATCCATTCACTGTAAAGTCGATACAGACTTCATCGTCTTAGGGTACGTCTCATGCCTTTGCCAAATTCTATACAGTCTGTTGCTGTGTTACACTACATGCCTCACTCTAAGTCTACACACTCGTGAGTGTCTCAACAAGTCCATACATTGGCTGCTGTTCTTCAGAGTCTGTACATCGC